>SEMN01000098.1:600000-1197500 GCA_005408345.1 Macquaria australasica | reverse complement strand
CTGACTGTTTTCTTTATTTAGAAAATAACCACCATAAAATAGGAAATAAAATTAAGTTTCAATAGGTGTTTGGAGCTTTTTTGTCCATCAAGTCTCTATTATGCTCCATCTCTAACTCTTTCTATCATGTTTTCTTTCTCTCCATCATTTTGTGTGTTGGCTGAGAGGATAAGTACAGAAAGTGAGACAGATCACGCCTAACCCAAGACAAAATTGTGTACCTACAGAGAAATGGCAACTTGACATGTTCTCCCACGTGTTCTTAACTCATCTCCGCCTTACAGAGAGGCTAAACGCCTGTCTAGCCTGTAAAGTATTTGCATGCATTAATGTAAATTTTCTAAATGTGACAAACTACTCAATGTGCAGTAATGTTATGAATGGAGCGCCAGTAAATTTATTCTTCCGTCTTCCTGCACATTTACATAGGGTCAGGGTAGACGCAGACCTTGAAACATTGCTGTCGTGGTTATTTTCTCATTACGCCTGGTTCCTGACACAGTTAAAACAAAAAGCACACAATGTATCACACAACAGCCCCACCCCCCTGCCGTCTATTTCACTTTCGCTCCCCTGAACATGTTGCACCTAAAAATATCAGCTGGGTTTATTTCTTAGTTCAATAGAAATAAAGAAGCAGGTGGCTTTGGGGGAACAGAGTTCTTCACAGGTTTAATGGTACATCCAGCCCCTGGAAGGCAGAGGGATTAACTCTGGAGCCCGCACACACAACCCATTGTTTTCTCTATCTGAAAGGACAGAAGATGATGAGTTTCTGCTTTGATGGATTAAACAGATTTAGGAGGGTTTCTACTCATACAAAGCTGGCTGCATTTAAAACACCATCCTCTATCTTTTTAAAGGTCAAATACCAGGAGGCCTCCCTGTTTTTTAATTCTGACAAAGGGAAATTTTTATATCAAATTTTACATCATACATTATGTTAAATAGATTGAGATAAAACTTTTCTTTGTCATCCAGTCTTTCCCTTAAACCTCCCCCTCCTCCCATTGGATTTCCTCTACCTGTCCAGGCACCTCCTACGTCTCCTCCTCCTTCTCCTCCTCCCGAGTCATTGAGGGCATTCAGTGACTCATGCATTTCCCCCTCTCTGCATGTTTGTGTGATGGAGTGAGTGTTGTGATGAGGGTCCACTCAGCAGGCGTATAGGCTCGGCTCAGTTAATAATGGAACTAACGAGCATCAGCCTAAATGAGCTTTTAATGGGCTTGGTCTACCTGCGGCTACAAGAGAGGGATGGAGTGGAGGAAGTGGGGGGGCAGAAAGATGGAGAAGTCATAAGACAAGAAAGGGAGAGGTCAAGGTAGACAAGTGGGGAAAAAATAAGAAGGATCAGTTACGTAACAGTTCTCTTATATTATACATATTTGTAACTGCATTTATATCTGACCTCGAGGTGAATAATTTGACCCGTTTTTAATAGTGTCTATTTTAATCAATTTACTGTAGCCTTGGACAGCTCTGCTGACTTCTGAACAAGATCAGAGGAGACTTTTAGTAGGATGGCCTCCTTAAAAATCAATGATTTCAATTATCTGTCAGAGCGTGCCTAGTCAAATTGCCAGTCTCATCATTAAATTGTTAAATGGCAGTGTTATTGTCCACAAAACAATGTGCAGCTTTAGAAGCTCAGTTTTGTGTCAGCAAATTCTCAATAAAGGGAAAAGTTTAAAAAGACATCTTAAAGGAAACGTCAATCATTTTACTAAGCAGATAGAAGGTTTAGCCCGTTCAGCTTCACGAGAAGTCATAACTTTCTCTTTATGTCAGTTTAGCATGAAAATAAACGTACAGAAACTTGAATCATTCCAAGTTTGAAGTAATATTATTTTTGTATGCAGCTGAGGGCAAGGAGTGTTTTCAAAAGTCTTCCTTGTTGGTGCAGTAAAGATATTGAGGGACAGCAAGTAAACACTAGCAGATGTGCCACTCTATCTAAGAGCTTAGTCCTTCTATTGAAGTGCTGAGTCACATTTGATTTTTACTTCTGCATTTTATTTTTATACATAGTTTATTGTCCAAACAGCGATTGAGGTTACATCAGTTATATGTTTGTTAATTTGTTTTTCAAAGTAGGATCTCCCACCCCGAGTATGCCATAAAACCTCAATGCACGAAGCACATTGTTCCATCATATCTTTGAAAAATCTGTATGGCAAGTTACCAGTGTTAACCTTATTACTGAATAACAAATAACTCTTGAGAAGATTTATGACACGTTCAAAAAAGCTTAAGAAAACGTGAAGAAAACCACCCTTGAATATTGTCAGACTAGTAGATTACAAGAACTTGGAAAGGCGCTAAAGTCTCTCATACATCCTTTGATTTACTCAGGTCTGCTTTGACTTCACCTTCCACTACAGTACCTTTGCTCCTTTAGTCCCTCAGTGATTTACTATAATTCCTAGAATGACTTAGGGCAACTCCCAGAGAAGAGCAGTGACCCTTTAACATCCATAAAGAATTTATAGAGCGGTTAAGCACCACATGTAAGTAGTATAAAAATATAACTGATGCCTTCATGTACAATAGGTTTAACTATGTATATTTTAACGTTAATGAAATTGTTTTCTAACTTTAGTGTTCTTCACTTTGACATAATATTTTATTGATGTAATTACTGATGATGCATTGCATGTGCAACAAAATTAACACCTGAATTAACTAAAGATTAGGGTTAATCAGAGAGATGGGAAAGATAAAACATTGGGACAGGGTAATTGATGTGTTGACTGTGTGGCCGACATGAATGGAACTGTAAATAGACACTTGATTGATATCACTCCATTGTGCAGTCTGGGGTTAGGGTTGAATTTCTTCCTCAGGGTGCAGTGGCATCATTACTCATAGCTGCGTGGGTGCAGCAGTCTCCACAGGTGCTGCACCAATTGATGTGAGGGTCCAGGGTTGATGTTTTGAAGGAATCACATTAAAGTAAATCTTGATGTTGTGACTTTTGATGTTTGAACTTCTTAAAACATTCTTGTCTTTTAGGGCCTTGCCTAAAATAAGTAAATAAAACATCACACTTTCATACACTGTCTCACACTATCCACTATTTTTCTTACTGAGTGAGAAGTTTTTTTTTTCTGTAGTTGAAACAAAAATCAGTCTACGTGTGTTTCTGCTTATTAAACCTGTCATCTTTAACCATGCGTGGTTTTGTTTCTTCACAGAGTGCCGTGATGTGTTGTTACCCATGATGCTGCGGGAGCTGGGCGGGGCACTGGCCAGTATGGCGGACGGGCCTCATGATGAGAGGAGAAATAGTCTGGAGCTGCTCAACAACATTCTGGAGGTCCTCAGCAGGGACAATGTGGTGAGACACACAGCAATTTTGTAGTAAAGAACATATAATGCCCTGTTCACACTTGGCATTAAACTGCATTGTGAGTCCCTGTTTCAAAGTAGACAACAGTGAACACATCAAATATGCACTGAGAACATATTGAGATCCGATTGCTTAGGCTACATGTGGATATGGTTAGGGTAGAAATTAATTAAGATTAAGTCTAGTGTTAACATACATATGTTAAAGGCTGCACTGAAGGACAGCCTGGTCCATGGCCAATTATGGCTTCTATTTGAGGCAACATACCAAGTTCTTATTTCTTTCTCTCTTTACATTGTCACCTCATTTCTTTTATTTCTTTACAACTTCTTTCATTTTGAAGTTTTCTCTGTAGGTTTACCTGGTATGCAAATAGCAATCACAATCATCTGTAGCTTCCCACAGTAGCTGTGTGGCTGTGTTGTTTCAGTTTCCACAGATATAATCAAATGCCAGTGGGAAACAAAATCAAAGCCTCAGAGCCAAGTGGTCACTTGCCAGGTGCGAGCAGCAACACACCACTTTTTCTAGACACAATCTGCATATGTAAAAAGATGAACAGGTCTGGTAAAAAAAAAAGAAGATAATAAACACTAGATGTTACAATTGATGCAGACCAATCGGCAGAAACTCATGAGCGACTGAACTGTGAAGCATCATTTGCTCTGAAACTACTCAATACTACCTTCTTACAAAGCATTATTAATGGGAACATGTTGAGTAAAAATGATCCAGCCCATGAATGTTTTTAGCATTATTGGATGAATTTGAACTACCCCTGAGCTCTGTGCCACCCCAGTGGAACTTGTCTCCTGAAGAGTAAAGTAAATAGCCTTAAGCTGTTTTGTCTTCAGTCATCCAGTCATGCAATGTGGCAGGCCTTGACCAATTAGAATCTAATTGATTTTGTTTCACACGTGTTGCTGCATGTTAGTCTGTTGAAACAAAATCCAGTTAGTTCCAGAACTAAATACCTTTAATACGCACGCACACACACACACACACACACACACACACACACACACACACACACACAGAACAAATGCATCAACAGTATCCAGCCGAGGGCTTTTTAATTGCTCCTGCAAGTTGCTGACAGCCTGCTGAGTCTTTAAAGTGAAGGTATGGCTTTTTTCTCAGCTCTGTGTCTTTGGATAACTCAATGAAGCATGAGCCAAGAGAACAGAGACAGTGAGAGAATGGAGTAATGAATGGAGTGGAGTGAATTTGATGAGATGAATTTGTGATGGTTGAGGAATAAAAAAACGAAAGCGGTGGCAGAGTGTCAAAAGGACATGGCAGGTACAAATACAATCACGTACGGACTACAAAACGAGTGACGCACAGCCTCATACAGGTTTTCTATCAAACAACATGAGGACAAAAGTCTGCTATTGAATGACGTTTTAAGTGTCAGTACTGGCTCTGCTATTTCATTCTGAATATAAATGTATTTATTCAAGCACTCAAAAACAGCACACACATGCACACACACACACACACACACACACACACACACACACACACACACACACACACACACACACACACACGTGTTGCTAGACTGCACATAGTTTATAAGAACCTTGACTGCAACACCTCTACATGGCTCCTGTTCTTATGCTGCTTTTTGTAAAACCCAGACAATGAAAAGCCTCTCTCTCTCTCTCTCTCGCTCTCTCAAACACACACACACACATGTGCGCACACACACACACACACACACACACACACACACACACACACACACACACGCACACAGATGTTTTATTTGGCCGAAAAAGCAAAATATGAAGGATTAGTAGCAGAAAAGGCCAGAGAAATGAAAACTGCTTATGGCCATGCAGGGAGGATGACAAACAGTGAATGGAAAAGCAGGGCAGAGAGTTAACAGCTAAACAGACGGAGGTGAAAATATTTATTTCATAGACAATAAGGTGGAGGGATTTTACAAGAAAACAACACAGGGAGCTAGAGAGATGGCAGTCTGAAATTGGAATGTGGGAGAGAGAAAACAGATGGAAGAAAAACAACAGCAGAAAAGGAGAAAGAGGCGATGGGAGACGGTCTCACCTCCTCGCCCTCCACCTCTTATTTTCTGCATCTTCTCTCCATCTCTCTTTTCCTCGCTCTGGGTGGTACCTGATTAAGTTGTCACGCCACAGATGTCTCCAAACTAGAGAGAGATGCAGAAAGAGAGACAGAGATGGAAGAGAAGACGACGCAATAGACAGATGCTCATGTCTGTGGGAGAGTTTGTTTTGAATTTATAAGTAACTTTTGTGCATGTATGTGGCTGTGTGTGTGTGTGTGTGTGCATGTGCGTGTGATAAAGGGAGGATACTAACGTAGAGAGACGGAAAGACTTGGCTCACCAGAGCTTTTTTTGCTTTTTTCTTTCCACTACCCCCAAAACAACAATGTTTTCCGTTTTCTGTTTTTTTTTTATATCATGTTGCCAGTAGAGATGATAAACCAGTCTGGCTACAGTTTGGAATAAATGAACCGAGTATCGACTTCCACGTGTTTGTGTTCTGCAGGAGAGAGAGAGAGAGAGAGAGAGAGAGAGAGAGAGAGCATCGTGTCTCATCTCTCGTATTTCTGCTCTGAGACGACTGTCTGAGAAACTCTTTCCAGGAGACCAAAATATCCACAGTGAGCCAGAAAGATTTAGGCTTATTTAGGATCAACAGCTGCGCCTCAACCTAACTACATGTATGTGTGTGTATGTGTGTAGGTGTGTGTGAGTTTGAGGTAGTCTGAAATGGAAATGGTCTGTGAGGTAATACACACACACACACACACACACACACACACACACACACACACATACACAGTTGTTTGTCTTTTCTGTGTCCTGTGGCTATGAGTCAGTGGATTTAATGTGGTTTAATCATGCCTACCTGATTCTCATCAGGCCCTTCAAATCATCTGCCATCAGGCCAGCACGCACAAACACACACACACACACACACACACACACACACACACACACACACACACACACACACACACACACACACAGATGCACCCTGCAGCATTAATGCTAAGGTGTGTTTGGATGTAGCAGATGCTTCACTAGTGAGTTTCTAACCCCAGGCAAGTCTGAGTCAGCTTCCATTGACGGGCCTCACTGTAGCATTGTGTGTGTGTGTGTGTGTGTTTACTTTGTCCTTTTCAGATGGAGCAATGCCTCTGTAAAGGTACATATTTTACATATGCATGCTTACTTTTGAGAGAGGGGATTTGCCCTGTGTCATTAGTCAGACCTCATTTCTCTTAACTTGTAGTCTTCACATCATGTATTGACAGGTTTCTGCATGTTTAATGTTAAACTAATACAGATCAAGGTTATTAAAAAGGTTCAAGCACAGCAGGGCAGTAACTCTAAATAATATTGTTATTGTGATAAAAGATTTGGTATCATCTGTAATGAAGTTATTGTAATATACAGATATATCATTAAAGGTCTTAAAGACTGTTACAGTTAAGTGATGACATTTTCTGAGCTTACAGCATTTGAGTGTTGTAGCTCAACAAAATGAAGAGCAAATCATTCTTGTTGGGTCATTATATTCAGGTTAAAAAAATATTTTGAAAGTGTTTCCTAAAGCACCAGTAGTGATCCCCACATTCTGTTCCCATATACTGATAGTGAGTTATTTGATTTAGACTATAACTCCCATCTAGTTTTCAGTTGAATTATCAGAAAATACTATTATGTTGTACAATTACACATACCGTGATATATCGCCTAGTGTTCAAGAAACCGTTTTTATCTTAATTAGTAAAGAGATATGGTAGTTGTATTTTACGTTTATAAGGCTCGACCACTGCAAAAGTTGTATATCCACAGTTTGTATTTTCCTTTTGCTTCCAATGAGTGAAACAATCAAAATGGCAGAATGCATCACTTCCTGTGTGAAGGCTTTAGCAGAATATAGACAGCGGGTCCAACCATAGCTAATGTGCCTGTCTTAATGTCTATCAACACTTGGCCATGCAGATGACATATAATTATGATATTTTTACTAGCAAAATAGTCATTTGACTTGGGACAGGTCTGAGCGCAGCGTTAGACAGACTGATACATCCTGTCCCCTTTGTTTCCCTCTGGGCAGATGGAGGAAAAGAAAATGACATAAAAGTGGCTTCAAAGGGAAGGGAAAGATAGGAATAGGAAAGCAGGTCTACACAGAAAAATCCACATCCACGCGTCAAAAGCCTTTGCGGTTCAAATGTCCACGCTGAAGTTGATTAACTGAATGTTCCGGTGAGGCTCGTTTTCTGAAAAGTGAACAGACTTTGAATTTCAGGTTCACAAAACTTTATTCTCTTTCTTGTTTTCATTTAATCTGCCATCCATCCATTCAGAGCCAGAGTGAAGCTTTGGACTGTGTGTGTGTAGCGTACCCACTGCTACCCTCCCCTGGGCCCGCCAACAGAGACACACACACACACTGTTCTCGTGTATAACCCGTAGGTTTCTTTAATAACGCTTGTCCGCCCCCCGGGCTCTCTCTCGCTGCACCCGCGCACTCCCACGGCTGTGGTCCTCTGTCCGGCGTGTCGTGTCGTGTCGTCCATCCGGTCCAACCGACCCCCGTCCTCAGGGCTGCTACTGCTAATAAGAACACTCATCAACCCCTGATGCGCTGCACCTGTGCCTCCCCGGGCGACCCGCCCCGAGCTCCTGAGCCACTCCCCCACTTCTCCCTCTCTGCAGCCACGCTCCAACCACGCCCCACCACCACATACCCCCACCGCCCGGCTGAGGCCGGGGAGCCATCCGGCCGAACCTACTCCCCCCCCATAGGACGAGAGAGGAAGTCGGCTACAGCCATCTGCACCCCCGGCCTATGGACCACCCTGAACTTAAAGGGCTGTAAAGCCAGATACCACCGGGTGATCCGCACGTTGGCATCTTTCATGCGGTGGAGCCATTGGAGCGGAGCGTGGTCCGAACAGAGGGTGAAGGCCCGCCCCAGCAAGTAGTACCGCAGGGCCCCGACCGCCCACCGGATAGCCAAGCACTCCTTTTCAATTGTGCTGTACCGGGACTCCCTCTCTGACAGCTTCCGGCTGATGTACACCACTGGGCGGTCGACACCCCGCACCTGCTGGCACAACACGGCCCCCACCCCCCTGTCAGACGCGGCGGTCTGCAGTATGAAAGGGAGAGAGAAGTTAGGTGTGTGGAGCAGAGGCTCCCCACAGAGAGCCTGTTTTAACCCATCAAACGCCTTTTGGCACTGCTCCGTCCACTGAACCGGATCTGGGGCACCTTTTCGGGTGAGATCAGTGAGGGGGCTGGCCAGATCTGCAAACCCCGGCACAAACCGGCGGTAGTACCCGGCCAACCCCAAGAACTGTCTCACCTCTTTTTTGAACTTGGGCCTTGGGCAGGCTGCAACCGCTGCGGTCTTGTCTAACTGCGGCCGCACCTGCCCTCCCCCCAAGAGATGCCCCAGATACCGCACCTCCCTCCGTCCAACCGCCCACTTCTTCGGGTTGGCCGTGAGCCCCGCCTGCCTTAATGAACCGAGCACCGCAGCCACCCGCCGCACATGCTCCGCCCAGCTGTCTCTATAGATGATCACGTCATCCAGATAGGCGGCAGCATATGCGGCATGTGGCCGCAGCACCCGGTCCATGAGCCGCTGAAACGTGGCTGGAGCCCCGAACAACCCGAACGGGAGTGTGACAAATTGGTACAACCCGTACGGAGTGGAGAAAGCCGTCTTTTCCCTGGACTCCTGAGACAGGGGAATCTGCCAGTAGCCCTTGGTCAAGTCCAGTGTGGTGAAAAAGCGCGCAGTACCAAGACGGTCCAGGAGCTCGTCGACCCTGGGCATAGGATAGGCATCAAACTGTGACACGTCATTAACTTTACGATAGTCCACACAGAACCGAATAGACCCATCCTTCTTAACAACAAGAACGATGGGGCTACTCCAGGCACTGTGTGACTCCTCGATTACTCCCATTTCCAGCATGGCCTTTAACTCCCGCTGAACCACTTTGTGCTTGTGTTCAGGCAACCGATAGGGCCGTGAACGCACCGTCACGCCCGGGTGAGATTCAATGTGGTGCTCTATGAGGGATGTACGCCCTGGCAAGGGGGAGAATATGTCCGCAAACTGCTGCTGGAGCCTGATTATGTCTGCCCTCTGGGACGGAGTAAGGAGACGGTCACAGGGGAGTGGAGCTGAGGCGACCGAGGTTGGCACCTCAGGCCCCAGCTCATCCGTCTCCTGCACCGTCGTCACCAGAGCCACAGGCACCACCTCCTTCCACAACTTAAGGAGGTTCAGGTGGTAAATTTGAGCGCCCTCCCCCCTGTCAGTGCGTGCCACCTCATAGTCGACATCACCCACTCGTCGTGTGACCACAAAGGGCCCTGGCCACTTGGCGAGTAATTTAGAGCTGGAAGATGGGAGTAATACAAGTACCTTGTCTCCCGGTGAGAATTGCCTCAGCCTGGTTCCTCTGTTGTACAGGCGCTGCTGACGCTCCTGGGCCTGCAGCAAATTCTCACGTGACAGCTGCCCGAGCGTGTGGAGTTTTGCTCGCAGGTCCAGGACGTACTGAATCTCATTTTTGCTGGGGCTGGGACCCTCCTCCCAGCTTTCCTTAACTAGGTCCAGTGCCCCGCGTGGTTTTCTGCCGAACAACAGTTCAAAGGGAGAAAATCCCGTGGAGGCCTGGGGAACCTCCCGCACTGCAAACAACAGAGCATCAAGCCATTTATCCCAATTGCGACTATCATCGTGAATGAACTTACGAATCATGGACTTCAGGGTTTTATTCATCCGCTCCACGAGCCCGTCTGTCTGCGGGTGATAGACACTCGTGCGGACCGATTTGATGCCCAGTAATTTGTACAATTCCCTCAGTGTGCGTGACATAAATGACGTGCCCTGATCAGTCAGAATCTCTTTCGGGATTCCAACTCGGGAGACTAATTGAAACAGTGCCTGCGCTACTTTCTTCGCTGAAATGGAGCGCAAGGGCACCGCCTCGGGATATCGGGTTGCATAATCTACCACGACTAGCACAAAACGATATCCCTGTGCGCTACGGGAGAATGGCCCGATGAGGTCCATCCCGATTCTTTCGAACGGGGCCTCCATCAGCGGTAAGGGCCGCAACGGGGCCCTGGGGGTGGCCGGCTGGTTTACCAGCTGGCATTCAGGGCAAGCCGCGCACCACCGGCGGACATCACCCCAAATGCCTGGCCAATAGAAACGGGCCATTATCCGGTTCAGTGTTTTGTCACTCCCCAGGTGCCCAGCCATCGGGTTGTAATGAGCTGTCTGGAAAACCATTTCCCGGCGGCTTTTCGGCACCAACAACTGGGTGTTTATTTCACCGGTTTGAGTGTCACGACTCACTCGGTATAGTCTTTCCCTAATCAAAACAAAGTGCGGGTACGTCTGCACTGCGTCAGGGCGCACCAATTGACCATCAATTTTTATCACTTGGTCGAAGGCTGAGCGTAGAGTATCATCACGAGACTGCTCAAGTGGAAAATCCTCCATGGAGTTACAACAGCCTCCCCTCCTCCCTCTCTGCAGCGTCGGATGACCTCGCGTCACCACTGAGCACAGCGCAGATACCACATCTCCCTGCCTGCCGTGTACGCACCCCTATTAACCTATCAAACCCCGGCCAATCTGTGCCTAATACCATAGGGTGCGTCAGACGGGAGCTAACCGCGGCCTGTATCCTATGCATTTTACCACCATATTTAATTTGCACTGGCACCACTGGGTAGTCGTGAATATCCCCATGCACGCACCTAATCTTCACCCATGATGCCTCCAGTAATGCCCCTGGTCGAACCAGGTTCTGGTGAATTAGGGACTGTTGACAGCCCGAATCCACCATAGCCCGGTGTACACCCCCCTGGATCCTTACCGGAACGCTGTATGTCCCCCCTGGACCGGGGGAGGGGACCGGAGGGCCGGCGACCCGGACCACTTGGCCGACCTCCATCAGTGGACACTCTCTGCGGAAGTGTCCGGGCCGCCCGCACCTCCAGCACTCCTGCCCTGCCGTCTGAGGGGCTCTCGGTGGGGTGGAGTCAGGGCGGGCGTCGACAGCCTCCCCAGTCAACGGACGAGGAGGGGGAGGTGGAGGAAGGACCGAGTGTGGTGTGGCCGCTGCGGCGGCCCCGCCGAATCTCCTCCTCGGCGCCGGGACAGGCCGGGACGCTGTCACAGCCCGGGCCTCTGCTGGCTGACTCCGCGGGTGTACGGCCAGATGGTCTTCCGCCAGGGTGACGGCAGTCTCCAGGTCCTTTGGTCGGTGGCATTTCACCCACGCCGCGGTCCTGGCGGAGAGCGCCTCCACAAATTGCTCCACCACCACCCGGTCGAGCATTCGCCGCTCCCCGGTTGAGTCCCCTGGTTCCAACCACCTCACTGCCGCATCACGAAGCTGCTGCGCGAAGGCGAACGGTCTCTCTTCGGGTCCTAAGCAAGCCTCGCGGAACCGGCGGCGGTAGTCCTCGGGGGAGCAGCCCATCCGGTCCAGGACGGCGCGCTGAACGTCGGCGTAACTCCCCCTCGAGGACGCCGGCAGGCTGAGCGCCGCTGTTTGGGCTTCTCCTGATAGTAGCGGGAGCAGACGCACAGCCCACTCCGCCGCCGGCCAGTCGCATGCCTTCGCCGTTACCTCGAACGCTTCCAGGAAGGAGCGTGGGTCGTCCGTGGCTGTCATTCGCGGCAGTGAGATGCCGGAGAGCGGCGCGGTGGTGGTGGGCCCCCCAATGTTCGCCACCAACCGTTCCAGGACCTGGGTGTGCCGCTCAGACTGGGCCTGGAGTGCCTCCATCTGCCGGCGATTTACCGCCGTCTGCTCCTGGTGCATGACGGCTAGCTCCCCGAGCATTTGGGCCAGGGCCGCTACAGGCTGTACGGCCGCAGGCTCTGACATTTCTCTGTTGACTTAGGCCCCACGTTGGGCGCCAATGTAGCGTAGTCACTGCTACCCTCCCCTGGGCCCGCCAACAGAGACACACACACACACACACACACTGTTCTCGGGTATAACCCGTAGGTTTCTTTAATAATGCTTGTCTGCCCGGACTCTCTCCCTCGCTCCACCCGCGCACTCCCACGGCTGTGGTCCTCTGTCCGGCGTGTCGTCTCGTGTCGTTCATCCGGTCCAACCGACCCCCGTCCTCAGGGCTGCTACTGCTAATAAGCACACACATCAACCCCTGATGCGCTGCACCTGTGCCTCCCCGGGCGACCCGCCCCGAGCTCCTGAGCCACTCCCCCACTTCTCCCTCTCTGCAGCCACGCTCCAACCACGCCCCACCACCACACATATATTTACATTTATAGGTTACTGTATAGAGTCTGTGGTTGGTAAATGCATGTGCTCTAATTGAGGGGCGACAAGCTATTCTGTCTATTTAGAAAAACGTCTTTCCCACTTTGAAATTAAACACAAATACGCCAAAAGCCCAGATGTCCCAGTTTTCCACCAGCACTTAAACGCATCATGCATTTACGAATCTGTGGAGCTTGGACCAGCGTTAAAATAGTCTCAAAACCCCGAAAGCGAAAGTAACCTGATCCGTGCGTAACACCAGACATTTGTATGCGCAGGAAGCTTTTTGAAAGCGAAAAGGATCAGATCTGAGAAGCTGAAGTTAAAAGTCTGTAAGTAAAATATTTTCAAATCATTTTTTTTCAGTTACAAATCTTGTTTTTCAGTTACAAATCATGGAATACACATTTACAAATAATATTGAGACTATTTTAACTCCATATCTGACTGCCATTTTTCTCCTTTTAATAAAGAGCAGCATGTTCTTTTTAGCCATATCACTACAAAATATGCTGTTTTATAAATACCATTACTACAAATGTGAATTCAATTTTCAACCAAAAGTGCATTTTGGGTGGTGGGCATTTGCATCCATAAAGTTACAAAATAACACACATCATTTACTTTTGAAATCAAAGTATTAAAGCAGTGTACCTGAATCCTGCGGATGCTGACACGGCACTCAAACAGCTTCTCGATGGCACTGGGGAAGAAGAGTGTGACGGTGAGGCGCACAGCACTGTACAGCGACACAGTCACAAACACGCGGCTGGCTGAGATTTTATTTCCCAGCAGGACATAGAGGGTGAAGGTGATGAAGACGATGATCTTGCTGGCGCAGAAGAAGGAGGCCATGTTGAGTCCTCGCAGGTAGGAGCTCTTCATGATCTTGGAGATCTCCTTCCTAAGGCGACAGAGAGTTCCAACCATCACTGACTTAAAGCTTCATTTCTATGGAGCAGCATACATGGATGGATGGCAACTAATGTGTGCCTTGAAATGTCCTCATACTAATGAAGGGGTGAATGACTGAATCTTCAAATCGAAAAATGCCTTTATTAGAAGCTCATGAATCTGCTCAGAATTTGCTTTAATCTTTGAATGAAACTCTTGATCCAGATCACATCAATTAGGCTTAACACTGGTCTTTGGCAGAGGAGGATTTTAATACCTGCCTCCCTCGCTACATATGGTGGGGGGTGTGGAGGAGTACTGTTAAATGGTCCAACAGACACATCGTTTAAAAAAGGTACAGGAAACTTGATTTAGAATTGTGTGTCTTCTATATCTATATGTATATTAAACAGGATGGACTTATCATAAATGTTACTTAATAATAATAATAATATTATTATATTATTATTATTATTATTATTATCATCATCATCATCATCATCATCAATGGGAGTTTATTCACACTTTTTTTCCACAGAAGTCCAGAC
This sequence comes from Macquaria australasica, assembly GCA_005408345.1. NCBI lineage: Eukaryota > Metazoa > Chordata > Actinopteri > Centrarchiformes > Percichthyidae > Macquaria > Macquaria australasica. Next base: position 1,183,364 of record SEMN01000098.1, on the reverse strand, counting down.
ACCAGGATGATATGGGCATTTAAATTGGGTGCTCAGTAGGCGTGCTCCAAATCCTGACTGGCACAGTGCCGGTCGGGTGCGGTTTCCACTCTATATTTCCGGCACACAAGACAGCACATGCCACTTCTACACGTCCTGAATCGACTGCGCTATGCAACAAGAAAACAATACCACGTGTCACAACAGAGTCTTAAACAATACTGAACAGTACTATTGTGCTGTTGTCAGTATTGTAGCTGAATCCAGTTGGGAGAGGTCCTGTACCGTCTGTGCCAAAACCTGTAAAACATGACATTGAAGTTCTCCAGCACCAGTTGATCATATACAGGTGCTCTCTGGATACTTCACGTGTATTGTACTTACTGCATTTTGTGAAGGGCTCATTGTGTGGGTAGAAGAGCGAGAGAGCAAGTCTCCTTCAAAAACGATCCAAAGCAAACTGTAGGGTTTCTGCAAAATTAAAATGCCTTTATTTCACACGGCAATATTATTTAAAATAATCAGGGTCAGGGTCATTGTGAGCAGTAGCTTACATGCCTATATTGTGTTACACTAATGAGTAGAGTGGGAGGACAGACACTTTACTAATTGCAATCTCACATATGTTGTTTATAAACTGGAGTGTCTCTGTGGTTGTTTCTATGTAAGATGAACAAAAAGACCGAGTCGCAGAGCATAAAAATGCCAAAGATTGAAAAGATTGTATTTGAATATATTTTGAAATAATGGTTATAGTGATTTTGTAGTCAATATGTGTTTGTAGTCATGAACAGAAAAATGTGGACCAGGTTATAGATTGAGGAATTGATTATACACATAATCAATCCTAGGAAAGGATCAGGTCCACTGCGACTTGGTAGCCACATTATATCCATCTTTTTTTTAATATTTAGGTTTAGCCCTCCTCTCATCTCCTCTCCTTCACTTCCTTCCCTCCCCTGCTCTTCCCTCTTCAGTGATGATGTACCACTTCCTTGTTTTTGACCTGTAGACTTGCACGTTGATAGAAAACCATCCTCCCACTCTACTCATTAGTGTAACACAATATAGGAGTGTAAGCTCATGCTCACAATGACCCAGATGAACACCTATGTCGCCTATGTTTGGCAATAACATTGGTTATTTTAAATACTATTGCAGTGTAAAAAAAAGGCATTTTCATTTCGCACTGCCCCTACAGTGTGCCTTGGATCATTTTTGAAGGAGACTTGCACTACATTTTTGATTGAGATCATATTCCACCCATGCAATGAGCCCTTCACAAGATGGAATAATTGTTACCTGTTTAGCTACAAATATTTTGATTTGATATCCTGTACCTTTAATTTAGGAACAGCAGGTAAAACTGCATGGAGGCCAGTTGAATTTAGTAATCTGTCAGGGCAGGAAATAACTAGGGCAGGTGGCAATGACAAGCCTCTAAATTACAGTGTTTATGAAATGAACGTTGTGAGTTTGTAAGATCATATAAACAATAAATGTAAAATGGTCATTTTCATTTGATTTGTGAGCCAGTACCTCTTTAAATAACTGATCTAAAATAGACTAGTGTGAAGACCACAAGAATCCTTTCCTGTTTTTACCTTCGGACCTCAGAGACCAGAGCAGCAAAGGGGTTCTCCCAGGCGTACATCTTGATGATCCTCATCCCAGACACCACCTCGTTCATTGTGCGGATTCTGCTGTCAGTCAGAACGGCCATCTTACTCCTGCAAAGAAAAGTTCAAGCTTGCTTAAATACTGCAGAAATACTGTTTAACAAAAAAGAAGTTGACAACATTCAGAATGACTTTGTATGGGACTTTGAACTGATTCCTACACAACGTGGAACACATTTCTACATCTATTATGCCACAATTGCATTACTAACAGCTACTTCCACTTCAAGCTATTTAGAGTCAACTGAATCAGCAGGGGTCCTACTCTTTTCTACAGATCATTTTCCAGGACATTTTACTTTTTCACTCATTTTCCATGTGTTTACCATGACTGGAAAATTGGTTAGAACTGTTTTCCAGGACACACGGGAACCCTGTTCAGGTTTGACTAATGGAACTACAGTACAGTATGTAGCCAGGCAGCTCCACCCTGCAGTTCTTTTGAGGAGGTCAAACTAGGACTGAGACAGATTTAATAGTTATTAATATAGTTATATTACTTGACCCTTGTCCAGTGCTACACCTGGACATGCAGCACCGGGTTCATTAACTGTCAACAAAGTTCAAAATTGTAAAAATTGACAAATAAAAATAGTTCCAGAAGCCCTCTTTATGACTTTTGAATATGTCTGACACAAACCACCAAACACACCTTTAAAAGTGTGTATTGTGTGAGTCAGTTGAGCAAGTCATCCTGTCATCTCTTTGCCTCTTTTTAGCCTCAATCTTTTAGCATGATATCAAGTATTGATTGATATTGAAATTCTCTATTGTCAATGTCCGTTGACTTAAATTCCACACATCAGAGGCTTTCTTTCTTTCTTGTCTTCTTGTCTAAACACCAAAATCCACTTAGAACCAATTTCCAACAAGCATATCTCAAGAAATTGAGCCATCCCAAGGTCTTCTAATCTTTACGACTGGACAGTCTAAAACTTCTCACCTCAAAGGTTGCAATGCCACTTTTGAGTTATTCAATCCTGATTTAAAAGTGATTCAGGAATTTACATATTAATTTCAGTCATTTTCTACCACGTTTGTAACCATCATGTTTACAAACTGAGACTAAGTCTCCACTAAGCGATCTCATTTCAAAAAACACAGTTTTCGTGCAAGTTTCCTTGTCATTTTAGTAGAGACCTCTGTCCACAGGGAAACACTTGAACAATACAAAAACAGCTAAGTCTCGTCGTCTTCGTCCTCTTTTCAATGGGCGAACAAGACTGCACATTACAGCCAACATCTGGCAGGAGTGAGGCAGACAGCCCGGCTGACCAAGTCATGGTCGCGACATCAACTGACTAAATCAACATAACCTAAAGAAAAAACTAAATGATCACAGATAAAGTTACAAGTGAAAGAAAGTTCGTCTTAACTTTACTGCCATACAGCCCCCAACCCTGAACAAACTGAAACACCAGGGCCGTGTATTAACATTTGCCCTCTGGAGACCGTTCTGGAAAAGCTCTGTTTTGGGGGAAGAAAGGCTCCACTTTAGTGCAGACAGAGGGCTGAAGCAGAGAGAAAAAGATGTGCTTACAAATTCAACCGGCTTAGTTAGCAACCCGAGTTTTCAACCAACTCTCGATGTTAATTAGTTTGCTAACAGTAAAATAAATGGTTGTCGACTAGAAATGCTGCTTTAACTTACTTGTGTGTGAAATTAAAGACCCATTGTTTCAAAAATTACTGTGAATTGGAAAATCTGTACCTGTTATCACTGTAAACTGCATGTGTGCCATTCTAGATTGGAAAGCTGGACAGCACAGAAAAAGTAACCAAGGGGAGCAGAGTTTGAAGGGTCAAATTCCAAGGTCTCAGCATGACTGGAATATTGGGACTCATATTTTGCGAGAGTGTGTGTGTGTTACCTGAACTTAGAAAAGAGCCTTCCAAACATGGTTTGCGTTGGCATCAGAAACATAAGGACCACCATGCCTGCCAGGCACGACGGACCGATCTCCACCCACAGCAGCCCCACCACCGCCGCTGCCTGGAGGGGCCCCACCCACAGGAAGTGCAGGAAGATGGTCACCTGTGGAAGAGAATTTACCGTGAATGAGCTGTAATGTGATCCAGGACAGAACTATTTCCCCAACACGTCTGAATCACCCACTTATTACTAAGATAATGTTCTGAAGAACCATTCAGTGCCAGGCAGTTTTTACAGGAAGAGTAGAGTCACTCAACTTTCAAAGACTTTAATCCAAACCAGCATGAGAGCATGACATGGTCTTATTAACAGCCCATTGCCAAAAAACAAAATGCCCTCAACAAACTGGAGTTTTCACAGTAGGATCTGGTGACCACTGATTAAAACGAAACTCCAAACTTCAATGAGACAGACTGGGTTCGGTGCTACAAAGGCTTAGAGCATAATCAAGCCTGAGCCTCACGCTAGGGGTGAGGAGGTTTGCCAGCGTTTCTCTGAGTGAATACAGTCAGGGCAGCGCTGACGTGAGACACTACAGTACACACATAATTTAAAAATATGTCACACCCATCAACCCCATATATCGTGCAGCTATAATCATGCCAAGACCTCAAATGCTTCATAAGTGGTGACTTGCAAGATTAGGCAAAACATGCATTCCTTGAGTTTACATCACCCGACTACACTCCCTTTTTCCACGTTACACATAACACGATCCAGTTAATAGTCTGTGTAGATTCTCAGCCATCCAGGTGCTAGGATATCTAGAATGAGTTGGTCGTGGGCCAGTGACTGAAACTCAAACTGGGAAATAAAAATCACACCAAACACTGAAGCAAAAACACACTGTGGATGGGGGCTCATCATAGTAACTAATATTAAGCTTCTTGCCATGATAGCAGAATGGCTAAGGGATGTTTGCCCACCTTCAGTTTTTGGGTCAAGTAGTTTGTGAAAAATAAGTTGTGTCAGATTTAGCCACTGTTGTTATTTCAATATTTCAGATACATATTTAATCAACACTTAAGTATCTGATCGAACTCGCTATTAGCAAAAACCCAATATTAACGCCTTGATCATTTGTGGTTGCAAAAAAAATCTGATAGTGTGTTCATTGGTTCATTTGCTCTAGGCTACTTTCTACCATCTGAGAATCACATTTTAGTACCTAGGTATATTTTTGTTAGTTTATTTAGTTTTAGAAAACTGATTCAGTGCCTCCCTTTACATGGAGGATTGAGATTTTATTTACTAATAGATGTTATTTTGTCCTGCCTTGACCTTGCAGCAAAAATAGCCCATCTGCTTCTTGTTGGTTAAAAGCCTTAAATTTCACTTGCATCATCAAACTTGTTGACGTCATTAGAAAGGAGGTTGACAATCTGGCCTGTGGTGGTCTTTCCCATGGCTGTATTGTTGAGACGAAGAGCCTAGAAAAAGACAAGGATCATGATCATTGACTATGTCTACATGCACAAAATATTCCAGTTTTTGCCCTTATTCTGAAAAGACAATGTTCCTACTAAGCTGTTTACATGGCTCCTGTTTACATGCAGCCTTGTTCGACTGTGCAAACTCAGCCTCCCTCTTTCAAGGCAGAACATGGCCTAATTTCTTGACCTGGCACAGTCGCCAGGTCAAGAAATTAGGAAAGTCTTTCAGTACCCTTGACATTTAAGTCTTTACAAACTTTATGTCCTTTAAGAAGCACAAGCAAGCTGCCCTCCTACTGACCTTCTTGTAGATCATGTGACACATGGCCACTCTGATCTTCATGCCTGCTCTCTGGACGTGGTAGAAGTAGAGGTGATGGAGCAGTGCCAGGATGATGGTGCAGATAGACAAGCCAGCCGCGTAGCCCAAGGTCTCGTACAGAGCCGTCTTGTTGTCTGGGTTGTAATTCTCAAAGTACTGAATCATCTTGCCCAGGATGACCGGCTGGACCACTTTAATGACCTCCTGATATGCAGGGAAGGAGATGAAGAGGGGTGAGCATCACAACACACTAATTACAGTGTGACAGTGGACGGTTCTAATCCAAAGGGCCTGAAATTAACTATTAACAAACCACAGCATGTTGTGATCAAGATCTGCTGAACAGCGCAGTGCTTTGGCTGTACAGCGGAGATGAAATCTTCTGTTTTAATCAACACATTTCAATATTTGTTACATTTGTTTTGTTAAATGTGTTGCGGAATGTATGCACATATCGTTTTATAGGTTGCTTTAATCATTTCAGCAGCATGGAAAATCATTTGAGAGCAAGAGATTATCCACCTCATGTCCAAAGCTTAACACACTTACCTCGACAAGGGTAAAGAATCCCAACACTGCATATGGTTTCCAGTAGCACTTGATGATGGCTTTGGAGAGTATAGGTGTCCGCAGCTCTTTGGTAGCCGTCTGCACCTCATGATCCCAGTACCTGTTGCATAAAGATGCCATGTTATGTGATGGCATTTTTTTGTGTGTGTGTAATAAGAAGTGGAGCCTTGCATCCAGATGAGTCAGGACTCGCCTGTGAGGCAGCGACCACATAACTGCACAATCAAAAACTGGCTTCCCTTTCACTTAATGGCAAACAGGAAGATTAGTATTAGTCAGGCAATCTGTCTGGTCACAGGCAAGTTCTAACCTGCTATGATCATTTTCATAACCCACAGCCACTAATCTTGGTTGCTAATGGCATCTCCTGTAGTAACTGCAGAGGTACTAATGATCAATAAGAATGCTGAAGCACTTTCCTCTTTTTATAACATTGAAAAGATATAAAAAGGGTAAAGCAGTACAGCATCCATGACAGTAGAAGAAAGACATCTTGAATCCCATTTGAAGACACTGTGTATCATTCTAATTGGTTTTTAGCTGGGAAACTCTTTATGGTATGTTCATTTAAAAAAAAAAATCTTTCCATGACCAGTGTGAACCCTTGATAAACATTTTTCAGAGAGTAAAATGCTGCCTGTGTCATATACATAACTGGCATAAACAGCATGGCCAAAGGTAAAATATTTCAGTTACTTTTCTTTACTTTAATGGACAGAGTGGGAGCAAAGAGGCAGACAGGAAATGGGGGGAGAGAGGGGGGCATGACATGCAACGAAGGTCGCCGGCTTTAGTTGAACCGGCGACGTTGTGGTTAGCATGTATGGCTAACCTTTTTAATGTTTTGTGAACAACAATTGAGCTCTATGGCACAGAGGAAGAAGATATATCAGGCTATAGATACATTTGTTGTTGGTTTGGGTCTTTTCTTAGCATTTGTTGACTATAATAAAATATCACCAGATATTTAGATCCTTTAACAAGTCCCTCCAGAGAGGAAAGAGAATACTTAGATGTATATCCAGTCATGAAATACATGACACTATAAACTGCTACAGAAACAATTCACCAGACTTGGTGCAGTTGTAAAAACTTCTGAAACTTTTATAAACATTTTATTTTATTGATGTGCAACCAGCGCTCTATGAATAGATATTGCTGGGAAAATGTTGTAGCCTTTTCTTTTTTTTTAATAGAGCAGTTCAAAAGCAATCTTGTCTCAGCCATTTTCAACCATGTGCATAAATACAAACCAACAAATAATGACTCATGACTAACAGAGCTTGGATGCCTTAAGAACATGATTTTATGCTCATTTCGCCACTGATAAATTCAGATTTCACTGTCAATTAAACAGCTGACAATAAGCTGCTGCATTACTACTTGCTAGAACACAGACCATGAAACAACCCAGTAATCAATAGATGCGTGTAAAGCCCCGTGAAGGCCACATTTCTAAAGCAAATAACAGTCCAAAAAGCCTTCTTTTCCCTAACACAACCTGTGCATCTTTTGCAGTTTGTGACTTGATGTTTTGAAGAGTGGTTGTGGTGTGGGCGGGGCTTTAGAAAAACAGTTATATGTATACTGTACATTTATTCATTAACCTGGCAGACAGTTTTCCAGTTGTCCATCATTGTTAAAGATCAGCAGCTTCCTGATAATGCTGGAAATGTTTGACTTGAGAGTTGACAACGGTCGTTATTGCAACCACCTACCATGCAACTTGTTTTTATAGGAATCATAATACTAACAGTAACATTTTCAGGTCAAAGGCTGGGTCTTGAGATTGGCTGATTGCTGACATGATGAGGAAGAAAATAAAGCAGAAAAACAACGTATTTCTGCTACACAAAGTTATGTTTACTTTTTCAGACTTAAATTGTAATGTTTGCTTATTTGGGACACACACACACACACACGGTTAAACAGGTGAACAACCAGTGGACATGGACGAGGGGGCAAAAGTGGACAGTGCTTCCTTTTAAGAGGTCACTCACTAGAAAGGTTGACAATCACTGGTCTATACCACCAATTATATTTTACACATCTACAGTCATTATGTGTAAACAGTCAGAATGACTGATTTAAGACGTTATAAATTACAATCCATCTAGCAGAATCAGTAATGTACGATGCCTCCAAATACATATTGGCCCAAATATGTTATTTTTTTCTTCATGATGTTTATTAAAGTGGGGGTCGTGTTGTATTCAGGGACTAGAAAATTGCATATTCACAACAGCAGATAATATTTTTTAATGAAGAGAGTGCCAGTGTAACACCTGCTCCTACAGAGAGTGTTGCATTATGGGTTGTCTGTAGCCTTAGCGGGGATTCAGAGCGAAAACAGCCCTGTGTTAAAACAGTGCAGGGGGCTGCGCTGGTGGGGGTGGTGTTGTTTCAGGTACCGGTCAGACAATGAAATACAATCCGGCAAGTCCACTGTGAGTAACAGAATACTGTGTTCAAAGGCTTATGAGACGCCAAAGCACTGCAGTGACGTTTACAGTGCTCTGAGACGGGATTTTAAATCTCTGGAAAGCTATGACAGCTGTATCTAGAGGTAAACAGTTCACATTACTGTTCACATTACAAGGTAATACCAGGAATGAGCGCTTGCATGTATGTTTGGCCAATGGCAATGTATTCACACTGTTCCACTGATCTACAGGTGGTAATACGCCAAGAAATGCAGCAATGCGCCAAAAAGGGCTGGGAAGAAAAAGACTGCTTGCTAGGGCACTTGGTAGTAAAGAATGCCGATTCAAACTTTTGCACGTGTTTTATGAAGAGGGAAATCCATTCATCACATTTGGCACCTGTGAGTTTCCAAGAGCCTGACAGGAGAGAGTGTGTGACTAACAGACACGATCTACAACTCTGCTTTTATGTTTAACATTTATGAGAAAATAAGTAGTCAAGGACAACAAGCACCATGTTCTCGTTTTTCAGGGAAAATTCCCACCAGAGGCCAGTACTACGAAGCAAGTTCAACATACCCAGAATATCTTTTCGTTATCTGGTTACACTAAGCCTAACAACCGCAATCACGCTAAGCGTTCACACGACGCTGGTTATCAACTCGATAAGTCAACCCAGATTTTTCTAATGTAAATATGGCCGTCTTATATTTGGGTCAATACAGTCTACAAAGAAGACACAGATATTGTAATGTAGATTGTCACATATTGAATTGAAAGGAGTTCATCAAGGAATTTGTGGTGCGCTCCGTTCTATTGACAGCTGCTCAAGATATCCACTCAGAATAATACATCTTTTACCTCCTGATGCGCACACACACTACAAGACAGCCTGTATGACCTTAGATCACAGCTCTCCTCTGACGCTGGTTTGGATATCTAAAGCAGCAGTTTGTCAATTAAGACTGATAATTCAAGATATTTATAAATACATGCTTACGTGTCAGAAAGATCTGTGGGGTCTCAACTACTTTTAATTATACAAACAGCTCTTCCTTGTGATATCTTAAACTGAAGTTATCTCTAGTTTAGATTTGAGTTGTCATAGCTCCACTTTGAGATCTACAACTGCATTTAAACTGATAATATATTTGTAGATAAAAAAAAAACTAAAAAACAATCACTTAGATATCTCTAATCTCAAGGAATTAAAGATTTCTTTTGACTGAGCAGTCAAAACTAAAGTTACTTGAATTTAAGATACCTGGAATTCATATTCCAGACTTTTACATCTGTTGATACCATGAATTGGGGCTCCATACAACTTAATGGCAAGTGGAAATGTAATAGGAGTCATCTTAAGTTAGTGCTTTGACGTGTCAAAAAGTAGATGTCTGTGATGTGAGTCTTAATTTTAAACACTACTTGTCATAGTGTACTGTGGTAATTATTCACATGCTGAGAGGTGACTGTGAAGGCCTCTCTACCTGTGCAGATCCTGTCCCAGTCTCTCCGACCTGTCCTCCGTGAGCACTTCGTACAGGTCATCTTCCTCCAGCCTGCGCTTGTATCCAGTGCGGAACAAGGGATTGAGCCAACTGACGAAGAAAGAGGAGTCAGGAGGAGAATTGGGAGTTTGGACAGAGAAAGACAAACATAGGGATGAGCACAGTGTATCAGCTCATGCTTTTATTCAGAGGAGAACCATAAAATGCACTTGCAGCCATGAACATTTGTCAGACGCATGAATGTAAGCAAACGGCCCATGGGTGTCACTATAAATATGAAGTGTGAAAACCAATAGGTCATGATCTGATGTGCTGGAGGTCAACAATACAACTGCTGTGTTACAAGAATGTCGCCAACAGCAATGAGTGTGGTGTGCATTTGGTAGAGAGATGGAGCAGGTATCCAACTTCCCCGTTAGACGTAAGTAATCAGCCAGTGATTCAACAGGAAACTATCACTGCATGAACACGAAGGGAAATGTGTCACGAGAGGGGGTCAGACTTACCGTCAAACATTTTCCCAAAGTTAAACAACTTTTTATCAGCCAACAGGAAAGTCGCATTTTATTGAAAGCAACACCTCTTTGTTCTAGTTGTTTTAGGTTTACACTTACCTACCGATAGGTGCATGTCACCGTGGAGTAAAGCGAAACATTTTAAACGTGAACAAACATAGTGTTTTTAAATCCCCCGCTAACGGCGGCTAACGTCGTTTAGCATCCGGGGACGCTTTGTCGACTTACCAGAAAAATATCTTGGACAAAAGGTTCGCCGTCGCTGCCGGGTTGGTCTTGACATCTCTCCTGTCTTTTTCCATGGTAGTCCGCACTCACACGATAGTCTCCTTTCAACTTTCTCCCCTTCTGAAAACCGCCGCTCCGGGTTATGTGGCGTAACTTCGAAGCGCACACATGTTACACGGAGGTTGTCGTGACCCCAAGGTGCATTACGTGTCTGTTAAGGCGCAAGAAAAGGCAGCGCCAGTAAAAAGATTGAAACGGCACATTGAATGGCCCCGCCCCGGAGACTCCCGATTGGCTCAAAATAATTGTCGCCACGCACTATTTGCTCTGATTTCTGCTCTGCGCTCACACGATTGGCTTAGAATATTGACAGCTCCTACTGTATTCAGCATAAATTAATTTGACTAATATTTACCTTCATTTATTGAATGTGAGCAAGGCGTGGGCTGGATTTATCGTCAGAATGGGGCTACATTTACAGTCACAATTTACAATATGTGAAAGCCTTGTGAAAATATAGAAATAAAGTATTTCCACAAGTCTAATGTAACTGCAGAACCTGAAAATACTGTTCCACAAGTAAGGTAGAAACACACAAGTTTCAATATGACTGAATGGATTGATATATTAAAAGGTCATATATAATACATTAAATTTAATTATTGCAAAAGGTGTGTTGTGCGTGTGATCTGTCAGAATTACTCAGCAAAATTTCCAGTTCCTTGCATTTTTATTTTACACACACACACACACACACACACACACACACACACACACACACACAGACTTTTGAACTTGTACAGTCATGCGGCCTTGCTTGACTGGCTGTCTCATGGTGACAATGTAAAATGTGTCATTGTTGATAATGGGAAATGTATTGTGCCAATCCTAATCTGTGTGACTTGATTTATAGCAACCTGGGAAAGCTAGGCCGTTTTCTAATCATAATTAGTCCATGGAAAAGAAAATATCTGCATTCAATTTCCCTTCAAGCTTATTTTTGTTTGCTTGCTCTCTGCTTCTCTGTCTTTCTGGTCCCTTACACAAACACACACAGAAAGGATATCCTATAAATAAAGAGCAGGCTGTAGATGAGAGATGCCCTCTGACACACTGCAGGTGTTTCCTGCACTGAAATAAAAGACCTGGAGGAGAGTAGAGGGACATAAAACACCTCCCTCCTCTCCTCTCATTTCATTGTTCAAGGAATCTTTCAAAGAAATCCAGTCACAAGTTAAAAAGATAAGCTATTATCCTTACACTGACAATCTAGTGATAACAGACTGGAGTGGCCTTGGCCCTCACACCTCACATGCTATCCTCCTGTTGATGTTTAGCTAGCACCGACTGGGAAAAGGGCTGAAGGAGAAAAGCCAGCAGGAGATTATTACAAGCAGCTGAACTCAGCCCAATAACGTTCATCTGCAGCGGATCAACGCTCCTTTCCCATGCTATCCTAGCCGTGTGATAGGCCTATTTTTTCCCCCACACATTTTCTCCCTTCAATGTGCACAAAATAAAAAGTGCTCAATTTGTTTCATTTTAACAACAGTTTACAAGGTTTATGCAGCACGTCTTGTTGTTTTGGTTCAGATAGAGTGAACCGTTATAAGTCGCACTGTGTGAAAACAGCTGTCAGTTCACCTGTCTTCATCAGGAAAGGTATAAGCAAAACAGTATGGAAATATCAAAAGATGCAACATGACAGGGCAGATTTTATTTTTACTTTCACAAACAGCATAAAAACAAATTAAAGATGTAAGACAGAGGTGACAGTTTTTTATTTATACAGTGAATAAAAAATGTAACACGACATGATGCAATTGAAAGTACTAACAAGTTACAGCACAAGGAGAAAAGTCGAAATACATAATGAAATGTAATAGATAAATTGTTGAAATGTCCAGCTTCTGCCACTCCAAGTTGTAGTAGCACAAATGTAAAACTGACCAAAGCTAATGAGAATATAGGCTAAGACTGCAGCCATACTAGCAGCTCGCTTAGGCTGTACTTAGGCACAGTGGTGCTTAAGCTAAATGCAAACATCAGCATACTAACATGCTCACAATGACAATGCTAATATTTGCCATGTTCACCATCAGCTGAGGCTGATGGGAATGTCATTAGTTTCACAGATATTTGGTCACAAACAAAATTATTTAAAAAGTATTTTCATGGCAATCCATCCAATAATTGTTGAGATATTTCAGTCTGGACCAAAGTGGTGGACTTTGCCATGTGTTGTCTCATTAAGTTATTGTTGTAGATTGGCATAGTTTATTTGTATGGTTTTAGACAGCTCTTGTATTGCTTTAAGGTGCCATTTAGGATGAAATCTTGTATATGATTGTATTAGAAACTTTATTCACGATTTTATTATCGCATTTGTTTTTGATTCTGAATTATGGCGTATTTTGTGTTATCTGTCTTCTGTTATTTGTGTGAAACTCAGTGGTGTTGCTGTCTATCTTGGCACTCTCGAACAATAGATTTTAAATCTCAGTGAGGCTTTCCTGATTAAATCAAACAAATTAAAAATCTGCTTTTTTAACATTCAACATTGATCACTTTCATCCTGCTGGACTGAGTTTGAGATGAAAGTTATCATTTGCACTAAAAGTCAGTTATCAAGAAAGATATCTACTTATGTCCTGCATTAACAATTAGTGATTTTCCAGCCAATGGAAATCTTAAGATCATCAGCTTATCACATTCACAGTCTTAATGAGATGTCATCAACAGGTTAACACAGACCTGTTCCAGCTGCTCCCCTTTCATTAGCAGGTTTACAGGATTAGGACCTCTGAGATTGCTCAGCAACAGCGGCCATGGAAACGCACCTGCAAGGCTTCAACTATCTAGAGATTTATCTAACAATGATCTCAGCACCTTCTCACTGTTGTTTACCAACAGTAAAACACCTGGCTTTAGTTTTCCTGGGATGCCGACTGTGGGAAAACACTGTACCTGTGCCCATTTTATGACCCCAGAAACTGTCCCAGGATCAGGGTCAGTGGGAGCAACTACAGTACAACAGCGTCTGGAAATGTTTTGGGTAATTATTTGCCCCGGAAACAATCCGTCTTTCTCTACAAAGAGAGATTAGATCTAATCCTTGTTTGAAAAAGCTGTGCAATAAAAGAGGGTGACTACAAGATTAGGAATTTCATTAATTAGTACCTGGCTTGCTGCTTCATTCTGCTCAGAGGATTGATTGTGCATTTGTCAACATGTTATATTTTTACTAAAATTGTTACTGCCCTTCAATGACTTTTTGACCTTCTTTCTTTCACCATTACGTTTTTCCTCTAACTTGCCTTCCTGTCCCTCTTTGCCCTTTCTAACCATCACGCTTCGTCTCTCTCCCTCCTCCCCATGTAAAACTAATTGCTCAAAGTCCAATCCTGTTGTTCTACTGTAATAGTTGCTTGGCAGCCCTTAGTCATCTGAGACAGGACACACAAGAAGCCACTCAGTCTGCAATTAGCTCTCTCCACTCAGTGTTGTCATATCATACAACAACTCAGCCCGCAGGGGTATTTTTTTTACTTTGGCTTCTCTGGTTTGTTTCTGGTCATCTTACTTTTAATGACAATTACAGTATTAAGTTAAATCATGTTATCCTACAGTCACAGTGAAATGATGCCAACTTAATCACAAAGCGTGCTGTTAAGACAAAAAGGCACTAGAACAGAATATGACAACACTGATAAAAAAAAGAGATTATAATTCACAGAGAACATGAACATAACAACCACGAACATAATCAAGTACTGTACATAAAGTATATAAAATTTTGATGAACTTTCATGCTAATTTATACTTTGACTTCCCAACTTTTCATTCCACTACATTTATTTAACAGTTTTCAGATTAAGATGTTACCAACAACTGATCATATATCAGTTTTTGACCAGTTATTATCCATTAAAGCAGCCAACAGTTGCTTTATAACAGCTAAAATTAGCTCCAACACGACCACTTACAACATCAAAGTACTGCTTACATGTGAATGCATCATTAACAATGACCCAATAATATAATTATTTAACACTGACAGAGGCCAATCTGCATAGTGAGTGCTTTCACGTTTGAGTACATTCTGTTGACAATATTTCTGTGGTTTTACTCAAATACTATTTTGAATGCAGAACCTTTACTTGTAATGGAGTATTTTTATAGTGTGGTATTGCTACTTTTAGTTAAGTCAGTGTTCTGAATACTTCTTCCAACACTGCAAATAGTGGTGTGAGGATGATCTTATAATATATTTTTGTCACAGTAACCAATAAACTACAATTGACACCAACACTGAGGCAGCTGTAACACATTAAGCAAGACTTTATGTACCCTTGGCTGAACAATGATCACTGTGGTCACAAGTGACAATTACAGCACAATATAAAAGTGGTAAAACATAGTTGCACAAGAAGTGTCATAAAGTCAGCAAAATGTCAGTTACAGACCAAGAAAAGGCTGTAGCAGCAAAACCCCTGAGGGTAATGAATTTAGACAGTGTGTGTTATTGCTTATTAATACAAAATGTTAATTTGCAAGAGAAAAAACGGTTATTTCTTCTTTCAAAACATAGTCTCGTTTTAACACAGCAGAGAAGTTGAAATAGCTAAAAGTTATGGATAAATTGTTTAAATGTCCAGCTTTTGCCACTCCAATTGGTAGTAGTACAGATAAACCTGACCAAAGCTACTGAAAAATATACTAAGAAACAATACTAAGAGTCTACAGCCATGCTAGCAGCTCTGTGAGACTGTACTTAGGCACAGCGGGGCATAATGCTAACATGCTGATGCTAAGCAGGTATAATGTTTATCACTTTCATGGGAATGTCATTGGTTTTACAGTTATTGGGTCATAAACCAAGGTAGCCTATTGGCCAAATTAAAATTTTGACCTGATGATGGTGCTAAATGAAAAGATATGGGATCATGCATAATTACAAAATGTCATGGTAATCTATCCAACAGGTGTTATATTTCAGTCTGGACCAAAGTGGTGGACTGATTGACAGAGGAAATGCACTTCCAGATAGCTTGAAACATTCTCTCCTTTCTGCCACTTGATGGAGCTATAATGATGTAAAACCAGTATAGAATAGATAGAAATACTGGATTGCTAAATTCTGGTGCAGCATTGTGATAAGGTGCTACAAATCCAAACCTTATGAATGAACTACAATGAAAGAATACAAAAAACACATCATTCATTCAGTCAGTCAGTCAGTCCCCCATACAAATCTCTCCAATCTCTGTTCCTCATCTTGTGTTCCTTCTCTGTAAAAGACTTTTCAGATCCTTTCAATTAAAGACTTCCTCCTCCTGCAGATCCCCTTGCAGACCCTGTGCACACTGTGTGGAGTGATGACTAGTGTGTGCACCCCCGCACCCTCCCACCACCACACACAAACACAGTATACAACAACTGATTGTGCGTCAGTGAATGATATGCACGTAAAAGTATTGGTTCCCAGGCGTAGATGCTTGACTGAGCAGGTGACGAAGAAGCAAAATTCTGCAGAATAGCCAACGCTGACGCACCTGTCCTTGACCGACCCTCCCACCTCCTCTCTGTCACTGCTGAGGGAAAGATCTCTGTCCTGTCCCAGTCCGGACCTCCAAGCCACAGGAAAAATGGGCAACATGGCAACAGAGATTGTTGCCTTTCTCCTGACCATCTCGGGGTGGATCCTGGTGTCGTCCACCCTGCCTACAGACTACTGGAAGGTGTCCTCTGTGGACGGGACAGTCATCACCACAGCTACCTTCTGGTCCAACCTATGGAAAACATGTGTGACTGATTCCACTGGCGTGTCCAACTGCAAGGACTTTCCTTCAATGCTGGCTCTGGATGGTGAGTTCTGAGATGACTGTGGTTGTTGCTGTAGCAGTGTATGGTGTTGTCTCTCTGAGTTCAGAGAGCAGAGACAGAAATATATCTATCTCTGTGCATGTTTCTGAGGAACTGTGCATCTGCGACTATCCATCTGACCAAAGCAATAATGCCCATGACACCTGTTGTTTTTGGATGAATGACCACCATTGTAAACACGTGCATTTGGAACTTGATATTTCCTTTTCTGACTCTGGCTTCAGGCCACAAACAACCACAACATTTAAAGTTAAAGGCCACCAGAGGCATATTTCAGCGAATGAGCTGAGCTGGAATGATACGACCTCCTAATGTGTCCAAATGAAGCAATCTGAGAAAGTCATACAGTCATACAGAGGTCACTTGTCACTTCCCATTACTTGCTAGTAACAATAAGGAAAGGCATTGCTTGTAGATGTTCTAATTCTAATGTCTTGAGGCAATTTAAGAAATTTATTCAGTTTCAAGATCTGTTGTCACTTGCTGTTGGGAAAACATGTGTTTCATATAGGTGTTGCGCTCTACAGCACAAATTTAAACTCTTTTTAAACTCCTGTCCTTTTCCTTCTAGTCTTTGGTTTAAGGCAGCGATCCCCAAAAGGTCCCAAGAGAAATCTGAGGGGTCACCAGATTGTTAAAAGCATAAAGAAAAAATCTCATTGCTAATTTTAAAGCTTTTTTCTTGTGAAATACTGGATTCTTTCACCTCCTATGGACTCTAAACTATAACTTTAAATCTGAACCAAACAGTTGCCTATTTACCAAATATATAATAATATCTGGCTCTTCAGCTCCACTATGTTCTCTGTCTGCTGTTTGGTGCTGAGCAGGTAGAGTACTGTGGGTTTATTAGAGCTTTAACGCTGAAAACATCTGCCTACTGCCTCTAAAACAACACTATGAGAGCAGAATTGAACCAAAACAGTAAAGTTGCAAGCCCGAAAAAAACAAAACAATGCACAAAAAGATGCCATAAAGCTCTATAGAGCTGAGGGGACCCGCAGTTGTGTGATAATTCTCTGTGGGTTTGTCACTACGAACGACAACTTTCAAATATAGTACAAGTAAAATATTGTAAATAGCCACTTTAACCTCCTCTAGCTTCTAGAAATGGTTGAAGTAAGTGGAAAACTGGACTCTTTCACCTCTTAGGCTTCTAAAAATATTTAAAGGAATAGTTTGACATTTTGGAAAATACGCTTTATCACTTTCTTGCCCTGAGTTAGATGAGAAGATTGATGTAGCTATAGCTTCACATTTAGTGTACAAACATGAGTGGAATCAATTTACTAATCTTACTCTCTGCAAGAAAGTGAATAAGCGTGTCAAACGTCTAACTTTTACTTTAAAATAAGTAAAGTACCTTATATTTTCACCTCTTCAGGCCACTAAAAATGTGTTAAAATAAGTGAAATTCTGGATACTTTCACCTCTTTGGGACTTTAAATGTTCTTAAAATGAGACAGCCAAGAACGAAAAAATCACTTCTCACAACCCATGACCACATTAAGTCCAAAATCTGTGACAAGGGGTCACAAGTAGACATTGCTTTATTTTTAAGGGTTGCAAGCCAAAAAGATTAGGAATCACTAGTTTAATGCACTCTCCCCCTCTTCTCTGTCACTGTCATGAAGCCTATATCCAGGTGTGTCGCGGTCTGATGATTGCCGCCGTATGTCTGGGTTTCTTTGGTGCCATCCTTGCCTTGGTAGGAATGAAGTGCACGAAAATAGGAGGCTCGGAGACCACCAAGGCTCGCCTGACCGTCCTCTCAGGCTTCCACTTCATTCTCAGCGGTAAAACCCATGCTGCTTACCTTTCTCTTACATTATCAGCTCTTTCTGCTTTGATTTCAGTCAGAATTTGAAGTAGAAATCCTCTTATTTCTCTCCACAGGCCTCTGCTGCATGACCGCATGCTCCATATATGCTCACAGGATCACAACTGACTTCTTTGACCCCCTCTTTGTTGCCCAGAAGTAAGTATTCAGGATTAAAAGAACCATTTGTTTGACAGCAGATCAAAACCAAATTCAGATGAAAGGAATTCCAGTCATAAATGTCTTTTTGTTTTTCACTTCACCCCTTCAGGTTTGAGCTGGGAGCAGCTCTCTTCATTGGCTGGGCTGGATCTGTGCTGTGTACCCTCGGAGGACTTATCTTCTGTCTCTCCCTGTCTGAAAGCTTCAGTATCAGGCAAGTTGCTTGATTTGTCTGACATGCTGGATGCTAACAATGTGATCCCACAGCTGTCATCAGCAACAAGGGCTTAGAGGAAATCTGATTTGGACGGACTTTA
Organism: Macquaria australasica; assembly: GCA_005408345.1. Classification (NCBI taxonomy): domain Eukaryota; kingdom Metazoa; phylum Chordata; class Actinopteri; order Centrarchiformes; family Percichthyidae; genus Macquaria; species Macquaria australasica. Next base: position 1,164,590 of record SEMN01000098.1, on the reverse strand, counting down.
AACTGCACTGAGTTGCTAACTCAATCAGGCAATTTAAATAATTATTTTAACTGCAATGGAAAGGCGCTTACAGTCGAAAACATCCAGTAATTTCTCTCAACATCTTGCCTCATAATTGCTGAACCTGCAAGGCAAATTGTATGATCGTCATTTTGATTAGTTATGCGGCCGTTGACGGCTGAATGTTTCCTTTGTTACAGTCGAGTAATAAGGACCTTTTTGAAGTGAAAGTCACCTTGACTGAGGGCACCTATAGGGAAGTGTTGCATCAGACAAAGAATGCCAACCTTCTCTTTTGGTGACATCCTTGGTCATTATTAGTAGAGAGGAGGGAAGATATAAAGAAATATTTAGCTGGATTTGGTCCCAGGCCAGTAAGGATACATGTGGTTTCCAGAGATTTGATGGCTGACCACTTTGCCAGAAAATTGATTGTTGACCATTTATATTCATATTCAATATATGCTCTCATTCAAGTTACTTTGAGGGAAATGAAATAACTGGAACCTTTTAGAGGCTCTCTTGCTGTTTAGCAGGTGTTATTTATTATCTACAGAGAACATTTTAGCATTGTTGCCCTACTTTAATATGACGTGTCTCCTCAATTCTGGTTCTACTGAAGTCATATGCCAAAGGGTGTTTGACTGAAATGGGGATCAAAACATACAGTGTGTTTTTGTTTTTTTAGGGCTTAATTTCTTCTTCTTCTTTTTTTTTTCTTTTTGCAGAGCTGAATACTCCTACAGTAGAGCTGCATCATTTGTGACAGCACGCAACAAGCACAGCAAGACAGTAAACAGCCTCCACAAGGAACCAGGGGAGCCCTCGAGGCAGTTTGGAAAAAATGCCTATGTGTGAAATTGGACTATCTTGTTGTTATATGAGTTGATTGTGGAATTTATCATAATAGTTTGTGGTCACCAGTAAAAGCCAAGAACAGCATTCACTTTTATGAACTTCTGTGCTCAACTCTCTGAAAATAATAGCTGGAAAGAGAAATTCATGTGACAGTTTACATATTTTATTGATTTTAAGTCTTCTTTAAATATGGCTGCTTTTTGGGACATTTCAGTCAATGGCCTGTATATAAAAGATAAGCTTGTTTTTCTTTTAGGGCAGGAAATTTGACTTGGCACAAAACACTGTTCAAACTTTTCCGGTCACCTTCAACAAGCTGGCCTTTCCTGTCTGTCTCACAGACTGGACAATGTTTATTTTATAATTCTTGAATCAAATGCCAATTGGATATCAATATATAAAGGAGACTGCAATAGATTTTAAAGCATTTTCCTAGCTTTTCTTTCCATTAAAACTAGAAGATGTTACACAGGTAGCAAGTACACCTGTTGTGTGAGCTCCCTGCTAGAGCTTATGTTATATGAATAAGATGGTTTTGTAAATTCATTGGTTATAAACATGAATCTTTGTATTTTTCCACAAGAAATAACATCATTTAAAGCAGTTCTGTTTTCATATAATTTGCTGTTTTCACTTCATTTCCAATGTGTTTTTATTATTAGACACATTATAAGCATGCTGTTTTGCAACAAAATCCTATAAATGTGACCAAGTATTATTTTAAAAAGTAACAATAAAATACATTACTTTTTAAAATCTGGGTAGCTATGATGTAATTCCAGTTAATCTTCTCCTGTTGGAAATAGAGGACACCGTCAGTTGCATCGGTTTATATTTCTCTAGCAGAAAAATGGATCATATGAAGGCCTTTCTGGTTTTCTTGGCCTCCAAGGGTCACTAGGTCATGTCTGACCCCAGAGAAGGCTATGCAGAGCTGGAAGCCTGACTGGAGGTTTCACGTCCTATCAGCCATCCATCTCCACCTAGGAATTATTATCAATAGGAACCCCAGGCTATGTTACACAAAACCTCCTGGCCCAGAGGTTGGATACTTGAACCAGCTGGCAGAGAGCAGTTGCCCTGTGCTTTCCGGCGCTTTGCATCCATAAACAAGTGTCAGGTGTCCTGGGCTCTGCAGAATGCTCTCTGATATAATGGTGGTATTGTATTGTCTAATGTCTGCATTACTTATAGGGATGTTAAAACATTTACCTCTGGCTTATACTTTTTAAATGATTTTCTCTTGACAGAAAATTTCAAAATATATGACAGCTCACAATAGTTCTATCCAAACTGAGTTGTTGTTGGTTACAAGTTAATACCTCAAAGAGAAAGAAGTCCTTAAAGCTTCATTTGAAAATACATTTCTTCACAGTGCTTTAGATATCTAATCATTTCTATCAATCATTGTCTGTTGGTATATTCTGAGATTCTTAAACATCATACCTGTAAAATAAATTGATATAAACTGTGTAGTACCCTTCAGTTTCACAGTGTGAAATTGAAGGGTACTAACCTAAACAAGTGGTTCCCCAACCTGGGGGTCAGGACTACACGATTAATTTAAGGAGTTGTGAGATGATTACCTGGGTAGTAAATGACAAAAAAAATAATTCTGTTACGACAAGTAATGTTTATATTTCGGATTATTCTCTACTCTATTTTTTTGTGTGAAATGCTGTATAGTTTTACATTCCCAGGCCTCTAACAAGAGTCTACAGCCATACTAGCGGCTCTGTGAGGCTGTACTTTGGCACAGCTGCGCTTTGAGTTAATGCTAATGTCAGCATGCTGATGTTTAGCAGGTATTTAACATGTCCATCATCTAAGTCCAGTGTGTTAGCTTGGTAACATTACCCACTTAGCACTTAACACAAAGTACAGCTGAGGTTGATGGGAATGTCATCCGTTTTGCAGGTATTTGGTCATAAACCAAAGAATGGGATGAACTGAAATTTTGACATGATAATGGAGCTTAAAGAAAAGTAAAGTGATCACCAAAGTGATCATAATTCATCTTGAGGGAGACATAAATGTCTGCACCAAAGTTCATGGCAATCCATCCAATAGTTGTCGAGACATTTTACTCAGAAGCACGAAAGTCAACTGGCTGAGTGCTAGAGAAATAGTTGGGATCACCAAAGTCATTAGGATATATCCTCTAAGGACCATGAATGTCTGTATAAAATGTTATGCCAATCATTCCAATAGATGTTGACATATTTCTTTGGATAAGTGAAGAGTTTGACCGGTTGGTGGCGCTACATAACAAATCAGGGGATCAAAAAGTCAGTAGGATTCATCCTCTGGGGACCATGAATGTCTGTACACTTTAAATTCTAAATTCTGCTACACACAGTTGTTTATTTTTTAGAGTATTCCGTAATCTTTGCTTAATTTTCCCTGTGAAATACTCTATAGTTTCATGCAACAAAGGAAGGGATGAATGCTACTAGTATACACACACCTGAAACACTCATGTGTGTAATTGTTGCCAATGATTTAATATAAAGAAAAATGTAAGAAGAAAATGTGTAATACATTGCTTTGTATTAAGGGGTCACAAGCAAAAAAGGATGGGAACCACTTACCTATTTATTGACCTCTAAAGTCTGAGAGCAGAGCCATGTCCCTCCATCCATCACTGCAATCATACCACCAGAGAGCAGTATTAATGCACATTTAATGGCTGACAGAGCTGAAGAAAAATTCACAATATGTAATAGTTGAAATCCTTTGAGCTTGACTGTTAAGAGACCACATGAGCAAAATATAATAACTAACTGTAATAACTTTAACTTGATTTGTTATTTGCTGTTATGTTGTTGCAGCTTCTTTAAAGCCTGGGCAGCTTGGGTCACATAAGTATTCCTTTGTTCATTTTTTCTTTTTTTTTTAGTGTCATGCTAATTAAAGCCACCCTCACCAAACAAATTAAGGCTACCCAGCGGTCCACCATTTCCAATATCTCCCTACCACTACCAATAACTTTGTCCTAAGCTGACAGGACTTAGAAACAAAGAGCAGCTCTTTCATCCCCACCGAACATTCATCACTCCCCCTAACTCTCATTACCTCAGATTTAACTCATGAGACCCACAGCACAGTGAGGTCTTGGTAAAATTACTAATAACTAGCAGCTTAAAGCCAGAGGCAAAGTCGAGAGTGATGCTTCAAGCAGCTTAGGTCATAGCAGCAGTGTTATTACATATTTCATGGAACATGTAAAGGTCATTAATGCAGAAATGTACTATGACCTATTTGACCAAAAATCAAATCTCAAGCAATGTGATATAATTGTACATCTGTTGTATATATGCTAAAATTAGAAAAAAAGAAGGATGTAACATGTACATGTGAATTGAAAGATATTTGTGATTCATCATTTAATTGTAAGTGCTCCAGACTGTTATCAATTTAAAGGGGCACTCTGCCAATTTTACATAAGACGTTCAGTGTACTTGTCACAAAGAGTGCTATTCACCCTGTAAAAAACATTTTATAATGTCTTGTGTGACTTGTGGAGCTTTTTAAAAAAAATGTGAAATAAAAAATACATTATAACATTATTATTATGTCTCCCTGTGTTTTTTTTCCCAGTTATCTCTTGTTATATGCCAAACATATTTTTATATTAAATCCCTTTCTTTTCTCTTCCTGTAGAATATTATAATATTTTTGACTCATCTTGTACTTATATACATAAATATGTCCAATCAAATGTGATGTGGGGCAACTAGCTGCCTGCCCATCATATAAAACCACCCCTGACCGTCTGCTCATAGGTTGTAGTAGCTAGCAGAAATATTATAGCAAGAAGCCTGTGTTTGGATGTCAGCAAAAACTTTGTTTACATTTCCAAAAGAGTGTGATTATGTGCTATTTTATTAATTTCTCCCTCATCCTCTACCTCCTGGTCTAAAAAAGCAAGAGATGGAGGTGTGGGTGGAGGCCAACAGTCTTCTACAGCTCCATACAGCTCTGTACTGTGCTGTATTTGCAAAGTCACGCCCACTTTTGAGTGACCCAATCAAATTTTAAAGATTTGATTCAAAGCCCTCTCGTAACTAAACCCTGTCCACATATTCTGTTTTCCTGTATATGTCACAATACTCAAGCTAAAGATGCTCTAACTTCCCTGTCACTGTGACTTTTAAGTCTGAGAAAATAACCCTGATGACATCATCAGGGTTATCTCAGTGTGGGCTTGAGATTTACATTTTTTAACAAAAAGCTTGCGTTACCAACTGGAGGTGTAGAGTTTGACAGATGTGGGCATTTAGGCAGGGAGGGTCTAATGAAAGATGCTATTGAATTGCATTGTGGGAAATGTAGGATCTGGTGTTTTGGGAGCTTGACCCAAAAACTAGGGACTAAAAGTCAGGATATCTTGGCCTCTGCTGCTTTAATTTTGACCATTCTTCTTTTAATCTGCCCTTTATGAGCCCCTGAATTTTATGGAAGTGCAATACAAAATTGCTGGAATACCCCTTTAATAAGGCATTATTCATATCAAGTTTCAAAAAGTTTCAAATTTTCAGGATATTTGACTATCAATTTGGTTAATATATTGAGCGTTATCTGAATTTACAGTGCCTGTAATTGCAAGGTTATTTACCAACATTGTTTCAAGAAAGTCAAATATAATAATAATATAATCTGCACATGAGGGAAAGTCCAGAACAGTCCGATGGGGGCATGAAGTTGCTTTGGTAATTCGAGATAAATGCTTAGATGAGCACTCTCAATCCAGATTCCACTGTGGCCCATGGGAACCTGAATGACTGATGTCTCTCACCCACATGTACAGTAATACCTGGAAAACAACAGCACACCCCTGATTTGTTCCTGTGATGCACTCTTCCTCTTCTTTCTCTGAGAAGAGCAGCTGAGTAGGTGACCACTTTGACATCTGTTTGAATTTGGATGAAAAGTAGACATTCGGCTCTGGATGTACACGTCTTCTGTATGAGTAAGGGACAGCCATTTGAAGTTGAAACAAAAAAGAAAAGAAAAGCATCAAAATGATGATCTAAGAATCGTGGATGAGTGGTCAAGGATTAAAAATAGAAGCTTGAGAAAATAACCTACTGCAAGAGCTTCCTTGGATCTGAAATCTAAATAGGAGATCGAGAAGCCCCGAGATGCATATTCGTGTGGTCCAGATCTGGGGTTTCCTGATGACAGTTTTGGGATGGATCTTTGTGGCCTGCACCATGGCCATGGAGGGCTGGAAGATCACCTCTATCGGGGGCATGGGGGGCTCCTCCATGATCAAGGTGGCCTGGTACTGGTCCAGTCTGTGGAGATCCTGCTATACAGACTCAACTTCTGTCAGCAACTGTTACGACTACCCTGTGCTCTGGTCTGTGGAGGGTAGGTAACACATTTTCCACCTTATCTATCAAACCTGGTGTCTCAACTATTCAGTCATGAGCTCTACTGACATCTAGACTCTCATTAATGTCTATTTGTGTCTTGCTGTGTGACTCCAGGCTCCATCCAGATAGTGCGAGGCCTGCTGATGGCAGCTCTTTCCCTGGGCATGCTGGGGTTTGTGCTAAGTCTGATGGGTATGGAGTGCACCTTCATTGGAGGGAAAGACCGGTCAAAGTACAAGAAGATCTACACCGGTGGATGGTGCCACATAATCAGCGGTAACGTCTAGTTTTAATAACAGGACAGGCAGCAGATGTATGTATAAGCTGTGCATGTAAAGAGTAGAATATGTGCATTGAAAATCAGTCTTGTGTGGCCACTCAAATAAAAATTGTAGCCCCACGATTAAACTACCATTTTATCATTCATTTTAGACAAGACAGTTTCCATTCAGTTTGTACTTTTATGACTTGAAATCATCCAACCAGGCATCTGAACAACACTGAAATACTGCTTTTTAATTATCTGCGGATTCTGGTGGATGTCTATGTGTTGCCTACATGCAGTATATGATGCCATTTGTAAATGTCCATCTTTTGCTTGTGTTTTTGGAATTCTGCACAGCAGAAAAACACATTTTGGCAATTCAATTAGAAAGATATATATGGACTATACATTAGTTTGAAAAACATAAAATTGATTTTTCTAATATTTATAACAATGTGAAAAATCTGGGGAAAGACGGTGTCTTCCCTAGTGGTTTGTCCCCACGCCACAATTTATAGCCATGCTAGCAGCATGGCTCTAGGGATGCAGGATCAGATCAAAATTTTAACTGCTGTCCAATACTTTGGTTTATGACCAAATACCCACAAAATTAATGACATGAGCCTCATCTGTAGTTTGTATTCAGGCCTGGAGAGGTAAAATTACACAGCAATTCAAAAAGGATTAGATGAAAACCTCAAAAAATAGCTATCTTGCTAATCACTTTGTGACCCCTCAGATTTATAATGTGACCTCTTTGAGGGTCCCGACCCCCATGTTGGGAAACACTGATATAGAGTTAATGTCTTTTTCTATTATTAAAGGCTACATTACATAGTTAACGAAACAATTTTTGACTTCTTAAGACAGTTCTAGCTGGAAAAAAAACAATAGATAGGTCTATAGTACTAATTACATGTTAAAAATATTTTTAGAAAGCACCAATAGCAATCCCTAAAATGTGTTTTTTCCTGTTGCTCAACATGATTTCTCTTCAGGTTTGTTGTCCACATGTGGGTATGCTGTTTATGCACAGTATGTCTCAGTAGAATACTTCAACCCTGACTTTGGAGGACTGAAGTAAGTAACAGGCTTAAATGTAACTATTTAACCTGTTTCTGCAGGAATGACTTTAATAAAACATGAATCTTTAAATATTAAGATCACAGTCTCTCTGTTTTAACACCAACAGGTATGACCTTGGCACCCCACTGTTCCTCGGCTGGGTCGGCTCGACCATTCACATGACTGGTGGATTCTTCTATCTGTGGTCGGTGTGTACGCCACTCTGTGTAGGAGAGGACACGTGAGTGCAAACACATGTTGTTGTACAATCTCAGGGGAAGTGAGGAAATAACTCCACTCTCCACTTCCTCAATAAACACCAGCATGCCGTGTGCTCAAGTGGAATGACTCATTATCCAAAACGCGTGAGGCCCTGTTTCTAAGGTGGAGTGTGCAGATGTTCATTGTGGGTAAACTCTCTCTCACCATGTAATATAACCCTAAAGCCATTGGTGTAAACAAACAGAGGCCTGGTATTTTAAAAGCTTTCTTGATTAAATGAGGAAAGAAAAAAACAGCATGCTATGGATCAATTTCAACACTAGAAGGAGCTCAGAGAGCATAAATCTACACCAGTGCTGACCAATTCTGCAGCATCTTACAGTCAAGATACACATTTTCAAATTTACACCCAATTTCACGACTAGCTGGTGAACATAGTGGAGCATTTAGCAGCTAAAGAGCCAGACATTTGGTTGGTAGAGGACAAAAACAGAGCTAAAAGGAGTGAAGGCTGGACTTACATTCACCAGGTGGACACAAACACCACTCCAAATGAACCATAATGTTGTTCTGTGTCTTCTGGATGTGTAAATAGGCAGGTGTTTCCTAATGTTCCGCCGTGTTGACTTACTGTAATCTGTCAATGTTGTGTCTGTGGTTTGGGGGGGTTTAGCAACCTGGGAGAGATACATTGTCCAATGTAGACAAGCCACACTAGTGACTGTGTAAGTCCTATATCTGAGGATTATGGGAATGTCATTAGTTTTGCAGCATTTGTGTTTGAACATAACCCAAAGTACTGGACAAATTAAGTTAAGTTATAAGGTTATAACAATTCACCCTGACCACAGATAATAAATAATAAAATCCAAGAATACGGGAAATTTCATGAAAATGATCACAAATGTGTTGTCAAAAGTGATTTTGGCTGAAATCTCAACCTGTTTGTGTAAACGTGCACGATCCAATGCATGCAATAATTCAATTCAATTCATTTGAAGATGATACCATTTTAGTGTGTTGTGGTAAGAAACAGCTTTAGGATGTGGTGGAAAAAGAACTTAAAACTTTGAGAGTTAATCTCGTCATCTTTCAGAGACTGAAATCCAATGTCCCAAATTTTATGACAATCAATCCGATAGTTGTTGAGATATTTCAGTCTGGACCAACATTGCCATAGCTAGAGCCACACACAACTAGCATGGCTAAGAAAAAAAAACACATGGTGGATATTTCTAGGCCAGTATTTTTAGATCCAACATATTTAAATTTTTAGAAGAAAAGTGTGGAGGGGACTTTAAAGCAGAATATACTTCATGCTGAGAAAAAATGCCAAAAACATAATCGACTAGTTTTTGACTGAACAGATAAAATATGAGAAATTTAAAATATTTAAAACATTTTACATTCCTTGCTACATGCTTGCATACATGGAGTGATTACAATGGCCACAGCTGCTCATTTATAAGAAAAAATGTATTTCTGTTAGCTTTTTAAGTAAGAGGGGTTCAGCAGACTTATAATGTTTGACAATAATGTGTCTCTCTCTCCAGAGTAATGAACGTCCGGCCACTACCAGACCCTGAGCAAAACAAGTTCACCACAGCTCAGTCCGCAGTGTCCGAGTTCACCTCCAAGACCATAGTGTCCTCTGTGTCCGAACTGTCTGAGCGCTCAGACGTATCCGACATTTCCTCAAGATCAGAACACACAGCCCAGTCAGGGCGGTCACTGAAGATGGCGCGAACCACCGGGTCTGCAGGGTCGAGGTCAGGAGCAGGATTGGGGTTGGAGTCCGGCCTCTTGTTAAGGTCCAGCGTATTAACATTGTCCAAGTCGAGCAGCAGCAGCAGCAGCAGCCGGACAGTGTCGTCGTTGTCAGGCCGTTTAAGGAGTGAGACGACACCGTTCATCAAAAACTCTTATATTTGAATAAATGTGGGTCATTATGTGAAGGACAAATATTAATGAATGTAATTAACAGGAGATCTGATGCTTTTCTAAAAAAGCAATTTCAGTGTTGTATTAAAAAATGTGTAACAAATCCTTGTTTTAAAAATCTTTTTCACTGAATCGATTTGTGTAAAGTTCTTCATGCCTGTTGTTCATGTTTATCATCTATAACGTGACAAATATAGCCTCCCACTAGACAATATATACTCATCCAATATAACATGTAACTAAGGTACCCATCCATTTCAAATAGTAGCCTTTTAGACAACAAATAAAACTCCACCAGGCTGATCAGGTGTGGTTGACAGTAAACAGTGTCTGCTTTGCTGTTTTTCAAACCTTCACACAAATACACCAGCAGCGAAACCCTTGTGGCTTTTATTTTCTTGAATTACCGGTGGACTACTTCCTTTACAAGGTAGGGAGGCATTAAAGACCTTCACATCTGGCATTATTGGATCTGCTTTTCCAGTTGAATTTAAGTTACCATTAGCAAGAGACTAACATTTACAAATGCAGTATTGTAGACACATTCAAAACACATGTGCTACAATGTCTAAACATCTCAGTAACTATTTATACTTAATTGGTGTAGGCTCTTTTATTTACCAAACTGAAAGGATGTGGACTAGACTGGCTCAGATCCTGGGCCTGCTGCTCTGCATACTGGGCTGGGGCTTTGTGGGTTGCACCCTTGCTATGGACCACTGGAGGTAGGCAAATAAGAGTTAGAAGAAACAAATACAAGAATGCACCTGATGCACTTCAACTTGGTAAACTGCAGGGAGAAAATGTCTCAACTGAAAATAATAGCTTAAATAATAAAATCTAAGAATCCAGGAAATTTCATAAAAATTATCACAAATGTGTTGTCAAAAGTGATTTTGGCTGAAATTTCAACCTGTTTGTGTAAACGTGCACGATCCAATGCATGCAATTATTCAATTCAATTTATTTGCAGATGATACCATTTTATTGTGTTGTGGTAAGAAACAGCTTTTGGATGTTAATCTCGTCATCTTCGGCAATCGTGTAACAAATGTGCAAAGCGAAGTTATGATAAATGATGCTGAAATTGAAAGAGACTGAAATCCAATTTTTGGGAGGGATAATAAATATAATAGACATATAATAATAATAGATAATCACTGTCCTTAAATGAAAGCTTAATTTTTTGCTGAAAACAAAGATATGTAGCACTTGATGATAGTACAATTTATCACAATTTTACTGTAAAAAAAGAAAGAAAGAAAAAAGAAAAAGAGTCATGCCCAGACTTTTAGGAATTTGGGAAATAAGCCTATTTGCTTTCTTGCAGAGATTTAGATGAGAAGAACGATACCACTCATCTCTGTCCGGTAAATATGAAGCAACATCCAGGAGACGGTTTGCTTAGCTTAGCATAAATATTGGAAACAGGGAGAAACAGCTAGCCTGGCTCTGTCCAAAGATTACAAAATCCACCTACCAGCTCCTCTAAACCTCACTAATTAACTTGTTATATCTCATTTATTTATTTACTGTAATACCAGACTGTTTCTTGGTTGGGTGCAGTAACTTCCTGGAGTCTTTGTTTTTGCTGATGTCACCAGGGTTAATCTCAGTTTGGGCTTCAGACTTAATTCTTTTAACAGAAAGCCTGCATTACCAACTGGAGGCGTGGAGTTTGAAAGACGAGGGCTTTTAGAAGTGAGGGTGTAATAAAAGATGCTATTGGGTTGCATCATGGGAAATGTAGGATAGAGTGTTTTTGGAGCAGGCCCAAAAACTAGGGACTTGGAGTCAGGATATCTCGGCCTCTGCTGCTTCAATTTTGACCATTCTTCTTTTGAATCTGTCTCTTGTGAGTCTCCCAACTTTATGGAAGTGCAATATTAAATCACTGCCCCTTTAAGGTACTGAATATGTGTTTGGCATACTCACAATGTATCCTTCATCATGTTGTGTCTGTGATACTCATGATGCTCATGGGCCACTGGTGGTAGGCAAAAAGGTCTAGGAGGGCAAAATGAGGGAAGGGTTGTGGTTAGAGTAAAGCAGTGCAAACAAGACTGTCAGATGTATTGTCTAAATGAGTGTCAGAACTGAATTTAAACAGTTTTATTCACATTTTGTATTTTCCCACTGGAGGGTGGCCCAACTGGGGGGTCAAGGGGGTTCCTATGTAGTGGTGACAGCCTGGTACTGGTCTGCCCTGTGGAAGGACTGCTATGAAGACTCCACTGCTCTGGTGAACTGTGTAGACTTCGGGGTGCTGTGCACAGTCAAAGGTGGGTACACTGAGAAATAATCACTGATTTCCTTTGATTTCCAATGCTCATAGAATTTAAAATATAAGTTAGTCACAGATTATTTTAGCCATGAATAAATTCATTTGTGACCCAGATGTGTGTTTGTCTGTTATCAGCATACATCCAGGCAGTCAGGGGGCTTCTGATGATTGGCCTATGCGCTGGCTTGACTGGCACGGTGCTCATGTTTTTTGGAATGGAGTGCACACACATTGGCGGAGACCAGAGAAGTAAGGGCAGGATGCTAATAACAGCCTCTGCTTTCCATCTGGTCGGCTGTGAGTATGACTTGTTTGCATTTACAAAGCCTCAGCTGTTGTGAAAGCAGAACATCCACTCACTGGTCCGTCGTGTTTCTTTTTTCCCTCATGTGTCAACGGCTTTCCCTCATGCCGGTGTATCAGACGAGGCTGGCTATTGTTTATAGATAAACAGAGTGACAGCAGATTTTTTACACAGCAAAGCAGATCCGTCAAAGCTGAGGTAACGTGGTCTTTTAATAACACTCATTAACAGGGAAATGTGAGAAAAATGCAAGACAGTAGACAATTTTAACTGTTATTTCTTCGGCTATGAAATTGGACCACCCCTATACCTCGGCCTGGTGGGGAGTTTCCTCATTTTACTTGGCTGTATGGTTCACCTTGCAACTGCATGCAGAGTTAAGCATTTTTTGTGAGTTTAACCCTAATGTTCTGTTAGAGGTTCTGGAGACCCCGGACCTTCTTTACCAGCCCAAAAAACAAACAAAATATTGTTTTATCAGCTTGATGCTTTATGACTTTTATATACACGCCACAGAAAATGACTGTAAAATATGCTTCAATGCAATTTTATTTCCTCTGTGCCTGTGATTGGTATTCTTATGAAGTACAATTTCTCCCAAATTACAAATAAATCAATCTGAATCTCTTATAACAACAAAACAAACAAACAAAAGTAATAAAAAGTAATTTTTTGGGGGCTAAGAGATGGATTACCAATTTAATACTTTCCTACATTTTGGGTTTTAATGAGGTCAGAAAAGAAGAAAAAGTATTTGAAGAATAAAAAACTTTGAGGAAAAACAATGAGGAAATAAAACAAAACATAAGGGTTGATCCAGCAAGACAAATCCTTTACCTTTTCTGTGTTTTACGGGGACGTTCTCCTTCATGTTCCCTGAGTGCTGGGAACATGGAGGATGCTTACTAGGCAAAACTATCTAAAAGATAAGATGACAAAGCATCCAAACATCCACACCGCTGGGCTGACACCTACACCTCTGCAATGACATAGAGGGAGAGCTCAGGCCAGTTTCCCACAGTGAGAAGTTGTTCAAACACGGACGTTACTTACTATATTTAACGGATATTGATTGTTTTTCATCTCTACTAGTTTTTGCTTGAGGAGCAGCACTCACCATGAAGTACAGTAAGGTGGTGATGTACATGGAGATCGGCTGCTTCGTGTCCTGCCTGTGCGGCTGGATCCTGGTGTGTTCCACTCTTCCCACAGAGTACTGGACTTTCTCCGAGGTGGGCAGCATCGTGCTGACCACCTCCAACTACTACTTTAACCTGTGGAGGGACTGCATCTCAGACAGCACCGGGGTGTCCGACTGCAAGGATTACCCTTCCATGCTGGGCCTGTCTGGTAGAATTCTCTGACAACCGTTTTATGAAGCTTTAATTCTCAATAGCAATAATTCTCAAAGATTTAGGGGCCGTACAAAAATTTTGGGGTGGGGAGGGGGGGTGAATTGTATATTTAATTTTATGAAAAAGCAAGACGTTCCCCAGAGCTATCTTTGGACCTTCCCCTTGATTTGGGGAAAAAAACAATAGCCTCCGCCCTAGTATTTAAAATTAATATATTTATGAAAAACATGACAAAATGTCAGTTTTTGAATAAAGAGCTGCTAAGTAAACAGTTATTACAGTTACAGAATGAGGGAACTGGTTGCAGGGAGCAGCTCTGTGGCAACTGATAAATATTTTCCACCCAACTACTTAAAATAATAATATACTTAAAATATATTAATTACATGATGCCTGAGTCGCCTGTTGGAGACGTCACTTCCAGACAGCACCGTCAAATATCAAAACGAAAGCCATCTTTGTGATGTAACTATTTTATTATTTTTTCTTTCTTTTATTTATTTATTTATTTTACAATAAATCTTGAAAGGGTAGAATTAATCTGGGATGAGAAAGCATTAAAAGATCTTCCCCAGCTCTCACCCCAAAGATCAGACTACCCTCCCAACAAAACCTTCCCTCTTCTCTCCCTCTAACCATTTTCATACAGTCCCTTGATGAATTTGGTTCCAGTTAAAAGATTTGCAGTGACAAAGATTGCCTGTTTAGATAACACAGCACAGTAAGAGGCACTAATTAATAGAAATGTCTTTAGGTGAAGTGCTTTAAATACTCTAATCGTACATTTAACATTCATTTATTTAAAAAGCTTTTATTACCTGTTTTCTTTCAGGGTTCCTGCACGCTTGCAGAGCACTTGCTATCTGTGCTGTCATCACTGGCTTCTTCGGAGGTGTCCTCACACTCATAGGGATGAAATGCACTAAAATAGGTGGATCAGACATTGCCAATGCCAGGGTGACCTTTGCAGGCGGTATAACCTACCTGGTTTCAGGTAAAAAAAAATGTTTTTTTGGTTATTTGGAGTAACTTTGAAACACTGAATGTTATGCACTCAGGATGTTTAAAGTAAGGTATATTTTCCATTAGGACTCTGTGGTATGATCACCTACTCATGGTGGGCCAACAAAGTCATAAGAGAATACTTGGATCCAAATTTTAGGGGACAGAAGTGAGTACTTTATTACATGGTCCCTGTAAGTGATATTTGAAAATAGGAATAAAAAAGTGCAGAAAAACAAAACCATAACTTTTGATATACTTGCTGTTCAGATATGAACTTGGAGCTGCAGTTTTCATTGGCTGGGGAGGCTCCATCCTTCTCCTCTCTGGAGGGACGGTGCTGACCTACTTCTCTGGAAAAGAAGGCCTACCATCAAGGTAAATATTAAACATCTTAAACACTATTATCTATATTCCTGACTGTGACTAACTGTATTGTGGACCATATAAAAGACAAAAAACAGTAACTGCATAAAAAGAAACACTGAGATAAGTAACTCATGTATCTTCTGTTTCAACTATGTCAGCAGTTCTTCAAAAAGGCAACAGAGACCGGCCACTTACGCAACCGCCCGGACTAGGCGGACCTACATGCGGCCGGACTCAACGTCCAGAGGGACTCTGGCGCCACCGCTGTTATATGAAGGCAGGAAGAGCCAACCAACCAGAGCGACAACGAAGACCGGTCGGACCTTCAGCAGGGACAGCTTTGTCTAAGCCAGAGGGGAACTCTGAGCTGAGAAAGTGACTTAAAAGACTTTAAAGGAATAGTCTGACATTTTGGGAAATACACTAATTTGCTTTCTTGCCGAGAATGAGATGATTAGATTGATGGAAGAAGAAGGGGGGAAAGAGCTAGCCTGGCTCTGTCAAAGGGTAACAAAACCCGACTACTTCCAGCTCTAAAGTTCACTAATTAACACATTATATCTTGTTTCTTTAATCTGTGCAACAACCAAAGTGTGAAAATGATTATTTGTGTTTTCGCTGAGTGTTACATATGGGACTATTTCGTGGTGGGAGACTCTTGTCGAACCGCTACCACCTACAAGGCAAGGATCGAGGACTAACCAAAGAAATTTAGATGTGCTGGTAGGCCAGTTTTCTTAACTCCAGACCGAGCCATGCTATCTGTTTACCTCTATGTCCAGTCTTTATGCCAAGCTAAGATAACCAGCTGCAGGCTCCAGCTTTATATTTAGCGCTTTAAAGATGAGAGTGGTATCGACCTTCTCATCCAACTCTCAGCAAGAAAGCAAATAACCGTATTTCCCAAAATGGCGAACTGTTCCTTTAATGAGATTACGCATGGCTGGAAATATGATTTATGTTACTAAAGCAAAACATGGTAGTGTGTTCAGTGGGTAAAAAAAACCTGTCAGTTAATACTGTATGTATAAACATACTCAAGCTATGGTCATATTTTCTGTATGCAAAACAATAAGTCACCGCCATAGACTTTATATAAAGATGGACAACGCGTCTCCACTTCCTCCCGCTGTACAAAAATGAAGCCAAAATATCCCGGATACGGGAGCTGCCATCTTGCGTTGGTGATGTCTTTTGGGGCCAGAGTCTGTGCAGTAGTGGTATCGAGGTCCCGCCCATACACCCGTCCTAACCAATCGCAAGCACACCACACAGCCCCTTTTTTATAGCATCAAATAACTAATTAAAGCCAAACTTACAAGAAAAATGAAAACTTGAACAAATATCAGCGTGATAAGAACTACCTAAACTAACAGAAACCATCTTTGGGAACATTTTATTTGACGTGTGCTTTGATTTTTCAGTTTGGCCCATGTCCCATCCGCTAACATGGAGGGGGCGGGGTTTATGACCTATACTGCAACCAGCCACCAGGGGGCGATCGAGACGTTTTGGCTTCACTTTTGGGGAGCTGTCACATCGTCTGTCTTTATATACAGTCTATGGTCTGTGCGCATCAGCCAACTTAAAGCTCAAACCGGTGCCTCGAAAGGACAACTGGGGCATCTGGGAAGATGAGATCTGAAGCATAAGAGCTGGAAAGCACTAACTGTGGTATTTACAATGAATTTATGTTATTAAATGAGTAAAAAGGAGGGTAAAGGAGGGCACACTAATAACAGAAACATACTGACAGTAAAACGTCCAATCTGCAATAAATCGATACAAAATGTTTGGCTGTTGGCATGTTTATCTAAAAAATATCTGTATTGTTATCAGAGTTCAAAAACATGTATTAGGGTCTGTGCATGTGTCTGTGTGTTTGCACAACAGTGGGTCAAGCCAGGTCATATCTATATATCATATGGGTGTGTAGAGAGGACTAGTGAGTAGTGTGGTACAAACTGACACCCCACACACACACACACACACACATACACACACTATTGATCATTCTTAGCCATGGAAAAAGAATCATAATAGAGAAGAGCAGATTATGCAACACAGGACAGGAGTCCTGGGCTGTAGACCATAACAAGGTTTTGCTCCAGACTTGGAAAATTATTTTGACACCCCTAAAAGCCCAGTCAGTAATGAGGGGGGTGGCTTTAAAAAAAAGTATTGAATCTGTGGTGAAGGAGCAATGGAAGGAGTATGAAAAGATGAGATGGAGGAGAGGTGAATTGTGGGCTGCAACACGCCAGGCAGTCAGTGGATTTTCCAATCAGGTTGATTAGAGGCATGTCAGCCATGTTGCTGGAGGCCAAGTTCTGACTCCACGATTAACCAGAGCTACACAATTAATCAGATAAAAATCGCAATCATAAATTTGGCTTCTACTTTTAGTTAAACTTAATCGGGTAGGATATTGATTCTGTGCATTTAGAGTTCCTTCTCTGCAGCACGAAATCAGCCGCTCCCTATTATTAGGTAAGCTTTTCGACCAATCACAGGCGTTTATTTTAAGCATGCTGTGATTAGTGCTCTCTGCCTCTCAGCTGCAGGTGAGCGTATTTTCACTATAAACAGATAAACATTCTGCATTTACTATGACGTTATTAAAATCTTTTATTTGGTGGCTAATTGTAGCAGCATTGTTATTATTTATATCATGTTAAATTTGAATTATATTTAACTCTAAGAAGACACTAATTTCATGAAAACAATATTAATTTGGATTTAAAGATTTGCACATTTAAAGCAGGTTTTACTCATGTTTATAAAGTAAAGACTGTTCTCTGTCAGTGCAGTAAGACAAATTAGTTCCTAAAGATGAACAAATAATCTTCATGATAAATAATCTATTATTTTGGAATTAGAGGAATTTAAGTCCTCATAACACCGGACTCTGATTAGACATCAGCAGCAGCTCCTCTAATTGAAATTCAGGTTCTTGGCCTGTTGTTTACTTAATGATAATTAACAAATATATCATGCAAAATCTACCAAATTCTTTCAGGGATCAATACAGTGCTGTCTAATATTTCAATATCAAATGCACTTTTTCTCCATTAGTGAGGTATAAGATCCTCCTGCGAGTGCCTTTCTTTGTCGCTGACACTCTACATGTGGTTTTTATCGATCAAGTCCATTGATTATTGTACTGGAAGGAGCAGCAACTAAATACCTTAACTGTGTGCAAATGCAACCTTAGCAATGGTACATTTCTACTGCAGCAGTGGATGGAAAGCGTCATATTCTATCTTGCCCAATGCCAGCAGGAGAGGTGAAAGTGTGTATTAACTGTGGGTCCATACTGCTCTGACTACTAATCAGCCTGTGTGTATAAATCAGTGAATCCAAGTGGATTCTTAAAAGGAGGACTACATTAAAGAACCGTGTGGGTTTATCATCAGATTAAAGAGACACAATCTGTAAATTATTTCTGGCTGCTCTCAGCATGGGCCCTTCGGCATTTAATTTGAAATTCGTTTTAAATTCAGTTTTTAAAGTCCCAAATCAGGATGCTTCAGCTTTGACTTTCAAGACCCAGATTGCTCCACCTTCACGCCTTGGCAATGTAGAAGGCAGTCAAGTGTGTGGTATAGACAAGATTAGGGCCTTCAGAGGTATTTTGATTATGGCTGTGTGTGTGTGTGTGTGTGTGTGTGTGTGATGGGGAGATTAGAATTTGAGTAATTCAGCTCCAGACTGCTGTTGGAGCAGGGATGTAAACCCCCGCTAAATGTGGTATTTCTTCATTTTTAGTCTGACATATGCTTTCGTAATGTAAATTCGTAATGAGGTACTGATGCAAGCTAAATAAAGACAGTGTACTGTAAAGGAACAAAAGCATAATTTCTAAAAATAATTTTTTGTTGTTGTTTTTATTATGAGTGTGTGTACAAGTTTTTTTCTTTTCTCTTCTGTCTCACACTCCTCTACATGTATTTTATATTCTTTATTCGGTTTTCTCTCCTTTAGTCGTTTGAGGTCAATGACCTCCTGCAGGGACTGAACTTCTCCAAGGTCCTAAATTCCTTGGTTGCCCTTAACAAAGCTACTGAAGGTAAGGTTATTGTGTTTATGTGCATGTGTGTTTCTGCAATATTTCTTTCTTTTTTAAGGTATACACTTAATTAATTTATTTATTCGTTTATAATGAAAAAAAAAAATGTTTGACTAGACTATTAATTGAACCACTGTGTGCAGATTTGGGTGTTTCTGAAGACAGTGTGTGTGTGCCGCACTCCTCAACATTGAGGATCAAGTCATTTGACCTGGGTCTACTGATGTTTTACCCCCTGCTGGACAGACGTGGCTGTCCAAGTTGCTGGGCCTGGGATGAAAGGGGACACCTGAAGGGATGGAGGATTCAACACTGTACTTCGCACATGGACAAAGTGTTGGACATCAGCCCTGTGTGAATTTGGATTTCGCACAAATCTGTCACCTTGGGTCTGAATTGCCAGATTCCTTTCTAGCACACTATGCAACTCACAACACACAGGAAGTGTACTTATTTATTGGCAAAATATTTTTTTTAAAGAATACTTTCTATTCACGTGGATTGGAAGAAAATACTGGCCCTTGCGTCAGGATGTTTTAAAAGCAAATGCATTCGCTCCTCAAAACTGGTGCAGCCTCAGTACCGCAGCCTGGTGAGTTGCCGTGACAACGGCAACAACACATCTTACGGGTAATGACAGTAGACAAACACTGGGTTAGATATACAAAAGTGTAGGTCCCTCTCTGACCACCACATCTGTTTTCATTATGCAGAGGTTCAGTCACCTCTGTCTTCCAGTTGGTGCGGCCACGTGCTGGTCAAGGCGCTCTTCAACTTTCAGCAGACCGATGAGGACGAACTCTCTTTCTCCAATGGGCGACATCATCAGCGTGAGCCGGCAGGAGGAGGGGGTCTGGTGGGAAGGCTGGGTGGTTCCCCAGTAACTATGTCCGGGAGCTGAAAGGAAGCGGTGGGCGCAGCTTATCTTATTGCTTAAAATGTTGTGCATCATTCATTTCCCTGTTATTTTTCAGAGCACTGGTGAGACACTGAACTGGTTCCTTATCATAGTTTTGGTCACAGTTGATGGTTTGGTTACCTTTCTTGCATATAAGCCTCATGTTAACATCTGTATTTTGCACTCTTCTTGTGTGCACTGCTCTTTACCTTCAGTTGTTTATTAAATATTTTGCATGTGCTTCCATCAAGACTGCAAGATAAGAACTATTAATATTATATTGCAGTAAAATACACATTTGAGTCACTTTGTTGTGTTAAAGACAAAGCACATACTGCTGTATATCAAACATTATAGTAGACCCAAACCTTCTTCCTCCTTTTCTCAGAGCAGTGACACAGAGCAAACACACACAGATACACACAAACAAACAGACTTCCTGCAGGTCTGTTTTTACTAACTAACTACCTCTTTTAGTTGTATGATTTCTCAAGGAAGTAGACTGGCCTAATTATCCTTGAAACGTACTGCAACCGCTGCTGCTAATTTGTGTGTAGCTTTTATTTAACATAGTTTTTGAAAGGTCAGTATCTGAAGGGTTTTGCTCTGGGTTAATTTGCATTTCTGACCTCAAACTAAACCCTGTTGAGTTCTTGAGGCTGTTAACTGCTGCCTCCTGTGCTTGTAAGAGCCATACCCTCATTTCTTGTTTGATTGTGTTGGTTGGTTGTGTTGCTTTCTGAGGAGGGAAGGCAGGAACGAAGGAAGGAAGCTCCGCAAGCACACAAAGACACAAAGACAGGATGTTCCAGAGCTGCTACAGAAAACCAGGACCATGATAACGGTGGATTCATATGGCCAGTGGGAGTTGTTTGATGTGTGAGATAGCAGGCTTGCACCGAAGGGAAACATATGATGGCTGTGGCTGTTTGTCAAGTAACAGTGGTGAATTGGAGGCTGCAAGTGCCTGTCGTCTTGGTTTACTGACATAAATCATTGTTATTGAGACAGGAGCTTTGGTCAGAATCATGAAGAATACTCCTAACGCATGAAAAGCAAAGAAGTATAGGCAAGACCTTCCTTTGTTTCTGCTCCAAGACCAAGATTAGGGTTCAAATCAAAAGAAAAGCAAAGCAAAGCAAAGAAAACCTCTTTA
This sequence comes from Macquaria australasica, assembly GCA_005408345.1. Classification (NCBI taxonomy): domain Eukaryota; kingdom Metazoa; phylum Chordata; class Actinopteri; order Centrarchiformes; family Percichthyidae; genus Macquaria; species Macquaria australasica. The sequence goes on along the minus strand of SEMN01000098.1, from coordinate 1,143,421 downwards.
TATCTTTCATAGTATCCTGATTATAGTAGATTCAGCTTCAAGTAGCTCTTTTCTTTCAGATAGGTCTATAAAGTACATTAAGCTGCCCATTATCTAGAACATCTTTTGGTCTTCATCTGGTCTTTGAATTGTTCTCTCCCTCTTTCTTGCTTTATAGACAAAACATCCGACATGCCAAAGTCTGGGACAATGACAAGCCCCCCCAAAGGTTTTGACACCACCATCATCAGTAAGACCTACTACAACGTGGTGAGCATCATTACTCTCACTGCGTGTGTGTCTGTATGCACGTGTGCGTTAAAACTGTCCTTATTCTTGTATGATGACCAAATGTTCTCACAATCACAGAGAGAGAAAGAAAATGTTCTCACAATCACAGAGAGAGAAAGAAAATCTACTGGGTGCTTTCTATCTCTCTCTGGTACAGCTTTAAGTTTGGGCTGAAGGGGGGGGGGGGGGGGGGTGATGTGTGTCTGCTTTTGTGGGCTGTTACATCTAATTAATGATTGTGTAGCTCCATCTGTGTGTATGTAAGCATTTGTGGAGGCTGCATGGCATCCCTTCATGTGTCGTCTCTGTGTGCGTGTTAGAGTACAGCAGATGTAATGTAGGTTATTTCTTCCATTCCAGTGGCAGCCTTGCCCCAGGGTTGGTTTCTACCGGTGTGTGTGTGTGTGTGTGTGTGTGTGTGTGTGTGTGTGTGTGTGTGAGAGTGAGTGAGTGAGTTTTTTAATAATGTAACAAGCTGCCATAGTCTCTCTAGACAGTCCATCTTTGGTTAGGCTACCTGAGTCTCTCTCTCTCTCTCGCACACACACACTCACAGACCCTGCCTGAAGTCAAAGCTGTTCCCAGACAGAAATGCAAAATAAAAAAAGTTGTATATAAAAAAGTTTTAGTTTTTCTTCTAATGGAGCCTCCCAAAAAGCTCAGACACAGCAACATGTGTTACTAAAATTCAATAATTCATTACCAGAAACCTCATTCCTGAGAGGTTTCTGATGTTGTGAGAGATTAGCCTGTGGAGTCGACTCCAGTCAGTGTTACAGCTCCCATCGGGTCTGATATCTCTCTCCATTAGCTTATTACAAAATACATCTCCCACTAAAAAGCAGCTTATAGAGTCAATTTGACTTAGCGGGGTGTTGTGATTGGGTCTGTATTCAAAATGAGGTCAACAGAATGAAGAAACCTAATTGTTGTCACATGAATGGAGTTAATGTCATTACACCTTCAGCCAATCAGATAACTAAGGATATTTGGAGAAATATATAACATTTGTTATGTATTTCAAATGTAAATTCTTTTTCTTGACTAACCTAACATACCTGGTACTCAAAACATGTTCTGAAATCAATCATATGAAGCAGTTTGAGTAAATTCATTGTATTTTCACCTATAAGATATGGGAATAGGGATTTTATGTACTGTTTTTAAAAATGCTCTCATATACTTTTCCATTATTCTTTATATCACTCACTGTAATTAATATGAGTCTGTGTGTGTGTTTGTGGTTCATGTCTCTGTCAGGTCCTACAAAACATCCTGGAAGCAGAGAGTGAATATTCGAGAGAGCTGCAGAGTCTCCTGGGCTCGTACCTGCGCTCACTTCACCCCACAGACAGGTAGAGTTATTTTTACACTTTTTATTGTTTTATTCAGCATTTGGATTTTAGAGGTAGTGGTACACACACTAGCATATCTATTGCAATACCAGTATAATCTGTCTGTTTTACATCAGTTTATCCATATCAACATTTAGAAATCAATCTCCTCTCCTCTGTCTTGCAGACTCAGCAGTGTTGACATCAGTCACATTCGGGGAAATCTGGAGGAGATCTCAACCTTCCAGCCGATGTTGGTTCAGTCCTTGGAGGAGCACACAAAGTCAGTGCACTAATCTCTTTCTGTCTGCTACAGATGCACTGAGACACAGTGAACAGTGTGACATGTTATAGGCCAAATAATTAATGAAGTACTAGAGAAAAACAGAAAAATTGATAATAAAAATAATAGTTAGTCGGAGCTTTTGTTGATAGTATATGTATCCTGCTAGCTTTACTGAACACAGTTTGACTCATGTACTTCAAGAATTAATTTTGTCTTTTTATCCTGCACATTAATTGTTTTACATGATGTTTTTTTTTTTTATTGGTTTTAATTTCAGTTCCAGGTGGGAATAAAAGCTCTTTAACTTGGCTCTCTGAAACCTGCACAAAACCCTGAAGAACTGCTCATGGTAACATCCTGTTTAACTAACAATACATCCTCCAGCTTCACTTCCAAACAGAGGGGTGCAGGCAGACTGAAGCCTGAGTGCAGTTATTACTGTAAAGCAACAGAGACATCTAGTGGTAGACTGAAGTAACAATCTACAGTCATCATGTTCAAGTTTGTAAAATTTGTAATGATTTGTAATTCTTAAAATCTAATCAACAAACAGAGCAAGTGTCCAACTGTTATTCGGTTGGTATGGTTCATTATTGGATGTTAGTCACCAAATTATCAGTTTTGCAGAAGAGGAATCTTTATGGTCTTGAACGCAGCCTTGATGTGAACCAGTCTAACGTGTCATTTGTGTGTGTAGACTCCCAGAGAGCCAGCAGAGGATCGGGGGGTTCTTCCTGCACCTGAGAGATAAAGATCATCTATGTGGCGTACTGCTCCAACCACCCGTCTGCTGTCAACGTAGTCACACAACACAGGTACAGTTGAAGATATGCTCTGTTTGCAGGCATGTGCATGTATTTAAACAACAAAACCAAACATTCTGCACGTGTCTTTTGTGTTTGTCTGTGTGTGTGCATCACAGTGAAGAACTGGGGGAGTACATGGAGTCAAAGGGGGCATCCTCTCCTGGGTCTTCTGACTCTGACCACTAGTCTGAGTAAACTCTTCACCAGACTGGAGAGATACCAAACGCTTCTGAAAGAACTAGACAGACACATGGAGGTTAGCGCCAATCTATCTGTCTCTCTGTGTTATTATCCAAATAAACCAATAAGCAGTAGTAAAAACTTCATATTTGGAACCAATCTCTGGTTTCTAGATATGCTATTATAATTATATATTTTTACTTTCTAAAACACAAATAATGCAATCCTCAATTGTCCACTTTGTTCACTCAGCAATGGGTTTTATCTTGTATATCCCACCCACCCTTTTCCTCAGGCTGTGAGACTCAACATCCCCTGCACACTGCAGTATAATAAACACTTTTCTATTCCATTGCCCATTTCATTGTTTTATTCTATTCTAATTTAAAATATTTGTTTATACATTGTGTGTGTAGTGTGGAGGGGGCTACAACTGCATTTCAATGTTCAATCCTGTATTGTGTAATGACAAAGCTGAACCTTCAACCTTGATTTTGGCAGCTGGACATTCAGTTGAAGATAGGTAGATACAATATATTAATAATGCTGTCAACTGACGAATTACAGCCTAAAAGTATTGGTATCAGTACGAGCATTGGTGATTCTGGGCCTGGTAATACTTCCATAGTACCCGAAACTGAGCTTAACAGAAACCGTCATGTTTCCTACCTGGCAGATGACAGAGAAACATCGAAGTCAAACTTCTCATCAGGCAGTGTTTTAGTAAGGAACCTTTTAAGTGAATCTGAAGACTGATATTTTAGCCAGCAAACATTTTCAGTTTGGTCTCAATATGATCATGATTTCTTCTAATATTTAGAAAAATACTCATTAACTTATTAATTTGTCCTCCATCTTTAATTGCAACACAGGCAGTGGCCGACAAATCTGACATCAGCGCAGGACCGTCTGTGAACTTTGGTTCTAATTCAACCGTCAAAGGGAAAAGACTGAGGTTGGTCCTTCCAACAGTCCACTGGATGACCCGCCACTGCAGTTACTTTTCTTAAATTGTCGTTTGCTACATTTCTAGTATGACCACAAGCTGAATCTTACGGAGAGAAAAAAAAAAAAATTCGAGGCCACGTTTTACTACATCGAGGGCTCGAAATACTATTGCGTGCGCACGAGATACAATTCGTTACCACGTTTTGATTAATTCGTTACCACGTTTTGGTTAATTCGTGCGTACGTCTTAATCCAATCCTTAATCCTCCTTCTCCAGCTCGAGCGCCTGGTATTTGGTGTACGGGCATCGCTTGTTCCTGGAGGAGCGCGCGTAAGGCACTTGTATGCGTAACGTGGCACACATACGAGTTTGCCGAAAAGCCTCAGTCCGTAAATACTCTTTTTTGTATTTAGGGGATAGCTAACGGTGTTGCTGAATGAGTTGTGTGTGTCTTTACACACGATGGGTATACTTGGATTAAGACATGCGCACAAATAAACCAAAACGTGGTAACGAATTGTATCTCGCACGCAATAGCATTTCAAGCCCTCGATGTAGTAAAACGTGGCCTCGAAATATATATTTTTTCTCTATGGCCACTCCAGGGCTCCGTAGGAATCAGACGTGTTGCGAGAAAATTTCCAGGGCAGAAATTTTCAAGGCATTTGGTGTCCCCTAATGAAATGCTGGGAATGACAGAGGATTGTGTCATAAACAATACTGACAAATATGTGGAATAAGTACGTAATTTAAAAAACACAGAGCAGCAGGAAAATCAAAAAGGTTGGCAAGTAGGATGCCTATTTCATTATTTATCAGAACCAGATCATTTATATCATAAGTTGTCGGAGCTACTCATGGCTTTGTAATATTTAATATCATTATTTTATATCATTTCCATATTAACACGGCCCCATTTTCAGAAACATAACCTACAGTATATTCACCATGTGATATCCGATTATTTTACAACCTATACTTTTACTATATGTTAGGCTATTTGTTTTGCTCTATTTAAAATCATTTTAAATAATTTTCTCACCTTTTGTGTCTCTCACAGATGATCATAGCTAGACTACACACACTGACACACGCAACATTATTAGCCACTGATAACACTAGCTAGAATGCTTTCTTAGTCTGCTGAAAAGCTGAGACTTTAATTATTCAGAAACGCATAAAAACCCCAAACAGCCCAAAATCAATTTTTTCATGTAAAAACATGTTTCTACACAAACGGGCCGCTGCGACATCCGACTCATTTTGATGGAACGCGCCACTGGTTACAGGTTTCCCAAAACCACCAGTTAGCTAACTAATGTCGGTGTTAATGAATTGCTGTTGAATTGACTTCAAACCTATAACCTGTATACCCACAATAACGTTACAAAACAACATTTTGAATAAATACTCAATTGAATAAGATTACTACGGAGTCCCGGAATGTCCATAGAGAGAGAAAAGAAATATTTCGAGGCCACGTTTTACTACATCAAGGGCTCGAAATGCTATTGCGTGCGCACGAGATACAATTTGTTACCACGTTTTGGTTAATTCGTGCACACGTCTTAATCCAAGAATACCCACCGTACGTAAAGACGCACACAACTCATTCAACAACACCGTTGGCTATCCGCTAAATACAAAAAAGAATATTTACGAATTAACCAAAACGTGGTAACGAATTAATTAAAACGTGGTAACGAATTGTATCTCGTGCGCACGAATTAACCAAAACGTGGTTAATTTCCAAGGCATTTGGTGTCCCCTACCCCCTTTCCCTCAAGAGGTTTTGCCTTTTACCAGGCCGCCATTGTAAATAAGATTTTGTTCTTAATGACTTAGCCTGGTAAAATAAAGGTTAAATTAAAAAAATATATACAAATTTTAAAAGAATTACAAAAGTCTGCTGCACAAAATTATCTATTTTTCAGACTTTTTCAGAATCTGTTCATTATTACCATTTCAGGCACCTGAAACTATTCAAATGAAACAGTGAGAAGGAAAAGCACTCTAAACAGCTCAATAATGAATGAATGAATGAAAATGTCATGGGGTCATTAAATCTAGAGTGTTATATTGACAAAGGACTTGAGGTCCGGTTTAGGACAGACACTGCTGTCTTTAGGTCCAGCCTGTGGTTGTCTGACCTCTCCCAGCTCGTTGCGGATCTGTCAGTTGAATTCTTTGCCCAATATGGTTGACTCATTATCACCATACTTAACAATATTTTGCCAATATCAATATACATATATCATCAAATGGCAAAAGTGGGCAATATTACATAGAAAATCATCAATAAAGTGATGGTGGCATGTTGGGCCAGTGGCATCTCTTCCAGGGATAGGAAGAGACTGGACAGACTGGTAAAGAAGGCCAGCTCTGTCCTTGGATGCCCTCTGGACCCAGTGGAGGTGGTGGGTGGCAGGAGAATGGTGGCCAAGCTATCATCACTACTGGAGAACACTTCCCACCCCCTACATGTCACTCTATCAGCACTGGGCAGCTCCTTCAGCGACCGGCTGCTCCACCCTCGGTGTCTGAGGGAGAGGTATCGTAGGTCCTTTCTGCCTGCTGCTGTCAGACTCTATAATCAGTACAACTCCCGGTAATCTACATTGACTGTCAATAAGCAGACTGTTCACTACTTTACTTCATCTGCTGCTGTGCATTATCTTAATACATATTTTTTTTTATTCATGATGTTATTTACTTCATCTGTTGCTGTGTAATACTTTCATGTACATGTATATTATATATGTGCAATATTTTTATTTTTATCTTATCTATTGTTCATACTTACAAATGCACTCAGTCACACTATTATTATTACTGTCTTTACTGTGTACAGGACTATTTTCTATTTATTTCTATTGTATTTTATTATATTTTATTATTGTATTTCTATATATGACACTTTTTCTGGCTGTTGTAACGCTGAAAATTTCCCAGCTGTGGGACAATTAAAGGCTTATCTTATCTTATGTTCAAAGCAACAAACCACTGTATTCCATTTTCCTGCATTACGTCAGTTACATCAGAAAAAAAATGTAAATTTTCAATAACCATTTTGTTTTACCTACAGCTTTAATAAGATAATAAGATTATCATGTCTCAGATATGATTCCGCCGAAAGCCGATATAATGTAATATGATGTTCGGGATGATGAAAAACTGGTTAAATAAAGGTTAAATTAAAAAAAATAAAATACAAATTTTAAAAGAATTACAAAAGTCTGCTGCACAAAATTATCTATTTTTCAGACTTTTTCAGAATCTGTCAGGTACCTGAAACTATTGAAATGAAACAGTGAGAAGGAAAAGCACTCTAAACAGCTCAATAATGAATGAAAATGTCATGGGGTCATTAAATCTAGAGTGTTATATTGACAAAGGACTTGAGGTCCGGTTTAGGACAGACACTGCTGTCTTTTGGTCCAGCCTGTGGTTGTCTGACCTCTCCCAGCTCGTTGCGGAACTGTCGGTTGAATTCTTTGCCCTCCATACAGCTTGTTCACTTTTAGCAAGCTGATTATGTTGAAATGAGTCATGCAGTGGACAGAATATACACATGTTTTTATCCAAATCGTTAGAGGAGTCTAAGGATGCTGCAAACACCTTAAAAACTGCTGTACTTGTTGAATGACCTTCTGGGGTTTTAAAGATTGTCAGGAATTTATCTTTCAGAGAAGCGGACGCTTGGCCCTGTGACTTGAATGTAATGATAGTTATGGCTAAATTCACTTGCTATAAGGGGACCTGGGACAAAAACAAGCTCCTGAGCTCCTCTGTTAAATCCCCTGTCCTCACACAGGAGCCATCTGAAGGACCTGCCAATTGAAACTGTGCTTTAATGGTCCGAACTCACACATTTTCAATAAACCACATTTACAATAAACCAACTGCCTCTCAGTAAGGTTTGAGCTTTTGGGGCCCATGTAGCTCTGGGGCCTCAGTGCAGTTGGTAACCCAGCCTTGTTGATAATACATGAGAGGCACAAACTGGGGTTTATGTGGGTTAAGAGAGATCAGCGGCCCAGACACCCCTTTCTGACTGCTGGTAAACAACAACCTTATATTAGCAGCCTCAGCATCAGTGTGTACTCACGACTGGTCTCAGTGGTGGAGATCTGCAGCCTGGTCTTCTTCGCACGCAGACGCGATTGAGAGCACTGTCGCCTCCTGGTGGGCCGGAGGTGAAGTCTTGTTTATGCTGTGTTGGAAAAGGTATTGGGAGGGGGGAAATAGCCACTAAATGGCACTGTTCAATGTATATATATATGATTTATTGTAAACTGTAAAAAAACAGTATACTATGACAATATACAGTTAGTATGTAGTATGGAATTGGGACACCTGTCTCCCTCTGGAGGAGGAAAAGGTGCAGTAAGATGACCACAACCTGCCGTCTTCAGAGATCAAGCATGCACTCCCTGTTTAAAAGGAGCTTTCAGCCAAATGTTTTCATGCTCTGTATTTGTAACATTTTCCCAGCAACACCCTAACCTTAAAGGAAGTGGACCTCAGTCCTAAGCTACATAATTTAAGTATTTATGTGTTCAGGATTCAAAATACTTATACTTATTTCTTTAATAAAAGAAGGGTTTTCTTGAGGATTTTCTTTCTTGAAGTGTTTTTTTTCTGTGTACCATCTATCTGTTGTCTTACGTAATAGCTAAAACACTTTCTGGTGGTGTCTGAAAACTCTTTGTGTAATCATCTCATTGTTCACACTTCAACTACTACCATTAAAGCCAGTTTAGAGCACTACTTAAAACAACAAAATAAGTTATCTATGGGTGTAAATCAGGTTTGTTCAATTTATTCAAGCAAAATTATTTCATAAATTACATAAAAAATGTACAAATCAAAAATGAACAAATATAAACACACAGTTTATAATACTATATACTATACTACTATAATTACTATAAGAAACAGAAAATAAAATTAAGATTAAGATAAAAACTACCATCAAAAGCAACATATGGCATTAAATCAAATGTACATATATAAATGACTAAAACTGTGGGCTAAATGGTGTCTGTGTCTGGCTCTGCGCTGAAGTGGCTGGAGCTGCTGGATCTGATGCTCTCATCTGGAGACGGTGCGGCCTGCTCATCGTTCTGCACTTCTTCCTCCTTCTGGGGGAGACAGAAGTAGGTTTGTTCTGAAATATTAAAATACTCTTCTGTTACATTGGTGTGTCAATCTCAAAGTCAGAAAGTATAGCTTACTTTATTTTATTATTATTATGGTTATTATTATTTTGTTCTCATCATGTTTCCTCACCAGAGCACAATCTTTCTGTCTGTTAACTGAGTTTAGGATTTAGCTGGCAAAGATTTTGAGTTTCTAATGGGTGTGTTTTTACAGAGGGGCTGAGGTTTAAAAAGTTGGGTTGATTAATTACATTAAAAAAAAATCAGAAGCAAAATCTCTTTCTAGAAACAGCGTCCCTGTGACTCTGGATAATCCACCGAAAAAACATTTTCATGGGGACTATTTTTTCGGTGGATTATGCAGGCTAACAAGGACATTGTTCCTGGAGAGTCACTTTCATTTTTACCCTCAAACTGACTTTGACTAAAGACAATCCCGATGTGTAAATATGCACTTTAATGTCAGCAAATCTGGTCCTCAGTGATTTTTGTACAATAATAAGTTACAGAATTCTTTTGTTGTAGTGATTTGTTCAATTTGGTGCTAATTATGGAAAAATAGAGACCAAGTTCTGAGAACATTATTTGAATTAACTTACTTGTTTTGAGTTTAAAATCAGAGGAAATTGCTTAAAAGAAAAGCTCGATTTAAACCCAAATAAATGTAATTATTGGAAACTTGCACTTACTAAAACACTTTCTAGGTTACAATTAATTTGAAATAATTGTATGTATAATTTAAGTACAATAAAGACAATGTCTTGATTTTCCCTATAATTAGCACCAAATTACATAGTTCTTTTTTTGTTAAGAAAATAAGAATGGCTGTGTGTTTGTGTGCGTTCTTGGTCTGTGCATTTGTAGTAACTGTACCTTGTTGCTGTCCTTCAGAGCTTGCATGATGACTGCCACCCAGGACAGGTAGGTCAAGCAGCCATCGTCCCCGGCACGGCACTCCCTGAATGTGTCCTTGAGAGACACAGAGCAGGATTCAGAAAGGCAGAGGGGCCGGCACACAGGCTGGAGGCTACGTTACAAAATCTTTCTCACCTTGAAATATTAACCACAGTAAGTTGAATAATCTGACAATAAAACTTAATAGTACAGCAGAAATATTTTTTAAAAAATGTAGAAAATATACAGAATTCTTATCTTGAGCTTGAAAGATCTGATCTTACAAGTTAGGACACAACATTATTGTGACGCTTTATTTTATGGGTCTGTAATTTACTACTAATTTCCTGAGAAGTTTCCTGTGAAGAACGATGAAATTTGGCTCTAATTACAGCGAGAATTTCATTGAAAGAACTTCTGCATTTTAAACCCAATTAACTTAATTCATCATTCATTTATTATAGGAAACTTTATTCTGCATATATGTTGAAATGTATGCTGCCTGTAGATACATTTCATATTTTCTTATATTTAGCTGACCTGCTGTGCACTGACTAAAACACTGGCAATTAAGTGAAATGAACTAATTAGAAGTGTACCAGTTGAACACCGTCTCCATCTTCCCTATAATTAGAACCAAACTGATGCTTTCTTTCCAGGACACTTCCCAGAATATTAATGGAGAATTATTAGAAAATCACAGACCCATGAAATAAAGGGCTACCAAAGTTTTTTAATGGGGAAATGGGTTTTTGACGTCACTGCTGTCTCTGTCGTTAGGGGACAATATAGTGTTAATATAGAGCTTGTGTGTGCGCATATATGAGTGTGTGCATACTTTCATAATCCAGCTCCAGTTGTCTCCAGTGCATATTTGGTAAAGTGTGAGCAGAGCCGTCCCAAAATGCCTGAAGTTGCTGTACCAATACAAACTGAGGCACGGGTGATCGTCGGTGCATTCTGATTAACAAGGAAGCGCACAACACAGACACAGATATAAATCATTCGGCACCGTGGACATGTTGGTTCAGATATGTGTTTGAGTCAGCAACTAAGAATCAAGCACACACAGTTTATTCATCCCTAAAAGTGAAATGTGCAAACATCAGCTTTTGTAACATATTGATAGTGTGAGTGAGAGTAGGCCTACAGTATTTGTCCCAATTCAACTATGTTATAGTCCATTATAAATTCCTCTTCATGACTGCCATCATTGTCATGAGCATCTTGATGATGGCTTTTGAACATTATAATCAACCTCAGGTAATGCACACACACACACACACACACACACACACACAGGGTTATTTGTATCCCCTCACAGAGTTGATGCAAATTCAGTTTTTGTGGCAGTTCTGAGTGTGTGTGTGTGTGTGTGTGTGTGCGCGCATTACCTGAGGTTGATTATAATGTTCAAAAGCCATCATCAAGACGCTCATGACAATGATGGCAGTCATGAAGAGGTCCAGGAAGTTGCTGGTACACAGGGTATGGATAGAGCGACGCATGGGGGAGTAGTGTGTGTAATATGGCTCTGGAACACACACACACAAAGATGCAGATATTCAGATGTACACCAGCAGTCTTTCCCTTTTGTTTTTTAGACCCTGAAAGGCAGTGCTCACAAAAATAGACCACCAACAAGCCCCTCCATTATCCTCACCTGTGCGCTGGGGTTGCAGTTCTTCTTTCACCTTCAGTAATACTTCATCTATAACTTTTTGCTCCTGCTGACACTGGTGGAAGGTCTCCACTATTACACCGATGAACATGTCGAGGAGGAAGAAGCTCATTATCATGAAGGAGATGAAAAAAAGAAGCATCCATTCGTTGTGGTTCCTCACAGGCTGAGGGGAGGAGAGAAGAGAGGAGACATCAGAGTGTATTTTCTTGTGCATGAGAAATAAAAGACATTCATCACACTGCTGTCTCAAGAAGGCAAAACAACTTGTGCATTTAATCTCTCTCTCTGCATGGTGACATGTGCTTGCTGCAGCCTTTCCATTAATGTGTCTGCATAATGGAAATGTTAGTAGGTCGTCTCCAGTCAGATTGCACGCTGTACAGTTTTAAATGTTTAGCTGTATTTGTCCAACTGTTCCAGGCAGCCAATACTTTCCATTTTTATTTCTGTACCATAAGAAAATTAAGTGGCAGACCCATGAAACTTGCTTGAGTTGTGTGATCCATCACAATGAACATCAAGTCTGCTTTGTCCATTGCTCCTGTACCAGTGTAAAAAACATAAATCAGGCATATTGCCAGCAAAAATACCTGTTTGTCTACTCCCACAGCATCCAGCCATCCGTAGAGTACATTACAAACAAGGACATCAGAGCCTGAATGGGAAACACAGAAATAACTTAAGTTACAATAATAATAAACTTTATTTACTTATCAAAACAAGTACTAAGTGCTTCACATAGAGAAAAATGACATAAAATAACAAAGTGAATCTGTGACAAAGTGGGTGAGAACTCCTTTACTCACCACTTGTCCCATCCATGTTCATTTTACACATTACATATATTAGTTTCTACAGGTGTTCATTTTGCTATAATTTACCATTGCTATTGTATCATTGCAGCACTTACTATCCCGGGTTTGTTTGTGTTAGCAGTAGGTTACAGTCTAAATCTAAGCACATGAGTAAATTAAAGCAAACACACAGCCACAGGTTAGTTTCAGTTCTTTTTATTATGTTGCAGATTTGAACATTGTGTAATTGTTTGTTCCTTTGTTCACACTCACCGTTGTTTGTTCCTTTGTTCAGACCCATGCAGGTTTATTAGTTGGGAGGGGGCCGCCCAGCAGTTCCTGATTTTTATGGTGTTGGTGATGTCATAGCTGACATCAATTCAATTCAATTCAGTTTTATTTATATAGCGCCATATCATAACAAAGTTATCTCAGGGCCAAACCAAATGGAGGGGTTTTCTTTTGGTGAAAGGAATATTTCCTTTGTTTTGGATATATGTTGAAGTAGTGTGTAGGCCTACTGACCTGATATAACGCCTGTTAGAAATATAACAGAGCGTATAAAAAGGAGTCCAAGAAGGTAGGGGATTGTATTTTATTAAGGTTACTGGGGAGGTCAACCTTTGGGGGTTGTGGTACTGGCCGCAGCGCTGAAGGTGCTAATTGAAGACCATATATATATATATTCAGTTGTGTTGCTGCTCTAGAGGAGGAGAGGTGAGGTTGTGCTGCTGTAAACACAGGCCTTAGTTTGATTTGTGAAGAGTTAGTTTTGAGTTATTTTTCTTGTGTTTTATCTTTTTCCTGATTTTCCTGTATTATGGAGAGCACTGTAAATAAACCTTCACCTCAAAGCAAAGCAAAATGTCTGCCGAGTCTGCCTACCTTCCACCTTCCTTGCCATTCGAGCTCGACTACGTTACAGAATCATACATGAAGGGCAAAATGATAAACAAAGATAAATAAAAATCAGGCAAGTCAGATAAAATCAGGATGCTTTCCAATAAAGGTTTGATTTATAAGAGACTTAAAAGAAGTCAACACAAGGCATTTTCCCAGGTCCTTATATTATTAGATCCTATGTTTTGTTACAGTATACAAATGTATTGCAGTCAGCTAACTATGGTTCTTTTGTCTAACCAAAGAACTCAGAGAGTTTAATACATGTTTAATAATAGAACATGTTAGGACGTTTTTTATCTGCATCATAATATCCATGGTGATAGATCGCGTCATCATGCTGATTGGCTGACCATGAGTTTTAGGATAATATCTAAAACATGTCCTGGAATATTGGGCCTTTGTAGAAGAGACAAATGGTGCAAAATGTCAAGAATGTCAGACTCATGGCCGCTGAATTATGGACAATTAATTCATCAAGTTCCTGCGGCGTCGTCTTTGTTGCGAAATGCAATCCAATTTTGCAAGATCATTAACAGATGATATGCACATGTATCCTCTAAATTAGGTTGTAACTGCACAAAGTACTTAAGAGTTATGGAGGTTTATGTCAAGAATTTGGTAACCAAGGACAATGGTATGGAGAATTAAACAACAACAAAGTAATATTTTGGGGATCATTTAAGTATTTAATGTACCACAATGGGTGAAGATTAGGTGACATTTGTAGGAGGAGTGTTGATTAAAAATCTGTTTATGCGGATGGATGCAGCCTTTGCTAAAAGATTCTTCACGAACCAAAGAATCTGGGAAAATGTAGCTTCTACATCTCACTGTGCACCACCACATTGTACTTCAATTATATAAACAGTTTTTGAGATATCATGCTAACTAACACATCACCTCCTCGGCTAGAGCAGTTCTAGCAAGCGATTCTCTCTCTGTAATAATCTGTGGTTATCAGTAGCAGATGCATATTCAGTCTTAAACAGTGACTCAACTTTGTCCCAAATAAAGAAAAACAACTCTTTCTCTCCCTCTCTCATCCTCAGTGCGTCAGTCTGTACCTGAGGCAGGTTGTCGAAGTTGTACACCTTTCGTACCCAGCGATAGTTGGCCGACAGACAGTCAGCCTTGCTGGTGATGTTTCTTGTGTCCTCACCCTCGCAGTAGTAGAACTTCCCCCTGAACAACTATAGTGTTTGTGTGAGATAAAGACAGAGACAGAGTGTCTGTGGTGTTATTTTATCATTGTCCTGGCATCATCTCAACTGCATCAAAGTCAGGAGGCTATTACACTGTCAATGCTTATAATAATTCTCCACACAGGTGTTTACTATGAGTGTGTGGCTAAAAGCTGGCCAGGGGTCATGTTGTTCATTTCATAGCTTGATTGTGAATCAGGGTCAAATAAAGCTACGTGCAGGGTTCGAACAGCTTTTTAAGTGTTGTGGTTTTAGTTGGGTGGATCCAAGAGCAGACACAAAACCAAGGTAGGCAAGTAACAAGGTATTTATTGGATTTGAGTTCGGAGTGCAGGGCAGGGGTACGTGGCTGGCAGGTGGTCCGAGTGGAGCAGAGGTGTAGAATGGGTTCGGTTCAGAGAGCGGAGCCGAGGTGCGTGGCAGGCTGGCGGTCCAAGTGGAACAGAGGTGTAGAAGGGGTTCGGTTCAGAGAGCGGAGCAGAGGTGGGTGGCTGGCTGGCGGTCCCAGTGGAACAGAGGTAGAGGATGGGTACTGGTCTTGAAGATCTTCCGACTGTGAAACTGGTGGTGAGACAGGCAGTGAGCAGGCAGGCTGATCCGGGCACACTAGAGACAAGAGAACAATGGTTAACTTTGAAAAACCATTCAAAGGCGAGCACTTCAGCAAAGGTCATGAACGCTGACTACCACAGCAGTTGTGACAACGATCTGACGATGAGTGGCTGAAGAACCAGGGTAGATATACTGTGGGTAGATGACGTTGATGGGTATCAGGTGTGTGTAATCAGCCAGGTGCCTCCGAGGTGATTGAACAGCCACACACAAACACAGACTGAGACAAGAGGGAAGGGGGAAGGGAAATACACAGAGACAAGCTGCCCATAATCATGACATTAAGAGTCAAATCCAAGCACATTTCAAGCACTTTCAAGGTGCCTAAACCAAATGTCCAGACTCTCAAAGCCTTTATCATCACATCTAAATTGTTACTGTAAATGCCAGGAGACAACAAACAAATATTCATTTCAAATATTATAATAAAATAATATAATATAATATTATAATAAAATATATAAGACTTTGTACAAACCCTGTGTGTGTGTGTGTGTGTGTTACCTGCACCCCAAGGATGCCGTAGAAAAAGAAGAAGGTGCAGGAAATGAGAATGATGTTCCCGATGGGTTTGACCGAGGCGATCAGAGCTTCCACAGCCAGCTTCAATTTCGGGGCTCGCTCGATCACCCTGGAACGTACAAACATAAATCAACAGATGTTTTTTTGACCTCCAGACAAAAACTGACCCACAAATAAGATATGAAATAAGGTGGGATGCCTACACACAAACAGTACAGGAACATATGCACTGGTATCAACCCACACAAACAGAAAATCTCTCTCTATATATATATGCACACAAATAAAAGATGTACCTCAGTGAGCGAAGTGTACGTAGCAGGCGTAACACTTTGAGGATGGCCAGCATGTTACTCTTGCCCACAGTGGCCAGGGAGACAAAGATGTGGACTAAAGAAAAAATCACCAAGCAACCATCCATGACATTCAAGGAAGACTTACAGTAGCTCTCCTTCCCAAACAACAAACCAAGAGCTAGGACCTGGTGTTAAAGAGACAATGATAAAAACTTAAAATATCATGGATTCTTGATATCAGCTGAAAACCTGAGCTACAAAACTGATTTTATGGTAGAAAAGGCTTGATCCAAACTGACTGTCCAAACTTAAATGAAGCCCTTCTCTGCTTTTCCTTCTACTATCTGTTTTGGGGGCGTTTGCTCATTTTTCTCTTTCCTGTTTAATTACATATATTTCGCTTTATTTCTAACACCGGATCTCAACCCAGCAGGGGTTAGAAAAGTTAGTTTAATAGCTCAAGAACCGTGAAGTCATTGTATTTATCAGTAATAATATAACATTTCAGTTAATACTAATGCCATTTCACAATGACCATGGACCTCTACAGTTACCTTAAAAACCATCTCTACCAGGAAGACCAGAGAGAACACGTAACCAGATATATTCAGGAGCCATGCCTCCTAAAGGGCAGAGAGAGATTCATTTATAACCATTTATATCCAGCTTGACTGTGTGTGTTTCTCATTCTGACGCTGTATTTGTCATCTCTCATTGCACATTACATGTAGTATGATTATACGATGTGGACACACATGTGCTTTATGTGTGTGCATGTGTCTATACTTATCGTGCTACGCTTGTGTGTGTGTCTGATTGGATAGGTTTGTGTGTCTCGACACTCTGTGAGGGTCTACAGTATATCCCTGCATATATGTGTGTGTGTGTGTGTGTGTGTCTCACCGTGCTTTTAGGGTCTATTCCAGGCCTCTCCACAGCGATGGTGATACAGCTTACAAGAATTAAGACAAGAATCACACAGTCGAACATTTTGTGAGAGATCAGATGTTGGCAACGGATGCGGAACCTAAAAACAAACACACACACACACACACACACTTCAAATAGCTGCAGTCAGTTAAACATAAGAGGAAAACCGAGGGAATGAAAGCCACAGTGAAACAAAAAATACATTTTCAATCTTCTAATCCTGTGTCCCAGTATTAGTTGTTCAAAATCCCTCTTTTTCTCTTCCTGCAAAATGTAGCAATTTAATGACAGTTTCACGATCACACCGGCCAAAGTATGAAAGCCTTATGGAAAACCAGATGATATTATTTATTATCATATCACATTTTTTCAGCACTTCCCAGCAGCAATTCCTAAATATGTAAATAATTAAGTTAATTCAACCTGGACCTGGATAACTGGCAGAAAATGAATAGAGAGATTAGCCAATTAAAAAGTAATTAATTCAATTATGTCACGTTTTTGCTAAAATCATCACTTGCTTCCTAGCTTCTTAGCTTCTGTAGCTAGCAGTAGTGACATTGTTTGTTACAGACCCGATGGTGCTGATTGAAAACTCCACAAAAACGGACTGATCCGCCTCCTGTGAGCACAATCCACTGTCGAAACAATCCCACTTTTACTTTATACATGTGTAACCAACAGCCTGCGATCACATGCAGAAACATTTTAGAAGTAATGTTGCTGTCTATGGAAGGCAAGAAATATATGTAAGACCATTGCTGATGAAATTTAAGACTTTTTAATACCTTTTGCCTTTTTTGCAGAAACCCTGTATAAAAAAAGCACTTGACGGTTAGCTCGCGAGTCATAGCGAGGCGGTATCATAGGAGGTGTGTGTTTGGATCTCAGTTGGCAAAAACTTTGTTTATGTTTTAAAAGAATGTGTTTGAGGCCTAATTGATTTATTCCATCCTCATCCTCAGCCTCCTCATCTAACAACACGGGTGAGGGGAGGTGTGGGTGGAGGCCAACAGGATTGGGTTGCACTGGCTATTCGTAAATCCCATACAAAGTTCTTCGTAACTACTAGCTAATTTCAAACTAGTGATTTACTGAATCATTAAAACTTAAGAAATGTCTCAGCTAGTAATGACTTTCATAATGTGTAAATCGGTTGCTAAGAAACATCTGTAGCTCTGTCCAATCAAAAGTGATCAACTATGTAAATAAAAAAGCCAAATGAAACCAGAATTTAAGAGATTGATTGTGAAATTATGTGTGTGTGTGTGACACTTACCTGTTCTGTGGAGACAACACGTAGAATGACCAGTCTTCGTGCTCCTTGCACCAGCGGAGGCTTTTCTGGATCCAGTTCAAAGATCTCTGCAGGGGTGAACATTACACATCAGCCACCTCTCTTTATCCAAAGCATGGAAAAAATACTTAAAAGAACCACCAGCAACACTGAAGAGATGTGGTACACCAGCAAAATGTTGCTAAGAATAGACTCATTTTGTTTAATCCCTTTGATCACATCACTTAATGCCGTATTACTGTGTGAAATCTTGCCCCAGGGTTAACTCTCAGTTGGGTTCCAAACCAGACTTTATCACAATTAGGACCTTACATTGTCCACGTTGGTGTCTGTAGGTGCATCGTCTTCCTCAGGGGGGGAGTTATTCACAGTGGATCTGACTTGGGTGTTGGGTGTGTTGGCAACAGTTTTTTCGGCCAGTGGTGGTGTCTTCGTCTTCCTTCATGTCAAATTTACCACCGAACAGGTGCATAACCCAGTATACTAAAAAGAAGACAAGTGCAGTCAGAATCATTGAAATGCATGCATCTCATGGGAGATAATCATTACAGTAACAGAACAGCATTTGGGATTTCCTGTGACATTACAGATGTCTACAAACAGACACACAGAGAGGATGGATTTTTGCGTGTGTGTACATGCCTAAAAACAAAACTGACAAACAGCAGGAGCATGCAGAGCGAGGCTGCCTCTTTTATGGTCCTCTTCAGCACCAGCAGTTGTCTCTCCATGTAAGGAAGAAAGCGAACCACCCTCACGAACCGCAGCAGACGCAATGCACGCAGAACTGACAGCCTGCTATCGCCTTTACCAGTGATCTCCCACAGACTGAAAACCACAAAACCATATTTTAATATGCATTTGGCAACTTCTGTCTGACAACTG
The DNA here is from genome assembly GCA_005408345.1 of Macquaria australasica. Lineage (NCBI taxonomy): Eukaryota > Metazoa > Chordata > Actinopteri > Centrarchiformes > Percichthyidae > Macquaria > Macquaria australasica. The sequence continues at coordinate 1,124,415 of SEMN01000098.1, read as the reverse complement.
TACCCATGTATTTAATATCCTGTATCTTGAGTTTATAGGTTGTATTGTGTTAATATTACTTAAGTCTAGCCAGTTACTAATACGAGTTACTAGTGCTGGCATGCACTGTACTCTAAGCACTATTGCTGAGTCACTGTCATCCACCTCCAATAGGATAGAAACAACAAATTTTGCTTAATACCTGAACATATGTTCTTGTATGCCATGGTCTAAAAACAAAGCAATAAGGTCAAACTGCATGGGATCATATTACCTGATGATAACGATGCCAAAGTCAAAGGTGTTGTTCCGGTCTGTAAAGTATGCCCACGAGAAAGCCATCAGCTTTAAGACCATCTCCACAACAAATATCGTGGTGAAGATGATGTTACTGATTTGAATCAGGTTTATCAACTCCACAGGCTGCAGAAAGAGAAGGTGGGAAGAAACAAAGCGAGCGAGCAAGAAAGGGCAGAGGGGAAGAGAGACATAGATGGAGAGAGCAGCCAATAGGAAGCAACAGAGAGTGAAAATGCAAAGAGAGGATAAGGAAGAGTGATAAGATTAGTCTTTATTAAAGAAAGGGTATGCACAGAAAAAACATTAATCTCAAAAGGAGAAGAGATGATTTATGCCAAATTTAGCTGTTAGCTTATTTCCATCTGCAGTCACTGGGCAGGTACATACAGAACAACTACAATCAGCATATAAATACAAGCACATTCAACCAGTGCAACTATAAAATTACAATTCATTGCAATTAAAAATATGAATCGCGGTCAAATTGATGTCGACATGACTGGTTGCTCAGTATCCATTTTTTTGAACCATGAGAAAAAGAATGAAAATCTGTGTTTTAGGTTTTAAGCTTAGATGGAAGCATATTCCACTGTTTGATGGCCATAAATGAAAAAACACACTGTGCGAAGGCAGCCCACTGCAGTGGGATGTTTAGGTCTGAGTTTAGAGCAGATCGAGAGCTTCTGTTCATTTGCTCAGAGCAGAGCAGAAAAAAAAGCTCTTCAATGGTGCAGAAGTAGCATTGTAAATTCTCTTAAATACCAATCGAACTTGTGAAAACAGAATTAGATTTTCAAAACTTAAAGTTCCCCTCCACTCAAAAATGTGTTCTCTTCTTCTTGTTCCTACAGTTGAAAGTTTGAGCTTTACTGTAGAGAATGATGCCTGTGCAGAGTTTGACACTAGAATGATGTTTTCACATTCATCTGCTGAAAGTGCTCATTGGAAATCCCATTTTCAGAGGTGGTCCTACAAGCACGATTTGTGACATCACAAATAGTTTGGAAGCCAATCCTGGTTCAATATTCAACTTGTAAAAGTGTGATGTGGAAACCTGAAGCCTCCAGCACACACACACACTGAGAATGGACTTTACAGTGAAGCAGGAAACACCTGTTGTCAACTTGGCAGTTCAACTTATATTTATAGATTCTGAATTTTTAGAAGGAGTAGTAGATGTCATTTCCAGTACAAGATAATTTAACTTTTTTTGTGAAAAGATACAAACAAAATAGAGCAATTTATATACATGTTAAAACATATCTGGAGGGGCTCTTTATTTGGACAACATGTTACAATGATGGTGATTTAATGATTTCCTGTCAAAAACTTTTAAGGCTTGAATCTCAGTTGGTTTCAGCACAATCGTATTGGCCTGGGACCAGCAGGATATACAATAATGGAGATGTTGTTGATGCTTCGATTGTTAACGAGTTCCTAATGTGTCTAAATTTAACAATATTATATTTCTGTTTTTTACTCATCTTTTTCATATGGCTTTCAAAAGTCAAATTGGAATCCTAAATCATACCTAAATATTAACGTTTTGGATTATTTGTCCATTAACACTAAGCCGTGGATACACGGTTTGGTTTTGTTTACTAGTAAAATACATTGTCACTGTTTTCTTTATCGTCAAGGTAATCAATACACAATAAGCAAGAAATGAAAGTCAGTCTTTGTTACGGTCAGCCAGAGCCATTTTAGCTTTGGACCTTTCAGCTGCTCAGGTCTATCTTTCACCTTACACAGCTGAAATGTACAGAAGCCCGGAGCAGACAAATAGTAAGCAGACAGAAACACCTTTCTTCCTCACCTCTTCATGGTGCTCTATGGCCATGGTGAGAATACTGACGAAAAGCAAAGACATGATCACCAAGTTGAAGAGTTTACTTTTGACAATCTTCGTAATCCTTCTCTTGAATGACACCCAGACCTGAACCTGGAAGACACGGGAGCCAGTTAAGAGACCCCTCGTTAGTGAGGCAACAACACTGCTGCTGATGGGACTGCAGAAAGTCGATGACTAGTCTCACCCATATGGGATCATTCCTGCTGTTCCTGCCGGTAGGGTGCACCTGGTTACGGTGTCTGTTGGTAAAAGGACAAGACACGAACACCAGTAAAAAACAGTTATTTTAAGGTTAAATTAAGATAGAATGTTTTCTTCTAGTAGGCCTAGTGTGCTTGTGTGTTTATGCTTGTTGAGAAACAAATTGACTAATGCAAAGGAAACTATTCCAGGCTAATAACATATCACATTTAGTTGTACCGAAATGTGCAATAAAATGCTCCAGACACATAGGCACAGGGAGACCAGCATGCGTTCAATTAGAGACAAGTCTAAGATTAGTTTGAACTTTTTCCTGAAACACTATTTTTTACAGCAATACTCATAATATCAGAGAAGATCTAAAGGCACATTTACATCAAAACTCGGGGGCGTGGGTGAAATTTAGTGTACAGTAACTGACCTGTTTCTACGGGAGAGCCCCCGCAGCCAGGAGATCAACATGCGACAGAGCCCTGCGATAGACACTGTGCCAGAATGCTGCTCCCCCAACTTCCTCTTCATATTCTCAGAGAACTGGGTGACGATGACGACTGCACACAGGTTCATCATGATGAAGGAGCCCATCTGGTTGGGCAAGTAAAGAGTGGCTTTTTAGAGCAAGGGTTCCAAAATATTTCCAAAATAATTCCATATATTTAACATGATCTTCTGGCCTAACTCCCATCTGCTGTTGAGCATAGCATAAAACTCAAATCTACAGTTAACAGATGGCTTTTTGTCCTTAAAGAAAACTGTAGCAAGCCAGGAATACAGTGAAAATTTGGGTTTGATTGGGTAAATTTGAAAAAAACATAATTTTGAGGTTGTTTTTTGAGACCTAGGAACACGGTCAAACACTAAGTTTGTTAACTAAAACTAAAACAAAGACAAGTGGCTACTTACCATGGTGACGAGTATGAAAAATACAAAACTCCAGAGGGAATTAGCATCCATAGCCTGAAACATGATCTCTGTCCATCCTTCCAGCGTGACAACCTAGAGGTCAAGAGAGACAGAGAGTGATGAAAATAAAATACTATGTGGCAACATTTTAATAACATTTAAATAAGCTCTTGGTTAAAAACACAGGGTGAACAATGAAACTGTAAATCAAAACTCAAAATACAAAGCTGTCTCCTCCAGAGTAATGATGGGTTCCCCTGCAAGAGGAAACCTAGACTCACCTATGACTCTATGATAACAGAACATAGATAGATAGATGGTAGAGGACATATAGAACATCAGTACCAGATCCTCCTCGAAAACCCACTAAGAACCATAAAGTTCATGTCTGACGGGTGCACGTTTTTTAAACAGTCAAAGTACACTTTCAGGGTCCAGATGATGCCTCTCCCTGATATTCTTAACTCGTTGCTCTCTGTGTTTTTGCTTTCACGTCAGCATCCAAATGTGTTCCTGCACATATCAAAGCCCTTCTTACCTGGAATATGACAATCCAGGCGAAGGCGATGTTATCAAAACTGACAGCTCCCATGTGAGGGTTGTGGTCCCCGGTGCGACACACGTTGTAGTACACGTTCCAGTTTACACAGTTGTTAGCGCTGGCACCGGCCACCGTAGGGACTAACTGGTTCGCAGCTGAAGCACTGTGGGGAGGAGCCAACGCGCAGATTTTCCCATCCTCACTGTAAGGTGGCACATCACGGCAGTGCAGCATTCCGTTCTTGTCGTCAGGCGAACAGACAAATGGGATTCTGTTACCATACTTGGACACATAGTATGGACTTAAGGACACATTGTACTTTCTGGAGAGAAAAAGAAAAATAGCAGCTTATACACACTAGAATTGATATATTGTACATATCATGACATAGTTTTAAGATTCCAACTGAGTCAAAATTTGAGAAATATGAAGACATACCAAAACCTAATGTCTTAAAAACAGGATGTAGGATTCTTTGTAAAATGTAGCATTAATAAGTTATATAACATACTACAACTCACTGACAGATTAAATGGTATTTTAAGCATTTATTTGATGCTGTTATCTACAAAAATTGCGTAGCTGCGCCACCCACAAGTGGACTCCCACAACAGCAAAGACGTGGATGACAAACATGAAGAGGATGAGAACTTTTGCCAGCATGGGCATGATGCCCAAGATTATTGTCACCAAGTCTCGCAAACCTACACAGATGAAAAGATGCCAACTGTGCACACATGACAATGACACATTCCCCTTTACTGTTACACATGCCCTGTTAAGCCTTTGCCCACAGCAACATTCATTTGCCAACATCGCCATTAATCCATACAAGTTACTTGTCTTCAGAGTTTTATTTAACTGCATGGAGTGAGTCAGTCCATTGCAAACTCATTTCCAAGGCAAGCCAGATCCAAGGTGTTGACTGCATTTAGGCCATTAGCCATTCTGGGTGTTGCTTGCATGTTCTTGTGTTTCTTACAGGGACTCTGATTTCCATAGTAGAAAGACATGCACATTTGATGAATTGAGGACTCTAAATTGTCCATAGGTTTGAATATGTGTGTGTTAGCTCTGTGATGTACTAAACCTTTTTCTCCATGGACTGCTTTTTCTAGTTTCTAGTTTCAGCTGAGAAAAACACAGAGCCATGTGTAAATCTGTACTCTCGGTTTACAAATCTGTGTGCACAGTTTACAAACCAAATTCTCAGATTCATAATCCGTGCCCACGGTTTTGCAATCTGTGCCCACGGAGGCTGGTTTTGGAGTGAAAAGCCCAATAAATACAGCGTTACACAATGAAAGATGTGAAATGTCCAATGCATGACACAGTATAGCATTAAATCAACCCTTAAATCTAGATAATGATGCGTTGCCGTCGAAATGCTCCATTCCTTGTTCTCTGAAGAAAGAAGCCATGGGCTAGGATTGCAAAACTGTAGGTATGGATTGCAAATCCGGTTTATAAACCGTGCACACAAAGTGCGCAGTGTAGTGTTTGCCTCAGTATGACTTGCCTCATTGTATTTTTCTCTCACAAAATCTGCCTCAGGGCATTGACATGACCATATGATTTCTATGTGTACATTTTGATCAGATAACAGACCAACAAATACTTTAAGCTGGTTGTATGCCATACGAGTGTCTTTGTGAATGTGGATGAGTGGTTTGTGGGGAGTTTGAGTGTGTAAGGATGTGCTTTTCTCATCTCTGTTCACCATTTTCTCCATAAAGCACTTTGGATCGACTGTGTCGTGTTTAAAGCGCTATATAAATAAAGTTGACCTAATTTGATTTAAAGGTATAATATGTAACATTTCCGCATTAAAAGGTCTAAAAACGATCTTATAATTTGTTGAGTTGTGTACATTACCCCAAATGTTTCCAACAATGTTCAATCATTCAATCATTCTTGCTTCTACTACTTCCTGCCTGGACTATTGCAATGCATTGTTTTCCTGACTTTGCCTTTACTCATTTTATTTTTGTCAGATTCATTGGCATGTATGTGCTTTTACTCACTGTGACATCACTGATTGGGTGTGGCCAGAGCTGAAAGTTTCAACCTCGAGAGCAGTGCAACTTTGTACTTAAATAAAGGCATTGTTTGATGTAATGAAAAAAGTTTGATAAATTTGTATCCAGAATTACAGAGTTTGAATGTAAAAGTACACATAAATATAAAACTAAGATTTACCTTAAAATTACGAAGAAAAACGTTAAATTGTTAGTATAGACATAAACCTTTATATGATGAGCTACATATTTAATTACAGATAATTAGTCATTTTACATAAATAAAAACAGTCACATCTTCACCAAGCAACATGGCTAAATAGTTAATACACTACTGTGAAAGATAGGAAGTGCACCTTTGAGCTTAGATTATTTTGTTAGATTTATATGGACTTTTATATGGATCCCTTGTGTAATCATTGTGTTGATTTTTTGCAGATGGAAATCTGTTTGTTTGGGGCCACAATGGCTGCAGTCAGCTGGGGAATGGGACTACCAGCCAGGGACTGTCCCCGGTGCTGGTCACCGCAAACCTACAGAACAAGAAAGTGAGAGAAGTGGTGTGTGGCTCGCATCACTCCATGGCCCTCACTCAGGATGGAGAGGTAGCTGTTATTTTCATAACCTACAGTTTCACCATCACTTACTGATTTAAAAAAACAAACAAACATATTTGCTTATTTTTACTGAGTCCAACCTGTTTCTTGTATTTTTTTAAATGATAAATTGAATTCCAGCTTTGTATGGAAATGATGGGTCAATTGTATTGAATAATTAACTTAATTGGTGTTTTATTCAATTGTTCAAAGACTTAAACACTCTTCAGGGTGGAGAAAAACAAGAATATGACATTATGATTATGACATTACAAGGGCTATACAAACATAATTTATGTTTATATATGTGTGTGTGTGTATATATATATATATATATATATATATATATATATATATATATATATATATATATATATATACTACACACACACACACACACACACACATACTTCAGCTGTCACACTTCAGCTGTCACCCTTCTGAACTCAGAATTTAACATGTTGATGTCTTATTCTGTATTGCACTCAGATATATTTACAGACAGGTCTGGAGTAGACCTGCCAACCCCAAGTCTTGGAGTACCACCTTATGCCAAAAAACATTTCAGCTCATGTACATCTGTACAGTTTGGCAGGTCTGCATTTGATATAGCAGCCTTCACCTAGAGTTCCTGGTATAGCTTCCTTCCACTTTGATGGGTATTGGCCTTTCAGAAGAGTTTGTCTGAGTTCTGATGGTAGATTATCTAACCCGCTTCCATATCGTAAGAAAAAAACTTTCATTATCTTTAAGCACAGCACATATTCTTTCATCAGGCAGAACACTGAAAATCTCCCTGTACCTGATTGTGATGTTTGGTAGTGTATACTTAATCCAGTACAACAGAATACATTTATGAGCAATAAGAAGTTTGTCTAGAAGTTTGTAGTTATTGCGGGAGTGCGACTTCCTTGGAGGGCAAGTCTAGAATAAATAGCCCTGGGTTTTTTCTGATGGTGGTCTTGAAGATACCACTCAGGTCCTAAGAAATGTTATAATAGAAGAGAGAAATAATATGATTTCCTTTTGAGCATGTTTAATCTCACTCACAACATGTGACACAAATCTGACGCCATAAAAGAGAGCCATATAACAAATGTACACATTGCCACTCAGTAATGGGAATAAAAAACATTCAACATACAATAACAAGTGGAAGAGTGAAAATGTGTGCTTAAATGTGCACAACACACCAACGAGATCATGGTAACTCCACAGAAACAGTCCATTAATGTAAAACATTGGTAATCACTATGTAACAACTGTAGCTGTGGACATTGCAGAGTTACCACACAAGTATACTCGTATTACAGTGTTGCATAATGGTTTAGGCTTTACATATTCCACATTTAATTCTAATCCAGCTTTTAGTTCCAATTTAGTTGCACTATTTCTGCAAATTCTTAGTACATTGCATTTACAGTGAAACCAAACATACTTACAGGTTTTAATGCAATTCCAAAATGGTAACCACAGGATTGAAGAGTTCTTGTAAGTGGAAAACTAATGTGTAAATACATACAAATGTAGCAAATGTAAATGTAGTTACATAATTACTGTTACACATACAGTATGTTTTTACTGAAGTAAAGAAAGGTGTTGCATATAATTACACAGGTATTGCAGCTGTCTATATATATATATAGACAGCTGCATCTCTCATATATATATATATATATATATATATATATATATATATACACACCTACATGCAAGTTACTTGGTACCATGTAAGTACACAAATATTAGGGAAATCCTAACTCTAGTATGCTGAAACATTCTTTTTTTGACATTCAAAAAACATACCATTAATTCCATCAGGAGCATCTACCTCCAATGCTGTATCTGTCGTGGGTTGCCATGCTGGCAGCAGAGAGAGGACCCAAATGCAGACAGGCAGGGAAGTTGACGATGTCCAAAGGTTTAATATCCAACAAAGAAACTTACAATTATCCTCTTGACAGGACGTAGTGTGAAAGTAAACTTTGTTGTGAGCTCATAACTTATCATTTATTCACATGTTAATCATCTATTCATAATCATGTTTGTATACTTATTAATATTTAGTAATTATATGATTGTGTATTTACTTTAATTAGTTAATAGTCCCAGTTTTATTCATGTCTTTACTCTTGAACTCTTACCTAGTTTGGTGTCTTCAGGTTTTTATGTGTATGCTGAGCAATGTGACTCTTGTATAAAGAAGGTCAAAAAGGTCAGCAATATGGTGGAATGTAGGTCCTTATATGGAAACGTTTTTTGCTCGGCAGATGGTAATACAAGGATTTTGTTATGGTACAGATATGCTTTATGTTTTCCATATGTGCATTAAGGGTCTTGGTATGTTTTTTAAAGTTCCTATAGGTTTAAACCTATCGAACCATGTAACACTGACCAATGGAAAAGAGTTTCTTTGTCTCCAAAATACTATAAAAGCTGTATTCTTGTATCTTCTCTTTGAGATAGAGAGAGATGGCTGATGACTTCTGTTGTCTATCTCCTATTGCACAATATATTTTTGTCAACGATCTGTAAGTGTTTATTGCGTTTTGTTCAACATAAGAGAAAAGGCAGTTTTTCCACGACAGTAGGAGCACACACTCAGGGAATCACTGGCACATAGCATCACGAGGAACAGAACGCATGAAACACAAGGCAGACAAACTCAAACTAATGACCCGACCAAAAACAAAGGGAAAGGGGCCGGTATATAAAGAGGTGGAGACAACGAGGGAAGTAGACACAGGTGGGGAACTAGACACAGGTGCAAACAATCAAAAAAGGCGGGAAAATAGAACAAAGACAGGAAGTAAATAATACACAAGAGACAAGACCAGAGAACTTAAATTATCATTGAAACACTACTCACCACCAGAGCCTGCTGTGTCCTCTGGAATCTCAGCATAAATATCCGAACCTGAAGGAAACATGTTGAAATTACAGGTGTTTGCTTTGCATTTGTTCTTCTGTTTACGGCCACAACCAAACAGAAGAAGCCTCTCGAAACATCACAAATCTTTGTGGACTAGGCCGCGTAAATTGTTGCTTAACAGGATGCAAATTACACAAGCAGAGTAGGTTCAAAGCTAAAAATTATACGTCATTAGACTTACTCAAACCTCTATCAGGACCACTAGGACCACCACTGGAAGAGAGAGAGGACAAAAATAGTTTTAAATTCCTCCTTTAAAGTAGTCAATAACATTTCAACTACAAATCTGCCTGAACTACAACACTTAAACATCTGTGAGCTTTTGGTCCAGCGGAGAGATGAAAATATGCAAATCTGACCAGAACACAAAGGAAGGATGGAAGGTGTGAAAATATAAATACTCAAAAAGCTAAACCCACACAATGTGTGTTTCCACCAGTTTACCACCACAGCGGAAAACAACAGTTTAACAAGAAACATAACTTTCCAGTATGATTCATCATGCTCACTGTTTAGGGATGTCAGGCAGTTTCAGTCTTGTGTCTCTCCCTGAAAGAATCAGATCAATCCAACATGATTTATCTCAGAAGTTTAGAAAATTAAAGGAACATTTCAGGGTTTCACTTGAAATCCTGTGAATTTGGTGAGTAATGTCATCAGAATTCATGGAAAATGAGAGCCAAAAGTACAAAAGTAAATCCCAGGTTGTAAAATAATTGAAATGGTCCAGGTCTGGATAGTTTAATAACTTTAGATTGAGATTGTTGTTTCATTACATTTTGTCTCATCAAGAGGAGCATTATTACAGGTTGATACATTGAAGTGTGCCTTTGCTGGGCCTGATAATGAGCGAGCTCTCAGAGCTGCCTTCCAGCCGACGGTAGCTGTCAATCAGGTCGGCCATGTTTTCTGCCACAGCCAGGGAGGAGGCGTTCACTGACAGTCTGCTGCAACTTGAAAAGCTTTGCACCTTAACCTCAACTGACTCTTCTAGAAGTGCAACTCAGAGGTAGTGTAGTAAGTGTGAAAAGCAAAGTGCTCTGTCCAAAGGTAAAAAAAAAGAAAAACCTTCTGCACAAGACTCCAGGAAGTCATTGAACACTGAGAACTCTTGAATTCAGGGCTGCATACATCTTACCTGTAGAATAAAATCGTCTACTGCTGCTATTATTTCATTTCTAACTTTGAGTTAAGCTTTGCTTTAATTATTAAATTATGACAATGTTCCTCATTTCATTTAATGCTCTTCAGGGCTCCAGAAATTAAGAAGCGTCTCCCATTTTCTGAGGCCATAGACATCTGGTCGCTGGGCTGTGTGATGGCCAACATGTTGTATGGCTTTAGGTTCGTTCCGAAGGAAAATGAATATGACGAAGTAAGTAATTGACTATAACAGGAGTCTGCGTGCTTTCCACTCTTTTACTAATAGATCAAGGACTGCTGCATCTGTGAACTCTCAAAAAATGGCCAGCCTCAGTCTTTAAATAAGTTAGCTAGTTAGTTAAGTTAGAGAACATATGGTGTCACATGGACTCATACACAGCTTAGTCCACAGGGAATCACAGACACACACACACACACACCAGTAGTCCAAGTATGAAACACTATATTTACAGATAAAAACAAGAAACAAATAGTCAAATAGTGAACAGGTTCTACACGTTCTGTTCTCTGGACGGTGATCAAGTAGCTGCTGAACTTTCATTCATTGTCTTTTCATGATTTAGGAAAAAGACTTGACCACTGTTGTATTTTCCAATTGTTTCCTAAACTAGCTCCGTCCGAACAAAAGTAACCCCTAGTGGCATTGCTTAGACCTGTTGAAGGTGATGTTCAGGAGGGATAAGAGGAACAGGATTACCCCCAGTGGTATTCTCAGACATCCATTCATCACCAAGAGCTACGTCAACAGCAGATCCCACCTCAGCTCCTGGTAAGAAATTGAGCCATAATGTAAGCAGATTGTTTTTTAAAGATGTCATGACGAAATGAAAACAGGACTAATATACAAACTCTGTGTGCATTTATGTGTTTAGTCCCCACCCTGCTGCAGCTCCTGCAGCTCCTGGTGGACATCACCAGAATCCACAAGGTCAACACCGACCAACTGTCACCCACCACCGCTTGTAAGAAAGTTTCATCTCGTCTCTAAATTGTTGAAACATTCAACATTGTTGTTTATTCTGAGGATGGTCGAGGTATTTAATGTCCTTTGATTTTCAGACAAGAAGCAGAAGAACCGCTTCCAAAGCTGGGTGAAGACCGTTTGCTGTTGCTGCTACGTGGACGACGTGCAGGAGTGAAGATCCCTACAAAGGTTTTGTAGCAAAACACCTGAGAACTTGCTCTCAAGTGTTCTGCTACAAAAGCATTTGTAGTGGTGGCTCAGTGAGTAGCACCTTGCGTGGGTTTTCTCCGGGTGCTCCGGTTTCCTCCCACAGTCCAAAGACATGCCCTTTAGGTTGATTGGAAACTCTAAATTGACACTAAATATAATATGATCTGAAATCTGAATTTAATTGGCTAATAAATAAATAAATGTCTCATAAATAAATCATAAATCTAAGCGTTGTGTTACTTGTCCAACTTATGTGTTTCTATAGTAACACCTGAACCATGTTATGTTTGAGAGAAATAACAAACTTACATTTTTTCTTATTGTACCGATGTTGTACTATAATACTAGGGCTGTAATACTAACTTCTACCTGCAATACAAGAACAATGCTGCTTCTTTATCTATACATCTACTACATGGATTGAAATAGTATTTTTCAGTTCACAGGATTATTTATTCCTCATTTACACATAACAACCTGTTGTTTTCGAGATATATTTCTTTTCCAGAGATAACAAGGTAATTAACCCACTATCATGAGAAAACGACTTCTAAAAACTACTATCTCTCGAGATAAGGAGATTTCAGTCTGTCTATAAAATGTGTATTTGGTTCTTTTTTCACAATTCTTCATGCCAGCTGCTTACATTATTAATATCCAGAAACAAGCCTCACATAGGCTACAGCATGTGAGCAAGTAGCCATTAAATGAGGGTCATGACCTAATGTCTTGTGTTCAGAGATGCTGTAGGGATGTAGTAGTGAAACATTCACTATCTCTCTCACACACACACAGAGCAACCGAAAACATTACTAATAACAGAATTGATTGAAGGCCGCACTCCAAAACGCCACACTACTGAGACGTCCTCTTGCTCTGCTTTTTGAGACACGGTGAAGCGCAGTTATGATTACCGGTCACTTATATCCGTGATCTGGATATCTGGACCAAAATGTCAGTGAGATATTTCACTCTGGAACCAAAAAGGTGGACCGACCAACCGGTGCTGGAGCCAAGCTATTCACCATCAGTTAGTCTTTCCAGAAACAGAGTCCCTGTTAATCTGGATAATCCACCATCCACCTGGACCTCGCCATGAACACTTTTCTTAGGAGCTATGTATTTCTTTGGGTGTGTTTACTGTCTCACCATGTCGGTGCTGATCAAGATTATTCCAAGAGAAATTATAGTCAGTTTATTACCCACAGCCCTGAGTGACAGGAGTATGTTAAACATCAGATTAAACTCATGTACATAGACGCTGAAAAGCATAACTGCATCTCCTCTTCATAGTGCCTGTTGTAAATGTAGGTGTAAGACAAGAAATATATATCAATGATACTACTTATATTTGTCTTATTATGCTGTAGAATGAATGTGGAATCATTTATCAGCATATTCTGATGGGATAATATATATAAGTCACAGCAGCAAGAAAAGGAAGCTAAAAATGGACCTGCACTGAACTTCAGATCCATCAGTCTGCAAGCCTGAAAACTCACTGCTGGCCCTGAAGTGCACTGCCTAATACCTCCACGCTGTGTGCAAGGCAATGAAATGTTGAGTGTGTTTGGAGTAATTATAAAGGAGTGGTATGAACTGTGTAGTCTGTTATGATTATGATATTTAGTGAATGCTGTGTGGCTCAGAGAAGTCTTGCTATTTCAGTGCATCCATCAACATTTGCTTGAACTTCTCCAAGTCAACTTTCTTCATGATGAAGGCCTTGTGTTTCTTCTTCAGCAGGTCCATGTAGTCCAGCACCATCATGCCTCGGGTGTAGGTCCCCTCCAACTCCACCGTCACTGCAACCTGCAGGAGGAAGACGAGAAGAAGTCCAATACTGAAACGTCTTGTCTTTGGCTTTTTTTGCTGATGGTTTGGTGAAAGTAGAAAACCTGTGCTTTAATCACTTAGCTACTCCTTTATATCCTGGAAATGGTTTCCTAAAAAATAACTAAAAACAAACTCAAGGGATCATGACTTATCCAACTTTGTGTGGGAGCTGCAGGCTATCTGTTACTCATGATTAAGAGAGACCTTGAATATGAGCTCTGTTCTCTATGTTTCATCTGTGAAAACTGGTTCTATCCAACAATTGGAGACACTGGGTCTGACCCGTTTACGACGCCTCATACGACGTGTTGTGTAACGAAACAAACCATGCATGCAAGTCAGGACAACTTGGGCTGAACGAGTTTGTATTCTTCTATTCATCAAAGTGAAGATTGGACAGAAGTTTTCATCATCATCTCATTTAATGTGCTGAAACTGAATGAACTTGTTTTAACCTGTTCGCTCTCTGTCACCAGAGTGTCTTCGATGGCAGCAGCCAAAGCGTAGGCGTCACAGGCGTTAAACCCAGGTCCTGCCACCAGCTCCTTCTGATACCGCTCGGTCTGGACCATCTGCAGCAATTAAACAACAACTGAACACGCGTGACGTTTGTTCTGAATTCTTTTTCAGTGTGTGGAAATAATACACTCGTACCTTCCTGGTGTGTTCTGAAATCCTCTCCATGAAGCGAGCCTTGTCTGTGTCTTGGGCCAGCCAAAGGTCACAGAAAGACTGAGGGAGACAAAGAAAAAGACTTTTACTTCCAAAACACTGAAATAAGTAAATTATGAGGTGTTTTTTCAGGTTTAGTGTCTCTGATCATCATGAAACTCCATTTAATTGTTAATAGTTACTGACCCATGGCAGGGTGTTCCTGCAGCTGAACTCCCAGGTGGCGATGTGGGTGGGACAGGTGTAGCGGTCCAACACAACGTAGGCAGCTTCAGCGTCGGCCACAAAGTTAAACTCTCCACACACTGTGGTGTTACCCCTGGCTGCACACACACACCAAATACATTGCCCTCTATGTTTAACGTATAAAAAATGTGCCTGACATTGAGTCTAACACAGAGAACGTACAGTCAGTGTTTCCTCCCATGATGTAGAGCGCCTTCAGCTTCTTGGGGAAGGAAGGGTCCAGTTTTACTGTGACAGCCAGGTTGGTGAGCGGCGCCGTAGCAACCAGAGTCACCTGCACACAAAGTACAGCACAGCTTTTAAACTTATCCATCATGTACCATCTGCTGTAGTTGGTGATTGATACGTGATTGGTGCAAGATTTCACTCTATTAGAGTTTACAATCAGGCTAAATAAATTATCAGACCCACTTCTTCCTAAATATATAATTAATGGATCCCATTATTTGAAGAAGAACTTTTTAAATTACCCTATACAACAAAATACAGTTTTTTCACCAACAATCCATACTTGTAGTATTGTTAAATGAGAAGAAAATCCATATTTTTATTTACTAATATTCTCCTAAAAGACAGAGGGAAGGACATTTTTAATATAAATAAAATATCTAAGTATAAAATATTAATTAATTAACAATAAAGTAACTTACTAATTTGACAAACTTTGTAATATTTTTGTTAGACTACAATTGTTAGGGGAAACATGAACATGTATGGAGCGCCACCTGTGTGAAAGTAAACCTTGTTGTGAGCTCATAACTTATAATTTATTCACATTAATATTTAGTAATTATATGATTGTGTATTTACTGTAATTAGTTTATAGTCCCAGTTCTATTCATGTCTCTACTCTTGAACTCTTATCTAGTTTCATGTCTTCAGGTTTTGTGTGTTAAGCAACGTGACTCAACGTGAGGTCAAAAGGTCAGTTCTATGGTACAGAGATGTTTTTATGCTTTCCAGATGTGCGTTAAGGGTCTTAGTATGTTTTCGAAAGTTCCTATAGGTTTAAACCTATCGAACCATGTAACACTGACCAATGGAGAAGAGTTTCTTTGTCTCCAGAATACTATAAAAGCTGTATTCTTGTATCTTCTCTTTGAGATAGAGAGAGATGGCTGGTGGCTTCTGTTGTCTATCTCCTATTGCACAATATATTTTTGTCAACGACCTGTAAGTGTTTCTTGTCTTTTGTTTAACTAAAAGAGCATAGGCAGTTTTTCCACGACACCTGCGAGCTAGTTCAGGCAGTCAACTCGAGCTGCATTGCTATACACACGTGACATACCTCACTCTCCACAACCATCTACCAAACACACCCTCCCAATTTGGCAGTCTTTTTAAACTGCTAGGGGGTTTAAGATATTTGCTCATCACTCCCCAGACGCAGCCTAGATGCAAAACTCTGTGTTCTGCTGCTATAATAAACATTTCAACGTGAGTTGTCTGACTGACCTAAAGTTAAAGCTAGATTGATATGACAGTCACATAGCTCTCAGATGGCGTTGGAGGTTTTCCATCTACTCACCTCTCCAGGGTTCTCTTTCACAATCTTGATCATGGCCTGCACAGCTTTTTCCTTCTGCAGCAGCTCCAGGCCTGGAGCGTCTGGATCCGGGACATCGCCCAGACCGTCCTTCCCGTGGAAATCCCCGGCGTGGAGTTTTCGAGCCAGCAGGGGCTCTGCACAGCCGCGGTACACCGGGATCTGTGGAGTGTTCCAGGTTACCCTCATGTAATGTGCTGCTGATGCCACATCCACACACAAGACGTCCTCATTACATCATATTCAAGCTTTGACATGACATAAAACTTACATCCAGCCTGTTGCAGGTTTTTAGGACACGGAGTGTGTTCTTGCAGGCATTGTCTAGTATTGTGTTGCCATGGCAGCAGGTGATTGCCAAGACCTCCACGTTGGGGGCCGCAAGGGCCACCATGATGGCCTGAGCATCATCCACACCTGTGTCCACGTCAAGGATCAACTTCTTCTTCATCTTATCTGAAAGAAATGAAAGAAGGAGGAGGAGGAAGATGCAGCAAACTTTTCTTTGAATCTGTGTGCTCCAAAACATTGAAGAGGGGGTTCCTTCCATTCCCATACAGGCAATCATAGCTGATAACAACCTACAAAGTTACATAAATACTATGGATAACCCATGGTTGAAATGGACTCCTAAAATATGGCACTATTGTAAAAGAATATAAACTAGAGGGAGATATTGTAAATCTTAAATGGTTGGCATATGACTCAGATTTTTATCAGTATCTGCAGATGCGGCACTATGTTAACACGAAGGTGGAAAATGTAACCGAGGCCGATACATGTTTGATAGAATTATTTTAAAAAGCATATAATTCACAAGTGGTAGAATTATTTTGTGTATGTATAGGGGCCTGTCAGATCTTAAAACAAATTCAACCTCACATATTAAAACAAAATGGGCGTAGGAAGGAAGGATAATTATATCTGAGGAAGAATGGTCAACAATATGGAGGTCCCAATGGAAGTGTACCAGTTCACAGAAATGGAGGGAGTTTGGTTGGAAAAGCTTGATAAGGTATTTTATTACTCCCTCTCAGAAATCCCACTATGATAATAACCCCCCTGTTTGCTGGAGAAACTGTGGAAACCAACATGCAAATCACTACCATATCTTCTGGGATTGCCCAGTTATCAAGGAGTATTGGAGACAGATTCACAATGCCCTACAAGATATTTTTAAATGTGAAATACCCTTAGAGAGTAAGTCTATATATTTTGGGTATATACCTCAAGAATGGTTGAATAGAGATAAATATTTAATGAATATATTGCTGGTGGCTGGTAAAAATAATATTACCAGAAAGTGGTTGTCAAAGGAGAGCCCAACTTTGGACGCATGGATGGACATTATGATGGACATGTATAGGATGGAAAGAATAACAGCATTTGTTAGACATAGACTGGAACAGTTTGCTTCACAATGGGAAGGCTGGGTGGATTATGTAACACCCCATAGGCCTGATTTTGTTTTCACAGATTGAATATGCTATAAATAATTTTAAAAAAGAATCTGTGTGCTCCAGCGTGGTAAATGCACGCTGTAGATCACACCGATATTCTACTTCAGTACACTTTAAGAACAAATATTACTGGGACCACTACAGAAAATTGCAGATGTACATTTATTCTCCAGGAATTCACATTAGAGACACTACCACTGACTATCCCTGTAACAATTTGGCCACAATTTAGCACACTATCATTGACACGGTGCAGCCATATACTAGGTTTCCACCTAGTCTTGTTTGCTTGTCTTCAAATGGGAACATTTATCAGTTTCCTCCTGGAATCTGACCCACATTTGTCTCTTGCTGTGAGCTCACATTTGTAAATGTTGTCCTCCACTAGACAAAAACACAGCTGCAGCTAATAAGTCTATCAAGGGTGGCTTAAATTAAGGTGAGCTAGTTTGTCCTATGTAACATATGCTTCTGGCATGTTACATTACATACATAATTTGAGCTTTAAATCGTGACTTTGTCTAATAGCAAAATCTTGTAATATAGAATTTAATTTTACCTTTATTTGATATTGTAAGGTGTACATATTTGTGTTATATCTATGTGTACTAATTTATCTGTATCGGTAGTGTCTTTGTGTAATGTGTAATTTTTAAGAAGTCTTGGACCGCTGGCCCTATAATTTGTCAGTTAATGTTTATTTAGATTGTCTACAGAAATCATTCATTAATATTGTAAGTTTCCTTTGATTATGATTTTCTTTTATACTGAATAGTTTTTTGTATCCCCCAGATCCAGAAGTGCTTGTAAGCAATAAATCATCTGTGAATCGACATCGGAGCCGTTTGTGTCTCAGCGTTGGAGTTAACTACTGTAGCTGTCAGCCGTTAGTCAACCAACATCACAAAACACAATGCAGAGACTATTGGCTGTTATTACTATCAGCGATATAAGAAATGTATTTGCTGTTTTATAAACTGTAATCAAGAGTAGATAGACCCTGGTTACATTTACTTTTGGCTGAAGTGAACAATCAGCCAGCATTTTTTGGAGTGGATGTGTGCCACACCTACACCGTCTACTGTGAGCAAATACTTAAAGTCCAGCTGCTTAAAAACACTCACATATATGTAACCAATGTGCTGGGAATGCTCTAATAATGCCACTCCAAGTTTTGCACATTCTTCTAAATCAATCCTTCATTAATCAATTCACACATTGGGTAAGAAACTGTGCAGAGTAGACGTGAAGAGCAGAGAGATTAACTTACCTGTCAAAAGAGTTTCAGCAACAAAACTGATCCTTTTCCAAAGTGCAGATCGTTTGTGAAGTCAAACTTCTCTCTGCTGCTCTGCTTTTTACACGGAAGGAAATGTGGGGAAAGTTATGCACTAAGCAAAAGAACAAAAGACCACATGCACATGCCCTGAGCCAATGCTCGCATAGTTGAGGCTGTTTGTTGTTCAGTTCAAGCAAAGAGACTCCTCCTCCTTCCTGCTAGAACAGTTTTCATTTAAGTCTTTAAAACATGAATGCCATATGAATATCTATGTTAGTTTCATTCTTCTGTTACGTGCAGAAGAGTATTGGGATCTAGAAATAGTTGCTTATTCATGAATAAATGAGCATCATCTTAAAAGATCAATTCCTCTTTCTAACCAAGGACACTTGTTTCTCATGTTTCATTATGAAAAGTCCTTTCATTGCAATTTCACAAGAGGCTGTAGGTTTTGACACAGCTTGGTGTTAAGGCTGTTTGACCAACCACACTGCACTTCCTGTGTCCACACTGTGCAGATCTGTGATTCAGTGTATCATTCCAGCACAATATTAATGATAATCTAGATATAAACATGTTTCTGACCGTGAGATAATCTGCTACTTTTAATGTTTTGCATGTGAAGGCAAATTTAATTGAGACCAGACACAAGCTTTATGTGTTTTTGTGGTGAATCCAAGAAACTGAAGAAAAGCCTGTGAAACATGATTGATGTAATTGTGAAATATGTTGCGGCGACGACTCAAGCTGCTTTTTGTTTTTCCCTTTTCGTGTGCTGATGGTTCTTATGGATTTTAATGGATTTTATTTTATACAAGTCTTAATGTTTGATAGGTCTCCATGGCGATGTACTTAAGGTGCAAACTAAACTTCAGATCAATCTCTTAATGAATGCTGGAAGGATTTCCACTTTGATAAATGTCTTGAGGGTTTTTACATGTGTGACTGGTCTCTATAAATACTGGGAACAATTCCAATTCAGGCTCTTAATACAATAATGTTAATGGCTTAATGGCTCATACTTCACAGCCTCTCATCATCTGCAGTGACTGCCCTAACTTGCACGACCTGTTACAAATCTTTCTTAATATGACACACAGGCTTTCTGCCAACTGTAGCTAATGTGTTTAATTATGACAGCAAGACCACAAAGTATTTGGTGCCAGTGTTATGTATGTGTGCAGGAAAGGGTGAGCACAAGTTTGCAAACTGCAAAAGTTAATAGTTTAGATTGTACAATCTTACTATCTTACTGTTTCTTTTTACATCGTATGATACTTTCATGTTCCACTCTTCTTTGTTTGAGTTCTTCTGGATGTTTTTCTTATATAATCCTTGTCCAAACTGGCAGACAGAGCTCAACGTGTTATTAGTGATAAAACCACCTCACCTCTCTACTGTTAAATCTGGAGTTCCACAGGGATCACCGTTTGGCCCATTGCTTTTTATTGGTCATACTATCTATACAAATGACTTACATTTTCATTTGCTATGCAGGTAATGCTTACTTGTAAGTACCTATATAGTCTGATGTTCCCTCCCTTACCTCTAGAGAACTGCCTGTCTGAGGTTGGGTGCTAAATACTGACTGAAAATGTGCAAAATGTCAAAACCATTACAGATGCCTGAACCATGTTTTTAAAAAGAAAGACTGCTTTGTTCAAATTTACTTTGTTCCTTATTTTGGTGAATTAAAGTCATGCCTTTAGCTTGTTACAGTATAGTTCTACTTAAGTGCATCCATCAACATTTGCTTGAACTTCTCCAAGTCAACTTTCTTCATGATGAAGGCCTTGTGTTTCTTCTTCAGCAGGTCCATGTAGTCAAGCACCATCATGCCTCGGGTGTAGGTCCCCTCCAACTCCACTGTCACAACAATCTGGATGAGAACCATAAGTTATTACAAAATTACTGGAGCAGGAATGTTTTGTATTTTAAAGACAGAAAAGCAGTAGATGCTCACCTCCTCGCTCTCTGTTATGACTGTGTCGTCGATGGCGGCAGCCACAGAGTACGTGTCGCAGGAATTGAACCCTTTTCCCGTTGTGATCTGAGTTTGATAGTCAGCTGATTGAGCTCTCTGCAGAAACAATACATCGTGAAGAGACATTTAGTTGTAACTGAAGATCATTTGGCACTGGAAGTATTAGAGGTATTATCACAATCTGCACACTCTTACCGTCATCGAAAGATACGCAATCTTTTTCATGAAGGCAACCTTCTCAGTGTTTTGGGCCAGCCACTGGTCACAGAAAGACTGAGGGAGTAAAACAGAGAGTGTTCACTGTGTGAATAAAGTCTCTTTATATTGTCTTATTAGTATTATATTGAAGGCTGCATGAAGGGTCTCTCTTCAAGTTTTCCAGCCTCACCCATGGCAGGCTGTTCCTGCAGCTGAACTCCCAGGTGGCGATGTGGGTGGGACAGGTGTAGCGGTCCAACACAATGTAGGCAGCCTCAGGGTCAGCCACAAAGTTAAACTCTCCACACGCTGTGGTGTTACCCCTGGCTGCACACACACACACACACACACCATCATCATCATCATTCTCAGTGATATAAGTGCAAAGATGGAAATCACAGGATACGAATTAAAGATACAGCACAAATATTTCAAAATGAACGACAGATAACCTACATTCAGTGTTTCCACCCATGATGTAGAGCGCCTTCAGCTTCTTGGGGAGGGAAGGGTCCAGTTGCACTGCGACAGCCAGGTTAGTGAGGGGGGCCGTGGCCACTAGAGTCACCTGTAGACACCAACAGCAAAGACAACACACATTTTGTCTTGTATAATCTTTTAATGGCTTTTTTTTTTACGACATCAGTAGAGGATAACAAGAGAAAACTTAACGACATTAGTCAAAGGTTTTGAGCTGAAAGTTGCTTAGAGTCTCCTGTGTCCTAAATATTCTGTACATGTAAAGCTAGTTTTTATTAGCAAATGTTCAGTTATCCAGCATATTAGCTAGTCTAGTAAGTTCACACAGTAACGTAGGAAATGGTGCAAATACAGTAAGACGTATTTGCACCATCGACCTCTGTCTCATAACTGTCTGCAAACCAGACCTCTTCTGTGAAGCAGTTTATACTCTGACAGAGGACTTAATTAATATTGCCGCAATTTTTTGCCTTTATTTGATAGTGACAGGTGAAGAGGTAGACAGGAAATGGGGAGAGAGGGATGTGACATGCAACAAAGGTCACTGGCTGGAATGGAACAAGCGACTTTTGCGACCATGTGGTATTAACTTTAAATCAATATTTCCATTACATTTATTTCTTTATTTACAAATTAAACCCCTGGTGTTTGTCTCACCTCTCCAGGGTTCTCTTTCACAATCTTGATCATTGCCTGCACAGCTTTTTTCTTCTGCAGCAGCTCCAGGCCTGGAGCGTCTGGATCTGGGACGTCCCCCAGCCCGTCCTTCCCGTGGAAATCTCCGGCATGTTGTTCACGGGCCAGCAGGGGCTTTGAGCAGCCACGATACACTGGGATCTGTAGAGTATGATACCATCATGTATGGGTCATATGTCCAATGCTGTAGTTAGTAGTTTAACTAAAGGGCCACAAACTTACATCCAGCCTGTTGCAGACTTTCAGGACACGCAGTGTGTTCTTGAGGACGTTCTCCAGGGGTGTGTTGCCGTGGCAGCAGGTGATCCCCAAAATCTCCACATCGGGGGCCGCGAGGGCCACCATGATGGCCATAGCATCGTCCACCCCTGTGTCCACGTCAAGGATCAACTTCTTCTTCATCCTCAAAAGTTTACACCTGAAAGGTAAGGCGTCTTCCAATGCAATAATCTATCAAGTCTGCAGATGTTAATTTGAACACATACACATATGCTCTGTCTGCTTTTTCCAATGCTTCAACATGATCCTTACAGGAAGTAAAGTATTTCCTAGATGCCTCTTTTATGCCTGCAACATTACGAGATTGAAAAGTTAAATGTGTGTTTGAAAACAATTTCCCCTCAGTCATAAAGGCAAATTCTATATCTTTATGAAGTTTGGGATCTCAAGTGTGAAATGTAAATGAAAGGACTGTACTGTGGGTTTGAACAATGTGTGACTGCACAACACGATTATGTAATTTCATCTACATGCCATCAGGTGTGGCAGGGTTGAGGAGTTTTTAGCTATTTTTTCATCGCTCAAAAGATTTCATGCAAACCCTTTCCTGCAATTCAAAACATTTAAAAAAGTTTCAATTAAACATTTGAAACATCTCGACATTATGCTTGTAGATGACAGAAATATCAGGTGATTACTATTGTTTATATTTTTAAGGTAACCCTCGCAGTACTTGACTCATGCTAATACCCACACCTTTAAATGTCTGTGGTTTGAAAATGAAAAATGTAAAATACTCACCTGACAGATGTTTACTGATGTCTGCTCTGAGAGTGAAGAGGCAGCTGCTGACTGCCCTAACCTGAAAAGCCGCCTTTTAAAGGCCCGAAACATACAGGGAGGCGTTTCATAAGGCAAACCCTCGACCTGAGGGGTGTTTCTGCAGGTCTACAGAAGAGAATGAATTAACCATCAGTGGTATTTTTATTTGGTAAGACTGTGAAATGTACCAGTCACTTTACATTAATGTATTTTCCACATGGTTGGACATATTAATGGCATTGCCTGATAACAGAATACAGCAAAAGAGTGTGTTTTTAGGTTTGTTCTGGAAAGTCACTGCATTTAATGATCATCTAAAGGGACACGTGGAGGGTTCAAATCTAATAAGGGCCTTGAGCTAATACAGAATAATGACCACACAGTGTCACACACTATTCTGCAGAGAACTGGCATTTTTCCAGACTGAAGGGTTTGTTTTAACAGCTCACGAAACCCAGCTGGAATTTCCAGTAAAAGCCAGAAATGCTTTGATAGTCTGCATCAGCAAAGACATGTGGTTGCAAATGACGGCCAACAGGGTAAAGATAGGAATCCCTCACAGGACACATATGATTAACTAATTTTTTTGAATGTTACATAACAAATTCGAAGACTCACAACTCTCAGAGGAGAAATAAAGTGTTGAAAATGAAGGATTTCCCGGCTGTCCCGAGGCCTCTATCACAGAGGAACCTGCCTTCAGTTTAAGGGAAGACTGAATCTGTAAACCTGCACTGGTTTGGCTAGATATGTAAATGTAATGCTTGTAAATTGTAATTTACTTTGTACTTCATACCTGAGGACATGCTTATGAATTTGTGGGCTCATATCTCTCTTAATTGGCTTCTCAGGTTGACTCTAAAGTTTTTTAATGTCGTACAGTAACATTACGGGCGTGCTTGTCCTTAATTGCTTGTATTCAAAAAGTATATGTGGGACTATTAATGTAAGAATAATGTAATTTAACAGATTATTTGGCAACAACAGATGCTGAATCCACATTTTGTTCAGTGACTTTGTAACACTTCTGCTTCCTATGAGAATAGATGGCCTTGTAACCTCTGCAGTCTGTATCAGTGATGTTTTGGCTGTTTGCTGCTTCACAGAGCCTCTTCAAACCTGCTTCTGCTACATACAGAGGTATGTATAACCAGTTAAATTGTCATTCCAATAATTTTGTCTCTCACCAGAGGCAAGAGAGAACTTGAAGATCCACTTTAAAGGCCCTGTTCATGTCAGTGACCCTCGCCCTATAATGAACCTGTACCAAACACTAACACACTGCAGGCTTGGAAGGTGTCTGTAAAAGCTCTACTGTTTCTTCACAGACAGAGGCGACGCTGAGTTACACTTTTGGTTCCAGTGTGAAAAGAGCTGAAAAAAAAGTGAGAAACTTGTTAAAACCCTCTTGCAGCCTCTCAACATTCAGTTAATTAAGATCGAAATAGATAAGATTAATTAAAATAATATGTTTTATATACTAACAATGCTAATTATCTTTGAAGAAAGGAATATATCCTGATAGAGCTCCATGTGTTTTTCCTTAGTTTGTCTTCTTTCCTGTCTGTGCTGTTTGCAGCCTTCAGAAAAAGCTATTAGTTATTAGTTGTCTACACAATAACAAATAAACAACACACAAAGTGCCGAACGTCTTTAATAGTAAAAGTAAAGTAATAAAGTAATAGTAAAAAGAATAATAATAAAAAACAATATAAAGTATATACAGTACAGTATAGTGGAATACACTACAGTATAGTAGAGTACAGCAAAGTACATTAGAATTAGAGTACAATAGAGTACAGTGCAGTAGAGAAAAGTAAAAAGTACTGTAAAGTACAGTAGAGCACAGTATTGTAAAGTAGAGAACAGCATAGTGCAGTAAAGTACATTAGAGTACAAAAGAGTACAGTGCAGTAAAGAACAGCCGAGTAAAGTAGAATACAGTATAGTAGAATCAAGCAAAGTAGAGGACAGCAAAGTACAGTACAGTTTATTACAATGGAGTGAAGTCCAGTAGAGTACAGTAGAGTGCAGTAGAGTATACCCTGATAGTCCATCCCTCCTCACAGCGGACCAGTTTGAAGTTCTTGCCCAGGTTTGAGCTGTTGCTAAGGAAACACACTTTGATGATCTTCACCGGGAAAATGTTGTCCCTGGGGACAGTTGCCGTGGGAGACAAATCTGAGAAATCTGACTGGCTGGTGGGAGACATGCTCCTCCAGGACAGGTTGCTGGTGTCTCCCGACATCACACACACACACACACACTCAAGACACACACAGCGTGTATGCTACTGCATATAGACATACATTGCTGCCACGGCAACACACACCATTTCACTCTCTGCCATTAAGGGATGCATTGAAGCCGGAGACAGACAGGAGTTGGACACAACAACCATTATATGGTCATGCTGTTGGATTTGAAGAACATTCATGTCAGTTTTAGTTATGTGAAGTGGGCTAAAGTTTGTCCGAAAAGGCTTTAAAGTTGTAATTTAGCACTTTGTTGGGATTGTCCAACATCATCAATGCACAGCTGAGAGGAAACGTTTGGGGATGCCTGAAATGGTAATACTGAACAGATTCTGAAAAAGTCTGAAAAATAGATAATTTTGTGTAGACTTTTGTAATTTTTTAAAAATTTGTATTTAATTTTTTTGTTTTATTATTTAACCTTTATTTTACCAGGCTAAGTCATTAAGAACAACATCTTATTTACAATGGCGGCCTGGTAAAAGGCAAAACCTCTTGAGGGAAAGGGGGTAGGGGACACCAAATGCCTTGGAAATTTCTGCCCTGCCCTTCGGAGCCCCGGAGATATAATTCGTTACCACGTTTTGGTTAATTCGTGCGCACGTCTTAATCCAAGAATACCCACCGTGCGTAAAGACGCACACAACTCATTCAGCAACACCGTTAGCTATCCCCTAAATACAAAAAAGAGTATTTACGGACTGAGGCTTTTCGGCCACGTTACGCATACAAGTGCCTTACGCGCGCTCCTCCAGGAACAAGCGATGCCCGTACACCAAATACCAGGCGCTCGAGCTGGAGAGTTCCTGTTAAACATGTACCTCACGCGGGGCCGGCGGCATGAGGTGGCGCGCGCGCTTAACCTGACGGAGCAGCAGGTGGAGATCTGGTTCCAAAACCGGCGGAGGAAAATGACCAAACAGAGTAAACAGAGAAACAGTGCTTAAGGCACTTGTATGCGTAACATGGCACATATAAGAGTTTGCCGACAAACCTCAGTCCGTTTTCTGACAACTTGCCAGACAATTATAGCTTATTCCAACCTTCTGCCCTGAAGGCAGATTTGGGTAGTTAAAAACAATGCAAATATTAGAGTAAAGGTCTACGCTTAATGCATGAACATGGTTAATTTAGAATGTAAGATAGCAAACCCATAGACAATGGAGTTACTGAATGTTTTAGAAAAAAAGATAAAAGCATATATAAACAGCTGGCAAATAGCTCTTTTTGTATTTAGGGGATAGCTAACGGTGTTGTTGAATGAGTTGTGCGCGTCTTTACGCACGGTGGGTATACTTGGATTAGGACGTACGCACGAATTAACCAAAACGTGGTAACGAATTGTATCTCGTGCGCACGCAATACGCACAACGCAGCAGTTGTAAAAGTTAAGACTTAATTTAAACAATATTGAGAATAAATGTTACATTACCGCGTGGACAAAACAGCCACATACTTTAAATGTGTAGATTTTTGAATGGAGTTCGGCATAGCATAGAGAGAAACTTGTTGGATGTAGAAATATATTTCATTAACAGCCGTTTGGGAATTCAATAGTCTATTTCAATCTCTGACTTTTATCAGATGAGGCCCGTCGTCTATCTGCGAGGTGAGTTACTGCCCCAGACGGCGGAGTTCAAGTATCTCGGGGTCTTGTTCACGAGTGATGGTAAGATGGAGCGTGAGATGGACAGGCGGATCGGTGCAGCATCAGCAGTAATGCGGGCGTTGTACCCAGTGACGTGCAGTCAGGGGAGGCAGGCGAGGCAGCGATGAGCTGCGCCTCACCTGCCGGCGCTGTGCTACACCCACTGACTGACTCAGGCAGCTGGCGCACGCCCATTGCTGTCTCTCTTTATATCGCCAATCTACATGTTTGATTACACATGTACTACACATGCTGACGTTCCACAGTCTGTCTCATATATTTAATGAATGTGTGTGTGACATATTTAGTCTTCTGATCGGCCATAAATGCGCAGTGAAAATGCACAGGGTGAGGCAAGGCTTTTTTCAAAATAAAGGCATGCTATGGATCACCTCCTATACTATTTATTTTACCTCTTAGGCACAGCTTTGCCACAGCTAGTCCACTTTTGTGACGGCATCCGACTTCATTTGAAGCTATATAATATAGGTTTTGAAATTGAGTTTCTTCTTAATGTGCTTTTGGCACATTAAGGCTGGGAAGATATCTCCCTGTCTTGATGACAAGATTATCTATATTCCTGACTGTGACTAACTGTATTGTCAGTAACTGCATAAAAAGAAACACTGAGATAAGTAACTCATGTATCTTCTGTTTCAACTATGTCAGCAGTTCTTCAAAAAGGCAACAGAGACCGGCCACTTACGCAACCGCCCGGACTAGGCGGACCTACATATACATATATAAAAGACAGCTGCAGTCTGGGGAACAGTCTGCCCTGGGTTTCCTAAAGGTAGCTGGAGACAAACTCTTTGTTAGAGGTGATTCTGTACTCTGATATGTCTGTCTGTGTATTGTGAGGTTATAAGTATGTGACAGCATCTTCACTTCTTTGTCAGGCGCTTCATATGCATTTTGGTGTATGATCTCTGTCCTTCAGCTGAAATCGGATTGACTCTGTGTACTCGCCTGCACCCCCCTTTCATTTACCTTTTTTTTATCCTTAATTACCATTTCATCTGATTGTTTCATTCTTTTCTTAATTAAATATACAAAAGACAACGGCTTGTTGGATCTTCATTTTATTTGCTCACTTCTTCAAAGGAAATACACAATTTCCACCACAGTGTTCAGTGGGTAAAAAAACAACCTGTCAGTTAATACTGTATATATAAACATACTCAAGGCTATGGTCATATTTTCTGTTTGCTTTTTTATAGCATCAAATAACTAATTAAAACCAAACTTACAAGAAAAATGAACACTTGAACAAATATCGGCGTGATAAGAACTACCTAAACTAACAGAAACCATCTTTGGGAACATTTTATTTGACGTGTGCTTTGATTTTTCAGTTTGGCCCATGTCCCATCCGCTAACATGGAGGGGGCGGGGTTTATGACCTATACTGCAGCCAGCCACCAGGGGGCGATCGAGACGTTTTGGCTTCACTTTTATATACAGTCTATGGTCTGTGCGCATCAGCCAACTTAAAGCTCAAACCGGTGCCTCGACAGGACAACTGGGGTATCTGGGAAGATGAGATCTGAAGCATAAGAGCTTTTAATAAGATGCAGTATCACCTTATTTAAATCTGTAACCATGTGCTCCAGATCTCATCTTTCCACATCGTGCAATAAGTCTGTTTTGTTGTTTTTTTTTTAAACATTTTGCATTTATAGCTGGGGTTTTTGGTCTTTCATGAGCGAGCATCCAGTGTCTATTGACCCTTTTCTGCCTATCTGCATGCTTTGTGCTTTTGAAACAGGCTGTAAATAAGTACAAAATGCACTCTCTTCCAGCTAGATAGCATCATAGCATGTAATACAACGCTTTATTCACCTCACCAAAGGTTTTTGGATGTCTTGCCTTCATCAGGGTGGTGTTTGAGGTTGTTGGAAGTTTCTTTATATACAGTCCATTGATCAGTCTTGTGACCCGTATCTCACCAGAGGTACTATGTACACAAACAACATTACCATCATCTTTTTTTAAACACTTTTTCCAAAATACCATATTTACTACTAGGGTATACAAGAGAAACGTCAATGACCATAAATACAAAATATGATTACAACCAACTTTTCAGAACCCATCAGTGGGGAAATGGGTTGAATATCCATTTTTCAACAGTCTGTACTCTTTCAACCTCATTTTCTAAATACACTAAACTCAAATCTCTCCAATCTCTTTATATTTACACATCCATCCTTTAAGTAAATGTTAGAGTTTTGTTTTCAAGTAATTCATGTTATTTGAGAGAAAATATAATCCAGTCAACATCTAGTTCCCTGTCCAATTCAGAAATCCAAAGCACCTCCCTGGACCCTCTTTATGAGCAACTTCTCTAAATCGCACTCTCATTGACAAACATACATTCTAGATTCCTATATATTTAAAATATATATTAAAAATATACACTGGTTGTTTTGTTTCCATGAAATGTGCAGCAACTGGATAGATCTCATTTTACATCTTATAGTACTTTTATGACCTACTATTCTTTGAGTTCTCTTATGTCCTTTCCACATGGACATGTTAAATAAATGACACCCTTTGTGTAAATGAAACATTAAATCCCACCTGTCACTTGTAGTTTTTTTTACATGCATGCGGATGGCTGAACCAAGTTTGTTTGGTTGTATTGTTCCATTGTGTGCAAGCTTTTGAACATTACTCTGGTGTTCTTTTTTTATTGATTAAATTCATCTTTTTGTTAAATGCATTCAGAAACTTTCATATATCTAGTGATGAACTAAACAAATCCAGCCTCCCTATCAGGTTTCCTTTTGAAACAGGTCCTCCCTTTGTTTTCTTTCAGCTTTTCAGGTGGCTTCATATACAGATTTATCTGTATATAGTCTGCACCTATACTTCTTCTGAGTCGCCAGAAGAAGACACTCAAGATTAGACACGTGTATAAATGATTAGGTGTGAATTATGGCACATCTGAGAAGAAACATACCTGAAGATATACATACATTTAAAATAGAAACCATTTATTTCTATGGCCATACAGCCTGCCAGCCCTCTACACAAGAGCCAATGATATTGAAGGTGGCCAACAACTGTCAGAACTGCTATCCCGCAGCATGACTGATGACAGTTACTATTCCTTTAATGAGCCACACTTGGTGGTGGTGGACAGTGGTGGAGGAAGCATTCAAATCATTTACTTATGTCAAAGTAGCAAAACTATAAACATTTATTTACTAAAGTAAAAAAGTATATCCTCATCAGAGGACAAATATCTCTTTTCCACCTCTGACTGACTGCATTAATCCTAAAACTAAACACACTAAACACAACAAATGTATTGCTTCAGTAATAATGAAGGAAACCTCCATCAAATATATCACCACCCCTCTGCTAATCTAAGTTGTTTCCCATTTACTTGTTATTGGTTTGTGCAATTAATATTTCCACCGTGCAGTGATGTTTTACAACAAGTTTAAAGTGTGTCAATTTATTCTCCATGTTTGTTGAAAATTAGAATTTTTCCATGTAGGAAGATCACACTCACCACCTGCCCTGGTCCCGAGCAGTGCCACTGGAGGGCAGGGCCATCATATGCGAGGGAATGATTCTATGTCGTTGTTACAAAACCTGCACCCTGTTTTTTAGGCATTATTTTGCATCACTTCAACTTGAAATGCTCACATATAGGAGTCTGTAGTTGTTTCATATACTGTATCATTTCATATATTGAAATCAATGGAAAAGGTACGTCAAAAATGCATTCCCATTTATCCTGATTTTTGTATGGCCTTTCCATGCCATACATGTCTTTCTTTTTTCTTCTTTTTTCACTAATTATCATTTTAATCATAAGGTATCTGCAGACCTTTAGCTGACTTGATACTTTTATGAAGTCTTGCATGGCTGGAAATGTGAATCATCTCATTAAACCAAAGCTTGGAAGTGTGAAGAAAATGATACAAGTGACAAATTTGTAAGAAGCCAGTTCTTTGCATATTGTGCTTGAAGGAAGAAAGAACCTTGAGGACTTGTGCCTGGATTGTAATGTTTCATGTAACAGTTTTTAGCTATGTATTCCACAAAGAAATCTTTTATTGCTTGTATAAATATTTTCTATACAAAATAACATCTCATTGCTCCATTTGATGCATGAAGGCATTATAAAATTTGATGTACAAAATTATACACAAACTACATACAGCATCTCTATTTGGAGTGTGGGTTATATTTCATTGAAATACAAAACCAAATCTATTTCAAGTTGAACACTGTAAAGGTCTAAGGCAAGCAGAGGATTGGCACAAGGCATAAGGTGAGACTGAAAATCAAAAGTAATCTCATTAAGTAATCTCATTTATCTGCAACATATTTATTAGATGGTCTTTTCTATACAAAAACCCATTTGGGAATCCCAACTCCCTTTGTTAAGTATTGCTCTCTCTATATTATAGCTTCCATATAATAACAGTACAAAATATGGCCTATATTTGGCATGGACTGTCAGAGGAGTTGACTGAGGTCTTTGTGTCTGTACTTGGCGTTGAGCTACATCACCTGATCAGCTGTAGTGCTTATTGTGTTTATTGCTAATGTCCTCGGAGTCGCTGATGTCACTGAGGGAGCACAGGCTGCTCTTCAGGGTGCTGCCTGTTCCAGCTTCAGTCAGACCTGCTGGGCATAAAACAACTCTGTTTTCTTTACAGACAGGACACAGGGTTCATACAGCCTTCTGAGAGTAAAAATTCAAGCACTTTTCAAGTACTTTCAAGGTACCTAAACCAAAAATTTCCAGACTCTCAAAGCCTTTGTCATCACATCTAAATTGTTACTATAAATGCCAGGAGACGACAAACAAATATGATGACGGGATTGTTTTATTTCAAATACTAAAAGGTTTTTGGTTTACATGAGGAATGTGTTGATGAACACCAGATTATGTTGAAAATCAAGCATTTAGCAGTATATTCGAATTCAAGCATATTCCTAGCCTTGAAAACATAATGGTTAAAATTAAGCATTTTCCAAACTTTCAAGACTTTGTATGAACCCAGTCTAAAATACAGCCAAGATCACCACCATCACACCTTATTATAAAACCACATTTATACTCCAACATATCCTGATCACAAGGGGGAATAACTGACCTGATCTGGGACCCTTTCCTGTGGATGTTCCCCAGACGCTGGTGCTGGGTGAGTCCAGACTCTTCCTCATTGGTCCAGAGCCCTGAGCTGGTTTAGACTTTTCCTGTCTGTCCTCTAAGGAGGAGACCATCCACTCACTGCTCTCCTCCAGATCTGTGTACTGTTGCCACATACAGAAACATTATTCATAGATCTGACCATCCAGAACAACGTGCTTAAGGCTACACTGCTTTTTGCTACACAATCGTATCAAAGCTAGCAACATTGTACCCCAGAGCCATGCATTGAGGTCCCATCACAGAGTGAATCTCACCGTGAGTTCCTGAACCTCGTCCTTCCTCTCTGGTAAGATGCTGATGCCCCCTGCTGGTTTCCTTACCGCTCTCCCTGCAAACTGCTTCTCCATTTTTCTGGCCAGGTCATTGATTTTGTTCTCTAGAAGAAAAAGATTTTTATAGACTCAAGATCATGTTAAAGACACCTAATTCACATATAACTTTTGGCTTATCCAACTATCCGAATAACAAAATTCATTTAAACATAGATGGAATGTTTAAATAGCAGTTTAGCAAGTACTTTTCCCCATTATTCAACATGCAAACTTTCTTATATTCAAGCAAAATGTGACACTGGTCTCCCGTACGGTTGTCAATACAAAAGACTGCCTTTGTATCTTTCAGTGACCTTGTGGATTCTGGTGTTAACCTTGAAATTACAAATAGCCTGTCTGTCATTTCGTGTTTTATAAAATAGGCGCTTTTCCCAACTAAAACTCCAGTTGAAATTCAACATAAATATCACCCGCTGACATACTTGAGCCCCTTTGCAGTTATTGTGGAATTTTTGAGCTTTTTTGCTGAAAACAGCTGCCTGCTGCGGCCAAATATGATACTATAAGAGTGAACCAATACAGTACGGTTGCAGCTGGACAGCTAAACAATGAGCTGAGACTCACTATAAAGCTCTGTAAAGCCGAGGGCAGCTGCAGATGCAGGTCATAACAGCGTAGGAAATTTAAAAAATGGGGTAGTTCCAAAATTTTGGGGGCAAAAATAGTAATTAGTGCATAAAGTTGCTGTTTTTAATGTGAAATGAGGCCAAATTAAAATGCATAACGTTATAGTAATCACCACATTGTGCATGAGTAAATAAAACGGCCCAATTGGCTAACATGGACACCGAAAGGAAGCGTGCACCGAAATGTCTGAACCCGACGTTATTTGCTGGGGGTGGCATTGGTGACGACCTAGGATTGCTTTCTTCGGTAACAGTTGGAGCCTTTTTTTTTTAAATGGATGTACCAGTCACTCGCAGCAGCCAGTCAGGTATTGTAACAGTAGTGTGAACAACAGTGTCATTTGTGCGAGTGTGCGTTAGAGACAGGAATGGAAATTAAATTAATTGAATGAAAATAAAATAATGGTTTAATGTAGGATTGGGATATTGGCCTAAAGTGGTAAATATCTTCTTTTTTTCTCGAAATCTTGGGGCCAATTTTTGCCCCTTGATCATGTTTTTTTAGGGGCAAATCAGAGATTTCCTTGGGCATTTTTGCCCTTTGCCCCCACTGGTAACATATCATAAAATGAAAAAAACAAAACAAAAGCAAAAACCCGAACTCAGCAGAGACTGACTGACAAACAAACATATTTAAATAAGTCAATCCTGTGGGTCAATATGATTTCTCATACATCTATGCATTATCTCAAAATTTAAGACCTATTGTGGTTCAAAATAAGGCTTTTTATGACTTTAAAAAGGTTGAAAATGAAATTTAAGACTTAACGATTCACTGGAATGCATACAACATAACTTGTGCGACTAACCTAACCTATTAAAAGATCTAAATCTAATATCTACAGGTAAATTAATTTTTCTATATTTACTAATCAGGACAAACCGAGCAAATGTACCCATTTTATGGCTGAATGAATAGGGCCAACTTATTTGAACGTACATTGATCTGGCAGTTTGGAGAATGGAAAATTTACCTTTACCAAAGTTTCTCTTGTCCACGTTGCCGTTCTGGTCTTTGTGACTCTGGAGTTGTCTTGGGCCAATCTCCTGCAGCTCGCTGACTTCTGACCACTCGTCCTCCTCCTCATCGCTCTCCATCTTTGTGACTGCTGTCTTGGTCACGCCACCCACTGGCCCCCTGGCCCGCTGGGAGTTGGAGGAGAGTGAGTACATGGCTTGAGCCTGCCTGGCCTGGCCTGGACTGGCTTTGCTTGGTCTGATTTGGACTGTGGTCGCCTGGTTTAGTCTGGGCTGTGGTGATTTGCCCCTCTGGTGTTTTCTGGGCTGTTCCTCCTCCATATCGGTCTCCTCTTCTTCAGATTCCTCATCTGAACTGAAAGGTGGGGTCCTCAAAAATCACAAACATTTTTTTTACTAATCATTTTTGTTTTTCTTAAAGCTATATAAAATACTGTTTACAGTTGGCATCAACACGTGTTGTATCTGAATGTGTGTGATATAATTAAAAGAAACTGACTACTGACTGACTACACATTTATCATGAATATACAAATTTTTTATTAATTTTTTTTCTACTCTCCAGCAGCCTGCTGCACCAGCTTAGCACAAGTTTGGTTATTGTACAGCACATACTGAGCATGCATGTGAGTAACATGCATTGTGGTTTGTTTGGTTGCATTTACATCTTTAGTAAGTAGTAGTAGTAAGTAATGAATTGTTACTCCATCCTGTTTCATTATCCAGGACACATGTTAATACCAATTAGACATTTCTGGAGAACTTAGGCATGTGATTGGCAAAGGACAAAAAAGCAGGAAACAGAGCCAGTATTCCCTTTTTTGGTCTCACATAGAAATGCAGGATAACTATTTATAGTGCTGTAATTACATAAAGTTATCAATATCAAAATAATGTGTATGTTTACATTCAGTCTGACTAACGTTATTTGTGTGACTATCTGCTTTGTGCAAAGCAGACAACTAGAGCCGAAGCGGGAGCGCAGAAAGACACAGCTAACATTACTGTCCTCACTGCCACACTTTTACAAAACAGCTAATCAAGCATCCAGTTAACTGATGTAAACCCAGGGTTATTGGGGAAATCACGTTACTACGAACCATGTAAACTCTTTAATCAAGCTATTATCTAAATGTGGTTATTCACAGTAATCATAAGGATTAACGTTACTTGAAAAGCAACCATTCATACAGCCAAGTGTTGCATGTGTCTAGACTAGTACTACCTTTGACAGCTGGCTACGTTAACTAGCTTATTAACTTAGCAGATAGGCAAACACTAGCTAGTAATTTTAGCTACTTAGCTTTCACTCACTCAAATATGAACACTCACTCACTCACTAGCTTGCTTGAACGCCTTATGCGCTCCAGCGCAGGGTTTTCTGCCAGAACAGCTGTCAACACGGCGATCTTCTTGTCAAGACGACTCAGCTCGACTCATCCCCCACCCCACCCCACCCCTTTATTTTATTTTTAACGGATCTGCATGACTCACGTGGGTCACATTTTCAGGTCGGAAAATCCGGAATTCCGGATTAATCCGGAAAAATCACATCCCTAAGAACTACAAGACACCATTTCATTTTATACACAGTGTTTTCTTTACTTGGGTCTGAAGGTCCTCAGAGTAGTCTTGGTGTTGGGTATAGATGTCTTGGGTTGGGTGGTGGTCTTGGTCC
Source organism: Macquaria australasica (assembly GCA_005408345.1). Classification (NCBI taxonomy): domain Eukaryota; kingdom Metazoa; phylum Chordata; class Actinopteri; order Centrarchiformes; family Percichthyidae; genus Macquaria; species Macquaria australasica. The sequence continues at coordinate 1,088,618 of SEMN01000098.1, read as the reverse complement.
TTGGCGCCGGCTGGGGGGTCTTGGGCTGTTTGACTGCGGGTCCAGACATCACCTGGGTCGCTCTGGAGGGCAGGCTACTGGATCGAGGCCGGCCCTGCAACACTGCACGCAGACAAAAACAGGTAACATAAACGCAATTAGCGGATCAGTCACTGACAGTGAGTCAGAGCTTAAGGCGGCCTATGTGGTGGCAAACAAGCTTTCACAGATTAGACTGATAGTGCTGGATACACATACAGTCAAAACCTATTACAAGCCGCTAATGCAATAGTGGGTGACAACAAGCTAGCTGAATTTCTAAAGTAGTACAGTGTGGTTACTACTGGTCTGTGGGCAGAGTAAGAACTTAGGAAGATAATCTCCTGCGCTAAGAGGCTTTTTGATTACTCACCTTGAAATGATTGTCTGGATCTGACCTGTGACTCAGGAGCAGGGTCGCTGCCTCTCCTCTGACCGCCCAGCTTCTGCTCCACAGCGCTGGCTATCTCCTCCCGGTGGCGCCAGTAGTCGGGCATCCCCTTTACAACGCTCTCCCGCTTTGAATGCACCTTGGCCAGGATGGAAGTGAACTCTTTGTTCTTCAGACCACTCTGATCCTGAGAGGAGGTACAGGACATTATATGCAAAAGTACATTTAAGAGTATTTTCTTTCAGATTGTGTCCTGTACAATACTTATTAAGCTTCCTGAACCAAAAGTGTAAACTTACAGACTTGACTCCCAGGTTCTCCAGCTTCTTAATAACAGCCTGCTCGAGCTCTGGCCGCATATCTTTCTTGATGCTGGTGTTCCTTTTCAGAGCGCTGTTAGTTGCCCTCCGTTTCTTCTCTGGTGCAGGCTCAGGCTTCTTCTCCACTGGCCTCCTCTCAGAGACGCTGTTGAAGTCTGTAAAACAAATCGCATTTAATCAGCCATTTATGGACAATTGGGCTCTGATTACAGGCAGCAGAGGCAAAAAAGGAGCAAAGAAAAGAGCAGCAGAAGAAAAAAAGAGAGCATGCATTTGCCAATTTTCACAGCAAGCTCCATGCCACAGGTTCAGTCGGGTAGATGGATGTGACTGCAATGGGGCAGGCAGAAGAGGAGAATGTCTATTTGCCACAAACAAGGCAACAAGATGACAGATGAACATAGTGATCAGCAGTGCTGACATGGAAGGCGTCACAGAATATCACAGACCATGAGCTTGCTTTCTCGTACCAAGGTCATGCCTTTCATGTCAGTGTGGACTGAGATGATGTCAGTCCCGAAACACTTCAGGAAAAGGCTGCCCACAACAGACTGATGCATCCATGCAGACAGCATGCAGTCGACCGGCTCTGTTGGTTTTAGTGTCCGCTTTACCTTTCTCCTCTTCTGACAGCTCCTGTATAGGATCCAGCTTAGGAGCAGAGACTGGCTCCTCTAATTGGACAGCAAATGAGGTCAAAGGCATAAAATATGTGGTGTGTGTGTGTGTGTGTGTGTGTGTGTGTGTGTGGGTTTAGAGTTTTCTGTCTGAAACAGCATTATGTAAATCTTTCATGCAAGAAAGCACATGCTCAGTCTCTCTGGGAGTGACAATGTTTTTATATTCTCATTTTTCTAATTCTACTGACAGCCAGCTTCTACTAACTCACCAAGTACAACTCTCTTTGGTTTAGGCTCTGGAGCTGCTGCACTGACAATGACTGAAAAACAGAGAATACCATGAATGCATTAGGATCATCATCATTAGGATCAACATGCAGTTTCCTTCAGCGGAAAACTTTTCTGATGAAAAAGTAACTGGAAGGAATCCATACCTGGTACTTCCACTATTTTGGTGGGTGGATGTGAAGAAATATTCCTTATCTGTAAGAAGAAAAAATGATAACTTATTAAAAAATGATTTTTTTTTTCCATTTGACAGGTCTCCTTAAGATGTTCATGAAATGAACCCCCATTTTTGGTATTTATGGTCTGCATTTTTCAGCAATTGCCATTCAATGTATTGCGTATACATTCTGTAATTACCTCTCTATATAGTAGCTTTTATTATTAACGATCATTCCCCCGCTGCATTCAAATGAACTACCTCACAGGAACCGATGCAGCATGTAATCCGGTGTTACTGTTTATAATTTGATCTCACTGATATTAGCATCACTGTTTACTGTTTACACTCTCCTACAGCTGTTACTGCTAATGCTAATCCAACTCATACTCATTGGACATCTCCAGACTGTGACACTACCTGTGCTGTGTGCAGCATGATATCAGATGGTGGTTCGTGGCATGATGGAAAAAGGCCAATTAGTGACTGACTGCTTTATTAAAACAACATGAGTTTGTTTGTTCTGACTCCCTAAGCCTTTGAATAATCTTGCTCCACAGTATATTAGTGAACTTCTAACGCTTTATACCTCTGCTAGGCCCCTCAGGTCCTCTGAACGAGGCCTGCTAGTTGCACCTCATTCAAGATTGAAAACATGTGGGGACTGTGCGTTTGCAGTCCTAGGTCCCAGGCTGTGAAACAGTTTCCTCCTGGAAGTTAGGTCAGCAAACTCTCTTGGGTGTTTTAAGTAACAGCTGAAGACCTATCTTTTTTGTGTGTGTTGTCGTGTGTGTACTCTTTAACAAAAAGGTCCGTCTCTGTAGGGATCTTTTCTATAATGTTCTCAGACACTTCAAATAACAATCTGAGCCTGTCAGTGGCAAAAACAAGCCCTTTTAGTGGACGGAGTGCAATTGCCCCAATTAAGTTGTAGCCATTGCAGCCCATTCGTGGATACACGTAGAGGCGATTTACTGGACCAATTCCAAAACGTTTGGTAAGTATTAGTCATTTACACCCCATAATATGTAAAAAATAGGGCCCAGGTTTAAAAATACCAGAGTTCCCCTTTAAGGATTTTAACTTTAAATGCAAATGCAATGAGATGCACGTCAAACAACATACTGCATGTTTTCAGCCACTTAATCTTGCATCTTCAATAACAAATGTATGTGATTCCAGGAAAAGCTTCCCTTGCACTGTGGCTCTTGTCAAATGTACAGTATCATCATGTATACAACACAATGTGTGCCCATGTAGCAAATACAGGATATCCTGAACAAGGGCTGACCCTCCGCCTCACTTCCTCTCCCGACATAACAGTGAGCACTGATGGCTGTGTGAGTGGGAATCAGTGTTAACCTGCTCCCTCTGAGCCTTGATGGTTTGCTCCTTCTCCTGCAGCCTCCTCTCCATGACCTGCTGCAGCCTCTGGCTATGCTCCTGGTTCTCGGACACAGACGACTGCATTCTGCTCAGCTCATTCAGCAACTGGACGACAACAGGGAGAGGATGCATTTTCCAGCTGGCTGATTTCTAACAAGCTTGTTAAATATTTCACCTATAGATGCTTTAATGGCATGATAAATATGACAAACACGACAACATACCTGATTCTTTTCAGACTCATGTTGAGCCTTTATTTCCTGCAGCCTGGATTCCCACTTTTTATCCTGGAAGAGAATATTTTAGTACTCAAAATAAGTTCATTCACTTCCAGGCTTTGAAACACTCCCCTCTACACTGACCTGTTTCTTCAGTTGGTGTTCCAGCTTTTGGATGGCTTGTACCTGCATCTCTTTGTAGTTGTCCAGATCTCTCTCTGGCTGCGAGTGAACAGGGCTGGCTGACTTTTCATACCTGGCTGTCTGATTCTGATTTGCTTCCTATGAATGAAAATACATGTGAAATCATACCAAAAGGCATGAATAAAAGATATCCTGAAGCCCAAACGAATGTAATGTAAATAGACACTATCAAGAAGCTACTGAAGGGATTATCCAAGTATCCTGTTCGTACATTGAGAGCCTGAATATTTCGGGCGTGGAGAAATTCCATCTCCCTGCGCATGCCGTCCCTGCTGTCTTCTATCTTTCTGTCCATGCGTGCCATCTCCTCAGCCTTGAAACGATCCAATTCTCTCAAAAGGTCTTTGTGCATGGACTGCTGCTCTTTTTCCTAAAATCACAACAAGAATGAAAAGAGCTTAGTCACTATGAAACCACAAAGGACTGGCATAATAAATCTACTTATTGTTTTTTAATACTTATATTACTTTTTTTATTACTTATATTACTTAAATAATAAGACTTTTTCCCCCTTAAGCCCTACTGTAGATGATGTATTAAAATTGCTTGTTTTCGCAACCAACAGAACAAAACCCAAAGATATTCCGTTTACTATAATATATGAGAAGAAAAGCATTAAATCCTCACATTTGAGTAGCTGGAACCAGAGAAAGTTTGGCATTTTTGCTTTAAAAATGGCTCAGAATAGTACCTGATATTTGAAGTCGATCACAGCTCTTGCACAAATGGCCTGGTTTTCCTACCTGAGCTGTTTTGACTTGCAAGGCCTGTTGCTGTTGAACAATCTGCTCCTTTAGACTGTTGATCTCCGATTTGAGGCTTTCAAACTGCGATTTCTTCTCACTGTCTAACCGCAACTCTGGAAGGAAGCAAAACAACAAGCTATTTAATGTAACAATACAATGCGAGGGGAATGTTTCACATTTCACCCACAAATACATCTTCACGAGACTCAGTTCTTAAATTCTTTAACGCCACTTCCTAGTAGGTAATTTAGCTGACTCCTACCTTTAGTTCATGTATTATCATACTCTCTCTCTCTGTCCTTCTCTAAACTGCTCAGAAAACCTTTATGACTGGTCGACTTACGGATCTCATACTCGTCAGGGTGGCGGCGCTGCAGGTGATTCTGGAGAAAGGAGGAATCGAGGAAGGATTTATCACAGTGTGGACACTAAAGGAAAAAACAAAAGACAGGTATTAATATATCACCTGCATTTTTTGCCTGATTTCTCAGTGTGAAATTCATGCACTACTTTGACCATCAAAAATTCCCCAAATGTAACAAAAAAGTAGTATCCATGGTACATACGCTACTTTTCTGCTGCCAATCCCACAATGCAATGAGTCACATTTTATAGAGAACAGTTCCCTTGTCAGTGATAACCAAGCCCCCAGGAACTGTGCCAGGCTTTGAAGCCAACTTGACATAGTGGCCAAACCATGATGCAATTACAACTTTCATGTGTTACAACGTTCATGTGATGCACATTGGCCCCAAAACGACTTTCTCCCATAGACTTACATTGAGAAAGAGACGTCTGTAAATCAGCAGATCTGTTTTTTTTTTAGGTACATCAACTTCCCAGTACGAACACTTAAATAGCCCTTATTTAAATCATTATGTCCTAAAAGTTGCAAAATTCACTAATAGCTGAATCTAGAGTTATAGAGTCACTGTCGTTCATATGAGTGAGCCCAAGACCGAGCGGTTGGGAGGCGGGGTTAAAGGAAACACTAAAGCGCTCGCTCTATGAGCCGCACGTTGTGGAAACTATGCAGAAGATCCAGGTAATTTTATACCCGGAAATCGAACTTTTTAGGCTTCATGTGCCACTGAGCAACTTTCATTGTAATGAACAGGACCCCACCTCCGACGCTGTATCCAGTTCTCTTTATACATCCATGGTGATAACACAAAATGATGATCATTCATAAGAGTGCTTACTACTGGGTGTCTATTATATATGAGTGAATGGGGTTTCGGACAAATCCCAGGTCAACATAAAGACGCTGCATGAGTTCTGGCATGTGTTTCCAAACAGACAGATAGCGTGAGTGATGCTGATTTGTTCCCCCGCGGCAGGCGTCGCCACAATCCAGCTCACTAACACTTAACTACTAGAATAGATGCTGCCTCTACTCTACACACACACTCATCACATGCTACATTTAACTCCGCCGCTCATTGTGCCTCTGACTTCATTCAATGTTAAACCTGCTGCTGCTGCTACTGATATCTTGTCACACCCATATGGCAGCAAAAATTCAAAGGCAACCCCATGCCACGCAGGGAACTGTGCCGCTACAATGAGTAGGCCTGTAAGAGGTGCATTAGTGTTTGGGATAACTGTGGTAATTGGGAGTGAATTTAAATTAGTCTTCCAAGACAGCCCTGTGTGTTTATTTGGTAGAAATGTGGACATTGCCTATGATAGCAACAAATGCCAAAGGTTGTCAGAAGACACACACACTCTCTATCAATTATTGAGCCACCTCTGTTAGCTGAGCTTCTAGCGCACACCTAGCAACCACATGCTGTCATGACACACTATATCTGTTGCCTTGGCAACTGCTTGGCCAGGTCAGACAGCGGCAGCCGTACACTTGAAGAACAGAAGGGGATTTTTGATTCGTGCTATAAATAACTGAATGGTAAGTGAGCTACACTAACAGAGACTATATTTACAGGCAAATGGATCCAACAGATAAACCAACAGTATCTAATACACACTAATGTCTTCAACAACACTAAAAAGGACAAAATGCTCTACAAGGACGTGTATATATGAGGGTGGGGGTGGGAAGTCAGGCCAGTCATCTTGATTACTGCTCGTGTCACCCTTTTGTAAGTGAATTTAAAAAAAAACTAATTGCCACCAAATGACACCATCTGTTCTGCAGCTCTGAATCCTATTCTTCCAGTCTGCAAACAAAGCTTATTATAACCATACCACAATAACGCAGCCATGGCAGGTTTCACAGTACATTACAACCGTTTTTAGAACCCAAATTTTGTCAGGCTCCTATAAAAGCCTTCAGCTATTTCCTTTTTCCCCCTCCAAAACCTGATGTAGAAATGCACAAAGCCGGAGCTGTGAATAGATTTTGGGAACAATGACAGACTGGGGGCCCTGAGGAGGAGGAGGAGCGAAGGGGGTTGGGGTGATGGAGCTAGCTGTCTTGCTTGCCATACATATGTCAAATGGTAAGCGTTTAGCGCGTCAGCAGTACCTTATGGCTGCTGATGATTCCTGGCGTGAGCAGGGACTGCTGGGTGCGAATAACCTTCTTCCGCTGCTTGAGCTCGGCGGTCAGCATCTTCTCCTTCTCCTCCTGCTTCTTCTGCTGAGCCAGCAGCTGCTCGCGCTCCTTGCCAGCGGCCGCCAGCCTCTCCTCCGCCGTGCGCAGGTTGAGGGTGAGAAACTCCTGGCAGTGGAGGAGCCACTCCACTGTGAGCTGGGCCAGCCGCAAGAGCTTGACCAGAGCAGGGTCCACGGGGCTCTGGCACCGCTGGCACCGCTCCCCATCCAAGCTGCAGAAGGTCACTGTGTTGATGTGCTCCTGAAGGGCGTCCACATCCAGCTGGCTCGCCACCAGGTCTATGTCCACTGCGTTGATGCGACGCCAGTCCACGCTCTCCCTGCGCGGGCGGAACTTGAAAGGAAGCATGATGGAGGCTCCGCTGGATGGATTCATGCCTGGTGCAGGTACAGAGTGGCCGTTTACAGAGTGCTGGCTGAGCGGGGAATTCAGGAGGGATGGGATCCCTGCTGATGAGTGGGTCCCCTGGGTGTCACTGGTGTAGGGGTAGTAGACTCTGTCGTGAAATGGCTGAAACAAAGACCATAGAGACGCTGACATCCTCTTTTAAAACAGACACATTGTGCAAGCTTAAACAATTCACATTAGCATCAAATGCCCTGTATCACAGGATGAGAGAGTAAAAGAAACAAAAAAGACAGCCAGCAGCATCTGCATTGGCGAGGTAAACCAGCAGAGCACAGATTCCACCAGTGCCGATTCTCTCCATCTACCTATAATGCTGCTGCCGCGCTCTCCTTACCATCTTAGACTGATTTTGCCTTTACGGGGAGAAAGAAATCGAAACCCCGTCAGCTCCTCCCCGCTTCCGCCCCCTTTGCAGGCAGCTCAACACGACAACGGCGAGGCTGGGCGTCCGCCACGTTACTATGGAGACAGAGACGAGCGTCCCTGGTGGGAGACATGTTATCAAAACACTGCAGGCAATCAGCAAATGTTTTCCTACAGTGTGTGGAAGACGAGCTATGCCCCGTGGGAAAGACAGTAATGCAGCTTAAAGCTTTTATTATGGATACAAATGCCCCCTCACTCGACGTAAGCAGTGTGTAAAACCGAATAAAATGCAACCTGACTTACCTGCAAACGAGCACGAGGAGGTTTAGCGAAAATGGTTTCCATGCTAACAGCAAATGCCGCTAATCTCTTGGCGTCACGTTTCCGAAACAATCATTTCATGTTGGGGCGTGTTTTTTTTTTTGTTATCCCCTTGCTTGACCGCAACCTAAACAATGGCACACATGCTTGAACTTGTCTGAGCAACGGTTAACGCGGACTTAGGACAGGACATTTCACAAAATACGTAGCTTTTCTCTCCACTCTCAGTCAGTCAGCCCGTTTCTAGCTTCTCGTCTTCCAAACCTCTATTTGCATGGCTAGGTAACGGACATTTTTACTCGTGTGTGGGGCAAAACTTTAAACGACGTAACGCAGTACTATACATCACCAACAATTTGTGACTGTTAAATGTCGGGGTGTATATTGCAGGACTCCATTAGAACAACTTACCGGAGGGTTTGTGTTACTAATTCACAGCCTTTGGAAAAGTTTTGACGAGGGTGACGTAGCCGCTGGTCTCCACATTCCAAAATCCCTGCTCACACAAAAAGACCGCGAGAAAGCTAACGACAATAAAAGCTGAACTTCCGGTAGTTTCCTTCAAAGTAAAACGTTGGCGAATAATTGTAATGAGAACAGAACGTGAAACTATAAACTACATTTAAAGAACATCTTTCAGTAGACATATACATACAATCTGTAAATGCAAGGGCTCCTAAAAAGAATACTTTTTACAGCTTATTTTATAGCCATGTAACTGTTTTCTGACATTTACACATTTTCCATTTGGCTGCTAAACACATTGTTTTTACACGACCTATCACTTTTTCAAATCTCTCATATGTCATCTGATATTTTGCATAATATACCTATGTCTTCTTCTTTTTTTAATCAACTTTTTGCTGCGGAAATGACCAAATTCTATTAGGTCACAGTTTCATCTTATTTTGTATAAGTCCAACATACAGCTGTGCTTCGAAAAGCACATTTATAGGAAGCACATCTACCTTTCTGAAAAAGAAAAGTTCATTTCATATTTCATTTTCCGTATCAGGAATGCATGGAGAATTTCCAGGGTCATGCCAAACCTCTACTTTGAGGGCAAAGCTGCTCATTTCCGGTGGTATTGTGGGGAGCAGACGCAGCCCGCAGTGAGAAGGGGGGAGGGAGAAGGAGATGGCTGGGCTTTGAAAAGGGGAGTCTGAAAACACGGATGAGGGAGTCGGGGTTGTAGGCGGTCCCCGCTTCAATTGGAAACCGAATAAAACATAATTAAAACGATGGAAACAGAGAACAGGTTGAAATAGTGGAATAACCATCAAGACAGCTCGAGGGATGCAAGGGGAGATTTCAAAAACTTTGCGACATAATACAGTAGCTGTGCTAGTCTTGTGAAAGGGCTCCCCCTTCTGGTTGAAATTGTCATTGACTCATCAACCCCTTTTCAAATTGGCCGGTTACTTAAGTAAAAGTACAGAAGTATTATCAGCAAATGTACTTAAAGTATCAAAGTAAAAGTACTTGTTATGCAGAAAAATGCCCCCTGTGACTGATATTATATATGACATTATTATACTGTTAATACACCAATGTGCACCAATGTGTAAGTACATTTTACTGATGCTGCTCAAGGTAGTTCTGCTACACATTTTACTTTTTTGTGAAATATTGGATGATTTGACCTCTTTGGGCTTCAAACAGTTATTGAAATGAAACCAAGTGAGAAGTTTAGAGGGGAAATGTCTCTTTGGTGGAACTGCCAACACCTCATAGGTCGTCTGAAACATGACAAGGAGCTCCAACTAGACACTGTCTTTTTTTTATGTAAGGGGTCATAAGCCAAAAATGTTGGGAACCACTGTAACAATGTGTTTGTAACACTAAAAATTGTTTAAAATTCCATTTAAATTCTTGAAATCAAGAGTCACATTTGTGTGAGCAGGTTAGAAGAAGGATAACATGTTTTTTGAAAGGATATTGTCAAAAGCATGGAGTTTAGAAATACCTATCAAGTGTTTTTGTAGAGCGAGAGGTTAAATGTCACAGGTGTTTTTTGTGATTTTGATGAACCAACCTTTTTCACATCTGAGCTGTGTAGCCCCAGATTGTGATTCAGTGGATTTCAGCTGCGCTAACGTGTGCATTATTTCACCAACGGAGGTCAGTAGAGATCTGATCTCAGCTCTCAGGCCCCGTGGCTTTATTGTGGAGGAGGGATGGCGATTCCTCCCTCTCTGTCAGAGGAAATGCTGCCTACTGCTGCCGTGATGGAGTGCAGCTGCAGGAGGCGACACAGTCCCTGTTTTAATGGGGAGCAGCGCTCAGCAGGGTGGATCTGCACACACATACATGCACATACACTGCTTGTATTCAAGGATCAGTCCTCAATTGTAAGCATAAGATTAAAGAATGATTCACATTCAGGACAGTGCAGTCGCTGGCACAGCACTAAAACAAAGTGTGAAGCTGGGATGAGTGTTTCTTTTGTCTTTTTTTTTACATCACACATGCTGTCAAGAAACAAGCTGCATGGGCACATCCCAGTGTGTTGAACTCTCCATCAGAGTCCCACTGCTGGAAGAGGCCGACTGTGTGCCATTTCCCCGGCCAGTCCCCAGACTGCTTTAGTCGAGTCCTGATAAATAGAGATTTTAATTCCTCCGGACAGGGCCTGTGACTGTCAGGATAGCCTGAGGCGGCCAGGGGAGAATCTCATGACAGGCTGTGTCCCGGTAAAGACAGGCAGCTCTCACCAGTGGCATCACAATGAGGCAGTGAAGTTCAGCTGTAGGACAAGATACCCATGTGCTTGTTTCTGGACCCAAGTCCCAGCTAGACTCACACACTTCCGTGCAGTCCCCCCCCCCCACCTTCCTAGATCCACTCACTGTAGCCTCCAGGCCAGAGTTACGATGTTTGCTTGAAAATAAAATCCACACTTTTTGATAAGAGTTCACCAGAGCAAGAGACGCACACGCGGGCAGAGAAGTTGCGGCGTTGCATTAGTCATGCAGTAAAAAGGAGCAGGGGTGTGTGGAGGAAGAGGAGCGGACCTCTTGAGATGAGTAAGCACAGCCCTACACTCAATTTACTGCTTGATTTATGAGTTCATTTACTGCGTGAAGTTCTCAGCGGGGGTGAGGTGGTATATCTTTCCCACTATAGGTAGCAGTGGCTCCACTTCCCAATTCCCCATGAGACCCACTCACCACTCTGGGCCTTAGTGGGACTATAAATAATGGCCGCTGTAACAAGTACACACTGAACACAGAGAGGAGAGGATGCCGATACATCTTTATTCATGAAGGAGGTTCTTATCTTCCCCTGCAGAGGACGAGATGGATTCAGACCACTCTGCATACTGAAACGCTGTGTACAGTTAGGCTTACTGTATTTCCGCTCCCAGATAAGCATCTTGAGATATTTTGAAGAATCGGATGATCAAAAAGGTGAAAAGATACCTTAGATACAGCTGTTTTTTCTGTCTGCGTGCAGATGCGATTTATAAATTAGGGAGAGACGCATTCGAATGTAGTGACTTTCATCTTTCAAAACAGTTAAAAGAGATGCAGCTGAAGAGGATGGGTGCAGAGTGAAACGCGAAAAACTATGGAAGATTTAAAATACCTAGATAAAAACAAACAAAGAAACAAAGCAAAATGTGTATTTTCTTTTTATGCATCCACTGTCATAATTAAATGAAAAACATGTTAAAAGGACAATGATAATGTAAGCATTTTGTCTTTAATAACTGACTGAATTGTTTTTTATTGTGACATGAATTTTCCATGCCACACTAAAATCAAATCACAACACAGAAAACAAAGTAAAGAAGTGTATTGTATTTCAGTGTTGTCCAACAGACCGCAGCGTACACTTGCCAATACTAAGTACGAAGCACTATCTTCAGTTTTCATGAGGAGGTGCAGGGGAACTTTTATGAGATGGAAACGCATTGTCCATGCCAAAATGAAAAACATGAATGAAAATTGACTGTGCAATCGCAGCCTAGGGGTGGAACAGAGCTTATGCTCCCCATGGATGTAATCATAAGAACCGGAGGCCAGACTCCAAAATGGCACCCATTCACTTGAGGGAAAATTGCTCGTCAAGCCCATAAGCCAAAAAAAGTTTTCTAGCTTCCAGGTTTGCTTCCGCATTGTGCGGCCCACTGCACAAGGGCCCACTCCACTCCAATCCAGGTCTTCATATATCCATGGGTTTAATGGAGGAGGATATGCTAATGTTAACAGATGTCCATAAGGTAGATAGCTAGGATTGCCTGAAGGGCTGAATGTGAGACTGCAGGTGGATGAATTTTTGCAGTGCATAATGTTACAACTCTTCACTTTGTGTTGTGATTTGATATTAATGTGGCATGGGAAATATATGTCAAAATGAAAAATAATGAATTCAGTTATTTACGACAAGAAGCTAAATAATTGCTTTTTTAACGTTTTTCATTTATGACACAGTAAATGTGTACATAAAAAGTAAATTAATCTAACAATGTGTATTGTTTTTCACTTTATGTAGTTTGATTTGTTTTAATTAAGGCATTTTGAATCTTCCATAAAATAAAGGTCTGACAGGCTGGTGTTTGTTAAAGCTCGCAGATGTAGGTGCATGGCAGTGCCAGCCCCGCTCCCTTTTACAGGACTAGAAACCAGACAAATGGAAGTGTCGGCTCAGCGAGAGCGTTCGCCACTGCCTGACCAACTTGAAGCCGCGCAGCAATCTAGCCTGCAACTGCCCACCGGTTTTCATCTCAGACACTTTGTTGTCTATTTCCAACGAGGCAGCCGCAGGGGTCACAAGTGGTGAATCAGCCTTGTGGGAAGGAGAGATGAAAGAGCGCTGCGGTGGGGAGGGGAGAAAGAGAGAAGCATCCCACTGTTTCCTTTCATTGTCCCTTATGAATGTTGCTCAGGTCAGAAGAGGTACCAGCACTAAAGAATTATATATAGCAGACAAATGACGAAGTTTGCACAGATTTTTTTCATATCCTCCCACTGAGCGAGAAGGCCTGGGCTCTATCGGGCAAATCAGCCAAAGCAGCGGGTCCTTTGGAGGAAACACAGGTAATGGAGATCGAAAATACGGAGAGAGTAATGTATGATGAATGTGCTCATGGGTATAAAACTTAACTCAGACTTTATTGTAAGACAGTACAAAATCCAGCTTCTGTCTGCAGCATTACCAAACCCAAACTATTCCCACAACAGTACCTTTGCATGACAGTTTTTGTGAGAAAATCGAGAGGAGACGCTTTGTCTTTGTACTCCGTGTTGAAGCCGCCACTTGTTTTAATTGCAAATTTTCTTGGCGCACTTTCCCACCTTGTGTTCAAATTTTCCTGCATGTGAATGACGGCGAAAACAGCACTGCAGAAGCAGCTCTTAACAGGAAACCAACACGGAGGAATCTAATTTCTGTCTCACACTTGCGTCTCAGCTCCAGGCAGCTAAAATAGCACCGTGTTATGACATTAGCATTTAAAGGAGTCATAATTTCTACACCATTGCTCTCCTGATTTCTTATCCTGAGCATCTAATTATATTTTCCTCTTAGTATTAAGTTCAAGTAACAGGACAATTAGTGCGCTGCTTGTGCTCTTGCTGATTTTAGATATACCTGTATTACAGGGGGGAGTGTTTTAATTAGAGTTAAACTGACTATAATGTTTATAACAAGCAGCCAAGCAGCCATGACTTGTGTTTTATGAATGTAGTCCAGCACTCAAATTTAGAATCAAAGTCTTTGCCATCCTTTTGGGTAGTCCTATTAGATTGTGACAGTTTGAACAAATGAGGGAGAGAGCAGGAAAGAGGAGAGAAGTTAACTGTCGCTCTCTTTGAGCTATGGCAGCCATCCAGTATGGGCCTTCTTTGTATTCAGGGAGCACCTCGTTTTTCGTGTCAGCGCGGGAGAAGAAGAGAAGCACTTAACTTGACATTTAGAGATGCTCAGAGATTCTCTCTGGAGGCCAGGGGGAGGGAGAAAAGAACCAATGATGTTATCGCAGACATGTGTTTTAAATGCCAGGAGGGGTCCTTTGCCACAGAGCTTTGGCCACAAAGATAAGAGAATAACCCGGCCTCTGGTCTTGTACCTCTTGCACTCGGTTCTGGGGCTCACGTTAAGCTTTGTCTGAAATGGTTTCATCTCTTTTCTATCAGATATGATCTTTTAAGGCTTACAGAACAATCTTCTTAGATTGTACATTAGGGCTGCTGTTATCCTTAGAAGAAATCCACACATGCACGGTGCATTTTAAATAGTCGGCCACAGGATAGGACGCAATGAGCTTCATGAGTGGACAACACCAGCTTTCTGGGATTCTGAATCTTAACCAGATGGTCGTAATACACATCTTAACACAGCCATGTTTAAAGACTCCCTTGAATAATGTCCAATATCTCCTTTCCATTAATACTGGCCTAAACATCTCTTATTGACGTGGGTTTATCCTGAAGGGACCTCCACAACAAGGCAGCATGAATATTTAACAGGTAATAAAAGGTCAGTCTTCTGGTATGGACCCTGAGATTGAACTAATCAATCATCATTTCTGTGGGGAATGTGTTCAATTAAAGAAAGACCTGTGCATGTTGCCACTGGATACTACTGGAGATTTTTCTTCACAGAGATGCTATCAAAATATTTAACCAACTAATCCATGTATATCCTCGAAATGAGCATCTGAATAGTTTTCAATTCAAATGTGCACCATTCATCTATCTTACAAACGTATCTTTCTCGTAAGCATTTGTACTTCTGCACAAAATGCCGTTGGCGTTTGATGCAAGGTCCGGCGACTCTGCCACACCCTCCCAATAAATCAGGCCGGGACTTAGATGTATGAAGATAGAGCTGCATAGTGATGAAGCTGCTGCACTGGAGCAGAGTTTAGGAAACAAGGTTGGCTATTCATCACAAGACATGAGGAGAAGTTCCACAGACTCATTTTTTTCCGTCTGATGTGGCGGCTCGTTCCTGTAGGCTTCAGCTCTCACGGTTCATCACAGCCTCAGACATCTTGATGAACACCTTTCCTGGAAATGGCACGAGATGTAGGAGGAGAACACTATAATTACAAAAGCATTACAATATTAATACTGTCACTGGTGACAGCTGGATATTGTGAGTAGCTGAATTGGTTTTACTGGTAAGAGCTGGCGAGAAAGGTGTCTGTTTGATCACCACTTCCTGTCTTGGAAATGATTCTTTTATTGCTCCCATCATTTTCCATCATCTTGAACCGCTGCAATTTGCCAAACGCTCCCTCGCAGACCCTTTTCTCACTCTGCCACGTGCTCTTATTCTATGTGTGTTTACTCAAGGAGGAATAATCCATTTGTATGTTTCTCACCATCTCAGGGCCCCTTGAATATTTAAGGCTTTGATGTTGGGTTGTCTAATGCAGTTACCTAAGCAGCTTGCCATAACCGGCCTCCCAGAGATTCTCCCCGCACGCTTCTCTCCTACTTTCTGCAATGTGTCTGGATTGCGAAAATAAAGTATCCTTTTGAAGCCTCTCCTTGCTGCCTCTTGGGGAAGGTGTTTTCTGTAGATAATGACTTATTTCAATTCACACCTCACCCGAAGAGTGCTGCACAAATCTTTTTTTCTTTCTTTCTTTTTAATTCTTATTTTCTAAAGGCTTGAGTACTTGCAAATGTTGTGACACAGATTTAATCATGACCCACTGGCGGGAGCCTACATGGCAGATTTGGCCAGACATTAATTATTCCATCTCTACGGCTAATACGACAAAGAGGCCCAGCTGCCAGGTAGCTGGCATGGAGGCAGCTTAAACAATGGGAGCATAAACAAGGCTGAAGACCGGGACGGTCTCCAGGGGACGTGTGCCTGGAATGTGTGATGACCGAATTCATGCGGCATGCAGTCTTAAGCAATGTTGCTGTAAATTGGCTGTAAAATAGTGAACTCTTGACTGCCAGAGTTATTGGGCATGTGGCCGAGACAGTCCCTGACTCAGCTCAAAGGCACGGTTAACCTGGCACAGACACACACCAGCTGGATGCAACATTTATCTGCCATGATCAGACTGAACCTCACCAGAATGAACTGACATATTTTTCAAACATAGAGAAACTGGTATTTTCATGCTACTGTAAATCTGTTTTGTTGTAAGACAATGAATGTACAGTATATTAAAGTGCAACTCCACCCTCAAATTCAGCTAGAACCCTCTCTCACAGCAAATTTAAAAAATGCAACGAGTGAGGGAACACCACCTGTAGAAGGGGTGGCCTTGTGGCTACGTAGTTTGAAGGTCAGGGGACATGGGGGAGACTGACTGACACTGATTAGAGTTTTTTTTAAAAATATATAAATTTCATGACGTAGACAGGTCCCAACTGGTTGTCTCTGTCAGCATTGGCCTCGCAGATTGGGGCTGATTTAAAACAGTAGATGGGCAATTGAGCAATTTTCAACCCATGAAATGCAGAATTTTATACATTTGGTAAGAAATGTTAATATTAACACCGCTTTAACAGTTTCATCTGAACTGAAAAACAACTTAATCTGCCACAACTAAAACTACACTTAGCTAACGTTAAGAAAACTGTGTCCATATGTTTTTCATTCAGGGGTCAACCCACACCACAAGTTAATTCAATTTCAAGGTAATGGACATTTTGTATTTTACAGGTTTTGGAAGTAATATATCTTGATTTTGTGTTAGATTCCCATCTAAAATGTGAGAAACAAGGCTGTAAAAGCAAACGTACATACATCTATCCTCATCAGACTGTTTATGATTGTATGTTGCAAACAGTTTTATTCTATACATTTCTTTCAAATTTAATGGAAAAGTTTGACTTTTTGGGAAATGCACATATTCACTTTCTTGCCAAGAGTTGGGTGAGAAGATTGATACCACTCTCATGTCTGACCCCAGGCAGAATATTCTCTGACCCTAATAAATTAAATGAAATCGTCTATTCTGTATAATTGTTAGCCCACAGTGCACCTTGGACAACTTCATTAATTTAATGAAAAGCACCTGATCATCAGTGTTTACACATTACACATTAAATTAAGAAATGTATATCCTATCACAGTCTCCACACTAATAAAATTTCACTTTTTATGGATTTACAGCATAAAAAAGATGTATAAGTACTCATTGTCTTCTCACAGAGAGTATATGTAATCCAGGAGGTGAACTTCGCTAGGGCTGCAACTAACAATTATTTTCATTATCGATTAATCTGATGAATTGATTCATTGTTTAGTCTATAAAATAAATACAAAATTGTGAAAAATGCTCATCATAATTTCCCAGAGCCCAAAGTGATGTCCTCAATTTGCTTATTTTGTCCGACCAACAGTCCAAAACCCAAAGACTCTTCATTTCCTGTCATAAATGACAAAGAAAAGCAGCAAATCCTCACATTTAAGAAGCTGGAAACAGCAAATGTTTGACATTTCTGCTTGAAAAATGACTGAAACAATTAATCAATTATCAAAATCGTTGGCAGCTAATTTTCTTTCGATTGAGTAATCGATTAATCAACCCATCGTCATTCATTTCAGAATAAGAAACAGCGGCTCTATAAAGTCACTGTGTAATCAAACATGCAGGCACACTTTTTTCCCCAAAAGAAGGCATCATGCTGCAGTCACAGATTGGGGCTTCTTAAAATGAAAAAGTGTTTTGACACAATTAAGTTCAAAAAGAAAAGCACCATTTCCAGACAACACATTGACCTAATTAAACTTTTCGCTCCAATAGTACACGACTGCTTGAGTAGATATACGAATTGCTGGAGAGGTAGTGTACATGTTAACAAAGGCAGATAAAAAGTAAAAGCCTTGGTATCAAATATTCCTTTTTTTTTTTTTCTTTGCCTTGATCACACTGCCACTTTGAACACTATCACTCAGCAAGAGAAACTTGTTTAAAATATTTTCTCAAGAACGAAGAGGGAATGTTAATTAAAAAACTTTTTGAGGGCGCTCCCCATGTTGGGGCCCTGGGTACTTAGTTCCACTTTCCCCCTCACTACTATGCCCCTGACTGCAACTAGTGATATTTGTTAGGTGGAGTCTTATCTAAAGAAGCTACATGTCATATTGTTATCAGTGCAGGTTTGATAGGACTGGTGCAATGGGAGTCAGTCCCTTAACCTGAGGTTTGACTCTCATTGCACCATTATCTGGAGCACAAGTGTAACATTGACTTCTGGGAAGCAGGAGGACAGAAAACACTGCAATTTGACACAAGGTAGGAAATGACAACCAATTACTCCAACATTTTCTCGAGCTATTAGGTACGAATGTTAGGAGTAGAAACCAGGAGATAGTCTAAAAAAAGGGGCAACCTCAAATGTAAAAATAATAAAAAACTTGTGGTATGTTCGGCAGTGAAATTGCACAGCCATGTCTAAATGAATCAGTGAAGTCAGAAAAAGGTGACCTTAATATTGGGGTACATGCTGCAATAAAGCCTGACGAGTGAAATTATAGTAATTTTCCCTCTGACATTCATTCAGCGGGTCGAATCAACTTCTGTGGGAAGTGACATGCAGGCCCCGTTTTGAGCAGACATTAAACATCCATCAGTGCTTATGGTAAAGACAGGAAGGCTGATTAGGCCAGGGCAGGACACATCACCATCAACTGTGTCCCTGAAGCTTCAATTACCTGCTGGAAAATGCAGATTGTATCACAGGCCTCCTCTCCGATGTCTTTGCAGTGTAGTGGATAGTTGACCAATCTGGGTTATTCTCTGTCGAGCTGCCAAGGTGCACAGCATGGGCCAATAGCTTCCTTTTCATGCGGAGAGAGTGTCCCTTTTGATTAAGCGTTTTGGATGAGGCTGTGGTGGGGGCCCGGCACAGGTTGGCGTGGCGCGGTCGCTGCGCTGCGGGTCCGCGGGCCCGCTGGTGGATCCCTGTGGGGAAGAGTTCACACATCTTCAGTCACTCGCACCACATGCAGCCGAGGCAAATGGCCAGATTTGTCAATTCACTAAAACCAAAGATGCTCTATGGCATCTAATAATATGATTTACAACCAAAACATTAAATCCTGCAAATAAAAAAGTACCCTACATTTCTACTGATAGATAAAGGTCAATAAAGGTACAGCTTCTCAGTAAAGCACTAAAATATTTGCGAGAAAA
Source organism: Macquaria australasica (assembly GCA_005408345.1). Lineage (NCBI taxonomy): Eukaryota > Metazoa > Chordata > Actinopteri > Centrarchiformes > Percichthyidae > Macquaria > Macquaria australasica. Next base: position 1,069,478 of record SEMN01000098.1, on the reverse strand, counting down.
GTGCTGGATAAACTTTTTATTTTCAAAACAGATAACTTAAAAGTAACTACTTAATTTGTTTAGGGATGTCAATGTCAGTCTTAATTTGTCTAGTACTTTGGTTTTTGGCCAAAAACTAATAAACTTGCAGCTGTAGCCTAGCCTACTCTATGATATCTCCAAAAAAGTTTGAACAAACCTGTGGCAAATTGGCTGCAGAGCCACCACTGCTGGCAGCTACATCTAAATAAATACCAATATGAACTCTAATACAGTTCTTTCAGCCAATTAAAAAGGAACTATACACTATATGTGGTTTCACTTATTTAAAAAAAATGCTCCCAATATGTACAGCAGCAAAAGTAGCTAATTTAGGCTATTTATATAGGCTAGCTGGCTGCTACATCTAAATAAAAACACTATTACAATTCTTTTAGTCAATTAAAAAGCACCTATACACCATATGTGGTTTCACTTGTTTGAAACCCCCCCCCAGTATTTCCAGCACCTGTAACACTAAATGAAGGAACTGGGACCAATAAGCAGACGACAGGCTTATAATCAGCAACAGGTTGCCAGTCAGCACAACAAGCAAATCCATCCAGAGGCAGGCAGCAAAGGGTAGTCACAACACATCCTGGAAATTAGACAGGAAACTGCAGCAACACCTGACAAACAACAGCAGGTAATCTGCCCATTGCAGTGCACACACAGGGACTAATGAGGCGATGTGCAGCAGCTGAGCAGTCAGGTGACGATCAGGTGACCAGTGACAGCAGCTAGTGGGCAGGTGAGGCATGACAGGAGTCTGACATGACAGGAGAGGGTTAGCACACGGAAACACAGAAGAGCCGGGGAGGACCAAGGAGCAGCTGTCGCCGTGACAGCACCGCCATCTGTACATTTTCCAAGGTGACAGCTGACAGAACACATCTGCATGCTTGAGGCTTTATTTTCACATGTGCGCCGCCACCTCCTGTAGATCTGATAATAATGATGTGAGCAGATTAGGCTGCGTCTCTGATTTGATATGTTGTACCCCTTGTAATAGTAAAAAATGAGACATTAAGATGCTGTGCCTCTGTTAGTGCATTACTTTTAGTATGTACGTTTGTTAAAATGATTCATTTTTATTATCTTCCACACTTTGTATGTGTCTTATTCCCATTCGTATCCTATTCTATAACCTGGCGAACTAGCAGCAAGAGGCAGATATTTCTTGATGCTATGAGGCTGTTGAGTTTTGGATAATTTTTCATACTCTACAAAATGAATGTGCAGTGGCAGCTGTGATACCCCATAGTTCCTTTTTTTCCCCTTTAAAGTTTCTCTATTTTTCTTGTGCAGCAGTTTTACATTCCATTTGCTTTCCTTTACAGAGTCTCAGGCTGCTCATTTGCTAGAAACGCCCTGAAACTCTCAGCTCACCAGAGGTCCCACTGCAAGGGTCCAAAAGTGAACTTTCTAAATGCCTCTCAACATCATTTTAAAATCAATACTAATTCCAATAAATACAACATACATACACATGTGGAGTTGCATCAGAGCGGCCGAGCTGAAAATGAAAAAGACAAAAACAGATAAACAGAAATCCCAAACCAATCCAATCATAATTTCCAGGAAGCTTCAGATCCATTATTGGGAGCCCTGTACATTGCTGCAGCCAGCTGAATCAGCACTTCCCAGGGTTATTTCTCATAAAGGCTTGTGTAGTGAGCGTCGGGGACCTCGTAAATATCCCAGCTGCACAGCCAGAACAACACAAGTCTCGCCTCAGTGCACAAAACATTAATGCAGATTCTTTCCCATCAAGGATTCTGCTCAGATTTTAATCAGCACGCCATTTGTAGGAAAGGTTTCTTCAGCAAAATGAGCGCTGTATCATATCCTATCTGGAAGAGGCCTTCCAGGTAAAGAGCATACTGACACAGGATGTTATCATCACTGAGACAAAAACAACCTAATGTCCAGCAGTTCACTTCTGCATGACCTTTAGAAAATGAGATATTTCTTGTCCTGACACTCCCCAGAACAGATTCCTTTCATGGCCCGACTCCACCCTCCACCCTGTTGGTGACTCCGCTCTGACACAAAGAGAGGTGAACCACAGACTTAACTCTCATACAGATTAAGTCAGTGTCTAAGCAAGAGGGCAAAGTGCATTCAGTGATGAAAGAGGATTGAATAGAATACATACCAAAGTGCATCCTGGTTAAATCCCTTGATGGAGGGCATCTTGGGCAAAATAACAAAAGCTTTTGATCAGTACAGGCTTAAAGGAAACCCATTACTGAGGGCGAAAATGCCTTTAGTTCTAGCTTGTAGTGTCCATAAAGCGCTGTACATTCAACTGTACTGCATCACGTGTTCCAGTCTGGTGCTGTCCATGGAGTAAGGGAAAACCTGTGTGGGCACACACACACACACACACACACACACTCTCACCCATGCATTTCTCTCACACGGGATGCCTGTTATTGACTTGACATGTTGGAATCTGTCCATGGTGCTGAAATGACTCGCCTCGCGCTCGCCTGAGGATTGAACTCTTCCCTGTTGGCTGCGTGGTAACTTAAATCACAGAAGTCAAGGGAATATCTTCTCAACAGATACACTATTGAGTACAACAGACCTGAGCCCCTTTATGAATATAATAAAGTCATTGTATCTATTAACATGATACCATATGGAATAAACACAAACCATTGAGTTTGGCACTTTAAAGTCACTGTGTAATACCACAGGGGCACATATGACCGATAGGAATTTAAAGGTAATACAAAATAAGTCAAACATACCATTAAAATCACCGTTGTTTACATCATTTCCGCTTTAAGTTTCCTATAGGCTATTATTGGAATTCTATCGATTTTTCCCCAGCAGTTGTTCTAGGCCACTCAAATCGCCAGTGTGTGTGTGTGTGTGTGTGGGTGAGTGTGTGCGAGCGTGTGTAGAGATGCGGTTGCGTCACTGGCTCGGCAGACAGATGACTGGCGCAGATGTAGAGTCAAGCCCGCCAGAACCAAACCGGAAATGTGATTTTTAGGTCTTCAAAATAGAAAACAAAAACCTGAGCTTCACTAATAAGTTCCTCCTCTCTGGTTATAGGCTTTGGGATGATTTAGCCTACACGTGCTTGCCTATATATTATATACAGTATAATTTAGGGGTTCATTACTCTGGTTGATTAGACACTGGGAGTGGGGACTGGAGAACCATAACATAATAACATTTAAGAACAGTTGGTATCATCATACCAGATTTACTTGCTTCATTATTTCATCTTTAATATAGCCTATACCTTGAATTCCTATATGTGGCACTTTGCACTGACCTGATGGACTATTACAAGCAATAATAAGACTCAACAGTAAGTGATTTTGGCTTGACACTGGAGCTGGAGCATGGATGTATTATAAGAACTTAAAAAGATCTTATAATACATCCATGAGCTGGAGGCCCCATTCTTCAGATTTAAATGACCAACCTTTTTGATCATTTTCGGTTCAACTCTTTTCATACAGGACTGAGAGGTGACAGTCCAAATGAAGAATCTCCAACCCAGAATAATGCTTTCAACAATAGTGAGTTAACATAAGCATCTCAACCAAATTGTAACAAAAGTATAGGCACACAGTAGTCACTTAAATAAATCAGCTTGACTAAACGTGACTTTTGATGTCACAGTAATGTTCATCAGGTGCAATGAAGAAATATTTGTGATTTCCTGTCTTTTCAGATTCCAAATGATATACTTTTGTTTTTTCTTTTGTTAATTTTGATGATTTTGACGAAATGTGAGACTACCGTTTTGTTTTGCTTTCCGAATTGAATTCAGGTATAAAGCTTCAACTATAAAGCCAGTCCAATTAGACCTTTCCCTAATTATTTTCTTCCATTTTAAGGCAATTAGCCTGCATGTGACAATATGCCCGTAAAATATTTATTTTGAAAGCCTTGACCGGAAGTTGTCGTGTTAACGTTGTCTAGCTTGTCGCCGGTGCTTCTGGCTCAGATACCCAGCGGCAGTTGGCAGGACAGCCGAGCCCGAACGCTCCTCGCGCGGGGATGTGCCGCTTCGCGCTGACGTCTCCAAAGGCGTTATTGAACGCGAGTCATGCCACCGTTTTGACATATTTAGTTTTAGGACATAACTGAACGTTTAGTGTGACATCTTGAAGTTTGAGAAGTGGACCTGTTCTCGTGCAGGACGAGGCCAGTCGCAGCTGCCCTGCATGCAGTGCGTGTTCTTACCTGCTAGTGGGACTTTTTAACTCACAGGAGCACCACGTACCTGAAGTGAAAGTGCAGGATGAGACGAGGGGAAGAGGAAAACGACGTGCCGACGGCGTGAGTTACAGTTTTCCACCATGGAGGAGAAGTTCAATAGACTCATCTTCATCCCCATTGCGGCGGCGCTCTTCTTAATGATCGGCTACCAGTATGTGTGCCCGACGGACAGCAACACCTGCTACTTCAGAAGTGACGAGAAAGGGCTTTTCCAGCGGTATTCATCAGGGTTTGAGTTAGTTTACACAGAGCCCGAGGCGGACGAGGACCTTCCTTCCAAAATCACATCCAGATTTAACTTCACGGAGCGGGACCTGGACAGGCACGTCGACTTCAGCATCCGAGGAGACGATGTGATGGTGTTCCTCCATATTCAGAAGACCGGCGGGACGACGTTTGGGCGGCACCTGGTCAAAAATATCCAGCTGGAGCAGCCCTGCGACTGCATGCCCGGCCAAAGGAAGTGCACCTGTCACCGGCCCGGCAAAGCCGAGTCGTGGCTCTTCTCCCGGTTCTCCACGGGCTGGAGTTGCGGCTTGCACGCGGACTGGACCGAGCTCACGAGCTGTGTACCTGTAGTGATGAACAAGAGGGACAAGAAGACTGCCCAGAAGAGCAAAAGGTGAGGTGTGATCTGCTGGACAGGTGCAGTCAATAAGAGGGCTCCCACTCACTCATTTAGAATGTAATAAATGATCAATAAAATGTATCATTTAGTCTATCACTCACTTGTTTACTTACTCAACTCATTCACTCATTCATTTACATTTTGATTCCCCAGTCTCTTTTACTCTGCTTTTAACCAATTCATTCATTATTCATTTATTCTCTCACTCACTCAAAAACTAATTGTATTCACTGGTTTACTCAGACTCATTTCTAAAATACGAATTCATTCATTCATTCATTCACTCAGTGGGTCATTGAACAAGCAAACAAGCAGGTACAGAACTAATCAGAGCCGTAATCAATCACAGAAGACTTATAAGTTTTAAATAAGTTATTATGAGAGTGCACTAACACAGAATTATGAGTGTAACTGAAATGATTAGTCGATCAACTGATTTGTCAGTTGACAAAATGAATGGGAGGAAAAAAGACATCATTATAAACTGAATAGCTTTAGGTTTTGGACTGTTGGTTGGACAAAACAAGCAATTTGGACGCATATTTTCACAGTTTTCTGACATGTTGTGGACCAAGCGTTGACTCAATTAGTCGATTATGAAGATAACTGTTAGCAGTAGATTGGAGTGAGTTGTAAAGCTTCCTTTGCTTACTAGACGCACAAGCCCACTAGGTCAAAGGTAACTGGATTTTCTTTAACAGTGGCACCAATTTCCTCCAGGGCTGCTTGTAGCAAACGTGTGGGTTCTTATTGGCGTGTAATGCAGCATGTAGAGTTGTTAAAGCTGCAGTGTTAACACGCACACCACATGGTATGTCAGCACCAGCGGCCGCTTTCCTCCAGCACATTCAGAAGCAGCCAGCAGCCAGGCCGCTTCCTCGTCTGAAGGTCTGTTTCAATTTCCTGTAATTACAGGAGCGATGCGGCTAAGCTTAAGGGAGTAAATCACTTAAGAAGGGCAGGGCCCCGTGAGGTGTGCCGCCTGCGCGTCCAAGCCAGTTTACCTTGCAGTTGGTTCAGAGAGCAAATCTCCATATGTTACAGAGAGTGTTAAAGGGGGCGGAGAGGGACGGGGAGCGCCTTCAAGACTCCTTCCAGTCCATTAAGTGTCCTCTGTGGCAGCCATCAGACTTAATTTAACGCTTTGAAATAGTTTTGAAGAGGAGCTGTATCAGCACTACGAGTCAATCAACAACACTCCAGTCAACACTTGTCAACTCAATATAATAATCAGTGAAAAATCAGGACTCATTACTGTAACACTGGCACTTTGCTGTGTACGAGGCTGATAGCAGACATGGGTTGGCTTCATTTTTGAAGATGGGACCAAGTCTGGGCTGTGCTGCAATTTTCCCGCCATTAAGTGTCTTTTTTTTCTATTTTGACAAGGCAAGTGTTGATTGGAGGATCATGTTTCCACTCAGAGCTAATGAGGTGTGAGTTAACTCTACAGAAAGATTCTTCTGTGGTTTATCACAGCAGCAGGCAACATCCGACATAACATGATACTGCACTGAGCGGTCTTAGAAAGTACTCATTGATAATGTGATACTTCATCGACTCATGTAGTGAAATACTCTGTCTGCCTGGCCCTTCCACAGGTCAGAGGTCATCACAGCTCTTGAGCATCTTTTAGGGATTCAGCGTCTTGCCCAAGGATGAATTTGTATCTGCTGTGTTTAATGGCAGTGATTATGACGTTGTGTTCTTTTAAATATGAAGGTGATTTTTGTCCGTCATGATCCATGAATTCTTTACCTCCTTGGTTATTACAGCTTTTACAAGTGAAGTCTTGTGTACACAGTTGTCACATATGACCAGATGCAGGCTATATTATATATATATATATATATATACACTGTATATATTTAGGAAGGCATCAAATTTGAGTCAAATGCATAGTGAGTCATAACTCATTCTATACCCGTGAATTTGTTGGACGAGCAATGAGTCATAACTCATTCAACAGCCACAAATCTGTCACATGAAGTTCTCATTTCCCCAGGATAATGCCTGGTTGATTTTCTGTCCGCACACTTAAAAAAAAATATCTGGGAACTGTGAACAATTAAGCGAAGCACTGCTGTCATTTTAGATTAAAACTGCAGAATAAAGACTCCACAGAGCTCTTTCTGCACCCGATGATGTGTTTCCACGAGGTTTCATGTCGCGGTTTTATCAGACCTGAAAGGCCCTTGTCCTGTCACTTCGGGCAGTGTAGCCCCTCCATGATGGACTGTGACGCATGCGACGATAGCAGCAGAGGGAATGGAACGGGGCTTGTGCATGTGTGGATCAGTGCGTGTGTTTGTATTTGTGCGAAGGCTCAGCTTAATACAATATTTAATGCTACTCTGTTCTATTCTGTAAGATCCCTGTGTTTTGTATTTCAGCCTTGATCCTTCTGATCTTAGGAGAAGTTAAGAGAGGTTAAAGAGTATTATAGTTTTTCAGATATATATATATAATCTGCTTTCTACTGTACTTGGGACCTGACATTCAGACATAATCATTGAGAGCATTTCAAAAGGCTGGACAATTTCATGTATTTTATAAAGCCTGGTTGCAAAAGACCAACTCAGTAATAGCATGTTGATGTTGAAGGATGACTCTCATCTTATACAAGTCACATATAGCAATGGGAATGCAGACAGTCAGGGATCAAACATCATTGGAATAGATGACGCCCACACCTGTCTTAAGGCTACATCCTGCAGGGTGTGATGTAGTTTGCAGAGAGAGCCTTATCTCAGACCCTACACTGGTTTATTTAACTCTTGAGCACAAGATAGAACATATGGCATTCCTACAAAAGCACATTTACTCAAATACTGAACCTAAGTTTTTTCCAACGTTTTGTCCCTTCAGGGGAAGCTTGAGTAAGTCACATGCTTAACCTGTCATGATTTATTCACCAAGTCTGTTTCTATTGGACTTTGGTCACATTTTGTCTTTATTGATACACTAACTTCCCACCTCAGCCAAGTGAAAAAACTGTTGTTGTTTTTTTTTTACAATATTTTAACTTTTTTTACCTTGAATTTCTAATTTCCACCCAAGTGGATGGAAATGCACTTTTTGAGTTGTTAGCAGCAACTAAAATAACTAAATAGATTATTTAAATGGTTTCATTGAAATAACTGTTTGAGGTAGGGCTGAACGATATGCAAAAAAGAATCATATTGGGATTGTTGACAGATACTGCGATTGTGCTATGAGTCATGATTTTAATGGGAATGATAATTTTTGCATTTTATTTTCACTAAAACAATATAAAAATGATGATGATGTGATGTTTTCTGGGGTCTGCACCAAACAAGCATGTTCCCTTACATCGAGAATATGATTTGTGGCCCGGGGTATCTCTGCAGCACCACAGTGCTTCATTGTTTGTTGTGACACATTTTACTTTTACCAAAAAATTGCAGCGCCTGCAATGTAGATGTTGCACTTGGCCATATTGCGATTTTGATAATATTTCGATTAATTGTTCAGCCGTAGTTTGAGGCCGAAAGAGGTCCATTTTTTCAATATTTCACTAAAAGCAAAAATTAGCAAAAAGTCCAAAAAAACAAAAGAATTTCTTTTGTGTAGCAGAACTTTGTTTTTTCATCTTTCCGATTCTATTAATCATCTCATGACCCCCCAAAATTATCTTGTGACCCTCTAGAGGGGGCCCAACCCCTAGGTTGGGAACCACTGGACTAAACAACCTAACTGTATATAAAGTAACTCCACCAGCCACAGTGGCCATTTTCCTGCAGAACCAGTACTTATTAAGTGAGAATGTATTTATGTCCACTGAACCCCCCACCTTACTGTAGCTGTCTGCCTCTGCTGCTGCCTCATTTCCCTACTTTCTGTCCCCTGATGAAACAGATTTGGGTCTCGGGGGGTTGTGAAATGAGGTGAAGTGTGACTAAAAATGCTTCAGTGTACACTGAATGTACAGAATACCTCCAATGCCTTTTCCCAACCTACATCTCAGTTGTGTCAAAACGCCCGTCCTCCTTCATGTCAGTGTATCAGTAACAGATAATGGCTTTAACCTGGATTCCCCTTATTACTGTACTTCATGAAAAGATTCATATTTTGAACATATGGTGTATTAGTATGTGGTCCGGTCTGAATATAGAAGCATCTGTCTGCACTTCATAGTCACCCTGAAATCACCTCTCTCCTACACCCCCCACTGGTGTACAAAACACCAGCAAAAAACTAGAGATTGATATTACAATTATTAGCAATGTAATAGGTGCAAATGTTTCTTCTTAATGATATTTTTAGTATGCGGTATTTTTCCTGTGAATGTGAGTTGCTGACATATGAAAAGTTTTTTCAAGGTAGATACTGTACATGCATAATAATCAAAAACAAGAAAATTGAGAGAATGATCACTAATTAGCTCCTTGGTTACCTGACGAGTTGTCATAGCAACCAGATCCAGCTTGGTGAAAGCTCAGCAATGCTTTATGGGAATTAGTGGCATGGCTTTAACACATCTTTGTCAAATCGGAGCAATTTTTTCAATTTAGCACTTGTTTAGAGGACACTCCAGCAAACTGGTGGTGATGAATTTGATCACAACAGAGCACATTTATAAGAAGAACCACACTGAGATTTGTAATTCACCTCCTGTAGGTTTTTGCTTTGTTTGGTCCTTTCTTCCCCCCTTTATCCATTCACTCCTGACTTAACATAAGCAGCATGCTGCATTAACCTGCATCTATCCATCCGCCCTCCTTATGTCTGGCAATTCTCCTCCTAATATGCAAACTTCAGTGAGTAATACGAGGCCACTCCAAGTAGTTTTTGATAGGCACACCGCTGGTCAGAGGCTCCTGCAGGGCTTTGCTCGCAGCATGGGGCTACAGCATTCACATCGCAGCGGGCTACAAAATTGCTGTAAGGCCAGACGTCAGACCCGCTTCAATTGCCGGGCTGCCCTGTTCGTCCTCGGCAGCCAGCCTCACACTGAGCAGTCAGAGAGTGTAACCTTATTACTGACCTCATTATTTCAGATTAGAGCAGAGAGTGCAGGCTGGCCAAAACTCAGATCAGCCTGAGTCTAATTAGCCCAGTTCATTCTGGACACAGTTAAGGTGGTTTTAGCTATTAATTTGGCAATGGCACCCTATTATGATCATGATAATGACACCAAAGGCATTGAAATATGCAAAAATATGCAGGAAGTTGACAAGGTTTAGTAACCAAACAGGGATTTAATGATGGTGAAAATGGTGGAAATATTATTTTATCAAAATGCAGTTTTCAGGATATGTGATTTTCTGTTTCCTCTTGCTAAACCACAATTCACTGAAATACTTAATAGACTATATGGGGAAAAAAACCATCTGGTTGCAAGTTTTTGACATTAATCTCTCCTTGTAGTTACAGTGAGTCAGTTTAAATCCGCAGCCAAATGCAGAGATTTCAGAGAGGGATGTATATTATTGAGAAAATATGTTCAGTTTGAAGCAGAGAGTGTTTCTGATATGCTTTAGGCATAATACTGCTCTTTCGCTGTCAACGTTGCCTTTGACTGTAATGTCAGTCTCTAAGCTTACACATCAAGTTATTTCAAGCTGCTGACAAACACACATTGTTGTAAAAACTCAATGTGACAAGAATGCCGATTGTCAAAAAAAAAAATATGACCTTCAGTAGCCAGAAATCATACAAACTGCTCCCAGCGGATCTGTGACGCCTCAAAGTGAGACTGTAACTTTTGAGGGAAGAAATAGCACATTGTTCCTCTTGCTAATGAAAAGTTGAATACATAAGCAGTTAAATGTACCCGTGCTCAATTCAGAACACTCAGGGGTTTTGATGCCACAGATTTACTTGGTCTGGCATGATCAGCATGGTGACACTACCTAGTCAGCTTGCTAACTTAATGACTGTGCTCTCCATATGCTACCGTACAATCAGCTAAATGCTAGACAGTAGCATTCAGCATTATCTTGTAAATGTCACTTGTAGCCAAAAAGAGACATAGTCTCACTTTCAGGAAACTAAAACACCAAAAGAGGCAAACGTTCTAAGACTGGTGTTGGATTCTGTACATTTTCCATTCACTGCTGTTTAGGAGATGGTTTGCATTTCACTGAACCTTTGATTTGTAACTGCTTGTGGGTGGGAAAGTATATGTACAGTACCTGACACCACCAGTTTTATTTTTGGCAAAGGGTGAATGTTCGGGTCTTTTGGGAGATCCTATGCTGCAGTCTGATGTTGTGATGTAGGCTGATAAAGCATACAAATCTCCTCAGGTAGCATTTAGTTTTGAGCTTGCGTCAATGCCTCCTGTCCTTACACGACACTTGCTTACCTCTGCAGAGGAGGCCGAGGCAATGACATCAAACGTTTGCTAATGAGGTGGAGCCGTTATGTGTGCTCATTCGGAGGTATGCGGTACAGTATGTCTCATCACACTCACGACATATCCTCACCAGCCTGTCGATGACGTCTTGCTGAATCAAAGATATCACCTTTTGCATGACTTGGCATATGGTCATTTATGCTGCAGTCTGCTGTGCCAGTATCATGGGAAATGTGACCTTGATCACATGCCTTACAGCAGATTGATGATAATATTAGCAATTAGGCCCAACAGAGAGCTGAATGACCTCTGAACTCCCTATAGAGGGAGGCAAGCAAGAGTGGTTTATGAAATATTGATGTTGATACCAAAGTGACTCTAACCCATGGGTTATATTGACCCTCTAAAATTAATTTCATTTTTAGATTTATTAGCTTTATCTTTAGATGTATTGGTCTACTATAATCTAAACATAAAGCAAATGTATACCTTCAAATTGATATTTTGAAGGTATAATTGATATTGATATTATATTGCTTGACATTTTGGGATATACACCCATTCGCTTTCTTGCTGAGAGTTAGATGAGAGGATTGATACCACAGACTGTGTATAAAGATGGACGACTCGTCTCCACTTCCTCCCCCTGTATAAAAATGCAGCCAAAATATCACGGGTCCGGGTGCTGCCGTCTTGCGCTGGTGACGTCATTTGGAGCCAGAGTCGGCACAGTAGTGATCCCCGCCCATACACCCGCCCGGACCAATTGTGAGCACACTCACAGTTATCAATCATGACGTCACACCCCATTTTTATAGCATCAAATAACTAATTAAAACCAAACTTATCAGAAAAATGAACACTTGACACTAGCTCTAGCTAGCATCACAGACAGATATGAGAGTGGTATCGATCTTCTCATCTAACTCTCAGCAAAAAAGTAAATAGGCCTATTTCCCAAAATGTTAAACTATTCCGTAGAGCGTTTTTTAAAATTATTATTATTCATTTGGAGCCTTACCATCATAGTTTTTACTATCATGACATTTTCTTTGCTTTCAAACTGACATCACTTTTATCATTACACTTTTACTTTCCACAGTCATGAATTGCTTTCTAACTTGAGAAAGCAATTAAACACATCCTGTCACAATAATTCACACACTGCACTTACACATATCATGCTGTAGCTGGGATGACAACTGAACAATCATTATGAATTTCACTTATACCATTTATTACTACATTTTTAGCATTAAACGCACTTTTTGGTCCGCATCTGAAGGTACAACAGATCCTTGATGTGTATAAGTCATTGAAACACCATCATGTGTGATTATGATAATAAACTAATAATGATTTTTAATACCTTGTTGTGTTTGCACACAAGGTCTTGAGGCCTTGTGGGAAAATTCCCAAATATCCCACAAGTAATTACCACAGGGTTCCTATGTGAACACATTTTGTAGTTGGCAGTATACAACCAGCATTTTGTGTTAGAAATATATACGTCTGAAAACATTTAGTTAAAATACCCGCTATCACTATTGCAAGTTTTAGCCAGTGGCTAATTGGACATTGTGTAAAGACATACTGTATGGAAGACCAATTCGGTCACTTGAAAAAAATTGTTTTTCACATAATGAAGACATTTTCTCATAATTATTATTTATGAATTATTAATAAAATCGTAATTATTAATTAAGACTTAATTTCTTTAATTTGATCCTATACAACCACTATACAGATTCTTTTTTCTTTTTCAAAAAATCAAGTTCTAATTAGGTATTTTTCCTTCTTTCTTTTTTTTTTTTGTCATTTTGGCAATTGATTGCCTTCAAAATATCCTCACTTCACTTATAATTATGCTACGTCATAATGACTTAGCATCTCATACATATGAGAAACCATCTTGTAATTATGACTCAGTGTCTCATAATTATGAGCGACTCATGTTTATAAGAAACATTCGTTTTAATTATTAGATACTATCTCATCATTTGTGAATGTTTGAGAAGGTTAAGATAAGGGCAAGAAATGGACTTCAACAGGCACAGGTTCCATTGTAGTGTGCGTTGAAAAAACATGTTTTTAGTCACCATTTAGAGATGTGCTGCTAGAAAAATGGAGCTACACAAGATGCTAAAGTGAAGCAAGAATATTTTGAAAGCATGCAATGGTCAAAATGACCAGAATAGGGAAAAATTCTTTGTATCCTAGTTTGAATCCCATACTTAGATCTTAATTTTTTTTAACAGATAAAAAAAAAAAGATTGTATAGTGGAATATAGGATCAAGTTAAAGAACTTATTCATACACAAAGCGTGTTGATTGTGCTGTTAAATCAACCCCCTCAGTACATTCCCTCCATGACAGTGGGCAGCGTCTTGTATTCTTGTGAGAAATGTGAGATATTCAGAGGATCTTGGTAATCTCCACACTCCTTAGGGAGATTAGGGGCAGTGGAAGACAGGTTTTATTGTACTGGGGAGGAGGACGGGGAGGGGAGGGGAGGAGGACGGGGAGGGGAGGGGAGGGGGGGTTAATCCAGAAGTCCAGATTTATACAGAAACCTGTCGACTGGATTTCTTTTTACAAAGCAGTGTGTGTCGATTTGGTTAAAAGAGAAAAAACATCACAGAGAGGAAGTCTCTGCTAGACAGATCATTATATGCTATCCATCAACCCGCCTCATGGTTTCTATTTTGTGCCATCACACTTTTTGTAGGATGGATGACAGATAAGTCATCATGGAATGAAACTGTTCACTTGTATGGGAGCTGCAACAGATTCAACAAAGTCCTTTATCTCTCTTGTTTTCTAGACCTATATTAGTGTGTTATCTAGCATATACTGCACCTTAAATGTTATCATCTTTGTCAGAGTCATAATTATAGGAAGGATACAAGCTGTGAATCACTCCCGGTTTTCAAAGACTCAGTGTCAAAATGCTGCAAGAAGACGTACAGCACAGTGTTGAAAGCAGCCTTCACATATTGCTAAAAAGTGGATTGCCTTTCAGATATTCCTCCATAGTTTGTGTGGGTAGATGTGACCTTTGCAGAGTACAGTCTCCCATTTATCCTTTCCATATCTACATGGACCTAGAGGACTGGCTGACACCTCACAAAGCTGCAAAGATTAAGATGTCAAGCAAAGGTTAAGGCTAAGACGCTAAAGCTACTAAAGCTGCACACGCCAGGCTGTTGTGCGCGCGGATGTCCTCGACATGATGCTTGTCGTGGGTGTGTTTGAAAACCAAATGAACTCTGGGAAAATGTAGCTACCTGAAAATGCAGCCAAACTTTAATAAATACAGATGGATGATTCTGTCCCCAGAGGAAGATTGTCAATGCAAAGATGATTTTGTATTGAACCTTGAAATAAACAATTTAATTGGTTTAAGTGCATGTTGGCTGCAGCTCCTCGTGTAGTCTATTACCTAGTTTTCAGCAAAACCACATCTTTACACCCTGGCTTGCCTGGACACCTCGTCTTTTTGGAAGTGCTCTCGGTTCCCAGCATCCCTGGGGCTTTTTCTTTATCGCCCAAAATAGCATCTCATATCTGCGACCAGTGAAGATCACAGTGCAGCGCTAGTCTCCTCACTCTTCATTTCTCTCCTCACACTCTCCTTCTCAATCTGTGCCTCTGTGTGATTTATCAAGTAATGTTACCTGCCGATATTCCCTACCACTGGGTTATGTGTGGTGAGGGGCAAGTGCGCCATTGGGAGATCATTTAGGGCTGATGGAGAGTGTTGTAGTTCTTGCGTGCGTATGTGTGCTCGCTTGTTGGCTAGTGATCCCGCTGTGTGCAGATGGGGACGGGGATCATTTTGCCTGTAATTGGCACACAAAGATTAAATTAGTACAAGAGAGAGAATCAGATGAGTGAAAATAGATCCCGCTTGACATCTTGGTCTGGAGACTGATGTGATGAGACTCTCCCGGTCTCTGTGCAGCTGAACAGCTTCCCTTGGCCATCTTGACAACATCCCCTCTAACTGTTGCTGAATCTGCGCCCTCTGACATTCCCTCTAATTACCAGTCTCATTTACTTTTTTGGAGAATCGGTGCCCCTCTGCTGTGTTTTATAGCTCTTTCCATTTGTTACTGCTGCTCCTCAGCAGTCACCCATTCAGCCACAGTCAAGTTGGTTAAGCTGAAAATTGAACCAGGCTAATATTTTATCTGATTTGTCAAATGCAGTGTTATCCACAAAATCCTTCCAGGTCTAAAGGCTGAATGTTCATTCAACACTTCCCCCATCAAACATGACCATTTTCAGAAGAGATTTGGTTTCATTTTTGGGCTTATTTTAGTGTAAAATTCTTATATTTTTCTTTATGTTAAAGCCCTTAAGAAAGTATTTTTTGAAAAAAAAAGTTTTATTAAGTGTTTAACAGTCAAAAACCCCACTTGAAACTCCACTCTAAATCCACTTGATCAGGACTGCATAGGTAGATCAGAATGAATTGACAGTGGCCCGGCAATATAAGCAAGAACGTGACTTCACCATGACCCTTTTCCAACTGAGCCCTGTCCACACAGACAAAAAACACAAATACAGAAATCTCAAACATTGGCAGGAAATGTTGTCATGGAGTAGGAGCCCTTCACTCATAATAAGGTCCTTGAGAACATTGTTTAACAAGTTTCAGATCTCAAAAACCAGATGCTCTAATAGTGAAGAGCCATGAAGGTTGATTCAGTAAAATCCTTGAACTTACATAAATATAACTCTTGTTTTGTGTTAAAAAAAAGTGTTAAAACCTACTGAGAACACAGCATTATTTCCTTATAAAGTTGATACGGCTAATGTATTAGCAACAGGATTTGCATTAGAAACAAGTGATATTATCTCATGTATATGTAATTTTTTACATTTTTATGATTTAAAAAAAATAGATTACATTTAAGATATTTTTAGTGTTCTTTAGGCTGCTCTTGTTCCTCTAAGAGATGGAGCTCTCTTCAGTTTGAAGTGAGAAATGTGTGTGTGACTGACACCCCAGAACTTTTAGCGCAACTGAGGGGCAAGTGTTTTTAGGGAGATAAAATTGAACCGTTAAAAAAACAGCATGTGACTAGAGACAGATGACGGAAGGTTTTTTCTTCTTCTTGTCAGAGAGTAATTCCCTCTTGGAGGCAATGGTTAAGGGATCCCTTATGGGCACAGAAACACCTTTAAAATGGATTTGCTCCAACTGTGCGAGTTATCAACACCCTGACTTCAGTGGGAAATCGATGTGCAGTCCTGTGCTTGTTTTTAAAGTTGCTTTTTCTTCCATCTTGGCTGATAGAAATGGCTTCGAAAGTGATACTTCATTGACGGCGCTCATTGGAACAGTGTGAGGTTGAGCTGGAGCAGTGAAACCATTCTTCAGAAATGCGTCAACTAAAGGCAACATGATGTATTTTCAATTTTAAAAAGATGAAATAAATAAGATTGTTGTCGATCCAGACACTTTTTTGTATGGGCTGCTTCTTCAGCGGCATAAATAGCTTCCATCAAGGCTTTTATCATGAGGCTGACTGTGTCCTTGATGGTAGTGAGTGAATTAACAAGGCAGATATCGATCTTTTGCTGGGAGTTTTCCTCTGTAGCTTTTTGATGGTGATTTAGAGAGTGAGAGAGAGACAATCAGGAATAGAGACGGAGAGAGGGTGATCGATAGTGTTTGCAGGTTTGCTGTGCGGAGAATGGTGACGGGCAGCGAGAAGGGCATGAAGGAGGCGTCGGATTGATTGGTAGCAAAATGCGACGAGCTGATTTAACTTTACCTTTACGAACAATCATGCATGATCACACACACACACACACACACACACGCACACACAGTTGTGTTGTGATTGTGCTATTACATGATGGAGCAGATTCAGTGTCTTGTATATTCACCCAAACCCCTCCGAGAACATTAGATTTTGGCTCAATCAATCAGGTTACCGAGGACACAGAAAACGTTCCCACTTTGTCCTGTTTAGGTCTGAAAGACTTGAAAGCCATTTAGCACATTAGCGAAGAGCTTATAGGCACCGGCATGGAATAAACTGGGGTTGAATGATAGATGATGTTTGAGAGAGCTGGATGGTGATGAAGAGTTATTTTAGCTCAGGAAACCGACAAACAGTTATAATGCAAAAGGCAAAGATTGTCTTAACACTGGAGAATTTAGAAACACTAGAACATTTAAAGCTGCTATAATCAATTTTTTTATATTAACAGTAGATCAAATGACTATGTGTAATATGAAGGGGGGCGCTTTTAGTTACGAACCCACAGAGAATTATCACCAGACTCCACAGCTATCGAGAGTTTTAGCATCTTTTAGCTAATTATTACAATTACAATTATGTTATTATTACAATTATTACAGACACTATGAAGAAGAAAATCCATCCTGAGTGAAATATTTCCACTGAAATCACTTTTAGACATTTTGGCACCTCCTACTGGTGATGCGATGATTGCTTTCTACCTTAATAAATGCTATAAAATCTCCGATCAAAAGTGACACTTTCTGTTTCCTGCATGAGGAAACCTCAGCCTTTCATTCAACGAGTAATTATTCTTGACCTTCATAATCTGACCCTGCCTCTGTCCCTGACACAAGTAAGAGGAGAGCTTTGACATTTGCAGCTCTTTGTCAATAGGTCACGATGAAAGCATAGACGCAGAAAGGCGAGTTGCATGGACATTTATTGATCTGACTGTCTTGCGGTTAGCTGTACAGATAGATGATAGGCGCAGGAGGAGGAAAAGACTGAGCAACAAAGGCCGCTTTGTGAGGCGGTCGTGTGTGTCCATCCATCTAGTGCTGTCCGTTCAACCCAGCGAAGATGGCAGGGTAATTCACTTATCTTCCACTGTGGATGGCCATTATCTCTGGGTGGTGTGCCTGTCTGCGGGTGTGTTCTGCCATGATATCATCATGGCACTCACTTAAGTATATATCACTGCTGATTGATATCTGCCGTCTGGCAATAATTGCTAAATTGTGGACCTTTTAAGGCTGTTTGGCCGTGCACTCTTTTCTCAGTAACACAACTTCTCTCTCAGTTAATCAGATTTCTCAGTTTAGCAGTGAACTCGAAACAATTACAGCTGTACAGACGCTCTCATTGTAAAAGCTCCAGTTTTTACATGGTTGCTGTCTCTTACATCTAATACACAGCTAATGGCAAACAATTCATTTTAACAGTATGTCATGTTTGTTGTCACAAAATGACAAACCTTTCTTAAGCATAGTTGGATAATACAGTCCATATATAAAGAATGTAATGATTTAGTCCAAAACTGACTCTTAAATTCTTCTTTTTCTATAAGAAAGTCAAAACGTTTGCCAGCATTAAGAAAGCAGGTAGGAACAGGAAGACAAGCGAACAATGACTAAATGACTAAAGTGCAGGTATATATATATATATATATATATATAGATATATATATATATATAGATATAGATATGTATCTCTGACAGGTGCCATTGTAACGAGATAATCAGTGTTCCTCCATTATGACCAGTCAGTGGTCATAATGTTATGGCTGATCGGTGTATACTGGAGAGCCAGTGAGGGAATGTGGAGCAGGTGTGCAGGTGGGTGTGGAGGTCAGTTGATGTGGAAAGGAAGCAACACACTGGGGACAACTGCTGGACAGGAAGGGAATTGCATGTTCTGAAATGACAGGAGATATTAGGGACTGTGTGAAAATGGGAAGTGGTGGTCAGAAAAGGGAAAGGTTTTTTTCCCCCTCCCAATTAATATTGTAAGTCAGCCTTCCCTTGTGAGATTTATTGTATAAAAAAAGAGATCAAAATAGTTATAGTAATAGTTAGATCAAAAAGATGGCCTTCATGAGTTCCATGGTTCATGAAGGTGTGTTTTGCCATATCCAAAGGACAACAATGATGTCTCTGTATCAGGGCTTTATGTTCTCATAATAATCACTGAAGTAGCTAAGAGGACCAATATGTCTTTTTGAGAAACAGAATAGATGGGACTGAACATTATCTTTAACACAGAGTGCATTATTTTTCCATTTGCTTAAACACTCACTCTGTTCTGCATCATAACAGAAAGCAGAACTTAAGATATTAAATGTTTAATAAGCTTAAATTCTTTATACTGTTATATTATTTTAAGACATTGGGGGAGGGTGTTTTTCTCTTACATTGCCTTTGTTTACTTATTACATTATTGATTTTTTTGTTCATTTAATTTTTTTTCCTAACAATTTGCATCGTTGGGTGGGAGGGTAAAGGGGGATCTGTGGTTGAAAGTGTTGTTGAGATGTTCATGTTGTATCATTTGGTGCTTACTGGTGCTAAATGACATATTTTGTGTCTATCAGAAATAAAACATCCAAAAAAAAAAGGGGGGGGGGGGAGTGAAACATAAGGTTCACCCGCCTCCCCAATAAATAACTACTGTCCCTTAATTATTAAACGTTTTCCACCTTATTTGCTCTGTTACTACTCTGCCAATTACTATCTGTCGCCATTACCAGTTTTTCACTGTGTTGTTGCAAAAGAGGCTTTAATATTACTGCGGAGGGCTTTAAGGTTTATTGATTAAAAAACAGTAATTTAAATGAAATATTTCACCAGGCAAAATTTGCTAATGTGTGTCTTAGCACTGCTTTAGCACTCTGGTACTGTGTATATATTGTACACAAAGAAACACAAACCATGAGGGATCTGATTTTGGGAGCCCATCCAGCTCATCACAGCGGTCGGTGCTGTTCTCGGCCAAATTCAGTCCGCAGAGACTTACTCACAAGGAGAGAAAATCAACTGGAAAACACTGCTGTGCACCAGCAAGCTAACAGGTAGTAACAAGAAAGAAACACCAACAAGTTTTTTATATATATATATATATATATATATATATATATATATATATATATATATATATATATATATATATATATATATGACTGTATATAGTGCAAAAGGAATGCATTATGTATTTTACATTCTTGTAATAAGGTTTGAAAGAGAGTTTTGAAGAGCAGCACTGCAGTGAAAATGTCCTTGAATCTGAATTCTGAATCTGAAAAGCTCCCAGAAGGTAAACTGCAGCCCTGTGGGATGAAAGGAATAATGTTCTGCTTTTTATCTGGGCTGTATATTTGGTTTCTGTCTCTGACACTGTAAGGTCACAGTGATCTTTCCACACAAGATGAACACTTTCAATTTCCCTTTTATCCGTGTTGTCTTCCTTTTGAAAAACTTTTTGAAAATGGCTGAAATTCTCCTGCCGCTGACTCCTTCAGTCACCTCACTGTTATGCCGGTCATCACTGAACTCAATAGATAAGAGCAGAAATGTGTTTGTTAGCTGAAAGGGTTTTTTTTTTTTTTTTTTTTTTTTCCGTGCAGCTGGGTTACAGCAATTTCTGAAACGCCGTTTTGTGGCAGATCAGACTGATCCAGAGACTCGAAAGGTGCTGGAGACGCACGAAAAACAGCTCGTTAACAGAGGAAGGCAGGAGCAGATTAGTGTGACAAAAACAAAAATCATTTCACATCATGCTTGGTTTGCATTGCTTTCTTTGTCATTATTCTCTTACACCCTCAGATGCACTTGATGTTTTTCATTTAAACCCTAATCACACTTTCAGTGCTCTCTGTGTACTTCCAGCGCTGTGGTATTTCTTCCTGCTCATATTTCTTTTTTAACTACAGCAGGATATGAGAAATTTGATGTATAGTTTCATCCTCCTTCACTGTGCTGAAAATGTGGCTCTTGGTGATAGTTTCTTCAGCCGTCGTATCATTCACTGCACACACAGGTACTATCTAAACTTAATACTGTATGCTGTTGTAATTGAGTTTAAGAATGATGTAAGAATACTGGGGCTATTTGACTGAAATTATAGGCATATTATCTATGCAAAGGTTACAAAGTAATACACAGTGATGAACAAGAGCATGAGATAATTGACAGTTTCAAATCATCTTGGTACGAGGACCGAGCCAAAGTGAATCACAAAAGGCTAGTTAGCAAATGTGTGGCTGCAAAATCTCAGAGGTTAAAAGGAAAACGCTGTTTGAAGGAATAGTTGGATATTCTGGGAAACACGCGCATTTGCTTTCTTGTCGAGTGTTGAATGAGAAGATCAGTTCCACTCTCATGTCTGTTTGCGAAACATGTAGCTACACCCTGCAGGTGGTTAGCTTAGCTTAACATTAAAAAAACAAAAAAGTAAAAACGTCACCATGCCAAGAGAGTGCTATCAATCTAACAAAAGAGATGGAATAAGTACTCAGATAAATGCTGAAATGCCGAGCAATCCCACAGAAAGGCAACCTGGACACAATCCGAGCATGTCCTTGAGCTAACGTGCATGCTAGACACCTCATCTTATGTATCCCTATCTGTCTCTGCAGGAATTTCTACTACATCACCATGCTACGCGACCCTGTGTCACGCTACCTCAGTGAGTGGAAGCACGTGCAGCGTGGGGCCACTTGGAAAACGGCCCTCCACATGTGTGACGGCCGCCCGCCCACTCAGGACGAGCTCCCTGCCTGCTACAGTGGTGAAGACTGGACAGGTGTGCCACTGGCGGACTTCATGAGCTGCCCTTCTAACCTAGCCAACAACCGGCAAGTCCGCATGCTGGCCGACCTCAGCCTGGTGGGCTGCTACAACATGTCCTCTGTTAGCGAGCTGGAGCGAGGCCGCGTACTGCTCGCCAGCGCCAAGGCCAACCTGCGCAACATGGCTTTCTACGGCCTGACGGAGTTCCAGCGCAAGACGCAGTACCTGTTCGAGCGGACGTTCGGCCTACGCTTCATCCGGGCCTTCACGCAGATCAACAGCACGCGCGCCGCCAGCGTGGGAATCAGCGAGAAGGTGCGGTGGCGCATCGAGGCGCTGAACGCCCTCGACGTGGAGCTGTACGAGTACGCCAAGGAGCTGTTCCTGCGGCGCTACCAGTACAGCCGCCAGAAGCAGCACCAGGAGGAGCGTCTGAGGAGGTGGCAGGAGAGGCAGCAGAGGCAGCGGCTGCACAGGACCTATCTGGCTGAGCTGTGGAGACTAGGAGGAGGAGGAGGAGGGGAGGAAGAGGAGGAAGAGGTGAAGGTGAAGGTGCTAGAGGAGGTAGCCACCACAGAGGACTACAGCAGCCAGGTGGTGCGGTGGTGAGGTGAACACAGGAACTAATAACACCACTGCACTGACTGATTGCTGGTTGATTCATTGTGCTTTACTCTCCTCCCACCTACGCCCTCTGCTGTGAATCTGCCAAAACCTCCTGCCCTCATAGCGCTTCGTTGGACTGCCGAATGGTGTCTTAATATTTATGATGGATGTATTTGTCATGGCAACATAAACATTTTGTAATTATGTTTTTTTCTTATAGCTATTTTTGGCACTGCAGTTGTGAATTGTATTAATTTATTTATTAGCAAGTGCTTTGAATGTTCTCAAAGCGGTGAAAATGTTTCCTAAAATTTGCTAACAATTAGTAGAACTGAAAAAAGAACGTGCTTCATGAGGAAGGCCAATTTTAATCTATTTTAAAAATGGTGAATAACTTGAAGGACTCTCTGTGTCATGTTTGTGATCTAGCGCTGTGTTGATAAGTGAAATCTTGTAGTTAGTTTGTGGTGTTTGGCTTCATAAGAATATCAAAGCACAAACTTTGCAAAAGTCTGCGGTGTGTTTCTTCTTTCTGACTGATTAAGCTGCAATATACAGAAACAAGGCAATTTCTCAAAGGAAATGTGTTCAATAAAAATATGCAGCATCCAGTGATGTAAATTTGTCCCTGATGGACTCTCCGGTACGCATGTGTACATGAACGTGTTCTGCCTGGCTCCTTTTTCACAGCATGTTCTCACCATAAAAATCTGAAATCTTCATGCGGTGTGCCAACTTCTTCCACATCCACGCACGCACAGACACACTGACGCACACTGATGAGGCTTTTTTTTTTTCTCGAGAAGGAGAGAGGAGAGCTGCAGGCCTGAAAGACAGGCTGTCAGAGCCAGTTTCAGCGGTCTTACATCACAAAGAGAGAACATTGGTATTTCCACCATTAGCTCATTGATCACAGGCTCTTCGCTTCCAAATTGATCATTTAAAGTTCAATTGACCATGACGCTGGCACAGCAGAAAATAGAAGAAGCCCATCGGCTTGCTGAATGCTTTTTCCTCTATAATCTGACAAACATACAGTACTCGGCTCGACTGACGTTCCATTTGCACTCCAGTAGAAAAACAATCTATTTCAACACATTTCCACGGACAACAGGCCGGTGAGATGTTAGGTGCAGGAATGATTGCTTTATATTAATATCCTGCGGCTGCAATAAGCACTTCCCGACCACTCCATGCAGACGTTTTGCTCATGAGAAGGAAAATGAGGATGAGGAGGAGATCAGTCAGGAGGCAGAAAAGGAAATGACTATGTCCACAGACCAAAATAGCCTTTCCATCCCCAGCTGCAGTCTCTATTCTACTTGCCCAGCATGTATCAGAGAAAGATTAGAATTATATAAGCCTGTGATAATGACACTGGATTTTACCTCTCTGTGTACACATGTAGGCAGAGAACACCTTAGCTCCATTTTATATCACATGATTCTGAGTCTCTGTTATCTGACACAGCTTACTAATTGTTTTCAATTGTGAAACCAGGGCAGGGTATTGCAGCAGAATGACATGGTATCCAGGATGAAGCAGTTTGACAAATAGTGTAACAGCCTCCTTTATCTATGGAGGATGTCTCTGTTGATAGGGAGGATTTGTTCCGGGCGGATGGATAAAGATACACAGATGTTTGGGGTTTCTTTGTTCTCAAAGATTTGTTCTGAAACCTTTTTATACATTTGTGTTGTGTAGTAATAACGAC
This sequence comes from Macquaria australasica, assembly GCA_005408345.1. Lineage (NCBI taxonomy): Eukaryota > Metazoa > Chordata > Actinopteri > Centrarchiformes > Percichthyidae > Macquaria > Macquaria australasica. Next base: position 1,045,393 of record SEMN01000098.1, on the reverse strand, counting down.
CTCTTCGAAGAACTCCAATCCTTTGGTTCTTTTGTCGTCAGCTCTTTCTGTACAGCAACATAGAGAGCAGCATGTACGCTTTCAACATGAGGAATGTGCTGCCTGCCTTGTTAGCTCATGGGGAAGGTGAATGCATCTGCACAGAGAACCTGAGACTCTTTCACAGATCAGTAGCTGCAGGAGGTGTTGCTGGGCTGTAAAATCTTTTTATCACACTGTTGGAGAGAGAAATGCAGCAAACCATGATGAATGACATTGTCGCTTTTTATCATTTTTTAAATGTCCATCCATTTCCAAAGTACTGTGAACAAAGGAAATGCAAAAACAAACACAAAAAGTGTTAAATGATAAATTCAGAAAAAGGAACCTCTTTAAGAAGTCTCCACTACTCAATTTAATTTTAGCTTGTGGGTGATGTAGTAAAAAATAGTGGAGTGCAGTAAAGGTGCACTAACTAAAACCATTGTAGTTTCATTCTAAAAACACTTTTTAAAGCACAAAACAGCTTTAAGTTCATGGTTAAGATACTCACAGGTGTAATATACAGAGTGTTGTAAAACTGTACATTTGTATTAAAGATACACCCCTTATTTTCGGCATTTATTAAAAATACACAGGAGAAACTAACTGGAGATCAAATTGTAACTTTTATTTTATTCAGAAAGCACAAAATTAAAAGTTAGTGCCATAGATTTAATAAAGATTTTGTTGCACAGTCCGCAGCCAGTTCAACACATTTTATATCAGTAATTGCAAATTCTTCAAAGTTGTCAGTCAGAACAAAGCTTTTTCTTTGAATTCCTGACAAACAAATTGATTTCAGTAAAATACATTTTCACAGTTTTAATGCAACAGCAGCAGTAGCAGAATTCTTCTCAGACGCCAGCCAACGTCATGAGGAGGATCACACGCTGCAGATGCCCAGAACCCAGGTCAGGTCATTGAATTGAATTGAAAGTATATTAGCCTTTGCCTAATCTGTTTTCCATTCCTTACTGTTTAGGTACCTGATATCTTAGTCTCAGAAAGGCCTGTGCTCATCTTGACTAGAAGCATCTTTGCTATTGTTGGATTAGAACCATGTATCTGCCAAGAATTATATTTAAAGACTGTGATAGATTTTTTCTGTGAACTCCATGTATTTGTTTTTAAAATATACATTAAATATACATTTTTTAATGGATTTCATGGGCCTAATGGTCATGGGACTTACTCTAAACACAAATGATCATAAAACGTATTTGGATTCAAGTAAGGAAAATATCAGCAGTATCACCTGCAAATAATCTGTATGTTAAACTTCAACTTTGAGAGAATGAGCAGTGGATGTATTTTCAAGTATTAAAATCATGGAGAGAAGTGTTTTTTTTTAAATTCATCTCATCACAGTGAGAACTTCCATTTTTCTGCATCTACAGCTCACTCTTGGTGCCCAGAAATGTTCAGTTCAACAGCTCAACGTCTGATGCATGTGTATATTTTACATCACACCAAGCCATTTTAATTATTAAGGATTCTTGAAACACAAAATAAAATGCCTGGGTGCTTGCAGTTGTTTTGTCCTGTGAAGAAGTGCACAATCTTTACACTGCTTTCATTATGTCTGTGTGTGCTTTATTGTTTGTTAGCACATTTTTTTATTCCTGTGGAACAGTTAGGATCCCAGTGACTGTGAAACATTTGCAAGAAATAAAGGCATTTGTAGGAAAAAGCTTCCACGAAGTCGTTACACTTTTTATGATGACAACAAATGGAGTGAGAGTTGCAGTGTGAAGGCAAGCATCCAAAAACATCTGACATCTTTCATATCTCAAAAACATGGTCATATTTCAGCGATGACTGAAAAGTTCACTGAAGGGCTACAGCTAAGGATTATTTTCATTATCGAGGAATCTGTTGATTATTTATTTGATTATTTTATCCATTGTTGACCATCACAAGTTCCCAGAGTTCAAAGTAACATCTGTTTATTTGTCTGACCAACAGGCCAAAACCCAAATCTATTCAATTTATAATGATATAAAACAGAAGAACAACATATCCTCACATTTGAGGTGCAAAAACTGATTAAATGATTAATTGATCATCAAAATTGTTGATTGATACTTTGACTAATGGATTGACTGAACAATAATTTCATAACTAGTTCAATTAATTTATACAGGAAATTACATCAATAGTCTCGTTTATTTTACGTTTATTTATGTAAACAAATAACGCTCATTAAATTGAAATTTAATTGTAGCCATTGTTTTTGGAAGGATTATTATTATTATTCTACTTTTGTAATGCATTTTTGAAAGGCTTAGGATGCTCGAAAACTCAAGAAATTGGCACACACGTCAGAACTGGCAAAAATCGCAAAGTTCTGCAGTGACTGGGCTCGGGCATGGCCAGGGGGCTCCATAGCGCCCTCAAACGCATGCCATGGTTGGGATAAAGCTACTTTGATCTTCATGAGATTTGGTGGGGTTATTGCTCTCATCATGAAGAACGTATTTCAGTTTTTTTAAAGAGCATTTGCCCAACAGGATGTCAGCCACGTTGCATTTCCTGCGTAAATTTCAACTGTCTAAACACATGTTTGAGGCCTTTAGGATGCTCAAAAACTCATGAAACTTTGCACCAATAGTCGAACTGGTAAATATTTCGATTTGATGTCAAAGTTAGGCTTGGGTGTGGCACATCGGCTCTATAGTGCCCCCTAATTACTTTTAGCCTTCAAACGCATTTTTGACGCCCTTGGCATACTCGAAAGCTCATGAAACTTGGCACACACACCCTTCCCCGTGAACATTGCGAGAATATACAGCGATTGGGTTCATGTGTGTTTAGAGGGCTCCATAGCAACCCCTAGCCCGTGCCAGGCCTTAGTTGGGATGAAGTTGTTCCGATATTCACCAAATTTGATACGCACATTACTCTCATCATTTCGAACATATTTCCCATTGACTTTCAGTATCTCAGCCCACCTGGAAGTCGGCCATTTTGAATTTTGTGTGTTTTTCCTGTATTTTTTGCAAACGTTTTCAAACTCCTCCTAGAGGGTTTATCGGATTCATTTCAAATTTGGTAGGTATTATCTTCATACTAGTGGGAAGCTAACTGTGAAGGTATTGTCAATATCTCAATCAATGATGTCATAGGTCATGAGACAAGTTGCCATTTTGGAGCCATACCCTAAACCCAACAGGAAATCAGCCATTTTGAATTTTCTGTGCAATTTTAGGCCATTTTTTGTCAATTGCAGGCTTTGTACTTTAACGAACTCCTACAGAATAAATCAGATCGTCTTCAAATTTGGGCAGTGCAATCTAAAGACCTTCACGATGAAAAGTTGTTAAAAGTTTGATATTTTGTTCAATGGCGTGCCCATGGCGTGGCGTCGAATTTCCATGATCCGCCATGAAACAGGAAGTTGTTGTAACTCAAATGTACATTGTCCAATCTGCCCCAAACTTAACATGTTTGATAATAGTCCTGGCCTGAAGACATCTATGTGCTGATATTGAGTTCTAGTCATAGCGCCACCTACTGGCAACAGGAAGTAAGCTTTGTGTGACAAACATCATCCAATTTCTATGAAATTTATGTTGTGTGGTCCACACTTGACATACAGCAACATAATGCATGTTTAGAGTGTGTTCTGTAGAGCCACATAGGGGAAACAGGAATTGATAGAAAATGTGCATAACGTCATGTCTGCTGACAGTCGCGCAAATCCACAGCCGATTCGGAGTCGAAGGTGCGAGGGCTCGTTCATCGCTGCTTGCAGCTTTAATTTAATTTTAATTTGATTAATTAAATTATTCTAATTTAAAATGTGGGAGGAATCCGAAGCCCTCGGAGTAAACCTACGCCAACACAGTGAGCATTCGTGTACTCCTCACAGCAAGGGGGTTAAGGCCCGGAATTGAACCCTTACTGTGTCATATCCAGGTTGAACTCTATGCTTCAAACCTCAGTTTGGCTAGTAGCACAGAGGATAAGCTGGACATGAGGTGGGACTTCAGGCCTCTAGAGACCTTTTTCACAGCAGAGGTATTGACTTGTCATAACAGGAGCCAGCATGCCCAATACCAGAACGCTGGACACTTGTGCTTTTCCTGCTGTGACAAGCCAAAGTGTCTGCTGTGAAAAAGGTCTGTCCCACTCGCCCTATGACCGGTAGTGATTACTCTCTGTGGCCACATCTGAAGCAGGCAGAGAATGGCTGGGCTATGGTCTTGAAAACAGATTTGAAGATTGTGTTAATGCAGCTCCTCTTTTTTGGTGCCTTTTTAGAGTCTCAATTATATATTCGTAAATCAGTGGATCCTGTGACAGCAGGTTCATCTGTAGCACCCCTGCGCTGCCCATCTTGCACAGATCCTTGTGCACTGCCTTGACTGTCCGTTTAATATTGTGGCCACTTGGCTTGACATCAACGTCTGTGATTTCTGCCTAAAGCATCTCTTTCAGTGTCAGAATGGTGGTTTTGATATAATCACCAGACAGATTAATGGACAGATTTTTCAGAATCTGGTTAACCAGCCCGACACCAGAAACAGTTCGTCAGACTCTTGGACTGGGTGTGCTGTGATCTCACGAGCAGCTTCATCACTGATGGCTGGCTCATCAGTGATAGAAGTTGGTGCTGCTTCAAACACAAGGTGTCAAAGTGTCACTTTCCAGTACCAAGGGGCCCTCTGTGAGTGCTGGCAGACTACCCACTACTCCCTCAATCTGCCTCAGAGCAACACTCACAAGGTCCCTCTTTCTGTTATGCTGTTGTGCCTCTTGTTGAGCCAGTTCCATATCAGCTTCATAAACTTGTCCACTTGGATCTGAATCTCAACCTCAATGTGCGGAGTGCGCCCGTTGCCAAGTTTTAGATACTGGAATACTTCATTATTCAGCTGCTTAGCAATCATTTCGAGCTCACCACAGGAAATGCCCCAGGCCATTCTTTGGTAGAGGCACACCTCATCTGTGCCTTTTCTTATCTCCTGATCTTCCTGTGGTGGGATCATGTCTTCCACCATGCTATCCACTCTCTCAATTAGCAGCTTCAGTGATGCTATGTCTTTATTTGATGAAAATCAGTCAGATTTGCTCCTCAGTTTTGCCACAAAGCTGAGGATTGACTCCTTGGAAAATTTGTGGACAAAATAGGCCTTCATTTTTCTTCCCACCCTTTTCCAGCAGGATGTTTAGCTAGATTTGGCCTCCGATTCAGACTTCTTAGGTTTGCCATATATCTCTAATTTAAGTTCTTCCATTATAACTCTTACAATCTCAGATGCTGCCACATCTGTATCCTGGGAGGAGCTGGACACAAGCAGGTTGGATTCCTCACGTGAAAAGTCAACATCTTACTATTGCATTTAGTCTGCGGGTGGAAGACTTGGAGACTGCTTCCACTTGTTCCAGAACTTTTGGAGAGCTCAGAGTTTACTCTCTCCGTAACTTCTTTCACCACGAGCTCTGTCACCTCCTTTGTACTCTGGCAACGGATGTCCTCTTGAACACCCATCACCTCCGCAAAAGCTGTTAGGAAAAATATTATGGTCAACCATAAACAGTCTGCTTTAATTGGCTTACAGTTAAATATTCTTTTGAATGTGGAACTATCCAAGAAGGCACAGATGTTTTATAGAATCTAAAGAGTTTCTGTTATTAAAATCTGAAGTCTAGGTTACAACACTGATCTTCTGCAGATCTTTTACCAGTCTGTAGTAGCCAGTGTAGTGTTCCTCACTGTGGTGTCCTGGGGTGGTGGCATCAAAGCTGGTGGGGCCAGCAGAATCAACAAGCTGGTAAGGAAGGCAAGCTCTGTGGTCGGGCTGGAAGGGGACAGCCTGGAGTCCATGACAGAGAGGAGGACAAAGGACAAAATCAAAGCCACCTTGGATACCGTAACCCGTCTCACCCTCTTCACGACGAGCTGTGGCAGAAGGGCAGCTCATTCAGCCACCGGATCGACCCACCCAAATGCAAAGCAGCATTTGTGCCCACTGCCATCAGACTCTAAAACAGCAGTGGAAACCAGTATGACATCACTCGCACCACCCTCTTCCTGTCCATTGCCTCCGTTGGACATGATTTGGAAATATTGCACACCAAATACATATAGTATTTATCATAAAGATTGTATTATATATTGTATTATATATTATACTATTATTATTATTATTATTATTATTATTGTTCATTATATATTATACTATACTATGCTCATAATCATATTTTGGATTACTACTATTGAATAAACTTACAGAAGGACTTTGTATTTCACCTTTATTGATACAGATTTCCACAGAACCCACAGCAGGTTTTAGGACTACAGATTGAACCCTTCTATAACTAAGGCTATTTTCGTGGCTACAAACAAAAGAATCCATTATAGCCAGAGAAAGAAATTTGGACAAAGATCTAACTTAACATACAAATCTTATATCTGTAACCTTTAGTCATTTATATTTACATTCCAGGGGTTGGCACATAGTTTCTGCCCAAGACAAACCAAAACTACTTATTGACTCTGGGAGACAAACAATGACTAAATCGCAGCTGTCACACAGCTTTCCCGACATCATGTCTGAGTGACTAAGCTTCCTGTACGTCCACCATGTGAGTCAAAGAGAGAGAGAGAGGGAAAAAAAAAGAAAGGTCAGGTGTTGGACAGTCGTCAGTCAGGCAACAGGCATATCAATGCCTGACTTGCTGATGATGGCAAGATGGAGCACCGACCTGGCCTTGATCAGCCACCATTCCCTGTAAAAAGTGCTGAGGAAGGCCCTCCTGAACTTATCACCTGAAAGAGTGTACAGAGCCAGGTTAAAAAATGTGTTGAGTCCAGCCAGAGGCCTGGAGATAATATATGCTGCATGCACAATGCGCTCCATCATGCACGGTGTCTCTTGCGACCTTCGTGTTTCTATCCGCAACACACGCAATATGTGATATGGCAGGAAACACACCACAAACACCACCAGGATCAGCACAGTCACGCGCCGTGCTCGCATCCGACATCGACTGGTTGTGGGGGGCCCTTTCGCCAACTGCTTCACTATACCGATGTAACACAGGAATACCACCACTAGAGGGAGTAGAAATCCAAGCGCAGTGAGCAGCCAGCCATACCACCGAACATCACTGACGGGTATGGTGCTAGCGAAGTCCAAGCAGTAGGTCTTGTTGTTGCGCTCCTCCAAGGATATCATTGTCAACATGGGTGTGATTTCAGCAGCAGCGACAATCCAGACGGCTGAGCACGCAAATATACCCCAAAATTTCTGTTGCACTTGTACTGCTCTCAAAGGCTTGATCACCACCACGTAGCGGAAAATTGCAAGACACGTAAGGAAGAGGATGCTCCCATACAGGTTAAAATGAAACCCAAAGCGCACAAAGCGGCACATGAAGTCACCGAGTGTCCACGAGTCCCCATTGCTATAGTAGTAGACCAGGAAGGGCATGCTGAGGACGTAGAGGAGGTCGGTCAGCGCCAGGTTGACCATGATGATGCTGCTGCTCTTCCAGGGACGCAGCTTCGTCATGTAAATGCCAATAGAGGTTACGTTGCCCACCAGGCCCACGATGAAGATGATGGTGTAGCAGACAGGCAGGTAATAGTGTTTCATCAGTTGGTCCACATCGGTGCAGTTGTGATCTTCTCCGTAGTAGAGGATACTGGCCATGGCTGAGCCCTGTTGAGTATGAAAAGTAATTTTACAAACTATATTTAAAAACTAAAAATCAGAGAAGGGTGATCCAGGGACATGGTTGTAGCTTGCACTGAGGACACCAAGGTCATGTCCTCGTGTCTGGGACCCAAGGAGTTTACATTCTACAATTGCACACAAATTACACTGTTCTTCACTTAAACAATTTAAGTTTGAATGTGTTGAGTCAGTTGAGCTTGAGAATGCTTTGAAACAGCATTTAAATCATCATTTGGGGAGATACACTTTTTATGGAAAATATATACTTTACACTTGAATACATTTTATAATTTATAATTTAAAATGTGAAAAATAAATTCTGGTGGCTAGTCAAAAATTATATAGGGGGGTTTGCCTACCTACGGCTTGTTGACGACCAGAAAACACTTACATGTGCTCTTTAATAAAAGGTACAAAAAGCTGCTTCATAAATGACTTGAACAATTAACCAATAACAGAAATTGTTGATGATTAATTTTCTGTCTGCCATCAATCTGTTCCAGCACTATTTGAAATCTTTAAACCTGTATTAAATTATTTTTTTGGCCACTTGGGGGCAGTGCTACAAGGTGTAAACACAACGCTAACATCTCCATATAAAGTGCATATTGGCGAACAGCAAAACAGTTTCCAATTTACGCATTCAGCAGGCACAGAGCATCATTAGCATTCATTTGGAGTCGTGTTTCTGGGCACCTGGCAAATGTAAGTCCAACATTCACTCTCCTTTTAGCTCTGTTTTGGTCTCCACAAACTCCTGAAAATATCTGACTCTTAACCTGCTAAATGCTCTATTGTTTTCACCAGCGAGTCGCTAATTTTGTCATTAGAGCTGCGGCCCAAGAACCAAAACAATGAGCTGAAAAATGCTGAAAGGGGGGAACTGCAGGTCAGGTCGTAATTGTCTGTGGGTTTGTCACTACGAGTGACACCTTTCACATAATGTAAGTTGATCCACTGTTAATGTAAAAATATTGATTAGTGCAGCTTTAATGTTTTCACACGTACTTAACAAATGCTGAATTTGTGCCAATTAAAGTGAATACATATAAATATACAGTATATGTTGTTGGGTGAGGAAAAAAATGGGCTAGGAGCAAATCATCTTTCCCTTTTCCCTCAGCTGACATATCAATGTCACTGGCAATTACTGCTTGAGGAAGGATGGAGAAAGCAGGGAAAGAAACCCAGAGGCGAGCAGACTAGGAAAGAAACAAACAATCAAGCAAACTCAGTGGGAAAGAAGCAAACAAAATCTTCTTCTCTCCCCGTCAACAGTCTGGTTTCTGAAAGCCTCTCAGGATATGACGGCGCCTATGGCATCTTGGCTTGATGGCTGCTTCCCGTAATGCTGTCAGTGCAATCTGCTCTCATTATGGATGTGAGGAGATGTGTGAGGTGTCATTTACACATTGCATGTACACTCAGATTTCAAAAGGCAGGAACTTGTACTCATTATATTATAGATTATATTTTGAGTTTTGTTGAATAATACAAACTCTCTCCAGCTCACTGTTAAAATGCGTACATGGAGGATGAGTCATAAAAGGTATAGAGAGTTTTCTACTCACTTTTAGTAATGGTGTCCTCATCAGTGCTCACTCCAAGCCTTCAGCGTCTCATCTCTGTTTTCATATCCATTCCTCCGTCACTCCTCCTCCTACTCTCTCCTCTTCCCTTCCAGTCTTCCACACCCCAGGGGGGAAACTCCAGCATATTTTTGTTTGAAAGCCCACTGTTGTGTGCTTCACCTTCAGCCATGTGCACTAATTTCCTGGTGTCATGCTTGAGCTGATAAAGCTCATGGGTCACTTTATTTACACAGATCAGGTTTCAGGTGAATATGCAGAGAAAAAGGGAAGACAAGTCCAGCAACACATTTGTTGCTTCTTGGTGAATTAAACTCTCCAGTGCACCTTTTGTTCAGAAAATATGAACTCAGGAGTTTCTATAGAAGTCTTTGTTATTTCTTCAGACAGGCATGCGATTACCCCAGTGTGACACTGCAGAGCTAAATTTGGCACAGACACAGACCTTGGTTTCTGATTAAAACAAGGAAGTTTAAGAGAATGCGGGAAATGAATGCTTAAATAACAGTTTCATCCGTGTAAGTGTCATTTTTCAGACCTCATAACCTGTTCTGTCATTTCACAACATCAAACAATGCAAGTGTCCAAACTCAGACTTTTGAACTGCATAGATTTACAGTATATTAGCTCTATGAGCAACTTTTAAATCAATACTTGTATCAATACTTTGCCTTAACTGCGAGAGTTTTTTCACACAAAAGACAGAAGGCTCTCCTGCTGCTCTGTACTGACTGAACTCGAGAGGAAAATGCTTCTTCATACTGTATTTTGGAAACCGACTGATGAGCAAGACATGTCTTTCCTGTCAAAAGTCTGTCCATGTTGTACGTACTTAATGTGTTGTTTTGCTTTTGGAATAAATCTTGCCAACATGAATCTTGCAAGCCTTGCTAGCATCAGAACACTTTTGTTTCTTTATTGGTCCCAAATGAATCCGATTGACAGACCTTTTTCATAGCTATTAGATATTCAGCTTTGGTTTCACTTTACATTTTAACCCCAAATCCCACAACTTTCACTGCTCATACACAATTTACTCAGCACTTCAACTGACATCTTCTTTCAGTTGAACTGGCACTAATTTCTTTCAGGACTTCCGCTTCAACTGACATTTCAACTCCTTTCAGTGCTCGAAGTTTAACTGAATGAACAGCTTTTTTCAGCAGTTTCACTTCAACTGATATTTCAACTTTACTCAGTGCTTCAACTTCTGCCAGTGCTTTAAACTGACACTTCAGCTTCTTTCATTTTGAGCATTAATGAGTGTTATGGCACATCTTCTACCTCCTTTACAGCTCCAGTGCACAGGCGTAAACCATTCTGAAAAACAGACTTCATGCATCTCCTGTGTCATGATCCTGTTAATGTAAGTGTAAAAACAAGTACACACTGTTATGATTCAGTGTGAACGTATTTCATTCAGGGTGAGAGTAAACTGCAGAGATACACCTCAACTTTTCCAGTCATGTCTGTTGTTTCCATTTCTGGAACTTGCAGTGTAGTAACCCATGGTCATATTGACACACACACACACACACACAAGTGTGTGACACGTGTTTGAAGATCAATACATGTCAAGACTTCACCTGCTATTAACCCATTTCCACTTCCTTGTTTACCTGAAAGTACAAAGAAGCTACATTAATACCATCTTCTCTCCCTCGGCTGGTCTCGAAGTGTTGATATAGATTCTGTAGATCACACAAAATCAAAAACAGTAAAGGAAGCAGAAGTTTACAAATGTTTATTTTACAAAAGAAGAGCTAGAAATGATGTAAACAGAGCTTTATAGATCAATCTAAATTGTCGCTTCTTTTTTTTTTTAATACTGTGGGGATGGTGCAGTCTTTGAAGAGGCAGCAGAACCGAGTGTTTCTAGTACAGATAAAAATCGTCTGAGTTCAGAGAAAAATTAATGTCAAAGATCAACTTGACAAACAGAAATCCGAGTGCAGAGGATGAGACGCTTCGGAGGCAGCTCACTAGGGGAGGAGGGGGGTGTCAGGAGGTGTAGTTGGGGGGGTTAAGAAAGAAAGAGAGTGGTTCTGTCTACAGTTTGGGCATCCTGGCAGCGTTGAGGCGCATGGACACACAGGTGGAGCCGGCAGCATAACGCATCTCCCTCAGCATGCCACTCCACTGCTTCTTATCATCCTCATACCTAACAAGACCAAGAGGAGAGTCAGATCTTGCAACACACACAATGGTAAGCAATGAAAACATGCAAATCTTGGTCCCATAACTTTAAAAGACTTACTGCCAGACGTCAGTGACCTCTGTGGGAGCCACCTCCTTGTTCTCCATCTCAACCATAGCGAAGCCGCCCACAGCGTACAGGGAGCCGCCGTTGCTCAACAGGTTGACAGAGCTCCTCTCCTGGGGAAACTCTGTGAAGGGCTCCCACCTGAGGAGATACAACATTAGGAGAAGGTCAAGTGTAAGATGGAGCTCTCGTTTTAAATGTCTGTTGTTTCTTGGTACATTTGTCCAATTTCATTTTTTTTAAGCTGCTGAGATAACTAACAGTAGCAGCTAGCTGGTTAATCCCAATTTAGCGCAATCGCCTTTTGATTCTAAAGGTTAGGTTACTTGATGATTCAAAATTGCCCATAGGTGTGACTGTGACTGTGAGTGTGAATGTTTGTCTGTCTCTATGTGTCAGCCCTGTGATTGACTGGTGACCAGTCCAGGGTGTAACCCGCCTCTCGCCCAGTGTCAGCTGGGATTGGCTCCAGCCCCCCCGTGACCCTCTGAGGATAAGCGGTATAGAAAATGGATAGACACACAACTCTGTCAAGATAAAAAAAGACTCCAACAGGAGCAAGCTATCTAGCTAGGCAGTGAGCCTGCTGGGCAGCTGGGGACGTGATATTACAAAAAATGACATTTTGAAATAAAATGTGGCATGAAATAAAAGTGTAATTGGGACAAATGCCATTATGAAATCAAAATAGGCTTTTGAAAAAGGGCATTTTGGGAAGAAAAATTATATTAATATGAAAATAAGAATGATGATGAGTTGAGTTTTAATAATTTCTTTAAGTAGTTATTAAGTAGTAGTTAATTATATATTTGATGTAATTTATTCATGTTTATTTCATAATGTTATTTATTCATGTAATATTGAGCACTTTGAGCCTCCATAGAAGGTGGTAGTTCTGAGATTAATGATGTCTAAATGTCAGAAAAGCTGAGTGTTGTGGTTGTTTGTGGAAAATGTACATGATTTTTAACACAATTCCTCGACTTTCAAAACAAGTTCAAACAGACTCATACTTGTTTGTTGCAAAGTCATAGGCTTCACATGTATTAGTGAGGCCTTCCTCGTTGACTCCACCAGCCACCACGATCTTGCCGTTGTGGATGACACTGCCAAACATGGCTCTGGGTGTCTTCATGGCCGCAAGCTCCCTCCACTCTGACTGCTTGTGGTTGTACGCAAACATCTTGTTAAGGGCTTTGCTGTGGAGACAAGGAAAAGAATACAATCGTGGGATTTTTAGCGTCAAAAGATGTTACACGACAGCCAGACGATGTTCATTTATAGTGTTCACATTAATGAATGGATGGCAGAATTTTGTGTTCCTTTTTTGTTACAAAAAGCACCTTCTTTCCACCGGAAGCATTAACAACAAATAGCAGATAAAGTAAAAAGCTTATTACACAAGTGGAAATAAGGATAATTCGGAATGAATTGCTTTGTAAATCTGGTTAGCAAAGTGTCTGTTTCCCCCCAAAGACATTCAAGCGAAAAGGCAACATTCCAGTAAATAATAATGAAAATGTCACCTCATGTCTTAATCATTTTTGTTGATTTTACTAATGGACTGACAATGTGTTTCAGCATGACACCTTCATCAGTGCATCAGTGAGTTCTGTTTTTAAAGGACACAGCATCCAATCAACAATCAGCAGGAAAACAGTAACACCTGTGAGAAAAACAGAAGATCCACATGGCCAAAAGTGAAGGAAAATAGAAAATAAAATCAATGAAAAGAAAGCATTATAGGACAAAAGGCAATAAATAAGAGAATAACTGAAATAAGAAAGAAAAGAAGAAAAAGAAAAAGAAAAAACAAAGAAAAAGGAAATAAAATGACAACTCAAGGACATTTTTCTTTTTTCTATTTTAAATACATTTTAATTTTTTTATTTATTTCAGATTTCATTCCTGCTAGATTGGTTTTAGTGGGTGGGGACAGAAGGGCCTAGTCACTATTAATCTAATGTTTGAAGGGAACATCCAGAAGTCTTTCTCCCAAGTTCAGATACAGTTTGGTATTGTGTCGAGTATCTGACAACACATATATACTGAATATATACTGAATATGTATATCTGACAGGTGCCATTGTAAGGTGCCAGTCAGTGGTCATAATGTTATGGCTGATCTGTGTATAGAATGGGACAGGATTAAAGCACCACCATGTTATCCGGAACAATACTGGATATAGTTGATTGAAAATGAAATGCATGATACTGTCTGTCTTGAGTGTATCTACAAAAGGATTCATCTGGACACAACAGATAAATGTTTTGATGGGAATCGGAGGCACACTTAAATGTAGTCCCAGCTGGAGACAATTTGGCAGATGAGGATGAGATATTTTAAAACACCATAATCTCAATTTATGATAAGAAATATAGTGCACTTTGTTGGAGAGGGTGTGTTCTAAAATGTGATTTTGCACATATCTTTTGGAACCGCCCCAAATTATTATTTCTTTGTTTTTTATTTCTTTTTCTTTTTTTTTTGTCATGTCTTTTTTTGGGATGTTCATATTCAGTTGTTTGGCCTTGTGGCTCTTCTCTTTGTCTCGCAGGTTTGTCCCGCTGATTGATAATTGCGCGGTGAGTCCTTTTAAAAAAGAGAACTCACTGATGTCACGCACACTCTGATGAAGGCTTTCACACCTTCTTTTGTTGAGACACAGCCCCAACTGAAATTCAGTGAAGGAGAAGCACACCTGTTTCCTCTTGATGATTAGCAGAGTGTTCCACTGACAACTGAAAACACTAAACTGATGAATTAGCTTATTATTAGATACTTTATTAAAATCCTAAGGTGTGAGGACTTGTTGACTGTTTTGTTCATTTATTACTGCTGCATGCACTGCAAACACAGTTAAGATTACAGCACGTTATGTTTAGTGGTTCGCTGTTGGGCAGAGAAAATAAGCAGACCCTTTACTGTCACTCTATCATTCAGCAAGACATGCACACGATCAGTATTTTCCATTATTGTAGCGATTTAGACAGTCCTGGACTGTAGCAGTGTTGTTGTTGTCTATGACGTACCATGCAGCCCTGCAGTCCAGCAGAATGATAGACCACAAACAGCTGCAGCTCACAGCGTAAGGTCACTATCTCCCACACTACCACCCACCCACACACACACACAGACTCATTTGCTCACTTGTCATCTGTCTTTCCTCCAATGCAGTAGACCAGTCCTTTGTGGGAGATGACAGCATGGCCATGGATCTTCAAAGGAAGCTTTTTGGTCTCACTCCACCTCATCCTCCTGAAGAATTAATATTTAAGTAATAGTTTTAAACGATGTCCTTCAATGTCATTTTGTGCCCCTGAATTTCGTCGTTTTGCTTCATTATCACATGTGATTTCCCATGTGGTAGAGCCAAATCAATTTGGATTTGTGATAAATGTAAATAAGTTAAATATGTTAAATGTAAATCCAAGAAAAAACAGGTCCTTAATTATTGAAGAAATAACCAGAGCCAATTAAAATCAGAACATTATTAATTAAACTTAAACACAACATATTCCTTTTTAAAATGTTCTATAGAAAGCACTTCTGTTAATTTCCTGAAGTTAATTATCACCTGAAAACTCCACTAAAGGTGAGAGACAGGGTGAGAAACAAAGAAAGAGAGAGGGGAAAAAGCAAAGAGGCAAATAATACCACTAACTCAACATCGTAGCACATCACGGTGTCCAGCGACTCATTGGTCTGGAGGTCTTTTCCAGCCACGGCGAACAGCAGGTTCTCGCTCTCTCCGATGTTGAAGAGGCATCTTGGAGAAGGCATGGGGGGCAGGGCGACCCAGTCAGATGTGAGTGGATCCAACTGTGAGGAAAAAAAACACAGAGTGGCGAAAGCACCCTCTTAGCACCCATTAGCTCTGTGTCTTTCTCTCCTCATGAAGAAGAGAATGAATCATCGTACTATATGGTATCCACATATTGATTATGCTGTAAAATACATGATATTTAATGCCTGTGTTACTTCCTTCAGTGTCTGTCTGGCTTAGACCTGATGGACAACATGGGAAACATAATCCATCGATTGACTGCAGAAGGATTTAGGAAAAACTGTAACCCAGTCATTCTTGTGGTTACATATTGAAAAATTACTTTGAATTTCTGTCGCATTTTTTTCTGCTTTAATTGTGGCTTGAGTTCCATTAAGGCATTGAAATGAACTACACAAGAGGGTTTAGATTAGCTGAAATACTCCCTGGGAGGTTTTTCACAAATACTCAATTTTTTTAATATACTACCAACGCTTAATTAAGAATAGTTGGACACTTATTTGTTTTCTTTTATTGCTATAGCTTTATATTTAACATTAAGATATGACAGAGGTATCTTTAACTCTTGGCAACAAAGTTAATAACAATATTTTCCAAATTTCTTTCAATAATTAATTTTTATGCAGCGTAATGAAGGGAGCAATAAAATAGAGGAGTATCAAATGAAAGAAAAACCTGGTTACCAAGTAGAAGTAACACTGCAGTGGTACATCTTTGTTTTCCTCATCCACAAACAGTCCTCCAATGATGTAGAGCTGGTTCCTTTGTGATGCCAGGCTGACGTGGTTACGTGGCACCTGCTCCGACATGGCCGCCAGGAAGCATTCGTTCTCGTTGACATCATACGCCACCGCCGCTGTATCATTGATCATCACGATGAAGTCACGTGCGTACATGCCGTGTCTGCGGTTGTCATTCAGGAAACCAGGAAATGGGCTGTCCTCCTCCTCACCTCCTTCCATGTCGGCCCCCTCCTCCCCCTCTTTCTTCTTGGGTTTCTCTGGAAGTTTCCCCTTGAAGGCATCCCTGATGACCTGGATCGTCTTCTGGAGCTCTGGGTCGGACTTGATGATCTCATCAGTCTCCACTCTGTCTTTGAAGTAATTCTCGGGCAGCAGACGGAAGCGGATGCAGTTGAAAGCATCCTTCAGGACCTTGATGCGCTCCTTGTCCTGGCGGACCCAGGCCATGACTGCCTCGAACACCAGCTCCTCCTTCTCCACATTCAACGAGTCTCCACCAATGATGGCAAACAGTTCGTGGGCTGCGAGCTTGAGGAACTCCTCGTCTTTGTAGAGGAGCTCGAAACGGTCAGCGATGTAGTTCCGTGCAGCCACGGCGAGCCTGGGACAGCTGAGCACCAGACCCATTCTGAAAATGGCCATGCAGTTGCCCAGGGAAAGCTTCTTCTGAAGGTAGTTGACACAGACCGTGAAGACAGAAGGGATCTGAAATCTGTTCGCCACAGCAATTATATCCTGTACATTGTCATCGGTGAGATCAATCTCGGCTGAGTAGAGGTACTGGATGATCATGTCCAGGATGGAAGGGTTGACATCATCCAGGACCACCTCCTTGGTGTTCTCAACCTCCTTCCCATCCTCTGTGAAGAAGATCTCCCTGAAGTAAGGGCTGCAGGCGGCCATGATCAGCCGATGGCAGGGGAAGCTGCGGTCACCTACCTTTAGGGTGCAGTCCACAAACTTGTTCTCATTCAGCAGCTCCTTCAGCCCGTCCTGGAGCAGGGTGCTCTGAAACAGGCGCAGCTCTTCCTTGATGGTGTTGGGGTCCATGGCGTGTCAGGACGGGAAACGACGGGTGAACAAGGGGGTCTGTGGAGAGAGGAAGGAGACGGTGGCCACAGGTCCTTTTGGCAGTCGGTCCTGGCTGGAAAAGGCAGAGCAGAGAAAAGTTTCCCAGTGTGAAGACCCTGCAATTTAATCCCACCCCACTCTAAATATAGCTCCCTCTACCCTCTGCCTGCTTCAGCTCCAGTGGAATCTGACTGGGCCAAATCATAGTGCAGCACAGGCCGTGACTCGAGCAGCTGCTGTCACAGGCTAAAGGAAGCAACTGGCTGCTCAGGCTGGGGATATGCCACCATGATTCAGCTCCCAAAGTGTCATGTGGCCGACTAACAGTGGAGACAATGCTGTCAAAGCCCTCGAATAGCTCACCTCAAGCTGCACGAATGACTGAGAGGATATTTAGAGCAGTCACTGTCACATTAAAAAATATGTGTATTCTGTTGACTTTAGAGAGATCATCCTTTTATTTATATCTGACTTTCATTCATTCATTCATTCATTCTTTAAATTAATTCACTGTATTATAGCCAAATCAACAGTACAGATTTAGCTTTATGCTTACATACACTCCAATTTATACTTTGTAATTCATATACTGTGACTAAGCAACCAAGACTATTATCGTTCATATCTATAATATATAGTATCTATAATACAGATAATATAATTATAGTCACTGTTACTACCATAGATACTACTGGGGCTGCAACAAATGATTATTTTTCTTGTCTATAAAAAGTCAAAGTTTAAAAGAGCACAAGATACCCTCTTTAAATTACTTTTGGTTTTGTTTAACCAACAGTGCAAAACCCAAAAATATTCTAACAATCTAAATATCAAACATGACAAAGATAAGCAGCAGGTAGTCACTTTGTGTAGCTGGAACAAGCATATTTTGGATATTCTTTCTTGAAAAATTATTAATTTTCTGTTGATCGTGTTTCAACTCTAGGTTCTACTAAAGTAACTAACTATTGAGGAAATCCACAAATGTTCTAATTTTTAAAGTCCAGTTAGCCTTTTCTTTCTTTTATTTCTATAGTATCTTATTATTTCTAATTATTTCTACTTTCTTTTAGCTCTTCACTGTCTTTTCCTCAGTGCAATTTAATTAATTTTGACAAATGCCACAATTCCTCAAAGGAACCACCAAAGTCAATAAAAGAAATCTTATATTATTTTATCTTATCAAAGCATGGCATTATTGAAGTGAGATTGAAGAGCACAAAAACATTGTGCTAAAAATGGACCAGAAAAGTTTGGTTGCAGCAGCTGTGTGCAGGAACAGGTGAGAGCCACACATACAAGCTGTTCTGTCCGCCAGTCAGCATGGTTCTCCCTTTTCCCTGTGGGGTGTATTATTGTTCAGCTGCTTGGTTGAGTGTGTGTGTGTGTGTGTGTGTATGTGTGTGTGTTGCTCTGCAGTTAAAAACCTTTTAACACACACTTCAATCACTAAGCACAATTTCAGTGCAGAAAATATTTACTCGTTGTGTTTTCTTTTTTCTTGAAGAAAAATGATGCCAATTTGCTAACAGCCACACATATTAGTAGGAAATGTTAAAACTGGCAATTACAGAAGGCCATTACTGACGTGTCTGGATCAATAGGATCTTACATTGTTAAGTCTTATTTCTGTGGTCTGATAAAGTGTGAGGAGTGTGTAGAGTTAGGTAACGTTTCTCCTGTGGGCAGCACTAAAGATAGATCAGACTACGCCACTTGTCGAGGAGTGTCTAACATGTAATTTAAGCAGACAGGAAGGGCAGATTCTGCGTAAGATAGCACTGCCACGCACCTAATGCCACAGTAGATTCATAAAGCAAAGTTCTAAAACGTGTCTTGCAAATATGTATTATATGTATGAGTATTTAGGGACTGTATGGAAATTATTAGGGTGGGGAGGGGTGCTGAAGCTTATGTTGCACTTTAAAAAAAGCAAGACCCTCCCCAGCGTAACATTACATTAATAACTCCTTTAAACTTTAATAATTTAAGAGGCAAAACATAAAGAATTTGAGGTGATGTACCCGGATTTCAACAATATCTTAATAGAGCATATTTTTTTTCACACTGTGGCAAACAAACCATGTGTCCCTTGGACCAAATATTTCAGCCACTGTCTGTGTTTAACCAAGAGCTACGCTAATGGCAAGCTCCAGTTGCACAGAACTGAGAATATGATCAACATTCCAAACTATAAACAGCCACAGTCAACATGTTTCATCTCACGACACTGATTAGTAGTTGCATCATATTATAGTCTAATTTTATATATGACACTGTTATCATGCTAAATTAAGGAGCAATTGTAAGCCAATGAAAAAATGAAACACTTTGTCAAAGATAACGTTCAATCACGTACAAGATCCATGTTTACTCTGTTTCTGAAGACGGACATATTGGTTCTATTTGTTACTTATTTAGGGAAAAATAAAGCCCTGATAAAGATTTTTAATGTAAACAGACCACCTTCCCATCAGCCTCAATAAAACATTTTTCATAACCCTTCCCATGAATGTGATGCCTTTGCACATACTGTATTTGTTTAGATCAGATTTATTAAAAATGTTTGACATCAAATGTTGACCATGTAATAAACAGCACAATATGGATTTATACAGTCGTCACAGCTAGGTAACATAGTGGCAGACCAGTTGCTCAGCAATACAGTATCTTGTACTGTAGTACCAACTTCAGTGACATCAGCATGTGTTACCCAGTAGAGGGCAGTGTGTGTGTATATGTGTGTCTGTCCATCAGCGTTATGTTGTAAGAATACTGCTCGAACAAATGTAGAGAGTTAGTGGTCAGAAAGAAGTGAAACAATGTAAACACAAAACATCATATTTTCATTCAGAAAACCTAAAAAAAAACACACATTCAAATGCACAAAATGATTCCGTGAAGTTACAGAGCATCAGTCAGTTTTATATATAAAAAAGAAACTATTTGGTTGATATAAGTAATGAGAGGCTTCATTTCTGCTGTGTTATTGGCTCTTGTGATTAGGCACTAATATACTCTACAGTGATTGTTTGACTAAAGAAATGAATGGCTACACTATGTCTTTATGGCATATTGATCGATTGATGCGATTTATGATTCTGACACTGACAAGGCACCAGAGTTATTACTGGTCATGTTGAGCAAACAGTCCAATTTTTTCACAATCTTTGCAGCACTCACAGACTGTGTGTGAAAAAAAAGAAAGTCCCATAGGTGTGGGAATCCCCGGGGAACTGGACACACACAGTGAGAGTGCTCATTTGTATTCCTGAGTAGGAGTGATGGAGTATCTCCTGCGTTAGATGCTGATATATAAAAACAAAACAAAAAAGGAGGTATCTATAAAATCTAGGCACTCTTTCACTGTAATTAGAGGAGGATAATTTTATAAGTGCGACAGGAGGGGGCACAAAGACGGGAAGTGAAATGTAACGGTGATACGGAACATCAGTGTACGTGTATATGCCTGAGAATTATGCAGAAACTCGACATAACCCTGTGAAAAATGACTGGTATTAGCTGCCCCTCCTTGTAGTATCTACAGCAGATGTATGGCAGATGCCTTCACTCAGCCTCCTGGAAAAGGAAAACATAGGAAAAAGTCAAAACAATACAAACATTTGGAACCAATAATATTGTTATGGCCTCGTTTTAGCTGAGGAAATTGCAAAAAAATTGAAAGAAAACAACAGATTTGCTGGTTGACAGGCTAGGTGTGAATGACATAAATGGCATTAATATGGCAGGGATGACTCATGAGAGAGTACCGGTGGATCTGGCGATCACACACGTCCTCTTGCACTCCTCCTCTGTGTCAAAGCGGTTCTTGTTGCCTTTACAGCCTCCGTACCAGAACTGGGCACAGGCGTTGGCCTGCTTGTCATAGTACCAGCGGATGTTGTAGTCCCGACATGTGCCCTGGTCCAGAACCAAGCCACAGCGAGGGTCCAAAGGTGCAGTCTCTGCGGGTAAAGATGTCATTATTCACCAACTCTTCCTTTGATGACCTGTCCACCTAATCCCACCTCAAAGTAGCCTCCTCTGCTCTCTTCTGAGGCAACATCTGTTACCTCACCCTGCTCTTGTGAAGGAGCAGATTCTAGAAAATCATCCACACTGCATCAAAAATAATTGGCTTCCCTGCTTCTCATCTACATGACCTCATTACTGAACCTGTCAATCACAAAGCACTTATCGTAACCCCGGAGCCAGGACATCGCTGCTTCACGCTCCTCCACTGCAGATACAGGGACTGCTTTTCTAGAAGAGTCATGGTCAAGGAAAGCTGCTGACACATATGATTCGGACTTTTAGAAATTAATAAAATGATCAGAGCTGTGCAAATCTGCCCTAATACTGAATTCTATAACCTTAAACTTCTGTTAGACCAGGGCCTGTATTTATCCAAGTGTTAAAAGTGAAATTTTGGACTTAAAAGTGAAAAGTAAAATTCATTTTTACTTTACTTTTTTACTTTCATCGCAGACTTGAAGGATAACGTTTGTTTATCAAATTTCTTTGGACTTAAAAATGCTTAAATGTAAGAGAGCTCAAGGGTACAAACTACAAGATAAGCTAGTATTGATTTACTGTTCGCAGTCACTTTCCATACATCTTCATTGTCTGCACTTGTCGGTGTGATACTAACTTCTTATTATATGATTTCTCTGATCTACCTGCAGCAGAATTCCTGGTCCAGTTTGCTTTTCCTTTGGTTTCCATTTCAGCCAATTTACTATGACCTCATATATATATGAGCAGACATGTGATTAATGATCTGATTGCTGGACAGCTGCTCTTAAATGTTCCTCTTACATTCAGCTATAAGTAGGAGTAAGTCGATTGATTCTTAACTTTCAGTACTTTTTTTACTCTTAAGTTGGCTTCTTAGAGAATTCTGACACATAATTATTAGAAGTGTGATAAATGTGCGTCTGTAGGTTTAAGTTAAACCTCAGATACGATGATCTATAGTGGTGTTCAAGAGATTTTTGCAGGAAACAGCAGTTGGTTCACACTAAACCACAGGTGCAGTTTATACTGCAGCTTCTAAGGACACAGCAATGAGGCTTAATAGATCATGTGATTTTGATTTGAAACCTTAAATCCCAGCTAAGCTAATGGTAGAGTAACACAGTGTTTAAAATGTATACATCATGATATCGCCAGTGCTGGTCTCATGTGGATGCTATAATAAAACTGTTACTTGTTTGATTTCAGTGGAACCTGGAGGCATGACTTATTTCATCTGTGTTGGCTGATGAGTGCCTGCGTCATCTACAGGAAACAGCTTCACCTGTTCATTTTCTTTTGTTGATAGTGTTTCTGTGTAATTGCTGTCAAATTGGTTTGTGAATGGGTCTATAACTGTGTCATGTTTCTGCATGCACTGGCTATTAAAAGGAATTTCCACTTGAGAAAAATATAAAAGCATAAGAGCAGAATGGACTGTGTGTACCTTTGGGAAGAGCTGGCCTTGGAGCGGGCTCATACCGCACATATACATCTGAGGATGACGTGGTTATATTTGTAGAAGAAGAAGATGATGAAGATGAGGAGGAGCCTCGGTTACTGGAGGAGTCCTCTCTGGAAGGAGGGTCAGGTCTGATGTCTGAGGTGTTGCGGTTAAATGTGTCCCCGCGCTCTGTTCCCCAGTTTGTTGTCTCAGTGTACACATGCTGCCCTCCTCCTCCCTAATGACGACAAAACCAGCAAACAGTGTTAAACACTTTGAGCTTTTTATGATTATCTTGTTTCATATTCATGTGAATATGCACTCATATGTTCCATACATGTCCTGTGCTGCCATGCTGGGTGGTCTCCACCCGGCCTCCATGGCTGTGAGTGCTGGCACCAGTGTTGATGCCAGTCTGATGGCCGTTCAGTGTTTCCTGCTCAGTTGCAGGCCGGTAACCATAGCCGCCGATGGCATAGTTCCCATTGACGCCATTCCTGTTGCCGTTGTAGCCATTGTTGCCATAGCTGTTGTAGCCGTTAGTTATTCTGTTATATATCAGGGCTCCATTCTCGTCCTCACAGAACTGGCTGACCAGCTTGGATTCCAGGGCTGAGACAGAAAGACACGGAGAGGATAGGTCAGAGCCACAGATACAGGATGTGTTGTCTCTAAATATTAGAGAAACATCCACTGTGAGATTTTTTTGGCCATGCTAGCGGCATCGCTCTGGGGATGGCAATGTTGGTCTGTTGGTTGGTCCACCATTTTGGTCCAGACTGAAATATCTCAGCAACTATCGGATGGGTGGCCAAATGGGTGGCTAAATTTTGTACCGAAGTTCGTGCTCCCCAGACGATGTACCCTATAGACTTTGTAAATCCCCTGATTTTTCCTCTAGCGCCACCATGAGGTTCATATTTGTGGATCTGAATGAAATGGGGGGGGGAACAACTAGCTCGGCTCTGTCCAAAGATAAAAGAAACCCGCCTACCAGGACCTTGTTGTGACCGTTAAAACCAACTAAATGTTCACTGTGATGGATTACCCATCAGAAGCAGGTGGTTTCAAGTCTCTGCAAGTTGATTTTCCAACTGCACTGACTGGAAATGAAACATCAGTTTGAAAAACGTACAGTATGCTTTGGAAAATGGTCATTTAAAGGTCTGATACATACAAAAATGTATGTCAGGTATGATCTTGTACAGCTGCATCTCCATGATACTAGTTGTTCCACGGTTACCATTTATTTACACTAGTGGAAGAATGTTTAGAAGAAGTAATGAGTATAACCTGATAGATACTGGATTTTTGAGGCCGATAATGAAAAATTAATTTGTTAGTGTTCTCTGGTAGACATTACAGCATTTAACATTTCTGTGCTGACATTTCTTATCCGACATTGTGCAGATATAAGCACACTAAGCTAATATCTCTGCTCTAGTATTGAAACAGTGTGATAACACTAAAACACTACCAGAGATAAGTTTTTCTAACCTGGCAGGGTGTTGAAGTCATCAATGAGGAACATGTGCTCGGTGTCTGGGTCAGAGGCGATCAGATTCAGCTCTCTCATGAACTCAGCCTGCGTTGGGTCTGAGGTGTTCACAATCCCCAGAGCAAACATCTCAATATTGGCAGCATGTGCTTCTCGTACCGCTATATCCAGCTTCACTGGCTCTCGCTTGTCCGTCTGCCCATCAGTAATCACGATGGCCACTTTGCTGACTCCCAGACGTGAGCTGTAGAAGGCCTCCTGGGTAGCTTTACGGATGGCTGTACCGGTATTGGTGCCCTCTCCCATGTATGGGATGTTCCTGATGGCGTGCTTGATGTCCTGTTTGGTGACGTAGCGGGCCAAGTTGAACACCAGCTTCACCTCCAGGCTGTACAGCACCAGGCCAATCCTGGTGGCGTTGCGGCCCACTGTGACTCTGTCCACCAGCGCGTTCACAAAGTCTTTGATGATCTCAAAGTTCTCCGGGCCCACGCTCTCTGAGCTGTCAATGACAAACACCAGCTCCATTGGCCTCTCCTTACACTTGATCCCACATCCTGGAATCAAAGCACACCAATATATGAGATCATGGCTGAAATGTCAGTTTGATGGGGCTCACTCTGTGGAATCTGATCTAATGATTTACAGATAAGATGAGGCAGTGGCTTAGATTCAGAAACTTAACCTTCTCTTCTAACATTTGTGCTGTTGAGTCAATACTGAGACGTGAAATAAATATTGCAAAGATCACAAGATACTTTACCACAGATCTCTTTGATCATTCGAATGATGTCCTCTCTCTGAAATGAATACACCAACACAGTGTGAGCATATAAATAAACATGAGCAGTCACTGATGAAAAAGCCAGTGGGGCAAGTATAGCTACAGATCTTTTACTTACGTAAAAGTACTAATACCACAGCGTAAAAATACTCCACTACAAGTAAAAGTCCTGCATTCAAAACCTTACTTTTACTAAAGTATGTAAGTATTATCAGCAGAATTTACTTAAAGTATCCAAAGTAAAAGTACTCATTGTGCAGTAAAATAGTCCCTGTCAGTGTTTTCCAATTATATCTGATGTTTCTGGATTAATATTACTGCTGTAGATGTTTAAGGCTGCACTAATTTGAACTCCTTTATATACTGTTGGGTAGTTTAATCTACAGCAATGCATCATATTCTGTAAGATCATCATATGTTTGTAGCGTGTGAGAACAGCTCCAATGTTTTTTTTCTTCAATAGTTTATATAGTTTAAGAGGTAGGAGAATTTTCTCAGCCCATAAAATAACACTTAATCCTTCAGTTTATTGGAAAAATCTGGCAAATTTGGAGATATATGGTTTTCACTAGACAGGAAGAGTATCAAAAATTGTAATCTGAAAAGTAACTAAAGCTGTCAGACAAATGTAGTTGAGTAAAAAGTACAATATTTTCCTCTGAGATGTAGTGGAG
Source organism: Macquaria australasica (assembly GCA_005408345.1). NCBI lineage: Eukaryota > Metazoa > Chordata > Actinopteri > Centrarchiformes > Percichthyidae > Macquaria > Macquaria australasica. The sequence continues at coordinate 1,019,819 of SEMN01000098.1, read as the reverse complement.
TAGAAGTATAAAGTTGCATAACATGGAAATACTCAACTAAAGTACAAGTACCTCTAATTTGTGCTCAGGTTAACTTGAGTAAATGTACTTAGTTACATTCCAATACTGGAAAAAGCATATGAAAAAGTGAGAAGACTCACAGTGAGGCCGGCTTCACCTTTGACACCAGGTCGGCCCTAAAATAAGAATCCAAAAAATTTAAAAAGAAACAAAAGTAGTTAAAGTATTCTAAAAGTGGCTGGGTTTGAATTCCATTTAATAACAAGGATTAGAGAATAATTCTGTTACATTTTCACATTGCCGAGGAAGGTTCAGACCCTCTTTTTGGCGACCACAAAGCAGTATGCAATTAATGGACATATAACAGCATCATTAGTGTCACTCACAGGTAGCCCCGAGGTTCCAGGATCTCCCAAATCTCCTTTTATTCCCTTTAGCCCCCTCTCCCCTGCCGAGCCACGGTCCCCCTGTCACACATTGCATGGCAAAATGTCAGTGATCAGATCATAATACGTGCACACAAACCTACATCCAAAAAGTCTCAACAACGTGGTGACTCACTTTAGCTCCAGGAAAGCCTTCTCCAGGTACCCCCCTTGGCCCTGTCACGCCCTGGCCCCCCTGTTCACCCTGAATCAAACACATGAAAAGTTCATTACTTTGCATGTGCAGACCAGTTAAATACCTCTCAGATAGAGTTTACAGATTAAATTCCTATAAGGACAACAAATCTTAGCCCACCTTTGGTCCTTGAATTCCTTGCCCTTGTGGCCCTGTTGGCCCTGGAGGGCCAGGCCGCCCAGGGTTACCCTGCAGTACAGAGGATATAGTAAGAATCACATTGGAATGGACTCCTTTTTTATTTCATACAATTTCTCTTGTCTTTTTACCATCTAAATTCCCCAAGAAAGTATTAGGCACCATTGTCCCTCCCTTACACACCTTTCTGATAGCTGTACCATCATGTCAAGTAATAATCCCGTCCATTCACCCTCACATCTTCACTTTAATTTGACATTTTGTCAAATTTTAGTTGGATTATTGTTCAGTTACAGCCAACTTTCATATAGGTAAACAGCAGACTGTACCAAAAGCCTACCACAGACGAGGTGAGGGTATTTAACCTTTGATGAACTGTGACCCCTGTGGCCACAAGTCGCAATTACAGAAAGACGGTAAATCCTAAAATACTGCATAACGGTAGCACACTTAGCGAAGAGTCATAAAGTCAGTGAGCTCACTCAGTAATGTCAGTTAGTCAGCAATATCAGACCAACTAAAGCTGCAGCGGTAACACTCCAGAGTGTACTGAATGGAGAGGGGGTGTTTTGCTGTATTTTGTATTAACTACTGTTGTGTTGACCTTATAATAGGGTCAACAAGTTAATAAGTTTTAATTTAGTAAATATTCACTTTCTCTTTGTCTTTTCTTCTTATTTTTTTTTTTGGTGAATAAAACCCCTGTTTCTGAAATCTAAAACCTGCGTGCTCGTGTCTACCTTTTTGGTCCTTAACAGCCGTGATATGTTCTTATTTTTTAACAATTCTTGCTTTTCTTTGATTTAAAGACTCTAAAATGTGTTTGGCTTATAGTTCCTTGACTTGAATGTTTGAGCTTCTCTGTGCAGAATGATGTATGTGCAGAGTTTAGTTTGACACTAGAGGCCTGTTTTTTTTTTCATATTCATCTGCTGAAGGAGGAAGGTTCTCTGACTTCAAGACGTGTACGTTTGAGTTTGTGTCATTACAACTAGTTTGGAGCCAATCATTGCCCAATAAGCAACTTACACAAGTGTGATGTTGAAACTTGAAACCTCCAGAACACAGACACTGAGAATGGACTTTACAGATAAGTAGGAAACATCTTGTGTCCAGCAGTTAAACTTTTGCAATGAAAAATATGGGTCTGGGTTTTTTAATAAGAGAAGGAGGAGATGTCATTTAACAAGGTGATTGAAAAAACATATTTTCTGTGTGGCTTCAGTTCAGAATGAAAGAATAAGGTCGTATTGTCCAAAATGAATTCAAAGAGCATGGCCAGATCAGCCATGTATCACACGTGTAATCAATAATTCATCTTTCTTGAACAGATGTATAATGAATGTGAAACAGCCTGCCATTTTTCTAGGAAACAGCCTTTACAAGGTGAGGATTATCCCTGTTTTATAATACTGAGTCAGGAATTTCTGACACCACCATTCTCTCAACATGGATAAGAGCTGAAATCTGCCAACGTGACCTGCTTTCTCATTTTTTTCCCATTTGATGGCTTTAGTTGAGTCCTCAATTAAATCTTGCCTACCACTGCAGGACCGTGACAGCGCTCAGACCTGCAGAAACACTGGTCTGAAGCCTGCAGGGAATCTGGATGTGATATTTGAGGACATGTGGGTGCTGGGTGTTGCTTCGGTTAGGCCTGTTAGGCCAAGTGCTTCTCATCAGACACATATGTCTGTGGAGATTCACACTGTGCACCGATGTGTCAAATCATGATAAATACCCTGAACAAATGAACTGGCAGCCTTTGAATATAAGGGCCTCTGTGGTGGGAATGTTCGCACACAAGATGAAGCACTCTTTTTTTTCTATATGGAGCTCTACAGATAGACTACAGCAAAGACGTAATTCTTCAGAGAACATGACTCAATCACGACCATCTGGCTGTATGTCAAATACAATTACAGAGAGCTTTCTGCATAAGTGAACACATTACATTGTTGTCCTTGACTTGTGTTTGCAGAAACAGAATACAAATTCTGTGTTTTATGAGTTAAATAATTTAGATTAAAAGTCAAAATGGAAGTCATTTTAGTGAGACGTAATGTAAAATCTAAAAAGTTATTAAGTACCAGAGGTCCTTGGAGGCCTTCGCCTGGAGGTCCTGGTAAACCAGGCAGCCCTCGGAAACCTACATCCCCCTGCAAAGAAGAAAACACAGTAAAGATATATGAACAACAACACCTCAGCAATTTACAATCCATCAAACAAATGAACTTCTGTGCTGAGTGAAATCTGGTTTCCTTTAATTAGCTTCCTTAAACAAATGACCCAATCTCTCACTGGGGAGATACTTTCACTTATCTTCAATGCAGATTCAGACATAGCTCTGAAATTGATCGTACAGTATTTGACAACAGAGGTTCATTTTACAAAAGTCTTAACACAAAATGTTACGCTCCTATTTCTGGCCTCACGTAGCACACACACACAAATAAATAATCTAGTGATATATCATGCTGTAATGTATCACAGAGTTTCACAACATTGTGTACATTTATAATTGAATTGTAATCTTTCTGTAAGCATTTTAAAATAGAATAATCATTAACAAATAATGCTGTCAAACAGTAACTAACCCTCAAAACAGAGTCTGCAGAGGTAATTTCCTTAAGATTATACAAATAGCAATGAGAGAAAAGTGTGCAATTTATGCAGAAGTCAATATGTGAAATAACAGAGTAAGAATAACTTTTGAAAACTTTGATTTAATTAATTGAATATGTTGTATCACTGTAAATATGACTGTGACTGACATCAGTTCACCTTTTCTCTTCTGTATCTACCACAAAGTTTGTTTTTATTCAGGACACCATACCTTTCATATTTACATTAAGTTTAACCATCTAAAATACAGTAACCATTTAAAAAACAACATTTTAACTGTATGGCAGAAGTAGCTGCATTGATTTGGTGATCTGTACACTTAGTAATAAGCATTGAAATATGAGGCATTGTGCCAAATTGAGGTGTGTGTATTCTGTGTATGGAAACATTGAAACTTTGTTGTGAAAAATGAGCCAAAGTGATTGTAAAATACTGTAAGATAAGACAGATGACTGCAACACCAACATGATTACAAATTGGTATTATATTGCTCATGCTGAGTAATATAAGCTAATTATTTAGTGAGTTGGTGTTGATTAGAGACAAGTAAAATTATCCCTCCCTTATAAAAAAAATAAAAACATTTTATGATTCAGTGTTAGACTCAGTGGCTACTGTCAGATTACTAGATGGGCAAAACTACACTTGTATGATATGCACTACTGCAACTCTCTCACTGTCTTTCTTTCTTTCTTGCGCCAACATGCACTTAGTTGACAAACAGTAGTTTTGGTCTGACAGATCCAAGATCTTACCTTTGGTCCAGGGACGCCCACTCCCTCCAGACCGGGTTCTCCTGGAAGTCCAGGCAGACCAGGAGGGCCCTAAACAACACAGGACATTGAGGTAGAATGCACTCTTAGAGATGACGAAATTATTAAAGGAATAGTTCGACTTTTTGGAGAGGAAACTGGCCAAGACTCCAGAAAGTTAGTAGTCCCGGCCAAGAAATAGTCTGGCACATAGACCCCCGTAAAAAAAGGCAAACTGTCTTTACGCTGTGGGTTGTGTATGGATTAAACAAATGAGATATGACATGTTAGTTAGCTTTAGATGTGATTTTGTTACCTTTAGATGGTGTTGTGCTTGTTGTTTCCAGTCATTTTTCTATGCTAAGCTAAGCTAACCGCCTGCAGGCAGTATCACAATTAGCGAGTGGTCTCGATATTCTCATCTACTATCATCAACTATTCCTTTAAATCTCTTCTTCAGTGACCACATATACTCCTATCAGCCGACATGTAATTTCTTTGCCCCTGATTCCCCTACTGTGTCTTGTTTGCTATGGTCTTAATCAAGGAAAACATACCCAGGAGATATATAAGGGTCAGCTATTGTAACGTTTGGTAATAAATGTCTCATTGATGGATATATGGCTGGAACTGATGGTTAGAGTAAGCCAGACAAAAGACAGATGAATGGACCACTACATGTAATGTGTGTATGGACGGTATGAAAGCACAGATTTATGAGTGGACAGATGGGCACAGTGTGTAAATCAGTTCCTCACCGTGGGGCCAGGGTAACCTTCTCCTTTGGGACCGAATGGACCGGCAGGGCCTGGATCTCCACGGTCACCCTACAACCGACAAGTCAGTCACCCATTCATGCAAAGGATACAATGTGATTCACAGATAGATGTTCAAAGGAAACTGAAGTGGAATGTGGATGTAAATGGACACACATGCTTTCTGCTCCTTTGCCTTTGCTTCTGTATTGTATTGTGCAATACTTCAAAACACGAGAAGGTTAAAACGACAAACATGCCGTGGCATGATTATGAACTTAAATTTTGAACAAATGTTGGAGCAGGAACAGGAAGTATGCAGATTTGTGTTTCCCATCCCATTTTTTGACAGCCTCTCTGTTCTTGCTGGATGCTGGGAATTTTCCTTTTGTCTTTGTGATCAAAGTGCACCCATGTGCTGCCAGATCGGCCTCTCGTTACATTCATTTACATACATTCACACATTCACAATATAAAGAGTCGGTCTAGACTTGCTCTATTCGAAAAAGTGCCCTGAGATAACTTTGTTATGATATGGCGCTATATAAATAAAACTGAATTGAATTGAATTGAATTTGATAATTGATTTTCCAAACATAGACTGTTCAGCTATGACAACATGCTTGCACTTGTTTATAGAAAATCTGACTGTGTGTTGACAGGCACACATCCAAGACATGAGTTAGATACATTGTTGTTTTTTAGAAAAGAGGTTTATGTGGAGTGTTACCTTTGGACCAGGAAGTCCGTAGCCAGTCTCCCCAATCAGACCAGGAGGACCACTTGGGCCTAGATCACCCTAGAACACATATTAGCACTAATTAACTCTATATTGTCATAACACAGTAACACCATATTACAAAGGTTCCCAACATAATACTGACATTCAGTGCTGGAATGTAACAAAGTACATTTACTTACTTTAAGTAGTAGCAGTAAGTACAATTTTGACGTACTTGAGTATTTACTCAAGCTACTTTATACTGTATACTCCTAATACCTTCCAGAGGCAAACATTGTACTTTTTACTCCACTACATTTATTTACCAGCTATAGTTATATACTTTGCAGATTAAGATTTTTATACACAAAACCTGTGATGAGATTATAGAATATAATGCATTGCTTCAGATCAAACCACCCAACAGTCAGAGCCAGTTTAACGTTCCTAGGGGCCCCCAAGACAAAAGTGAGCTGTGGGCCCCTAATCAGACTCCTCAGCCTTCCTTTCCAGCCTTCCTTTTAGTTTGGTTATAATTTGATTAAATGAAAAGGTTATTTAAGAATATGTACCATGGTAGCACAACATCAACTTACATATTAAAAGGTAATGAAATTAGATTTTGAAAAGCTGAATCCATAATAAAACACACCATTGCACAATTAAACACTTTTTGGTTTTGCTGCTACAGCCTTTATTGGTCTGGTATGACCAAATATTAGCAAACTTTATATTTAATATTGCAGTGTAACTGGCACTACTGAGTCAATTCAATGGTTTTATGACACCCCCTCTTGTGCAACTATATTTTAGCATTTACTATGATCCTGTAATGGCCACTTTTTGCCACAGTGGCTGCTGTTCAGCAGAGGTTACATAGCATTGCTTTAAGTCCCTTATCATTTAGTTCACATTGTGCTTTTGTGGTGCCTATTAACAACCAAATATTCAATTAATCAAGTTACCACAAAGTAACTGCCACACAGTTAACCTGGGCTCTTTGGGGCCCCTGAGGTTTTGGGGGTAGTTGCCCACTTTGCCCAGTTGGTAATCCTAGTCTTCAACAGTATGTAAAGTCAAATCAGCTCGCCTTTGACCAACGTTCAAATGCTGCTTCCATCCATCCATCCATTATCTTCCACAGTTTTCTAATGTTACTACAGGAGACTGGGAGTAGTTACCTTGGGCCCTGCGACGAAACGGCCTGGTGGACCAGGTAAACCCCCCCTGCCTTGTGCCCCTGGTTCTCCCTGGTGAAGATTAATGCAAGCCAAGTGGTTAAAATCATTAGCTCGTAAATTATCTTTTCTGATCATTTCTTACCATTTATGCCTTGACAATATGCAAAAATAGTGAATTATTTAATAGCTAATTGTGGCTTAATAGCTCCTCACCTTTGGTCCTGAGGGCCCAGCAATGCCAGGTGGACCAGTCAAGCCCCTTATTCCTCTTTGGCCTTGGTCACCCTTAAAGATCACATTGGGAATACAGTTACTAATCTGATATCTGTGGCTTTACATAATATATACAGGTCAGCAAAGTCCTACTGCAAGACATGCAAACAAGTGAGCAGGAAATGTCACTTTTTTTACCTTTTCACCCTGGGTGCCAATTCCAGGTGCTCCCTCTAGCCCCCTGAAACCTACAGCTCCTGGCTCACCCTAAAGACACAAACATACACGTTTTATTACTTTAGGGACACATGTAGTTACAGTAGGTGGTGAGTTAAACTACCTTCTGTCCAGGGGCTCCATCCTCCCCTGGCAGGCCCGGCAAACCAGACATTCCCAGTGATCCTGGCTCACCCTATGGACAGATTCGTGGATATGTGTCGGTTTACGGATTGGAAAATTTAAGTCACGTAAAAATATAGATGGTTGTTGCTGACGTGAGTTTCGACTCACCTTAGCTCCGGCGTCTCCAGCCCCTCTTTCTCCTGGGCTGCCAACCTCGCCTGGCAAACCTTGGTCCCCCTGTGTGTGACAACATGAACTTCATATTAGCAACTTATTCTTGGTTTTATTATACACTATTGCTAACATTTTGTGCAGGGATTTGCTTTGATTTCTAAGACTCTTTTTTAATTAAATAATCTGGATTTTTGTGCAGACTAAAACTGATGGTGTTCATTTGGCGTTATCAAACAATATTGTGACTGTTTGTATAAACCTTGGGTCCAGGCATGCCCTCTCCTTGTGGGCCTCTGCTCCCTGGTGGCCCCCTTGGTCCTTCCATGCCCTGCAAGGATAAATGGATGCAATAACACAAAGAGAAGCCATCTATTAAAAATGAACACTACTTAAAAATTGGATGGCTAAGGGACTGTACAAAAATTCTTGGGTGGTGGTTTGAAAAAAACACAATACTCCTGGATCTTTATAGCTATTAGTCACTGAACATGTTCTGCTGAGAAAGCAGCACTGCAGGGAAGTTAAACGTGTCATTATTAAGTTAAAAGAGCATTGCACTACTATAATATTGTTAGACTTAAGACGGACAGTTTAAAAAAAATTCACACATTCTTCCTTGTCAATGTAGATTACATTACCCACAATGCAACTCGGCTGCTGGCAGCTTGGTAGGAGTTTCGGATGTATTGTGCTAGTAGCAGCAAATGTAGCCTTGAGCCTCTAGCCTCCAGCAGAGATGAGGAGCAGGCTTTAGAGGTCTGGTAAGCTCACTTCTTTCCAACTCCACAGCCCCAGATTTGATTCATTTTCAAACTTGCAGTCTTCTGACTCAACCCACGCTGACTCAAGTGACATCACTTGAGGACATTTATCAGACTTCACACAGCTCCCTCTGGAGCCACAAAAGGCTCTATGCAACTTGTTTTACATATGCAGTAATACTCCCCAACACCTGAAAACACCTAAAGAGAGTTCCCCCTTAACCTACAATATAATACAAGTTTAGCATCAGACGTCGATGTTGCCAACTTGTTTTACTTACTGTATAAAGGGAAATGAAATGACACCACGGCTATTTACAGCCTGATAGTTTTGAACGTTCATTAATGCACACTTTTTTTTCAGTCCACAAGTGATTTAAACACTTTATCATCCGTTTCTCTACAGTTAGCTGAACTGTAACCAACATTAAGAGTTTTTGCTTATACACATCAATTTGTGCTTTTAACAAAAACAGCTGTGCATAAATGGAGCTTATTGGCAGTGCAGTGTGAGAGCACATGGCGCACACACCTGTTTCCCTCTCTTCCACACGTCAGTGAGCAGTGGACTTTAGCCATATTCCGAAAGTAATTAACTCATGTTTTGATATCAGGGAAGCGATCTTTGGCTCAGCTGTCAGCAGGAAACAATCTCCTCTGAGTCTCCAGCTGTGCTGCAAAACATGAATAGTTATGCAACTTATGCATCATGTTGGTTTAATTATGACGGACAATCAGACTGACCTTATGTATAGGCTTTATTTCTATTGTTTGGAATCCAGGGATGGGACAAAAAATATTATGGTGGTCAAGCCCCCCATAGCTGGTGCCTCTTCACAGTTCGAATGCCAAGTTCAGGGATCACCAAAGTGATTACAAATTATCCTGAGAGGGACATGGATATCTGTACCAAATTCCATGGCAATCCAACCAATAGGTATTGAGATATTTCCAAAGTGGTGGACCGACAATCCAACAAACTGACATTGCCAACCCTAGAACCACGCTGCTAGCATGGCTAAAAATACAGAGTGGCTGAAATAGTCTTCAATTTGTTACAGTTGCCATAAATGTGGCATTATTGTTCAATTTCACCATTGTGAACTGGTGTTGCAGTGTTTTTCTAAGTCAAAGGGAGGGTCCAAGGAAAATATTGTTAACGCTGGCAATAAGTGAGGTTCAGAAAATATGGTTCAGCCCCCCTTCCCACCCCAGTAATTTTTGTATAGTCCCATAGAAAGACTGGTATGGAATTTACATTCATGTGACAAGGAAAAACATGCAAAACTGTAATTTTATAGCTGTTTAAGCCTCAGTGGGAGTCATATCATTAAAGTACTTGCCTTCTCGCCCTGTATGCCTACTCCTGGGAGACCGACGAGCCCTGGAGGACCTGGAGGGCCAAAATCCCCCTACAGGTTCAGATAAGAATGGAGGTTAATGATTATAACAGCATGTAAATGCTGATAGTGTGACGGTGCTTCACACGGTGCATTTCATGATTTCTTGCATGTGGAAAGCACCCAACTGTAGGATTCTTTGCCAAGATCCCTTGCATTTCCTTTTGGCTCAGTAATGGATATATACTGTTAATTGCAGAGTATGAGTACATTCAATTCAGTTCACAGGCACATTTTCATTTGCACATTCATGCAGTAAAATATTTTTATACTAATACCTTGATGACATTTGTTTTTTGATTCAATTCTTTTCATCTGTTACATGCAACATAAACATCATAAACATATTATGCTGACACACAGAAAACCCTGTCGGCACTGGTTTGTCATTACCACACAAAAACATTGTTGCAATTATCTGTGATGAACATCACCACAAGGCTACAGTAAAACTGGCAACACAAGAACCCCCATGTAAAAAGCTTTACATTTTAAAAGACCCATGTTTTCTGGGGATAACAGTTTCATTCATTCCCAAATGTTAACATCATATTCCACGGACATAAGATGAGTTATGTAACTTTAAAACACATTTCAAATCAACTCAAGAGTCTTCTAGTCGTGTCCCATCAACGTCTGTGAGCTAAAAGATTGCCAGATGGCTGCAAAGATCTGCTGACACATCCTGATAGGTAGAGAGAATACCTTTATGTAATTATATGACTGTGCCAGTGCAGAGCTGGCTTTCCCACATTCATCAAGTGTGATGCTGCATTCCTCCTACACTAGCCAGGCTTTAACCTTGATTCATCAACTGCAGACTGTGACCTCCTATATAACACCACGCTGAATGCATTCACCGGTGGCTGTGCCAACTCTTGGCCTTCTTCGCAACAGGACTCAAAGCTTTATCTTCATGCCTGTGTGAAGGCATTCAGCCAGGCATCTTATTTACAGCCTCTCTGTACACTACCTTGTCTCCTTTGATTCCAGTGCCCGGCTGTCCTCTGGGCCCCCGTGGCCCCTCCAAGCCTCGCTCTCCCTGTGAAGACAGACAGAGAAGTTATTGCATTTTTGCTCTTGAAATAGCAGTTACTATATATGAAAACAATCACAATGTAAGAGCATAATAGAATAACAGGAAGGCTTTGATAAAATCAGGACAAGTCAGACAAATGGAAAATCTTATTTTCACTACTCTCACTTAATCTGATATCCACATGAATCAGCCAGTACAAATAGCTACACAACAGATTGTAGTTGCTAAATGTAGGTTTTCTGATTGAGGTTTGGGTAACAACATTCCTTTTTAATTCCTGTTTATGTTGATGTATACATGTCAAGCTTGGGCTGAAGTTGATGGACAGCACCGTTTACAGAGACAGTATCCAAACAGAAACATTTTACTGTTAGATAGTTTTGGCTATAAGCATGAGTAAATTGTTAGTGCAGAGTGTTACCACAGAAACCAACTAAAGGTTGCCCTTCAAAGTCACTGTGGGTTATTCCAAGTTTCAAATCTGACTTTAAAGACCCGTTTTTTCCTGTTGTTTACTCCCCCTGGGATTTAACATTTACAATGTAAACTGATGTAAATGATCTAGAGGGCTGTTGTAACATTCCTTAGCTAAAGTGGGAAGGCTTCTCTGTACCTCCCAAAAATATGAATTTATTGGAGTGATTCGTGACATCATAAATAATGGAGCCCAACTGAATATGCCTGCTTCATGCCCTAATATCCAACTACATGCTAATTACATAACTGCAATGTGGACATTTTAGACATCAAGAGTACTTAACAGAAATAAGACAAAGCCTCTAAAGCCATGCTAGTAGCTCATATGAGGCTGTATTTAGGCACAGTAGTGCTTTGAGTTAAGTGCTAACAGCATAATGCTAACACGCTCACAATGACAATGCCAACATGCTGATGTTTAGCAGGTATAATGCCTATTATGTACACCATCTAAATTTGGTGATTAGCTCTAAACACTAAGGATAAATTAAAATGTTGACTTGATGATGGCACTAAAAGGAAAAGTTAAGGCATCACCAAAGTTATACCAATTTATTCTGAGGGGGGCATGAATGTCTGAGCCAAATTTCATGTCAGTCTATGGAATAGCTGAATAGTTTAAACATACTTAAACCTCAAACGTGAACCTCATGGAGGTGCTAGAGGAAAAGTCAGGGGATCACTAGGATTCCTCGTGTCAGAACCATGAATGTCTGTACAAAATGTCATGCCCATCCATCCAGCAGATGTTGAGATATTTCAGTGGATAAGTAAAAGTTTTGACCTGTTGGTGGCACTACAGGAAAAGTCAGGGGATCACCAAAGTCATTAGGATTCATCCTCTGGGGACCATGAATGTCAAAAATTCATGGCAATTCATCCAACAACATCCAATTGTTGTTCAGTCTGTGATAAGCTAAAATCAGTCTGTAATATTGGTGGCTCATTTATCAGTCTAATGTAAATGCTATTCATTTTGGTGGTAATAACTTTCTCATGTTACTCCTTTGAGATGTATTGTGAATAAAAGCCAACATTATTCCTTTGACTCCCTCGAGTACAGTTTGTGTCCAACGTCGAAGCCCTTCTTGTCAGGTTAAACATTCTGTTCAGTGCAGATGCCACACTCACTTTGTTAGAATGAGCTCAGCTTACTGTTCCAGATAACATGAAGTTTCTATGCCTGTTGAGGTGATAGAGGTGTTTTCCAGCCAGTTCAGTAAAAGTTTTATATGACAGTCGCAGCATGCTTCCAAAATCAGACCGTGAAACACACAAAGTTAGACTCAGCTTGGCTTCTTTTAAAGCTGGACTATGTAACTATATAAGCATGTGACAACTACGTAACAATTACAGGATAGTGGTACATACTAAAACATCGTGTAAGAGTAGCACAAGCAGACAATCAAGTCAGTGAACGGGCTTATTATACAGCAATATCTATCCAAGGCTCGCTAACATGAGCTAACTTTAGCCACCATAAGCTACTGGTCATACCAGACCAAATAAGGTTGTAGCAGCAAAACCCCTAAATGTATTGAATAAGTAACAGTGGGTTTTATTTTTTATGAATTCAGCTTTTCATTTGTTAGAGGAAGAATGTGTTATTTCTTCTTTCTCTTACATGGTCTCCCATTAAATGTGTGGTTTGCGCTATTGTGTATAAACTGGAGCAATAGTGGTGGCAGGTGCGGCCCAAGGCCTGAGGCATCTCGATATGTGTGTATTGATAGTTTCTGTACAGAGGGAGAAAGAGTCTCAGTAGTTAGGGTTAATGTACTGTTATATACCAGTGCTGGTTTCGGGCACTATGCATGTTGACCTGCCTGTAGCCTTCACTTCTTTTCTGTCGTTTTTCACCGGAGATGTATTTTCCCACAATATTCTGTGATACACAACAAAGGTTAGTGGCCATTTTATGAAGAAAAAACATATTAGACAAAACTATGAAAACCAAACTTAACAAAACTTATGAAGACAAAACTTAAAATGTGTCTGGAGAGGATCTGTAAGTATGGAAAAACAGAAAAAGCAGGAATGGAAATACAGTGAGGGATTAGACCAGTAATCCAAGTTGACAGTAAGTACAATGAAAAGAGTGCAGCATAAAGTCTGGCTTTGCATGACTCTGCAGAGAAGTGTTATTTCTCTTGAGAAAATGTCCATGTCTTCCAAGGTCATCCAGCTACAACACAAATATAGTGACAGACACAGAAGTATATTGATTAGAGTAGTGATGCTGCATTTGCATGTCAGCTTCAAAGACTATAGATTTATTGTCATAACTGTGGTCTCTCATTTTGGCACACCAGCAAAAGTGCTAATGATGTGGAAAAAAGGGTAATATTGCTGATGAGCTCCTGTGAATCTGGAGCTTGTCAAGACATGTCATGTGAGGAACGCTCCTTTAAAACAAGAACACCATCTGCGAGTCCGCGGTCAAATCTCCTGTTGAGGGAGAAATGAGCACCCCCGAGGCCAATCTGTAAATGCTGGGAGATACACCTCCTCCTGTTCAGGGGTGGAAACTAGCTGTTACCATCTCAGTGGAAAGACAACAAATGATATATTAGATGAAGGTCCAGGAGAAGCGGAAAAGGTATGATTTTTACCTGAATTATAGTTACGTCGCCTTCTGATGTAAAGCCACACTGTTAGTGTTGTAACGTAGCCAAAAAGTGATTACATTTGTCATTACTTAAATACATTCCACTAACTTAATCACACTCAATTTAACTGTCTGGATTCATCCAAACAAAAAGGGGTTTGGTCTGATTTTACACCTACAATTTGAAAGGAAACACTCACATTTTACGAAGTTAAAGTTCCACTGTTAATAATAACTTTTGCAGTTATTATTATATAAGTATTGATTTAGAGAGCCGTTTGTCCACTTACAGAAAATATTATAAAAAATCCTTATAAAGTACTTATAAAATCTAGCTATCTAATCTATCGAAGTGTTAAATTAACTCTGGTAGACATTTCTGTTCAAAAATTAAAAAGCATTTAAGGGAGTGCCGATTCTACACACAGAGGAAAATAAACACTGACAATTTGTGCACAGACATCTACAGCAAGGTACATCCCAAAAAGGAATGTTTTAAACGTTTTAAATATACATATATACATATATATATATACTTTCTACTTACAGTGAAAGAATGCAGTACATAAATGAGAACCCTAACCTAACCAGGGTTTTGCCTAGACTGGTGTTACAAGAATTCTGTCACCCATCAAATTCTATGACACCATTAGGAGATCCATGCTTTATCACATACTGTATTTTGATAGCTGGTGTTTCCGCAGTATTTAGATAAGGTCACACATTTTGATTCTGTAACTGTAGGCTGAAAGAACAAAATGTGACCCTATAGATACAGAATTGGTTTCCGATTTCAACTATCAAAATTTGTGCCCCATCTATCAAGTCATTGATCAAGTCATCAAAGTAAAACTCCCGGCCAAGTTCAGATTGAGTGGCCATAATATGGCAGCATGTACAGGTGCCTGACATTTGTTAGTTTATTTTCTTTATTAAGTTTATTCTAGGAGTGTGTTTTTCCATGTTAAAATCATGCTTGATAGATGACGTTAGCGTTACTTCATTTCCGCTCAGTGGTTTAATTGGTTATTTTTCAAACACCCATAGAAGCACGATTAGGCCTACTCTCGTATAAACACTTTTTACTCATGTTTTTACCTACTTAAAGACATGCCTAAGGCCAAGGGACCACCTTGAATCAAGGGTCACTGGGTGAACATGCACACATATCTATCTATGTACTGTAACTCACATTCACAAAAACTAATAAAAAAATCAAATTATTTGGATTTTTCACATTTTATTTTTGTGATAATACTTTCTGCAATTTTGACCGTACTTGATGGTATAAATGCTGTTTCAGAATCTCCTCTACACTCGAAGGAGTGAAATTCTGGTGGGGAAATACTGAATGCTTTTACTGTACCTTTTTGGCCCAAAAATGGTACATTTTAAGTATATCTGTCTTTTGTAATGTTAGAATTATAGAATGGAAACTGGACCTCAGGTCACTAAGAGACCCGAATTCCCAAGAAACATGCAAAAAACTTATTTTTAAGATATTAAAAAAAACCTAAAAATGATGAAGGAAGCAAAGAAAGTGGAATAAACTGTGGCAAGGAACATGTCTAATCTTTTGATTTGGCACATGTGTGCACATGTGTGCACCTGTGTGTGTGTGTGTGTGTGTGTGTGTGTATCCACATGTGGGACAGGGACAATATGTGTGTGTGTACGTCCTGAGAAGAGACAGATGGAGGAACAGACTCATTTTTTCTTCTCTCACTGAGTCAATCACTCTGTCATGTCTCGAGGTGTCCTGGCTATTTTCCTGTATTATCTCTGCATCTCCCGCTCTGCACTGGCATGTTCTCATGTCATCTAGTGGGGACAATCAATGGGCCGGATCATACGATGACCTAATAAGAACCATATTGCACTGCTGTATGTGAATTTATGGAACTTCTGTTTTGTGTTATCATCTCTTGTAACCATACACGTTGTCAATTTCCTGTCATCGCGCCCTGGAATCTGGATCCCAGACGGGGCCTTTGCGCAAGTCAGTGGGTAGGTAGGTGAAGTGAAGATGAATGCATGAAATCGGGTCAGGAGGGTTCAAAGCTTTTAACTGGCTTTAGTGCATAAGCCTCCCAGGAAAAAACTGTGAGCCCCAAGAGCCTGAGACATAAAAGACACTAACTCACCTTTGGTCCAGGGAGACCTTCTCCTATCAATCCTCTCTCTCCTTGGACTCCCTGTGGCCCTTGAGGCCCCTGAGTAAAACAAAACGATATAAATAACCACTGGAGGAACATAAAAATGACTTCTTTAACATTTGGCTGTTTGTCAAACCCCTCCCCTGAACAGGGATTGTTCGATCATAGCTTAGCATTAACTAGGAACAGCAGGCTGTGCTATTAATTTTAATTTCCATTTACAGGGTGCTGGTTTAAAATGAGTCAGTCAGAAACATTAAAAAGTCAGTTGGAGACAGAGTTTGAAACCAACTAACAGGGTTAAACTAACAGCTGATAAATGGCTTAAATGAGAAGCCTGCTTTTGTTTAGGGGTCAATTACTGTTGTACTGCCACCATGCATGTAGCCTTGATGTGAGGTGTGTGTGCTGGTTTCTTACTCACCGGTGGTCCAGGCTCGCCAAGTCCCTGAGGACCGGGAGGCCCTGGGTGCCCCTGAAAACCGACATCACCCTGTGGAGAGCAAGATGAGTGCAAACAGGGTGAGACACAGGTGGATTATTATGTTTTCATGACATAATTTTCCAAAACAATAGCGTGGCAGAATTTACCTTGGGTCCTGGAAGGCCGATCCCTGTTTCCCCTTGGATACCAGGTGGCCCAGGAAGTCCCCTTTCCCCCTATAAAAAGACAGGCAGTGACAGACATGTGCAAATACACACACACACAGATGCACAAACACACTGCTTTGTTAGTCTGATTCCTGGGTTCAAGATCTCAATTTGACATGATCAGACATCAGTAGAGCTGTCCAGTTCTGTCCAGAGCTGTCCATCAGTTAGTTTCTTTCAGTCCACACTTAACACACTACCTCTAATATTTAGCTATTTTTAAAGGGGGTTTAGACATGTGTTATGGGGTTCCTTCATTCCTTTAGTCAAGACTTTATTGGTAAAGAAGACAATTATTACTCACAAGCCATAAATCATGGCCATGTGCAGCAGGAGGGCACACGAGAAGCACGAAGAGGGCGTGGAAATGTTAGTAGGCGCATACCGGCACTTTTTTCCCCTTTCCCTTGCCCTTTCAGGCAAGTTGGGACAATGTTTAAAGCCAGACATTAGTCTGCTATTCAGGTGATATAGGATGACAGCCTGACAATCAACATGAACATTCTTCTAAAATAATTAAGGAGGGAGCACTTGGTGGGGAGTGTGGGCTCATGGCAGAATTGGTAAAACACAGAAAGGGGGCTTAGAAAGTAAGAACAGACTAATAGGCTGACAAGGTAATAACAGATGAGGTACTTCAGGGGGGTTTCAGATGTTCCAGTGGTGATGGATCATAAGTCACAAATAAATGTTCAAATGTATGGTCACCCAATCAGTGTTATCAGTCTGTAGGGCTACTTGACATTTGTGATGTTATTTATGTCCATGATGAATTGATTTAATCTAAATGCATTTTAAATGTCAGCTTCGTGAGTGTAATGTTATTCTGAAAAAAACTCTCAGGAACAGAGAGAACACTTTGTTATGTCACATGTTTTTTTCCCACTTTATATTCTTCCACACAGCAAGACATTTCATTTTTCAACTCTGCCACTCCACAGGTAACAAGGTTCTTTATTATTTTTGTCCTGATAAATCCACTGACATGGATGCCCCTTTCATACAAGTATGAAAGGAACTTAATTCAAACCAGACTGGAAAAGAGTTTATGTCTCCAACCAAAAAAACCCAGCATCTTTCAGACATGCATCTGGTTTTGGAGAAGCAGGCAGGCCAGTCTTTGGCACAAAGTGGATTCACTCAAATGTAAAGGAAGGACAGAGAGGGGGACATTTGATTTACTTCTTTCTTAGTTTCCTTTTGTACTCCCAGATTTCAGAGGTTTGGTTCAAGCATGTCAAAAAGCGATTTCAAAAGCATCAAAAATGTAAAAAATGTAAAATACTTACTTTTTTACCCATTGCGCCTTCAGGTCCAATATCGCCAAGTGGACCAGGCAAACCCTGAATTGTGAATAAGTATGTGAGGGTTACACATTGGGTATTGCAAAGTAACAGATTATCAAGGATCAGACAGACCCTGAACATGATAGTTGAAATTAAAATAGAACAATTGACTGTTGCCAAACCCCTCCCCCAAACAGTGATTCTTCAGTCATAGCTTAGAAACCTTAACTAGGCATGGCCATGTGAAACATATTGTATTGTAAGCACACATTTAACCTCTGTCTTGCTTGTCCAAGTATGTTTTTTAGCAAGCATCCATACATGTCTATAAAGTGGTTCTGGTGAGGATACTGACTTTTTGCCTGGAACATGTAGCTTTAGCCTCAGACTAGCATTACATCATATCCACAGGGTTCGTACAGCTTTTTAAGAGTAAAATCCAAGCTCTTTTCAAGCACTTTCAAGGTACCTAAACCAGACATTTCCACTCTCTAAGCCTTTATTATCACATCTAAATTGTTAGTATAAATGCCAGGAGACAACAAATAAATATGACGACAGAATCAAATATTAGAAGATTTTTGGTTTACATGAGTGATTGAGTCAATGATGAAACACCAGATTATGTTGAAAATCAAGCATTTTTCAAGGAGTATATTTGAATTCAAGCATATTCCTAACCTTAAAAACATAACGGTTAAAATTAAGCATTTTCCAACCTTTTAAGACTTTGTACAAACCCTATATCTATCATAAGCATATCTAAGACCCTCTTATATGGTTCTTGTTTTAAAACAAGTGAGCTGGAAACATTAAAGTTACCTGGACAAGTTTACCACCACAACCAGTTAGTGTAGATTAGGTAGCTGATAAAAGCAAAGACCCACTGTTTCAGAAATTACTATAAATTTCAAGTGGTCAATCTGCCATATTTATCATTGTAAAATGCACATGTGCCATGCTAGAATGGATAGCTTGACAGGTGTAGCACACTAAGTAAGGGGGCATGAGGCTTAGAGAAGACTCGATTGGATTTTATGATGAAAAGAATGATAGATTTCACCTGAAGTCCACGATTTCCTCTTGGGCCAATGGTACCTTCAGGACCCTAGAAAAGAATAGGAGTTGCTTAACATTAATAATCCATGGTGATCATAAACAATACTTTCATCTTAAAGGGGTTTGTTAGATTTAATGATAGTGTGGTAAATAAAAAATTAAAAGGATGTGGAAAATTAACTTCAACCGGTGATTACCGTAAAACAAAACTCTGTCTCTTTATAAAGGTCAGTCGTTTTATTTATTTGTTTTATCTCAGATAAAAATGGGTAAGTGAGTTCAAGCAGATGTCCTCGACTGCATCGCTGAATCAATGGCAAAAACAAAATAAAATTGCAACAGCAGATTATAATTGAACTTGGTTTCAAGTTCTTACAACATTAAAGGGCAACATACTCTGTCTCCCTTGATTCCAGGTGTGCCACACTCCCCTCTCTCTCCCTGTAAGAGAAGAAAAAACTGTTTAGTGAAGTCCTTAGCATAGCGTCATTTTGCATAATTTCAGACCTACAATCAAATTCCACGGCTTTTCCATAACAAGTTTATGTCACAGAGTACAATTGCCAAGGCACAATTATTCTTGGAATAATCGATTTTAATATCCCAGCTGGTATGCAATACCTAATGACGCGGGATTTACGTAATTAAATTCCTTCAAAAGAAAAGTAACTAGACAGGCAGACAGGCTTGACATTAAAGAAAGATGAAAAAAGGAGAACAAAATGCCATGATATTTCCAATGTCTTTTCTGTGTGGGCTCCCTTTCAAAGCACTTTATCAGGTCTGGAAGACATAATTCTCCGGTCTCTCTCACTGTTGCAGATTTTCCACAAGCGTGGGAACCTGATACTTTGACAAACCATGCGGGCATATTAAGAGACTCTACAGTAGAATCCATACAATACCTTCTCTCCTTTGTATCCCGACTTTCCCTGTGTGTATAAAACAGTCTTGTTAAGTCAGGAGGAAACAGGCAACAACCAAAACACTGCCACACAGAAAAAGATGTGTCTCTTTTCCTTTTAGAGCAATGATTCATGTGAAAGATGAAACAAATTGGAAACAATTTTATACCGTACTATCTTGGTTTAATCTTAATCTTAACAACTTGATTCGAGACCCTCAGCTCACCTCTGCTCCTTCCCGACCCGGAAGTCCACTGAGCCCACTCTCACCCTAAGGAAAAGAGGGATTTTAGTTTTACCAGGAAAGGTTTGTACCAGCAATATCTGGAACTGGTAGTAGGTTTGATAAAAAAATTAAATAAGTAGGCAGCACCTTCTGTCCTTTTGGGCCGGGTCTTCCATCTTCTCCAGGCCGACCCTTCTTGCCCTGTAGAAAAAGCAATGGAAGCCCCATTAGGCAGAAAACAAGTGTAATAACAATGACGTGAATGCAGCATAGACTGATGTTTTGGCAACTGTGTGCCTTCCTCAGAGCTTGAAGGGAAAAGCATGACAACATCGTATTTATAGCTTCCAGGGCAACCAATCAGTTTGTATGAAGTGGATTATCTGTTGAATAAGAACAATACAAAATTATTTAGTAGCCCCTATTAAATCATTCATTTCCACTGCAGTATACATACAAAATCTTTTAAGGCAAACTTGACCCACTACTAAAAGTTGCATATGCAGAAAATGCCACATGATACCAGAAAAAACCCAACATAGCATACTGAAGGATACATTTCAACTTAATATGAAGAACTAAACATTAACAGGCTTCACCTGAGCTACGAGAGTAAAAAACAAACAAACAAAAAAACATTATATTTTCTTTCTCAGTATATATTTAATTATAAAAGTAATCAAATTAGATCATAAGAAAAGTCATGTCAAATCATGTCATAAAGTAAACCATCCCTGATCCTAATAATATCTAGGTTAAAAAAAGAAAATGAAGGTTCATTATAGTGGTGCTACTATGTGTAGATTGCATTTAATACCTCTTCCTCAGTCTAAGGCTTGGCTCATGGGGAAAGGATAAATGTTATGTCACATCAGCTTGTCTTATTCTAAAGGTTAACTGGATAATTATCTTATCTGGGACTGATCACAAGAAACTACCAGAAACTGCAATGATACCATATATTAAAGGAATACTTTGACTTTTGTTTTCTTGCCAAGAGTTAGATGAGAAGATCGACTCTCATATGTCCGTTAAATATAAGGCTACAGCCTGCATCCGGGCTAGCTGTTTCCCCCTCCTTTCAGTCTTGATGCTAAGCTAAGCTAACCGTCTCTTGGCTATGCAGTAAATATGAAGCTACAGCCAGCAGCTGGTTAGTTTAGCTTAGCAACATGTTCGACGTGCATCATGGATAAAGGCCACTGAGTCTGGGAGCAGATGAGTCAGAGGGGATTTCTGCATGTGTATGAGAGCACTTACTCAAAGTGTCTGGCTCTTCTCTCTGTTTTCATGCATGTGTGTTGTGGACTATGCATGTTCTTATCTTTCAAGTATCTCCCTGTCTGTACGTCTCTGTTTGCACACACACTGCTTCCGTCAGTGTGTGCCTGCTGCCCGTGATGTGAAACAGCTTTTGTTCGGAGCATTAGGTTTAAGGGGGTAATTACTCTGTTCTCATCCTGTGAAAATACATCAAAGCAAAACCACTACATCTAATTGTGGCTGACCTTCTCTGGGTAATAAAAGAAGCGCTCACATCACGACATGGCTTTGGCAGGCAAAGAAAGGCATCTTATCCAACGAGCATGTGTCCTCAGACAATCCCAAGTGGATGGGTTCTTTCAAAAGACATCATGGTACTGATTTCCCATGTAAATATCTGTTTAGGCCTGTTCTCAATAAACTGTAAGAGGAATGTAAGGAATTTGCTTTACTCTCACTGCTGCAGGGAAACAGAGCTTCTCAAAACCACACAATTTACTAAACGTCCCCCAAAACCCTGCAATTATGTAGCCTGTAAGCATCATGGATGCCTTTGTCAGCTGTTGTCCTCTACGGAGCTTCAAAATGAGGCAGTTTGGGAGTAATTGTCTTTTAGTAGCAGCAGAAGAATACACATGGTTTTCAAAAAGAGATATTTGATTACTTATTGTATGCAGCAGAGGAGGGTCAATATGGAACCCCAAAGTGTTCAATATTGAATAAATGAAAACGACATTATGAAATAAATAATCATACGAATAAATTGCCTAAAATATCTAAATAACCCAACAATTTGTGAAATAATTGAGGAAATAATTAAAACTAAACTCATTATTATGAAATGTAATTTCATCATTCTTATTTTCATGATAACAGAGCTTTATTAGATATCATTTTTAATTTGATTATATGACAGTGCTCAACAGGCCAATAGTGGGTAGGAGGAATACTTACAGGAGGGCCGCTGGGTCCCCGCTCACCCTTGTCACACGCACACTTGCTCTGGGCCAGAGGACACTTCAAACACAGGGAAAGACGAGTCAGACGGGCCATATAGGGACATGAATTAAGAAATGTGAGGAAATACCGCAGTCTGGAGACTTACCCCTTCATTCGCCAGTGCCGTCTGTGGAGCAAGAAGCATAAGAATGTCAAGATGTGGTCACATTTGCTCCATATGGTTCATTCACACCCCACCAGCAGACATTTACAGAAAGAGATCCAAGAAAAACAGCCTAATTCAAAATCTGAGCTGAGCTTTTTATTGTTATCTCAAAGTTACATTGTAGGATTAGACAGGAGCGACAAATACCTGCTACTCAAACCCCCAATTAAACTCGTTCACTGCTGGCCTGGGTTCAGTTTGTCAAATGGCCTTCAACCTCCTCCACCTGTTTCTGCGAGTGGACTCACATCTTGCCCTTCCCCTTGTAACAGACACTTCTTGCCAGCAGCCAGAGCCCTGATTTTCACCCCACGGGTTGCTTTTCTCTTCAAAGCTGACCACAATTTCTATACAAGGGGGGTGGGGGGTCGAAATTCTACCAAGACTAAACACAAACCACATGCATTTATCAGTAAAATAGCCTTGCTAAGCATCCAGGGGATGTTTCCGTAGTAGGGAGGGGTGTCTGAAGACAACACAGACAATCTGTCCCTTCTTAGAGGATGGAGCGATGCAGTCTGAGACTAAAGATAAAAGACAGTTTCTCAGCTGAGACAAAGGCACATGCTTATGACATACAGATGCTGCCTGTACAGGGCAATGAGATGAAAGTCTGGTTGTGGACTGGCTGCTGCTGGGCTCTTGCATGCCAGCAGAATGCAGGCTGTCGGGTTCAGTGGTCTAGGAGCCTCAGTGTAAGTTTTCTATGAAGTTTTCCCTTATAATATTTGGATGTGTACCACCTGTGTCAACAGCAAGCCTGAGTTTGAAGTGGTGTTTGAGGAGCTGGTTGAATAATGTAGCGTGCATACACGTTCTTGCTGGGTTCCTGCTCTTACTGCACCTGATTTTCCCACAAAGGGTTTTACTGTGGAGCATATGTTACAGCCAACAGCCTGGTTGTGTCTGCAGGATGTTGCTGTGGAGCACATGTTCTAATTATCTTAGTGGAAATGCATGGTTGCCTTATGAAAGTAACCCCAACCACTCAAGTCAAGATAAACAATTGGAAATAAAGACAAACGTTGTCTTAGTTAACCCCCAACACATGTATGGCCAAAGAAGAATTTCAGAGCTTCCCATTTTTTCGGGCCAACTGCTGATTTCAGAGTGGTGGTCAGAGCGAATTTAATTTCACAGTGATGACTTGGGTGATGACAGCAGATCTGTTACTATGGCAGCAGGTAGCAGGTATACATCTGGGATGCAATAAGCCAAGAAAGTAGTGGGTGGTGTCAAAGACAGAGCAGGGGAAGTGCTTATTGAATGCATGGAAAAGTAAAAGAAGCCAACATTTGATTCATTTGGCAACCATTTGTCTGTCTGCATAATGGCTTTTTGATGCTCCCACCTGTCATAAATTACTGGCCTCTGGGAATAAGCAATTATCAAACATACATGCAATTTCACAAACGGTAAGTGCCACAGAAATGTAGGAATGTTAGAGCTAGGAATGTGATTATATGAAAGTCTGATTAATGAAAATGAGAGCTGACTCTGAGGAAGCATTTTTTGTAAATGAGAAAGATCTCTTTTCTGAAAAAAGCTGAAATGTCAATTTAATAAAATTTCCATGAATAAAGAGGAGTCTAGTCACACTTAAAGTGAGACTATGTAACTTTTGTTAAACAAAGAGACTAAAGCTGAAACAAAGTTTAACAGTAGCTTAAGTAGAGAAGAGTCATCAACTCAGCAAACTGACTCAGTAATGTCCATTATACAACAATATGTAATTAAAGTTTGCTGACATTAGCCACCTTAGGCTACTGGTCATACCAGATCAAGTAAGGTTGTAGCAGCAAAACGTCTGAGTGTATTGGTTTGAACAAGGGTGTGCTTTGTTGCTTTTAAATTTAACTTCTGATTTATAAGAGGAAGAGTGTGTTTTTTCCTTTTTTCAATTATTACATAGTCGTGCATAACATCCAAAACTAAAAAGCTGACAATGAATGGAGTATGAATTTCACCATCTACAATTCTGCATGCAATCGGAAGCAAATCAAAATAAGTTTATTTTTTACTCACCATCTCGTTGATGACTTTTTCCACAATGCCTCTATCCTGCAGGTTGTGAAGGTAGCGCGAGGCTGGGGAGCTAGCAATTAGCCGCAGCTGAGCTATATTAGCCTGCTCGTTGGCTTCAGGTGTGATGCCTATGGCGAAGAAGCGGACGCCCTGGTTCTTGGCATCAGCCACAGCTGAAAATATGTCTGGGTTTCTGGGGTGCGAGATGCCATCAAAGAGCAGAATGGCCACCTTGATGCTGCTGGGATCCGACTCCTCCAGGTAAATACGGGTGAGGTTGGTGATGGCATAGGTGGTGTAGGTGCCGTGACCGATGTACGCAATGGGAGCGATTCGGGCCTTGAAGTCATTGGTGCCCCTCCACTGTTTGAAGGTCTGCTCTATGATGACATGGCTGCTGTACTGAAGGAGGGCTGCACGGGAGCTGAGCCCCCGGCCGGTCTGTAGCCGAAGACCCTGCAGCCGGTCCATCACGTCTGAGGCAAAGCGCTTCTCCTGGGCATGGTTGTCCTTGGCGCTCTCTGAGCTGTCGATCAGGAAGGCCAACTCCAAGCTACAGTCTTCATCAATGAGCGCTGATAATGAAGAGGAGTTAGCCATTTATTAACTCTGAGGTAGTAAGAATTAAAGGAATAGTTTGACATTTTGGGAAATACACTTATTTGTTTTCTTTCTGAGCGTTAGATGAGAAGATCTATACCACTCTCATATCTGTATACTAAACATGCAACTTTGTCTCCTAGAAATTCCATTTATATACAACAAATTTGCTAAAGCAAATACGTTTGCCACCCAGATTACATTTCTTATCAACATAACGGGAATAATGTTAATTATGTATCTGGCAAGTTGAAATATGTTATTATTAAATGTTATGTATTAGTAAAATGTTCACGTATTTCATTGGTTTTTGTTTCCCCGTTTCCAGTCTTTATGCTAAGCTAAGCTAACCACCTCTTGGCTCTAGCTTCATATTTAGCATACAGACATGAGAGTGGTATCAATCTTCTCATCTAACTCTTTAACTATTTTTCAAAATGCTGAACAAGTCTATTAACTCTGCTCATAATCAGAAAGATCAAAGACGATCAAACAACCTTTTCGAAAGAGGAGTGTATGTCATTACATTTTGGCATTTCATCATTAGATGATAGCTTCATAATAAACCTGTGACTTCACAAACTACCAAGTTAACAGGCACATAATGTATTTTTCTGTGTTCTCTGCTGCCAAGTTGTTTATCTAGACCTTTTCAATCAAGATACATAATTTATTGCTTCATACACAGCCAAATGGATTTCATGAGTCGGGGAGAAATTTTTATCTGTGGAGCCTTCAGAAGGGGTAAAGGTGATTTATTGACTGTTTAGGCTCTATAGGCTGATGCCTTTTCAAGAAAAGTGTGATAAGTTCATGAATGTGACATATAATTTTGAAGAGGAAATAAAAGTAACTCAACTTGCTGCACCAACCTTCAGCAATGGAATGAGGTCACGGATCTAATATAGGCTGAGGATAAATCACATTAATCTTCACAGAAATATGTCACAGAGAGAACGTGCCTGGGGAAACAGGATTCTGAGCGAATAAAACATTTGGGTAACAGAGCACTGAACGGTCACATAGGAGATGGATGGCTCTGAGAGACCTAAGAGATATGATCAATCCAAGTGGATTGCATCCTCCAGCGATGTCCTTGTTGAGTATCATGTTCTATTTTTTCACCTGTGGCAGCACCTTTTTTCAGTGATGGAAAAAGTGAAATATGTGCCACCTGCACAAATTCCACACCACCTTTCCACGTAAGAGCATCAGTGGAAAAGAGCCAACAAAGTGCCCCCAGAAAAATGTACAAAATAAAAAAAATAAAAAACTATTTCAGACTTACATTTGCCATTTTGTGGTATGGAATTGGAGGGGTATAGTTTGCTCTTCTTCTTGGTGGTCACCACCTCTTCTTCATAGTCTTCTTCATAGTCCTGTGCCCAAAGACCTTGAAGTCCCCACAGTAGCAGGAGCCAGTGCAGTGGGGGGCCCATGACTTCCCTGGGAGATAAAGAGAAGACAGAGATGGATAAAAAGACCCAGACACGTCCTCACATTTTAATACCTTCCCAAAAAAAACCTGCACACACTCAGAGAACAAGCTTTAACAAGCATGCGTGTTTGAGACTCAGGCATTAAGCATGCATAACTCACAATGTTGCTGACTTAGATCTCCAATGTGCTCAGCTCTATAAAGCTCTCCTGGCAGTGAAGAAATTCAGAAAAAGTGCAAATAGGGGAAAGGAGAGATTCTTCATTCAGAATTAGTTTGGTTCCATGTCCTGAGCATCAAGCTGAGTGTCCTCTTCTGTTGGATCCTAGTTGAGAGTCTGCAGGTCAAGTAGGCACCTTATAGTGACAGCAGCAGCAGCAGTGCTTTGCCAAAAGTTTAGACTGTATTCTGGCTCTCATGAGACTCAAATCTGAGCCATCTAAGCTGGCAGTAAATGAAGGAAAGTCCAGCCCTTTTTTAAACTCTCACTCCCATTTTGGGGAGAGTGTGGGAGGGGTGGCTGGGGGATAGAGCAATGAGTGTCATTTTTACTTTGTTAGCTATGCTATTTAAAACAGGAACAGAAAGGAAAGCCTCTGGGAATAATAGCAATTTGTCTTTTTCACTAAAACAGCTGATTGAAATCAAAACAGGGCTTTATCAATTTTCAATCAAATCAAATTTTGTCATATCTTGTGTGGTAGCTACCATTAAGGACAGCAAGGTCATGTAATATTTCTGGAGAGTAAGGCGGTTTATAATGACATGAAGAAGATGTTTAATTAGGGCTGATTCTGATGTTTCTAACAACATTTGACTGTTTGTGGGCAAAAAAAAAAGAAAAAAGAATAACTTAAAGCGCCATTATGTTACTTTTGAAAAACGAAATAACACATTATTCCTCTTACAAATAAAAGTTGAATTCACAAGCAATAAAACACATTCTTGTTCAGTTCAATACATTCAGGGGTTTTGCCACAGTCAGTACAGTCTTACTTGGTTTGGTATGACCAGTAGCTTATGGTGGCTAATGTTAGCGAATGTTGAGTACTTGTGCAATTATTACACTACTGTATAAAGCTCCACCAAGCCGATGGGAACTGCAGAGTTACATGATAATTCTCACTACAAGCGACCCCCTTTCACATTACACAGTCATTTAATCCACTGCTGTTATAAAAATATCTATTATAACTGCTTTTATTTATGTTTTCTCTAATTGTGCCTCCAGAGGCCTCGTCCTTGGAATAATCCAGAAAGCTGGAAAGTTTGGATAGGTGATTTATACCTTAAGGCAACACACCTTGCAAGAGCAGCATACCATGATTCACCTGTGAAAACACCCAGAGCAGTAATTCGTTAGTCTTTCTCTTCGCATGATTTACTGTAAACATACATTTCCAGAAGCCAGAAATTAGTAAATTAGTATGAAGGGTAGTGCCAGTGTAGCATTTACAACTCTTCTCTTCTGACAGGAAAGGAGTTTGTCTTTTTGTCTACAGATTTCACTTTGGTGAATGGAATTCCATAACATTGTCTATTCATTAATGTTGTTCAGATATCATCAGAATGGGTGAGATGTACCCAACATACATTTCTTATATATCCTATACACCCCAAGTCTGCATTCAAAGTCAGATTCTGTACATTAACAGAAGAAGAAGTCTCCTCAAAGCTGGATGTGAAAGGCTGTAACACAGCATCAGTCCAGTTTTTATTGAAACCTGGTGCGTGTCCTTTTCAGCACCAAAGAAAAGTCTCATAACTCCTTAATCTTATTATAACTCCTATGTAGTCCTGGATCAGAGGAGTCTTAACATCCCATGAGACTGTCTGCAACCATAAAAGCTGGAACTGGAATCACATAACTCTGCAACAGGGATGACGGTGTATGTTTTTATTGCCTGCCGTATTACTGAAAGCAAGGAAAGGTGAGCTGTCACTCAAGAATGCTCCCCCTAAAAGATGGACCTCTTAAATCTGGTTCAGCTCCCTTTCCTTCATGTGGAGAGCCGATTAAGCAAAGTGAGGATTTATGGGAATTATTTTTGTCGTGTTACTATTGTGTCAGAAATAGGAAGAAGCTGTCATTACTGATGTCTGACCTTTAAGTTTTTAATGGTACTGCTTTTGCTTTTATAGCTTAGACACTTGATTTGTTGTGTAATACACAATATATGGCAAAAGTAGGACAAAGTATAGCGCTGAATTTCAATATGAGATGCCCTATATAAATGGAAAACGACAGTATTTCCAGTTATGGTACGCCAAAATAGGGCAGCTGCAAATCCACCTGCCTGTTATGAATTCTTTTTTTTAAATTTTTTTTTTTTTTTAAATCATTTTGTTTCAAAGTTCTCACTTTCCTGATTTCTTTCACAGCAGGAATTCTGAAATAATGAGCCTACATGTTCACTATGCTGCATTCAAAGAGTGCATTAACTTTGCTGAAAGGTTTTCTAAAAGCAGACCCCACAGTGTCTCTAAATTACCCAGCAATTAGGTGACATTCATTCAGCGCGTACATGGGAATACATGAATAAAGATGGTCCTATTCAAAAGAGCACAGTGATGCTCTGAGCAGATGCAGACACCAATAAAGGGCACCAATAAAAAGCAGGGCATGGCATTTTTTTATTTAATGCCACACAACTGAATTTTAATGAGCAAATGGTTTCCTTGGAAGAGGTGCGTGACATTAAGAGAGGAGGAAAAACAAAACAAGAGTGAGTCTTTCTTTTATGACACTGCGGAAGCCACCACTTAGCTCTTTGATATTCTCTACCCCTCCAGGTATCTTTCCTGTGATATTTGACTTAACCACTGTTTTTACAAGATAATGCATGTTCCTTCAACATATAGTTACAGCACCGAGGAGAACACCACTGACATCAGCGGCTGTTGATTGTTTGAGGGTGAATGGCAAATCATGTGAAAGAGCAACGAAACAGATATGTATGTCCCAACAAGTTTTCATACCAGTCTGATCTAAAGGGGAGCTGACAGCTACACCGCACACTAATTAAAACTGAAAATAATCCTTGCTGTGTAACTGATGGTGTACCAGAGGAGTGTGTTACTGGTTACTGTACCAGAAACATTCAGATAGAGTTGTATGAATTGTCAGTCACAGATAAAATGCATGACTTTCAATCATTTTGTTTGCAGAACTGCATGCACTTTTTAAGAGTCTACAGCCATGCTAACACGCTCACAGTGATAATATTAAGACTCTGGTGTTTAGCAGGTCTAATGTTCACTCTGTCCAATTTAGTGTGTTGGAATGCTAACATTTGCTAATTAGCTGTAAATGTCAAGTGCAGCTGAGGCTGATGGGAATGTTTGCAGGCATTTGGTCATAAACCAAAGTATTGGACAAATTAATTTTTTGTCCTGATGACAAGTCAGGGGAGCACCAAAGTTATTACAGTTCATCCTGAGGGGAACATGAATGTCTGCACCAAATTTCATGGCAATCCATCCAAAAGTTGTCAAGAAATTTACCTCCAAAACCGTCCTAACAATGCCTACATGCTGATGTTTAGCAGGTATAATGTTTACCATGGTCTTTGACTGTGTCTGAAATCACTTCTTATTTACAATAGAGTGCACTATACTTACTGTCCAAATTTGAGTCCAAATTCTACATTTTCTGCACTACTAGTGCCCTCAAAAAGTCTCACAGTGGAACGAAAAAATCTGGCATTTACACTACTTTCTGCTAACAATCCCACAATCCAATGGACCACATTTTATAGATGCAAAAATTAGCAGTCGCGCAAGTCTACACCTGTCATCGTCTTAGTTTAGCGTGGAAGCATCATTTGCTAATAAGTATTAAACACAAAGTACAGCTGAGGCTGATGGGAATGTCGTTAGTTTTGCGGATATTTGGTCATAAACCAAAATGTTGGACACATGTAAATGCTGGCCTGATAATGGCACCGAATAAAAACCCATCCAGTAATTTCATTCAAAACCACAAATGTAAACTTCAAGGTGGTGCTAGAGCAAAAGTCAGGGGATCACCAAAGTCAGTAGGATTCATCCTCTGGGGACCATGAATGTCAATCACAATCCATGACAATCCATATTTCAGGCTGGACCAAAGTGCTGGACTGTTTGACGGACCGACTTTTTTTTTTGCCTAGAGCCGTGCCTCTAGCAAGGCTAAAAAGACCAGAAGAAAAAAGAAAAGCATTTCAAAACCGCACTCCACCTGTGTGGCACTGTAAGCTACTATCTGTTTCAATCAACCACTATGAGCGCATTCTCATCATGTTTGAGGTCTTTGATCAAAAATCTTGAAAAGCAGAAAAAGGTTTCCTCAAAACTACTGCATGGAACATGTCTGCGGAAGGTCATAGGTCGCCTGCTGTCCCAAGTATAATCAAGGGGGGGGCTCTGCAAAACCTAAAAGACAATACACAAGCGGTGCATTTTTTGGGGAAACATTTGCAACGGTTTAAATAAAGGTTATTGTTCAAATACAGAGCAGATTCCACAGATCACTCCTTAATGTGGGTCATCAAACCTTTCTAATGACAGATGAAGCAGACCTCTTTAAAATGGTAACCACATTGGCATCTGCTGCATTGGATCCTGTTGAGGAACATGTCCATTCTTGCATCACGTAGGCTCGCACACTGTTGTGAACTCATTCAGCCTGATCACTGTGGCTACAGAAACTGCAACACAAGCACAATTTTGAGAAGTTACACATGGAAACTTTTAGGGAAACATTGCCAAGTGATCTCAACATTGCTCCCTTATGGCAACTTTTTTTTGTTATGCCAAAGTAAAGTCATTACTCGTCAAACATTACTTTGGGCCATGCACAGGATGCTTAATACAAATATGTGCTGTGTTTTCACAGACAAATACAGACTAGTAGAGATGTACAGTATATGCGTGCAGATAGTCAGATAGTAATCTGTGGGTAGGAGGAGTGATGCTGAGCCTTGTTCAGTCAGTTACAGTGATATCCAAAACATCAGTGCGTTTCAAAATGTTCAAAGTCAAAATGAGTTCAATGTTTGCAACATATCAGATCGAGCCTTGATATTCATTCATTTTGACTGAACACACTTCTATAATACATAGTGACTCTGCTATATGTGGAGTGTTTGCAATAGAAAACGCGTGGTGACCATCTAAATCCTGATCTTAACTCTGTATTGTAATAAGGGATGACTACTACCAATGACATTTAAAGATGGCAAAGGAAACAGACATGCTAATTCCTCACACTGTGATGTACGTTTGCAGTTGATATGAGTTAGGTGGTTGAAGTTTCTCAGGAGAAAACAAATGCTAATAGTTAATGTGGGAATTTCGGGGACTATTGTGCAGAATATTGTGCTGATTACAAAACTGCAAAGTGTATGCATTAGAAGCCAGATGAAAATGTCTTTACAATGTTTAACAAACTACACTATGCTTTAAACTCAGGCCAAGACAAATGGATGATTTAAGCCTTCTGAAATGAAAAAGCATTACATTTGTCACACACATGCGCATACACTTGCACAATACCATCCTCTACACATTCTGTCTCTTTTGGTACAGCAGCACCCTCTAGTGTAAATATGGTGGACTAACAAATTCCATACCACATACTAATATTGCAGACAACAGTATGTACAATATTAATTTTCTTAATATAGTTTTTTTCAGTTAGTATGCAAGAAATTTAAATAACTTTCCCGTTTGCCCCAGCAGGAAGAGATAGGCCTGTTTTAGAGCACACATTCGTCATAGCAGGAAAAGCACAGGTGGAGCTACTTACATTAACGATCTCTCTGTTCCATTAAGTGCCCCAGGAAGCCTCTCCAGTGAGCCATGCATGTACAGTATCAAACCCTGGAACCTCGCTCACCTAAATGGAATACAGCCGTCATTAATGTTATCATGCTTTTCTTGCTTTGACATGTCAGAATGTCTGCCCTGAACAAAAGGTCTGTGGTGTTTGTTTTGTGAGGCTCCTGGAGCTGTTACACCACCATTCACAATTTGTTTGAATGTTTACCAGCTGTGAACAGCTCCTCCATTTCCTTTGTGCATTGCATTGTGGGATAACAGTGTGCATCAACAGCACACACACACACACACAAAAATCAAGGGTTTTCTAGTCTGCATACAGACTGTTTTGAATATACTTAATTTTGTCATTTTTTATGCGTGAACACACTACAGACTCAAAACCTGCTTAGAATTAGTATGTGCAGTAGTATGCATTATCTAGACATTTCTGCATACTGTATAGTATACCCTCCTGTCTTCACTGTGCGTGATTACACATGTGCTCTGCAAATTTAACAATGTGGAGGCCAAAGGAGGCACATTTTCTTATCTTTCGTGCATGATGTATAGTAAATTCATAACTTACAGCTTTCACCTGCACACTTCTGTTACCCTACAACTGAGCAGGTCTTATACTGTAGCACTAAGCAAGGAGCAAGTAAGCATAATTTCCAATGGGGATGGGGGGGACTTGTACTTTACTTTGTGTTACTTTACATTTCTACTCCTCTACATTTCAGGAGGAAATATTGTACTTTTCACTCCACTAAATTTATGTGACAGCTATAGTTACTAGTTACTTTGCAGACAAAAATGTTGTTTTTAAAAAAAAAAGAAAAAAAGATTGTTATAAATTGAACTACCCAGTGATATATAGAGTAGTTAAATTGGCTCGACATTGACTAACTACAACATAAAATGCCGCTCACACAATAATGCAGCAGTAATAATAATCCAATAATATAATAGGAACCATTCTGTAAAATTAATACTTTCACTGTTGATACTTGAGGTATATTTTGCTGACAATACTTCTGCACTTCTAATGTAAAACTGAATTGAAGGCAGGACTTATAATACAGTATTTTCCTACTTCCACCACTGTAAGCAAGTAAAGCCAAATAATTACATCCATATTTCTTATACAGAATACAGATTTCTTTTGTTTGTTTGTTTTCCCAACAGTAATCAATAAACGTTTTATTGCATACCCAGTAATTAGCCTAAATTGCAGCCAGTGGTGGAAGAAGTAGTCAGATCCAGTAACACCAACACCACACTGTAAAAATACTCTGTTAAAAGTCAAAGTCTTGCATTAAAACATTTGATTGAGTGAAAGTATAGAAGTAGATTATTGTTATTTGGGTAGAGCAACGGTAATGCTTTAATAAGTATAAAGGGTAGGTACAATAAGATTAGGCCTTTTTGTTTGGTCAGATAATATTATGTTTAATTTTGTTTTATTGTATTAGATACGATGATATAGTATTATTTAACCACTTTCATAACTGTATGGTCAATGTGTTGTTAGTGTGTATAACTGACTGAAAAAATAAAACTAAGAGACTAACTCAATTATCAGTACAACATACTTCTAAAAGCATCCAAAGTAAATAGAATTCAAGTCTATTTTTGCAATTTGTCTGGCGATTGAGGGCACTGTCAGTCACTTACGCAAAACAGGGACTCTGGACAAGAACAACAAATGTCAGGGGACACTGTGTACAAATGGGACAGTGACACCACTAGGATGCCCAAACCATTTGTTCTCATGTAGGTCTACATTAATTGAACGATTGATTTCTATGATAACTTATGTTTTATGTAACCCTCTGTGTGGACTGTCACTCAGCAGCCACAGTTGCTGTGAAATAGGCCAGCTCTGGAGGGCAGAATGTCAGCTGGACGCGCTTAACGTCTACGCATGCTCAACGGGCGGTTTACGTTGCGCGCACGCGCAGTTCGCCTCAGCGGTCATTCATTATAAAGCCGCAAGTTCCTCCGTCTCTTTCCACCTTCAGCCATTTTGACGATGTTAGGAGCTGTGGGACGCTGCTGCACCGGGGCTCTGCAGGCTCTCAAGCCTGGGGTCCAGCCCCTGAAGGCTCTCGTTGGATCCCCAGCCGTCCTTTCGCGTAAGTCCTGCACGTCTGGTGCTTTTAAGCGAAGTCGTGCTAAGAAAAAACGCATTTACGCGCCTGTCGGAGAAGGGCAGGGGCGACGCTAACGTTAGCTGTCGCTAGCAACACGCCGTAGCAGGCCTTAACGCTAAAATGTCAAATTTGAAATCTGCTGGAGCTGTTTCCAAATTTTACATGGGTACACGTGCTTATGTGCTCCCATTGACAGATGTCGTGCATCAGGAAATGACTAGGCTGTGTTTGTCTTGTGCCAGCAGTAATGACCTTTGTGTACTGACATGAGGCTGCTAACTTAGCATTACAAGTTGAGGTTCAGCAAGGTCCGGCTAGTAGATTAGCAAGGTTAGACAGTCGTCTGCAGCCTTTACCCACAGACAAATTAAATTCACCCAGCAGCAGAAAAACGAGGATTATGAAGCTATGAACTTGCCTGCCATTGAATGTCCTGTCTGTAGCAGCGTTAGCAGCGTTAGCTCGACGTACACTTAATTCATCTGTCAGCCTCTCCACGTAAACGTTATGTAGTCGGGGAACTTACTTGTTAAGAGTTTTTACTGATAAAAATCGACTTCTGTTTCACACAAGTACAGTAATTGTTTTCGTTAGAGTTAGAGGCCCACAACAGCCCCTTGACATTGAGACAAGCAGCCAGACACGCAGTTGTCTGGCTGCTTGTCTGCCGGCAGGGTGGTAGCGTTATATTGGAGACAACACTGCTGGCATAACAAGGTCACGACTGTCGCGCACACGTGTGACACTGAGCTAACTGCACACACTGTCGGCGTTACTTGACAGGCAGAGATTATGCCGCACCTGCCGCCGCTGCCGCCGCCGCCTCCGGCCGTATTGTGGCTGTCATCGGTGCCGTCGTCGACGTCCAGTTCGATGAGGGCCTTCCTCCCATCCTCAACGCCCTGGAGGTCGCCGGCCGTGAGTCCAGGCTAGTCCTGGAGGTGGCACAGCATCTTGGTGAGCAACTTGGATTATAACCTTCAGTCCTGTACCCACATGAGCAGACAAAACATTACATTTATACACTAGAGAGTAAATGAAAATCATGTTTATTATGTGTTTAGGGGAGAGCACAGTGCGTACCATTGCTATGGATGGTACTGAAGGTCTGGTCCGTGGCCAGAAAGTTCTGGACACTGGTGCCCCCATTAGAATCCCAGTGGGCCCCGAGACCCTGGGCAGGATTATGAATGTCATCGGCGAGCCCATCGATGAGAGGGGTCCCATCTCCACCAAGCAGTGAGTTCACTTTGAAAATAACATCACAATTGGTACATTTATGCAAGGACTCTGATAAATATAAACAATATAAAAGTGACAGTATAAAAAAATTGCAAGTGGCAATGATTAGCAGGTGTTGCCATACCTAGCATAATGAAGGGGCTTGCAAACGTTGAGCATTAAAGGTCTGTTGGCCTGCAAAAGTCTTGCTCTTTGAGAAATGACTGGAAATTATATATATATTTTTTTTTCCCCCTGCAGGACTGCACCCATCCATGCTGAAGCCCCTGAATTCACTGACATGAGTGTGGAGCAGGAAATTCTGGTGACTGGCATTAAGGTGGTGGACCTGCTGGCCCCCTACGCCAAGGGAGGAAAGATCGGTATGTGCTAAACCAAAAATGTTTGCTCACAACTGGGGTTTCTACTGGCAGGATAGATGATGATGGCTTGCATGCTGTAATCTTTGGAGCCACTTGGTAATATCACAACTAAACCTACATCTGTGCTCGCAGGTCTGTTCGGTGGTGCTGGTGTAGGCAAGACTGTATTGATCATGGAGTTGATCAACAATGTGGCCAAGGCCCATGGTGGTTACTCTGTGTTTGCCGGTGTGGGAGAGCGCACCCGTGAGGGAAATGACTTGTACCATGAAATGATTGAGTCCGGTGTCATCAACCTGAAGGACACCACCTCCAAGGTGAGGATTTTGGCAAGCCTCCACAAGAAATTTAAAACTTTTGAAGTTGTCCATTTACTTTGGCATAGTAGCAAACCTGAACCACTCGCCTCTAATCCTCCTG
This sequence comes from Macquaria australasica, assembly GCA_005408345.1. NCBI lineage: Eukaryota > Metazoa > Chordata > Actinopteri > Centrarchiformes > Percichthyidae > Macquaria > Macquaria australasica. Next base: position 983,259 of record SEMN01000098.1, on the reverse strand, counting down.
TCCCTGCTAGGTGGCGCTGGTGTACGGACAGATGAACGAGCCCCCAGGTGCCCGTGCTAGAGTGGCTCTGACTGGGCTGACTGTAGCAGAGTACTTCCGTGACCAGGAGGGTCAGGATGTGCTGCTCTTCATCGACAACATCTTCCGCTTCACACAGGCTGGCTCTGAGGTCTGTAAAACTTCCATCATGTCTGTCAAAAGCAAAATCACATGGGCAGGGAATGTTTACCTAAATGTCACAAGAAACATTTGTAATAGCGGCTAGAAGGGTTCTAGTAAGGTTATAACATACAATTTTATCATTTTAAATTCAGATGCATTGACACTTTTAATGTGTACAGCCACATCTAGACCTCCAAGTGTGGCTAAAATGTTGAATGGCTTGATACTGAAGTCATCATCTTACTTCTCAGGTGTCTGCTCTGCTGGGTCGTATCCCCTCTGCTGTGGGTTACCAGCCCACTCTGGCCACAGACATGGGTACTATGCAGGAGAGAATCACCACCACCAAGAAGGGTTCAATCACATCTGTGCAGGTAAACATGACTTCAAGGAGGACAACAGACTTGAGCTGCATTGTGCCAGTGCATGTTCGCCCTTCTTTGTATTTGCTGAAAGAGTCTTTTTAAAAAAAAAAAAAAAAAAAAGTATTAAATGAATGTGAGAATTGCATCACTACTAGTAGGAGTTTCATAATGATGTTTTTGGGTTACTCCATGCATGGTATCCCAAAGGGAGAATTGGTACTTTTTGTTTAAAAGGTTGACCAAGTCTCAATTCTCTCCACCAGGCCATCTATGTGCCCGCTGATGATTTGACTGACCCTGCCCCTGCCACCACCTTCGCTCACTTGGATGCCACCACTGTGTTGTCCCGTGCCATCGCTGAGCTGGGTATCTACCCTGCTGTTGACCCCCTGGACTCAACCTCCCGTATCATGGACCCCAACATCGTCGGAGCCGAGCACTACGATGTCGCCCGTGGTGTGCAGAAAATCCTTCAGGTTTTGGACTTAATAATTACTTTTTGAAACCTGTATTTTTGATTTTGATGGGACTAACAAAGCACTCATCAGGCTAACCAGTTTACTTTCCACCTGTAGGACTACAAATCCCTGCAGGACATCATTGCCATTCTGGGTATGGATGAGTTGTCTGAGGAGGACAAACTGACTGTGGCCCGCGCCCGCAAGATCCAGCGGTTCCTGTCCCAGCCCTTCCAGGTGGCCGAGGTCTTCACCGGCCATATGGGCAAGCTGGTTCCCCTCAAGGAAACCATCAAGGGCTTCAAGAGCATCCTTGGTGGTAAGTGTCACTGATGTGACTTGTTAAATGCTTAAATTATTACATTTATTTTCTAGATTGTGCCCCTCGTCTTTGGCTCCATTTGTAGTACTAATACTGCCTGTACCTGTTACCCTGTAGGTGAGTATGATGCTTTGCCCGAGCAGGCCTTCTACATGGTCGGCCCCATCGAGGAAGTCGTTCAGAAGGCAGAGAAGCTGGCTGAGGAGCACTCATAAACCTCTAAACAATCTAACTGTTGTGGGGATAAGAAGAGAAAACAAAAGGAGAAAGGGGTCCTGTGGTTAGGAGCACTTGGTTTGTAAAACATGTCAAAATTCAAATGTACCTGTCTCGTCATCCTGAAAGAAAGTTCTATTTAATGTTTCCAATGAAAGATGGAATAAACAGTCTTTACACAAAACGCCTTGTCAACTGTATATTTCCTATAGGCTTTAAAAGTTGTAGTTGAGAATGTTCCTGTGATGCTGTCCTCATCCACTCTGACCACAAGATGGCAGTCTTGGGCCATGTTAAGCTATCTGAAGTGTGTTGCAGCTTGTCATGTACTGAAATAAAACCATGGACAAACAACTTGGATGAGTGTTTGTTTCAACTTTTAAAGGTAACAAATGTTTGAGCTCATTTGTACCAAAACATTAATTGCCTTCAAGGGCCACATTTATAGAAGCAACAGTAAAGAAAGGTAATACAAGGAATATAGACATGTAGCTGTCGTGGTTCACACTAAAGAAACCCAGTGATGGGAGGAAAAGCAGACCATTACAGCTGGATTTCCACATTTCTAACATTTTCAAAATGTCAGTGTGCATCAGAATGATTTCATTACAAAGTTGAGGGGATCCACCAGGATGTCTTTTAGATTAGAGGATCCCAACCCAGGGGTCACTCGATCGATCTGAGGGGTCAGAAGTAATCATTAATGAAGGACAAAACTATAAGAATGTTTAACTGCTGAATTTCCACAAGGTTTAGTTTAAGACTTTGAGGCCTTTTTAATGCCACAGAATGCAATTTAATACTGGTTTCACGCTCGTACCAAGCCAAAGTATATGATGGGAAACCAGTAGGGACAATAAGGCCTACAATTATACACATTTTTGACAGTACTTCCCAGCAGTATATAACAGTAACTCCACTGTTAGTTTAGAGGTGTATAACGTCACCGCACAGCCCGCAATCAGATACAAGATTTTATAGCTAACAATACTGCTTACTGCAGGCAAGAAGACCTGCAGATACCCTGTACTGTTTCAGGCCTCTGCAGGGGAACACACTGTGACTTAGCAGCTAAAGGTTATTACTGTAACAGTTAATCTAAAGTGCTAACAGCTTATTGATTTAAAGAGTAGAATTTTAACTTGTGCATGTCAGGTGGGAAATGTGAAGACAGAGCAGACATTATCTTTACCTTTAACTAGTGTGTGTGTGTGTGTGTCAGTCAAAACCAGGCAAGAGGAGAATCAATGTTAGTCAGTATAAAAGAGAAATCCCTGTTAGAGAGCGAGACAGCTCAAAGACTGCACGTTGCTGTGAGATTTTTGTGTTGGAAGTCTCTGTGTACACGAATGAAAACTTGTATTCACAGTTATGTCAATTTCAGCTTTATTTCAAGACCCTAAGGTAGACAGAATTTTTCTACAACACCTCTAAAAACTATAAAATCTTTGGTTACATTGCTTGGCACTCACTGACATATGCAACCTATGAAGAGAAGAAATTGCCTAAGCAAAAAACATTGGGACGCACTGTCTAGGTCACACCACAGGTCTGTCTCGTAAAAAAAAAATCACAATCTGTGTATTATTATTGTGCAGTTTTACAGATATTTGATGTGCAGGGAAATTATTATCAGAGCAATAGTTCAAATTTGATTTCAAGGTGGATTCCCACAAAGAGAACCACAGAAACCGACACAGTCCTGCTCCATATGTACTTCGTAACCAAGTCTGAATCAGGCTGCTTATTTATTGCACTTCCTTAATCTTTTACACATCTGATCATCAAGGCCAAGAACATAAGTCTGAACAACAGATAAGGTGGGTGGCCTTGAAAATGCCCACAATGCATCTGCTTGTGAGTAAAGCAAGTCTACATGAAAATAGTGCTTCTTTTGAACTTGGAACTGTTTGTCACAGACATAATGCATAAGTGCTTTCCAGTCAACTGTTGCCTACACAAAAGTGCATGGATTGTTTGACTTGTATAAAATGTGCACACATGGGTACAAAATAAAGCCCAATTCATTGCTTCTGCTTTGCAATAGGAACAGCTTCTTTCTTTATGATGTAATCAGTGACACAGGTCGGCATGTACGACAGCGGCAGCCAGAAAAGCTTGGCGTCCCAGCCTGGGGAGTAGCGGGTGCGCGGCCGGACAGCAGATACAGCGTGCTCCATGCAGCTGACCACCTTCATCAGATCCCCATCGCTGAGCTTGGCAACTTTGTCTGATAAGATCGCTAACGCTAGGAGGGGGAAAGAGTGGAATAAATAAATAGATGGATTAAAAACAAACACATAAATGAAGAAAAAAAGATGAGCCAAACGTACACTTTTGTAGATATTCAGTTCCGTAGTCATCTTTGTCCTCCTGCGGCAGTCTGTCCCACAGCATCTTGACATTTTTGCTCAGGATACCAGAGTCCGTCACGTTTGTTTTGAAGAACCCCGGCTCAATGCAGAGGACTTTGACACCGAAAGGCTGCATATTTAACCTGAGCAAGAAAGTTAATGTTATCAGCGCTTGTGTTGACATACTGACATAACTAATTGTGTGAGTTAATGTTTCACCTGAGGCTGTCGTTGAAAGCCTCCACACCATACTTAGAGACAGTGTACGGGCCTCCCGTGGCACTGATCCTCCCAAACACACTGGCTACATTGACCACCCTTCCCCTGGCCTTCTTAATTAGCGGCAGGACGCTCAGGGTCACTGCAATCACCCCGTTCAGGTTTACGTCCAGCATGAGCTTGTAGTCATCAATGGTCAGCCAATCACACGGGGCAGAGGGAACGGACACGCCTGCATTGTTCACTACAGCCCACAAGCCTGGGAGGATCGCACAGAGGACATCCAGTCAATTAATCATTTTTAATCAAATGTCACAAGTAGAAGAGCTGCGACAGAGCAGCACTCTGTATCCAACTAAAGAGCTGAGTCCAGCGCTGCAGGAGAGAAGGAGTTGAGAGGGGTGGTGTAAACCTTTCATAATCCGTTCAATAGGAAAAATTAGCACCTAATAACCATGGAAACACTTAATCTGATCGTTTCTCTGTGGTTGGAATAAATATATTCTTTGGGGGAAACATTAGGTTACGTGAAAGAGTTTCAGGGAGGGACAGAAACATGGCGGCAGCGAAACCAAACTGGTCAGTTAAAGTCGCTCGGTAGAAGTGAGGTGGGGGGATCACGGAGGCTAGAGAAGATAGAAAAGAGTGTTTTAGGGTTGCAGAAGGAAGACTGAATTTTGGAGTGAAAGAAAGAGCGGAGGCAGAGAAAGAGGAGAGAAGAGACTGATAGGCAAGGAGGTCCTCAGAGCATTTTTTTCTTTCAGCTGCCCGTGGGGTGGTTCCGTCAGCACGCACTCAGTCAAGAGTCAAGACAACCATGGACCTGGAAGGTGAGTCTGTCGAGAGGGGAGAGGACAGAGGACAGAGGACAGAGACAGCCCAGGGAAGAGGACAAAGTAGAGAGGAATCGGGAGGCACGAGGGTGAAAGGATCAGGTGAGAGGAGAGCTGATGGGACAGATGAGGCAAGGGAGCAGGGAGAAGGGGAGTGAAGGTCGCGGCAAACAGAGACAGTATGTGTCGAAGAGAGGTTTGAGAGTAGGATATTAAAAAATGCTCAGAGAAGTACAGTACAGTATTTATTTAGTGAAATGTTCACATCAGCATGCTGACATGCTCATACCTAACATGCTGATGCAGGTTTAGCTGGTTTAATGTTTACCACATTCACCATCCTATTATAGTGCATTAGCATTCTAACATTTGCCAATTAGCAGAAAGTATGTCTTTAGTTTTGCAGCTTAAGTTAACAATTCATCAAATCCATCCAGTTGTTGAGACATTTCATTTAAAACCACAAATGTCGACCTCATGGTGGCGCTAGAGGAAAAGTCAGGGGATCACCAATATTAGTAGGATTCATCATCTGGGGAACAAGAATGCTTGTACAAAATTTCATGGCAGTCAAACTAATAGCTATTTAGATATTTCAGTCTGGACCAACAAAAAGTTGCACTGCACACTCACCACGCTCCCCCACTTTGTCCTTAATCATCGCTGCAACTTTGGCAACACTGTCCTTAGACCTAACATCTAGGTGTGTTGTGATCAGGTTGCTGGAGCAGGACTTCTTCAGATCCTCTTCTCCTTTCTCAGTGAAACACGAGGCGATCACTCTGAACCCCTGCTTGTCCAGATGCCGGGCCAGGAGGTTGCCGAAGCCACTGTCGCAGCCTGTGATGTACACGTACTTGCTGCCCTTGCCAGGGACCCTGGGTAGCTCCCTGACCCAGCGGTACACGTAGTAGAAAACCACCAGCCCCAGGAGGTACAGGTACATGATGACTGTAAGAACAGAGGGAAAACTGTTATTACCACTCACCACAGATTTGGAGCCACTGAGAGCAAGCCAGTATGTGGCAGTACAATGTGGCACTTCCATTTTAGTGAGTCTTTAATAACCCGTCTATAATTATGTGTCTTCTGCTGATATCTACTGTACATCTTTACAGCACAATCCCAGCATTTCTGGAGAATCTTAAGCACTGAAGTTTACATCTGCAGATCAAAACCCTGTTGACATGAGCTGCCAAGTTAAATTTAACATAAATTTACTATAACCTCCTTTATAGATGTTATGGTAACTGATAAAAACTGATACCACGGCCAAAATTTACACATCAACCCGGGAAGATTTTAGGATATAAAGAAGAAAATTAGCTGTGCACTTACACACCCTGTCATGATTCTAGTGGGAATATGATACAAAAACAGATTATTTGCAATAAAATACCGTTTAATTACAATATTTGTATTACTTTTAAAATGAAATTGTATCTTTTAGGCCAACTAAATTTAGGAACTCAGCAAACTTTGAAGTTCAGTGGACACTACTTAAGCAACAACACACTAACTATTTATTGAGATCTGCTTTTGAGGGACAGTATAAATTAATTTGGACTTTGTATGGTATCATATGTATTTTAAGGTATGAGCTAAGATTAGTCAGTCAAGGCATTGGATAACAACGACAACGGAACCCTCCGGGAGCGTTCTGGGAACGTTAGGAAAAAACAGTTTCGCGAACCGCAGTTTTTCCCAGAAATGAACGCTGCGGGAACATTAAGAAAACTTTCCTGAAGAACCGTAGAGCGGCGTTCGTTGCGGTGGTTAATGAGACTTCTGGTCATTTAAATTCACTACGCAGTCAGCTCATTCACAGGCTTCAAACGCTGGCGATGCCATATTGCTCAACTCGCAGGTTACAGTTCACTAGCCCGAGGTTCCTTTACCTGACTAACAGATACGCTATCTCTATACGCCTTCACATTGTATTTAAGCTGCATAATAGCGGATAGCGGCATGTTTCTGATAAACTGGCGTACAAAATTATACAAAAGTGTACAAACAATAAAAACGTATTAACTTAATAAATGAAAACGCAGAACCAACTCGCCGTTCCTCTCTGTCGCATGTCGGTTCCTAGCTATAACAGATGATACCAAATCATATAGAAACATTCGCTATTTATGAATAACCTGCTTTTTTAAACATTATCCCCTGAAGTTTTCTCCTCATCTAGCTGGTTAAGTTGTCTCGCTAATCCTGTTAAACAAGACGGGAGTTAATACCAGCTCTCATACCTGGCGTGCAGCTGGGTTTTCCTGGACTGTCTCAGCGGGGTCGCAGACGGTTATATAGAGAAAGAGCAAGCTCAATTTGTGGCTGCGGCAGCTAGTAGTGGCATTTCCGGTGGCAGCCTGAGCAGCCACCGACCTGCCACGGCTGCTGCCGCTGTTTTAGGCAGCTGCCACCGACCTGCCGCTGCTGCCACCGACCTGCCACGGCTGCTGCCGCTGTTTTAGGCAGCTGCCACCGACCTGCCGCTGCTGCCACCGACCTGCCACGGCTGCTGCCGCTGTTTTAGGCGGCTGCCACCGACCTGCCGCTGCTGCCACCGACCTGCCACGGCTGCTGCCGCTGTTTTAGGCGGCTGCCACTGACCTGCCGCTGCTGCCACCGACCTGCCACGGCTGCTGCCGCTGTTTTAGGCGGCTGCCACCGACCTACCGCGGCTGCCACCGACCTGCCGCGGTAGCTGCCGCCGCTATTGCCACCGACCTGAGGCGGCTGCCACCGACCTGCCCGGCTGCTGCCGCACACTGACCTCGGCTGCCACTGACCTGCCACGGCTGCTGCCGCTATTTGAGGCGGCTGCCACCGACCTACCGCGGCTGCCACCGACCTGCCGCGGTAGCTACCGCTGTAGCTGCCGCTGTTTGAGGCGGCTGCCACTGACCTGCCGCTGCCACTGGGTCACATTTAGGATGAAACAGCTTTATTTATTGTGTTACAAGACAGCAAAGACAAACTGTGCTCCCAGTTAACTGCAGGTAAAGATATTGATTTACATTTCCCAGTGCATCACAGGATCATAATTTCAAATCATGTACTAAGGACTGAAAAAAATGTTATTCAGTTAATACAGTCCTGACTTTCAGATGCTGCACTATGTTCCCATAGTACAGCATCTGAATGAAATATTACAGTAATGAAGACACTATTCAGCTGTTGTTGTTCACTCTTTTTATTAGCAACTTTATTAAAACCCCTTATTAAAATATTCCAATATAAATAAAATATTTAAAACCCAGTATACAGTGACGTTTTGCAGTTAAATTTGGCTGCACAGCGTGAGTTTGTTATGACTGCAGCATTGGTCCACAAGGATGAATCAGTCTTCCTAAAAGCTGGAGAAAACTTTGTAGTTCTTTTTATCCACAAGTTCTGTGCAGAATGTCTCAGTCCTTTTTTTTGAAAAACAAAAGTTAAAAGTTCCGCTGGAGAACCCTCATCATGATCACCTTCCCAGCTCTTCAGATCCTGGATGATTTCAGTTTGGTCCTCTTTGTCCATTGAAAGGACAGTGGGAATTTTAAGTCTTCCGTCAAATTTTGTCTTGCGGCACAAGTCAGATTTACCTTAATGTTTAATGTTAATTATTACTTAAAACAAATGGTTGCAACAAATATCTAGTCAGTTCTTGATCAATACAAATCAAATCAATCAAAGGAGCACCGTTATTGTGTCCAGTGAGTGCACAAAAGCTGCTTCAAGTTACAGCAGTGAAGTGATACTGTATTGTCTCATGATCAAGCAACAGACAATACCTTCATATGATATATCTTACTAAATGACATTCATAAGGTTGTTAATGTTTACTGTTTTAGTATTTCCTAGTGTGAACTGTTTTGTATTGTTTATTAGGGACCCCACAATTTATTATCTTTGTATTAAATTCATCTACTAGGCTTATATTCACAAATGAAAATGTTACCTCTTTTGTGCTTTCTATGTCACTTGTTATCATCTCTGCAGCTCTGGAAAAAAGAAAATTATCTGTAAATGAACCAGTGCCACATTCCGTCATTACAGTGATGTCATCTTGACCTGCAAAACCACTCTATGCCATGGCTGGCAGAATGGATTTAGTGATATTGCACATAGGCATGCTTGCACACCCACAATGTAAGCAATGTCCTGTACCTTTTCTTTTCCTTGGAAGATGTGCTCTTCAGAAGCACAGATTCTGCTCGGTATTGGCACATGTTGCTGTTGCTTTGCAACCACTGAATCAAAACCTACAAAAAATAAAATATTATTAATAACAATAATAATAATAATATGCATGTAAAAAATTGACAGCTTTAATCACATTGAAGTTTTCAGTTTTGTATACATTTATGTTTTCACTTAAATTGATATTTATACTTAGTACTGCAGTTTGGATTCTAACGGCTAGAGATTAATTATAGTAGAAAGTCATGTTTAAATTTGTAGTTGTGATATCTATTCTTCAAATGGTTTTCAAAATTCTCCAAAGTCTATTGACACTCGTAGCTCTTAGAAGCTTATGCCATTACTTACTCACTCATTTTTTGCTGTAAATGTAATTTTTGTACTAATTGATAATTTGGTACATATCCTCATTAGCTTACCTCTGGCAAAATGACCTCTGTAATGAATAGCTGTTTCTCAGCTACAGATCCGGGCACTGACAGGATTTTTTCCAGTCGCTGGATAATCTCTTCTGTCTGGGGTAAAGAAGAAACATGGAAAAAACTATTTCATATACCATGCTGACAGAAGTGGTTAACAATACAAGACTTAAAAGCTGTGTGAATTGTGAACTGGCAAGGCAACATTTACGCTCCATACGAATTACTATTTGTAGCCCTTCTCACCTTCCATTTTCCATACTCGTTTAAACGGGCCCAGCCACCAAGTCAAGAGTCTGGATAGATTAAAGTGACTGGTCAACAAGAAATGGGAACATGAATTTTTTCCAAGCCAGGCTGACAGTTTAAACCAAGTATGCAATAAAATTAAGTTTTAGTTAACTGTAGCTTACTTAGGCCACTACAAACAAACACTATGTGTTGGGAACGTAGGTATCATATTGTCGATTCAAATTAACAAAATAAATGCGCGCTTTCAAAACATAAAGGCATACATCTAACTAAATCTGATTACCTAGGTCTCTTCAGTCGTTAGGGTATCTTGGGCTTGCATTGCCTGACAGAAGTATTACTGTAAATGTCCACTCTGACAAAAAGGTGGGCAGTGATCCCCTTTTTACGATCCAGTTCACGCCCTGAAGGGTTGCCAGGTATGGAAGGCAATTTAAGTAGGCCTATTTGAGCTTCACTTTAACCCCATATCTGTCAGAAAATAGGGTTATGTTATAATAATTGTATCTGGGAACTATGTAGTAACAATTTCCAACATTTTCAAAGGATACATTTCTTACAAACAATTCATTTGGTAGGCTTACCTTGCCTTTGTAGCTTACTTCTCTCCTGCCGCCTCTTTCTCATAAATGATAACAAAACGCACTAGGTTTCCAAAATTTCGGTATATTGTCTTATGTAGGACTTCGTACATTTAATGTACTTACGACTCCTTATAGTCTAACATATAGCCTAACTTTCAAATGTGACCATTAAAATAGCCAATCACCTCATGCCACTTGTGTCATAAAGTGTCATACCCTATCATAAAGTTTAAGTGTTGCCTCTGCCTCTTTGTGTGTGTGTGTGTGTGTGTATATATATATATACATATGTGTGTATATATATATGTATATATATATGTATATATATATGTGTCACTCTATTATTTATTTCTGTCTATACTGTGTATAGGACTATTTTTCTATTTATTTTTATTGTATTTCTATATATGACACTTTTGCTGGCTGCTGCAACGCTAAAAATTTCCCCGCTGTGGGACAATAAAGGCTTATCTTATCTTATCTTATATATATGTATGTACATATATATATATATATATATATATGTACATACATATATATATACATATATATGTATATATATATGTATATATGTATATATATATATACGTGTATATGTATATATATGTATATATATATATACGTATATATATATGTATGTATATATATGTATATATATATATATACGTATATATATATGATTCATAAGAAGGCAATGGAAAGTTTATGTATGTGGCAGATTTAATTAATAATTAATTTGTAATTAATTACATTAAGCATACATTATGCAATTTAATTTTATCATTCTGAAAATATTAACTTAATGATATCAGAGAACATACCACACATATTAAAAAAGATTGTTGTTAAATACCATAAACATATAGTATATATATATGTTTGTATGTAAGATACACAGATGTTATAAAAAGACAATGAAAAACATGCATCACAAAATGTGGAATCAGTAAATGCAACTAAGAATCGTGTGCTATTATAATATTTACAGGATAGCACATGTTATACAAATGTGTTACAATCATAATGAATGTCATACATCAACAAACAAGCCACACAAAACACACACACAATAAACAACAATACAGAAACAAACTTGTATAAAATAAAAATTTTAAGATTTTAAAATTTTAAAACAGCGGCAGCAGCCGCGGCAGGTCGGTGGCAGCAGCGGCAGGTCGGTGGCAGCTGCCTCAAATAGCGGCAGCAGCCGCGGCAGGTCGGTGGCAGCTGCCTCAAATAGCGGCAGCAGCCGCGGCAGGTCGGTGGCAGCAGCGGCAGGTCGGTGGCAGCCGCCTCAAATAGCGGCAGCAGCCGCGGCAGGTCGGTGGCAGCAGCGGCAGGTCGGTGGCAGCCGCCTCAAATAGCGGCAGCAGCCGCGGCAGGTCGGTGGCAGCAGCGGTAGGTCAGTGGCAGCCGCCTCAAATAGCGGCAGCAGCCGCGGCAGGTCGGTGGCAGCAGCGGCAGGTCGGTGGCAGCTGCCTCAAATAGCGGCAGCAGCCGCGGTAGGTCGGTGGCTGCTCAGGCTGCCACCGGAAATGCCACTACTAGCTGCCGCAGCCACAAATTGAGCCAGCCCCTACTGGTTATATACCGGTAGTCTTTAAAGAAAACACCCGTCCACCAATAGAAGAGCCGCAGCACCGTGTGTCTGATCAAGGCAACAGGCGCCAACTACCGGCAAGAAAAGTAATAGCAATTTGCCAAAATAGAATTAATAGATTGTTGGTGAATAAATAAATAAATAATTGTTTTTTCTGTATTTATTGATTTCTTTATATATTTATACCAGTATCAATGTATTTCGACATTTATTTATATATTTATTTATTTCCACATGTATTTATTTAGATGTTTCCAGATTTATTTATTTATTTATGTATGTTTGTATTTCTTTCTCCTGCATGATAATGAGGGATGGTGCCATGCATTTATTCATGGTCTCCCCTGGTTCTAATTAGCTGATCAGTATGGGTTGGTTGCAACGATAAACAACAATGGTGGCTCACAGACATAGATGTGTTATATATGAATACATTTAACTGTATTATATGCTGTTTTTTACATCCATGCACACAGACAGAGGCGGTCGCCAAAGTTGTGAGACACTTGGCTAACATAGTATTTCAATCAATATTTTCTCCAACATTACATTATTGTGCTTTATTCATATGTAGTGTATATTAAACAGTTAAAATAGTAAGATGTCATTTGGTCCAGTAGGAGCAAAGTCAGACTACTTTAAGTAATGTCAGTTAAATCTAGTTTGCAAGCTTATCTCATCTGTTTGATGTGAAAATTGATTTGCAAACTAATAGCAACTAAAGATACATTTATAGTGGAGTAATAAGTACAATATTTCCCTCTGATATTTAATGAGGTATAAAGTAACATAAAATCAGATGTAGAAGTAATGTGCCTGTACCTCAAAGTTGTGCTTGTAAGTACAGTATTAGTTTGTTTCTGTTTGAGAGGGAAGGGTTGCATGCTAGGGTAAAAAATGTGGTGGCCCTGAAGTGCAAAACACAACAATATTTCACAAAACAAAAAGGACAATGACATTTCAGATACGTTATTGAAATTTAAATGCCATTTCTTACATTTAAGTTGAAGGAACTTGCAGGAACCTCTTGTCCACCTGTCCCTTGAGGCTGAGGTGACTAGGCCACACAAAATGTTTCAGTGTTGAGCGAAATGTTGAGCCATTTTGCACAAATCCCACATTTTTCTGTTTGACTTTCTCCAGAAGCTAGCCGCTAACATTGGTCTGTCGGTAGCGGTGCTGGGTAGAGGATCAGTTCTTTTAGCGCTTCACATCTTCAGAGTTAAGGTCTGCTCTATGAGTGACAGCAGCCATGACTGACTGCTGTATATGAGATTTACATAAATCAAGGCCTCAAGGTTGAAATGCCTCCAACTATGATATCAGACCCACCAAAAGCAAAAAACCTGCTATAGCTTGCTCTTTCTATTTCCTTTCTATGCTTATGCACATCCATCATTAAACATCCTGCCTCTGTTAAACAAGACAGGATGTGAAAATACCCAAATAATTCCCACAGAAGGCATATAGTCCCTTTGCAGGATGGGCCCTCTGTGTACTTAAAGGTTATAGATAATGAGCCTTGTTTCTTGATATATGTGAAATAACTGCACCACACACCAGACATCAACACATACAGCTTATTTCTTTACAGCTAACAAAGCTGTTCCCACAGTTGACCTCATCTTTCAGTGTGCCTTGGGTCAGCTGAAGCTTTTTACATTCTTACCACAAGGTGGCAACAGTGTCGTTTGGTAATTCATGTCCTGCTGTCCATGATGCTGCCTTCAAGCACTCCTCGAAGAATTGTCTTTCCAATAATAAAGTTGCAATTACAGATTCCTGCACATGTAAATGCTTCAGGCCTGTATTTGATGTTTTATTAGAAAATAAATCATAAAAATAGAAATGTAGTTGTTAATGCAGCTTAATGTCTCAGTAACTCAAGGAACATGGAAAAGGGAGGCCTTTAAAGTTGTGTGCATTCAGTTTATAGTTTTAATATTTCTGATTGTACTGGAGTCAGCACTGTTCCCTTCATGTTGCTTTTACACAACATTCATGCATGGTAATAATAAAAAATAATATTTATTTATATGGCACTTTTTAAAAATACAGTTACAATGTGCTTTTAGTGCTTTACAAAAAGACAAACCAAAAACAATAAAACAATTTGTATTTCAAAATCACTTAAAAGCTGTTTTAAAAAAGGTGTGTTTTAATAATATTACAGTTTGTACTTTCTTCTTTTACAGTTGCCCTGTCACCAACCTGAATAAAGTTATTATGTACTTCATCCTGGACTTTTCAGATGATGGATAAGATGAGGGTTCTGCATAAATAACCCTTACCAGTTCTTAAGTTGTCGACATATTATTGTGTCCTCTTCCTCTGGAACTTTGCGTCTTGGACACATGCTCATAATCTTCTTCTTCGTAGTTTCCTGACAGCATTTGAAGGCAGCAGTGAGTGACTGACAATACACTACCACCAGTGAGCGATCAGTTATTCTTGTGTGTGAGCATGCTGGTCCAATCAGTCATTTTTAAAGACAATATAAATCACAAGGAGTATATTCTCATATATAATTTAAGGGCCTGATTTATAGATGAAAATTAAGCATTTTAAGTGAGTCTCGGATGATTAAAATCTAAAATATAGGCCTGTTGCACTCAAACTTTAATGATAAATAAACCTTCAGCCAAAAACATTAATATTAGTTTTAGTTGCTGTTTAGAGTGGCCTTTGGATCACATTTTGTACCTTCAACAAAGACGAATACTCATGACGTACCAATGTACAAACAAACTAGATACAGGCTGGTAATCTGTACCCTAATTTCAAGTTTTGTCAAACAAAGGAATGAACAGAAATATCTATTAGGGTTAATAAGGTGCAACAAAAGGTCAGATGACATTTTAATTTCTTATTAAGTTTACAGGGAATTAACAGTCAACCTTCACTTTGCCTATTTTGTGATTGTGTGTGTGTATTTGAAACTTGCAGTATTTTGCTCAGCAGTATGAATATAATAATAATAATAATAATAATAATAATAATAATAATAATAGACATCCCCCTAGTTATTGCATTCAAGGTGAAAAAAGAAGTTTGCACAACACGAAGCTGACCAAGACGTCAAGCTGGAAGAGGGCAATAACCTCTAGTGCAGAATGTTTAAATGTCAGCCTGCGGCTACATCTACACACTGTGTCAACTCATGCTCACGTGTGCAGTAAAACTATGTTGTTGTAGCTTTAAAGCGCCTATGTAACTTTTACAGTGTGACGATTATGGGATATTGTTAAATGCGCAAAGAAAATGTAACAGTAGCAAAAGTAGGGAAGAGTCATTAAGTCAGAAAATTGACTAAGTAATGTCTGTTTTTATAGAAATACTAGCCAAAGTTTGCCAACATTAGCCACCATACAGTAACAACATAATTGGCTAATGTATTAACATGCAAAGCCATTTTGTGTACAGCACTATGGTCTCAGAACATTTTCAGATACAATTTTGCAGTGTGATTGTAGCTTTATTCATACATTACAGTATAAGTTTTACTTTTTGAGTTGAAAGAGACAATTAACCCCACTTAAGCTGCCCTATTATGACTTTTCTTTTTAAAAATGTAAATATATTATTTGTTAAAAGACAGATTGCTTCTCCAACTTTATAGTTTAAGGAGCCAAAAAGAAGAGTACGAGTCATAACACTGTTACAAAATAAAACATAAAACCACATATTACTACAAACACACAACACCGACTTAACACATATGGTTAATGCAGTGTTTTACCTTGGAGTATGAATCTGAGGTTTGATTACCTAAATTCCCAAACCTCATAAAGATTGACTTTATATACTGACAACTGGTGTCCAATTTGCCTATTAAATAATGACTATAAAATGTTGTCCCTGATACTTGCTAGAATAATCAAAACAGTACTTGATTGAGGTTTACAGTATGTTCAATAAGCACATCTATTACAATATTAGACTAGTTTTAGATTTTGCTTGATAATTCACACCTGATTTCAGAAAACCTTTTTTCAGACTTTTTCAAGGCTTTTGACACTATTGAGCATACTTTTCATTATCATTCACTTGGGAAGTCTGGCTTTGGATATTTCTTTTGCAATAAAAACACTGTATAGTAATCTTAATTGTAAGTGAATATATTAAGTCAAGTGATCTGCAAAGTGCCTCCATTGTTGTTAGTCCATTGAAGCTGTTGTTTTTAAAGGACAGCTCTCAGATAACACTAGCTATCAAAGTAATGAAGAATTGTTCACTAAAGCCTCTGGTTTTTGCTTAAATCCTATTAATCCCCCCACTAATCAGGACCTTATGAAGTCTTGCTACAGTCCAAACACTCCTTCAACCAACTGTCAGTGTTGAAACAGTATTCCAGTATTATCCACCTGGCTGACAGGCAAGCTAGCGTAATAATCCACAGTTTTAGAGGAACTACAGTATTGGTGTCTACAAGTAAACAAACAAATGGACAAGATTTTCATCTTTCAAGCCTTAAATAAGGTTTTCTTTTTCTGTAGAAGCATGTGATTCATAATCTAAATAATTTACAGACTATTGAATCTCCTCTTTGTCAAAAGGATTACATTATGCTCATTTAAAGCCATCACCTGTGTGAACACATCACTCACATTCAACTGTTTGCCTGGCGAGGTCACTGGCCTTTTCAGCAGCATAAACCGACAGGACACTTACCCTCAAACAAAACACTCTGACCCTGAGTTCCAACCTAACCCAATTCTGTTCAATAAGTGCATATGAATCTCTGCCAAGGTACACAGTGTATCGTCCTACCCAAGTGACAAGCTGCCACAACTACAACTAGCTGGGGGACAGAACAACTGAATGTCAGGATACTGGACACTATTGAAGGAGTGCTGCTGGTTTAATTTGACTTGACTCCTTTTGTTAGAGCCCATGATTAGTTTCAATCAAGGATAAGAAAGATAGTTTTCTCTTAAAAAGGAAACGTGTAGGTAAGTTGCTCATTTTTAAGCGGACTCATAATATGTCTTACTTACTTATGACTTCAATGTCATAATCGAAGTTGGATTTAAATTTTGACATAACACTAATTATTCTGGTTTTAGACATCTGAAATGCGCTTCTTTTTCTGCTTTTGCAAGATGACTCAACATGCCGACTGGATCAGTGAAATTACAAAGCATTAAAAAACTGGGACAGGAAAACCACAGCTATGAGTTTTCAGAAGAAGGTAATGCACTATTACGTTTCATTTTCTAGACAGTGAAGATGCTTTTATTTAATTCTATTTGAATAAAAACAGGTTTCAGCTACAGATGTAAATTATAAAAAAAAAAATTGAATGCCTGTTCTATTCTTGTGTTGCAGAAGCAGCTGGCTCCTATATGTAAGTATAGTATATTTTATGTGTTACTATGTATATATTTGTGAGGATAATCTTGGATATTGTTTTAAGATCTCTAAATGACAGGTTTCACAAGAAATACTCATTATATATTTGTAGAAAATTAGGTCAATGACCTTGGCCATAGATAGATAGATAGATAGATAGATAGATAGATAGATAGATAGATAGATAGATAGATAGATAGATAGATGTGTGTATGTAGGCAGGCCTATGTCGATGTGTTTGTTATGCCTAAGGTGACACCAAATTTCCAGATCTATTATACTATATCATATACTATATCAACAGCACTGTCATATAAATAGAAAGAATAGGTAACACTTTATAATAAGGTTACAAAACATATGCTTAAGTAACGCATTACTAATGCATGATTCATGGTGATTTAATGCATGAATGGATGCAGAGTGTACTAGTAATTCCTGCTGGTCATCATGTTTAGGTCAATATGAGTTTATGCGACTAGTTAATGCTTCATTACTTATTGTGGCCCTGAGAGCTCAACACACTGCAACTGCAAGAAAACACATGCAAAACACAGAAGAAAATGTCTTCACCAATTTGACAACACACCCAAATACAGAAACACACTGCAGAAACAGAAAATACAACAAAATATGGAAACGCTGTATTCGGTTGTGTTTTCTATATATTGGTTTTGGTTCATGTCTTAATCCTGAACAGCAGAAATTCATGCATGATGCATCCTGCATTCATTCATGCATTTCTTAAGCATGTGTTTTGTACCCTTAAAGATCCCATTCAGACATGTTTTAACATGTCTATAAATTGCTCTACTTTGAATAAAAATTTGTATCTGATATAGTTCAATAATCTTGTTAAAATCTTTGAAATAACATCTGCTCTGCATCTCTATAAATAGGAGTTGAACTGCTGGACGACAGGTGTTTCCTACTTCTCTGTGAAGTCCATTCTCAGTGTGTGTGCGCTGGAGGCTTCAAGTTTCCACATCACACTTTTGCAAGTTAAATATTGGACCAGGATTGGCTTCCAAACTATTTGTGATCATTTGTGATCACAAATCATGCTCGTAGGCCCGCCCCTTAAAATCAGATTTTCAGTGAGCACATAGAAGCTTTCCACTTTCAGCAGATGAATGTGAAAACATCCTTCTAGTGTCAAATTCTGCACAGTGAAGCTCAAACATTCAACTGTAGGAACAAGAAGAAAAACATGTTTTTGAGCGGAGGGGAACTTTAAGATAAAGTGTTACCCAGAAGATATGTAGCAGCTCACAGAGTGTTCTGTCTTCTTCCATGCAGGACCATGACAACTTCCAAGGACAATGAGAAGTGAGTAAAAGATAGCAACAGAGGCCCCGGATACTTTGTCACATTCACCTCATATAAAAACTGATTGGCCTTCTATTCCAAACAGAGGCTCAAAAAATACGGAGCAACCAGCGATAAGGGTTGGCTTCTTTCAGCTGGTAAAACACCCTCCCACTTTTCATTCTTCACTATCTAACACTTGCCCTCTTCTTTCATCTCTATTTGAGATTTGTTCACCTAATGCAAGTGTTTGTTTTGTGCTTAAATGCCCGTCCAGTTCCATTTTGCCACATGCAGCGAGGTGCTGATGATGGTGATGGGCAGTGTGTGTGCGGTGCTGCACGGCTCGGCCCAGCCCCTCATGCTGCTGGTGTTTGGCCTGCTCACCGACACCTTCATCGAGTACGACATCGAGCTCAACGAGCTGCAAGATGACAGGAAGGAGTGTGTGAACAACACTATCCAGTGGAAGAGGAACTACACTGCAGGGTACGGCCTGCTGAACCAGTCAAACTGGAGCTTCATGAACAATTCAACATGGGAGATGCTCACACCGCTGAAGGGCAGGTCGTGTGGGTAAGTGGGTTGTGAGAAATGCATGAGGCGTGCATTTTCAACATCACATATAGTGTAAGATGTGATATTAAAAGTTTTAGATCTGTGTTTAAGTGTCTATGTGGTTGTGTAGTCCTCATATATGATTTATTTATTGTATTTGTGCTATCTTTCAGGCTTCTCGACATTGAATATGAAATGACCAAATTTGCCTTCTATTATGTTGGAATCGGAGCAGCTGTATTCTTGCTGGGATACTTTCAGGTTGGTCTGAAATGTCATTGTTTTTATACAAAGAGACACAATTTGATCCTATCAACAATGAAATCCTGAAGGAAATTGTGCTACATCTGAAATCCTCCTCCTGCTGCCTTGATATTCTGCCTACTAGCTTTTGTTATGTTGTTAATTACATGGCATCAGATCTTTTATAAATAGTCAACTCTTCTCTTCTCTCAGGACCTAAAAACTGCAGTTATTAGGCCTTTCTTAACAATCTAGACACTTCACCAATGAACAATTACAGAGCAATATCAAACTTCCCATTTATGAGTCAAATCACTGAAAACAAAAACAACTGAACAGCTTCTTGGCCATGAACAACCACACACACCACAGCACTGAGACGGTTCTTGTTAAGGTCCTATATGACATTAACTTAAATGCAGACAGTTCGTTCAACATGGTCAACCACAACATACAAGACAGACTGAATAGCTGGATGGGACTTTGACACATTCATGAACTGGTTTAAATGTTATATTCTGGATAGGGACTACTTTGTGTAGGCTTCCTGATTTCCTGTGTGAAATAATTGACTTTAAAATATAGCTATTGGTTTATAATGCACTACAAGGTTTAGAGATTTAACATTACACTTTCAAAAATTTGGGAGGCTTGAAGGGGCAGATTTTAAAAAGAATGGTTAAAATCAAAGCAGGAGAGGCGGAGATATCTCCAACAACTCCAAAACTGCTGGATCCTACATTTCCCTTAATGCAACTCAATAGCGTTTCCTAATTAGACCCACCATGTCTGACAAATGCCCCCATTTTTCTCAAATCCACATGGCCCCAGTTTGAAATGCAGACTTTCTGTAGCCTTCAATCCCAAGCCAAGAGCCTGGTGACATCACTATGACATCATTAGGGTTATTTTTCTCGGACTTGAAAAAGCCCCTCCAGAGCCACAGAAGACAATACCCACCTGTTTTCTGAGGCTGAGTTATACTTATGTCATAAGCTGAACTTCATCATGTAGAATAGGAAGTCAGAGGTCCTGGTGCCATCCTGCTGCTCTGCTTGCTTTTATATTAACAATGAACAAATCTGAGCACAACCTCTCTTTTACAACTGACAGATCTCCCTGTGGGTGACGTCTGCTGCCAGGCAGATTCGGCTCATCAGGAAGATGTACTTCAGCAAAGTGATGAGGATGGAGATCGGCTGGTTCGACTGCACCTCTGTAGGGGAGCTCAACACTCGCATGTCAGAGTGAGTGAGACAACGCGGACTTGATTTCTGTCTCATGGAGTGTTTTGGAGTATTGGTGCGTATGTGTTACTGTGGTTATATGAGGTCATATGAGGGCGGCTGTGGCTCCGGATCCACATGTCGAAGTGTCCTTAGGCAGGACACTGAACCTTAACTTGCTCCCAATGGAGGCCAGCACCTTGCATGGCAGCTCCGCCGCCATTGGTGTGTGAATGTGTGTGTGAATGGGTGAATGAGACCAATCTGTAAAAGCACTTTGGGAACCATTAAGGTTGAAAAAGTGCTAAATAAGTGAAGTCCATTTACCATTTATATCTGTATTACAGTGATATCAACAAGATCAACGATGCCATTGCAGATCAAGTGGCCATTTTTTTGCAGCGCTTCACCACCTTTGTGTGTGGTTTCTGCATTGGCTTTGTGAAAGGATGGAAGTTAACGCTTGTCATTGTCGCAGCAAGTCCACTGATCGGTATTGGAGCTGGTCTTATGGCTCTGGTGAGACTTGATTTGATTTCTCTTGACTTGACGACTTAACTTCACTTGCCTTTACCTGATTTCTCTTCTATTCTCCATCAACTCTGCATCACTCCTGTCCTGTAGTTTGTGGCTAAGCTAACAGGGATGGAGCTGCAGGCCTACGCCAAAGCTGGAGCTGTAGCCGATGAGGTTCTCTCCTCCATCAGGACTGTGGCTGCTTTTGGTGGGGAGAAAAAAGAAGTGCAAAGGTAAAATCTGCCAGATGAAAGTTGAATATTGACTTTTTCCTGTATAAATGCAGCTGAGGTGAGCTCCTCTCCTCCTCTACAGGTACGACAGGAACTTGATCTCAGCACAGCGCTGGGGCATCAGGAAGGGTCTGATCATGGGCTTTTTCACCGGATATATGTGGCTGATCATCTTTCTGTGCTACGGTTTGGCCTTCTGGTATGGCTCCAGCCTGGTGGTGGACACTGAGGAGTACACACCAGGAACACTACTGCAGGTATCACATTCACCATATAGACACAATATAAATGTATGTGATTTTTCGGTTCATTTGCAGCTATAATAAACTGACCTCTTCATTCCAGGTTTTCTTTGGTGTTTTGATAGCAGCCATGAATTTGGGGCAGGCCTCCCCATGTCTGGAGGCATTTGCTGCAGGCCGTGGAGCTGCAACCATCATCTTTGAGACTATTGACAGAGTGAGAATGCTTGATTGCAAGATTTTGATCCTTACAAAATACTGGTTTTTGACAGGAAACCATTGCCTCTTATTGACAGGTCTCATTTATTAAATGTTTCACTGCTAGGAGCCGGAGATTGACTGTTTATCTGAGGCTGGATATAAGCTTGACAGGGTCAAAGGAGATATTGAGTTTCACAACGTCACCTTCTACTACCCCTCCAGACCTGAAGTCAAGGTACTTGCAGGCTTCTGCATTCACTAGCATACATACTGAGGGTAGAATTTGATTTCTGTGGACAATTAGAGATATTTTCAGGGTCATCTTTGCCATGGTGTCATGTGATCTCTACTCAGATCCTGGACCAGCTCAGTGTTGCAGTGAAGTCCGGGGAGACCACAGCCTTTGTCGGTCCAAGTGGAGCTGGGAAGAGTACTGCTATTCAGCTCATCCAGCGCTTCTATGACCCTAAAGAGGGCATGGTAGGTTTGACAGTTCCAAATTGAACATGTGACACTATGTAATATACTGTGATTCTTCTACCAGTGGTCCCTTTTGTCAACTCCTGAGATTGATGATTCCCTCGACACACTGTAGCTGCCGCCTCCTTCCTTTTAAGCTTTATTCTAGTCGTTTCAAAAATAACCCCGAGGGTAATAGAAGTACATGATAATCTGTTTCATTATTCAGCCAATGGGTCCTAACAGCCTCATTACACACCTTATTTTCTTATTCCTTTCAGCTTCTAGAGAAGGGGATAGCCTCTTATAGCACAATGAAGGTTATGCCCAAGACTAACAACCATACCATTTGAAACTAGCATTGTTGCAAAAAAACAATTTATAGCAGCAAAGTACTTTAATAGCATCATCCATCAATTTTAGCAAAACCAACTTCTCTCTGTGCCCTTCGTCTCAGTTGACTCTGGACGGTCATGACATCAGAGGGCTGAACATCCAATGGCTGCGCTCGCTGATTGGCATTGTGGAGCAGGAGCCTGTGCTGTTTGCCACCACCATCGCTGAGAATATACGCTACGGTCGACCCGGCGTCTCCATGGAGGACATCGTCACTGCTACAAAGGAGGCCAACGCCTACAACTTCATCATGGACCTGCCACAGGTGAAGTGGGACAGAGGATCTGGCAAATACAGTTTCAGGATTTATGTGCAAAAAAAGTAAAAGTGCAAATTCAAAGTAGTTTTAACAACCAATAACTTTCCCTGTTCTCTGTAATTTTAAATCTGACAGAAATTCGACACCTTAGTGGGGGAGGGTGGAGGTCAGATGAGCGGTGGTCAGAAGCAGCGTATTGCCATCGCTCGAGCGCTGGTGAGGAATCCTCGTATCCTGCTGCTGGACATGGCAACCTCTGCCCTTGACAACGAGAGCGAGGCCGTAGTTCAAGAAGCTTTGGATAAAGTAAGTCTGACTGGTCTGTGTGCTGGATTAGCTTCTGTTTTGATAATTTATGGTTTCATTGTGCAGCCTGGTGGCAACACAATGAACATCCTGCCCTGTTTTCTTCAGCACAAGAAGGCCACATTTTACAGTAATTCTCAGTGTCTTGTTTTTTTTTTTTTTGAGGAGAGGATGACCCCACACTAATCTCAGATATAGACGTTTCAATCACACTAGGTCTTGAACACAAGTATCAGATAGAGGCTTAAATGTACATACAGCACTGGGTGGCAATCTGCAATCAATGACATGATCAACAAGTTAAAAGGCACACCTGAGTTGCCACAATGCAATGCCACCACCAACAGTTCAGTCACAGATTTGTTATGTTAGTAGCGGCTAATATAGCCTCGTGTTGCTTGGATCTAGACTTTGATGTTTAAGATCGGTTGAGTTTCCCTTTAAAGAAGGCACTCTAGAAGTAAAACCCAAGTTTGGTTTTGTCATAGGTACGCATGGGTCGCACCACCATCTCTATCGCTCACCGGCTGTCCACCATAAAGAACGCTGATGTGATTGTTGGCTTCGAGCACGGCCGAGCTGTGGAGAGGGGCAAGCACAACGAACTGCTGGAGAGGAAGGGAGTCTACTTCACTCTTGTCACCCTACAGAGCCAAGGAGACAAGGCTCTGAATGAGAAGGCTCGGCAAAGTAGGTCTAACTTCACGATCTCACAAAGTTCTTCATTCCGCTAAATCTTTGGTCTCAGAAAGATATTTATCCACCTATAGAAACTATAAGGATCTACTGATTGTGATCATCACTCCTTATTGGATCTCTTGCATTAGTGGCTGACAAGGAAGAAGAGTCAGAGAGGCGAAGTCTATCCAGAGCAGGCAGCTACCGTGCCAGTTTGAGGTAAACACATTCACAATCACCTCCTGCCCTTTGTCACTTCATTTGCTTACTTGTGTATAATA
Organism: Macquaria australasica; assembly: GCA_005408345.1. Lineage (NCBI taxonomy): Eukaryota > Metazoa > Chordata > Actinopteri > Centrarchiformes > Percichthyidae > Macquaria > Macquaria australasica. The sequence goes on along the minus strand of SEMN01000098.1, from coordinate 959,032 downwards.
TCAATTACGTGGTTCTGACTGTGCATCTAAATAGGATTATTACAGAAGTAATTTTGTGGCTGAAATTGACTTGTGTCGTGGCAGAAACTGGTACCTTCATTGACTTAATTACCCCCTTACATTTACTTCGACATTTGGAGCATTTAGCTGGCACTATTATCCAGAGCCACTTACAAATGGTGCAACAGCAGAGGAGGCTCGAGGTCCTCTATCACCACCATTACAAGCACCCAGTAATTAGTGCAAGAAGAAGAACAGCAGCATCAATACAGTCGAGTAGCTACAATATATTTCAGAGTCCTTAGAATATTCATGTGCATGAAGTGATGGATATACAGCAGCTTAGAAACCAAGTGTTTTTTTTTCCGCAGAGCCTCGATCCGCCAGCGGTCCCGATCTCAGCTGTCCAATCTGATCCCAGAGTCTTCTGTTCCCATCACTGGAGAGCTTGGACCCAGAGCCTACGCTGTGTCACAGGCAGACAAATCCAAGGTGTGTGTTTGTGTGCATCCAACTTCATGTGTGGGCGGTTGAAGCAGGTCAACAATAATTACATGCCGTTGCAGGGTAAAACCACTTGTTTGAAAATTTCCTGGTAATGTATTTGTTTTTTCTATATCAATCCTCAGATAATATACAGAGTTAATCCTTTTTACTGTATACGCCTGTCGATGTGCATTTGTCTGTGTGAATGCTCAGAATGCCATCCCCGAGGAGGAGGACGACAAACTTGTGGAGCCTGCTCCAGTTACCAGAATCCTGAAGTACAACATGCCTGAGTGGCCCTATATGCTTTTTGGATCATTTGGGGCTGCCATAAATGGAGGGGTCAACCCCGTCTACTCTCTATTGTTCAGTCAAATCTTGGCGGTGAGGTTTAAGTTATAATCAGATTTTCTAAAATACACAAATCAGGCTAATTTCAAAAGCCTTAAAAGGGTAATTCTGGTACCTATATTTTTGTAAACATATTTTGGGGTGTAAATGACTAATAAGTACAAAAAGTTTTGGGATTGGTCCAGTAGATCACCTCTGCCAGCAGCCGCAAAACCGGCTGCAATGGCAGCAACATAATCCTTGCGGGCAACTGCGCCTGTCAAGTCCGTTTCTGCTTGTTTTTGCCACTGACAGGCTCAGATTGTTATTCTAAGAGTCTGACAACATTATGGAAAGCATCCATATTTACATAAAAAAAAATCTACATATAGGGGATTTAAAGAGTCAATGTGATCTCAGATATATAATCTTATCAACTCTATCTAAGCTTGGTGTACTGTGTTATCAGTACAGTCCTATGAAAGGAGTATAGAGGATTATACTTCTATGTAAACATTTATGATAAATATTTATTATCATACATATTTTATAAATATAAATGTATATGCACATTGTGTGTGTATGTATGTATGTGATGGTCCATATTAACGCGTGTGTGTGTGTGTGTGTGCGCGCGTGTGTGTGCGTGTGTGTAGACATTCTCAGTAACAGATCCTGTGGCTCAGAGGAAGGAGATTGATAGTATCTGCCTGTTCTTTGTCATGGTCGGCTTGGTCTCTTTCTTCACCCAGATGCTGCAGGTAGAGTAGCAGTCTGCTTTAGCCAGACTGATTGCTTTAGTGCTACTGCCTCCACCCCCCAGCTTGTGTTCAAGGTTGGGGAAAATTCACAAGAGACCTCCTTTATTTTGGCAAATTAATATCTTCTTTGGATGAAAAAGATTTACTAATATATTACATTTTCTTGAAGCTCACTGTGATGGTATTTTGGACTTAATAAAAATACTCCCTGTGTGTGTGTGTCTCCAGGGTTATGCTTTCTCCAAGTCTGGAGAGCTGCTGACCCGCAGGTTACGGCGGCTCGGCTTTCATGCCATGCTGGGCCAAGAGATCGGCTGGTTTGACGATCACAGAAACAGCCCCGGAGCTCTGACCACACGTCTGGCAACTGATGCCTCACAAGTTCAAGGAGTGAGTTACAGTCTCAGTATAAAAAGAATGATTTTGAAAAGGCATTCAGTCCTATGTTCAGTGATAAAATTATTGTTTTAAAGGTGAGATTTGTTTCCAATACAGCAGGCCACTCTTCTGGTATTTAAACATCATTTAATTCGAGAAAAGATGTAAAATTATCTCAAATTAATGGCATGATTACTTTTTTAAAATCAGATTTCTTATTTTGTATTATTTTATTATATGCAGTGCTCACAACCTGCAGGTTCACTTACTGCACCAACTAATAAAGAAACAAACAAAATTTCTTCTTCTAGCTTGTTTCTTCTTCTTTTCCACTTGTCTTCGTCTAAGGCCACCGGCTCGCAGATCGGCATGATCGTCAACTCCCTGACCAACATCGGTGTGGCCATCATCATGTCCTTCTGCTTCAGCTGGAAGCTCACGCTGCTCATCCTGTGCTTCCTGCCGTTCATCGCTCTGTCGGGTGGCTTCCAGGCTAAGATGCTAACAGGGTTCGCAAAGCAGGACAAGCAGGCCATGGAGGCCGCCGGACGGGTCAGATATTGCTGTTTATGCTGTTACAACTTCAGCAAAATCTCTTTTCACCCGTCTCCTGTGACTATTTATCAGCCTCCACAGCTGAAAATACCACAGCTGCAACATTGTGATATTGAGTGACAAGTCAAAAGCATCATCTCAATAATCCCGCTAAACTTTCAGGTGTGGGGTGACATCAGATGACTTATCTACTGACAGCAGATAAGAGACAGCTCAACAATGGTGTCTATTTTAGGCTCCAGGTTTCAGCTTTTTTTGCCATCACTGAAGAAAAGCTCTACAGCCCCACAGCTGAACTCATTTTATTAGGTGTTCCTGTAATTTGGCAAGTTGGGAACGGAGTACACTGTCAGACTCAATTCCTACTGGGCCACCCATGCTTAAAATGCAGTCATGGTACTGAAAGATACAGTGGATAAAACCTCAGGCCAATACAGAGAGAACCAGAAAGTTTACAATCAAAGCAAAAGTATTTAAAAGTCAATTTGCTGTGAACTTCCTTTACGCTATCTTAATTATCCCGATGCAGTAAACCCAACCCATCCAAATAAAGTGGATTAGATGAAAGTTTAATGATCCCTATTGGGGGAAATTGGCTTAGGCCTACTGCAGCAGTATAAAATAGGATATAGATAAGAACAGAGCAAATGCTTTATCTATATGGTATTTTCCTTCACACTTTAAAAAACACATAAGAGTTTGGAACTGCTTCTATTCAACTAGCTGCCTTTTTTTGCCTGTTTTTTACTATGCCATTTAATCTGGTATCAGAATTTCAACGCGAGTCCTTTATTTGCAGATTTCCGGCGAGGCACTAAACAACATCCGCACCATCGCAGGCCTGGGGAAGGAGAGGAATTTTGTGAATATGTACGAGGCCCAGCTCGACGCGCCGTACCAAGCGGCCCTGAAGAAGGCAAACGTGTACGGAGCCTGCTACGGTTTCGCCCAGTGCGTCATCTTCTTGACCAACTCCGCCTCCTACAGGTTTGGAGGTTACTTGGTGCGACAGGAGGGGCTCCATTTCAGCTTGGTGTTCAGGTGAGAGGAGAAGGCCGTCAAGTCTAGTGCCTGTGTGCTTCCCTGTCATTACAGCTGTTTACGTCCGCAAGGCTACACTGCTTTCTGTCAGTCTTCTTTTGTATTTTTATGAACATGCTTTTTTTACTCTGAAACTCACCTTTCAGTTTATTCAATTTAACCTCGATTCAAAATACTCGCACAAAATATTTAACTGATCCACTATCAAAAAATGATGGAAATGACCAGATTCTTGTTCTGTAGATGCATCTTTGTTGTCAACCTCAGTGGCAAATACATTACGTTTTAAAAAAAATGTGTTTGATTTCATGAACATTTGAAGAATTATGACTTAAAAAAAAAAAAGAAAAGAAAAAGAAATCCATTGTACCAGGGGGAGGAGAATGGACCCAACCCTGTGGTGAGCCAGTGGAGGTACAAATGAATTGATGGTTAAGTTACATCATGTTGGTTTCTCTGGCAGGGTCATCTCAGCCATCGTCACCAGCGGCACAGCCCTGGGCAGAGCCTCCTCTTACACCCCAGACTACGCTAAGGCCAAGATTTCAGCAGCACGTTTCTTCCAGCTGCTGGACCACGTGCCTCAGATCAGCGTCTACAGCGAAAAGGGAGATAAATGGGTATGAGGGCATGTGTTATGCTATGTGTTACGTACTATGCTGCGCGCTGAGTGTATTAAAAATGAGTGCTCCCTCCATGATGGATTCAGAAGGGAATCCAGATGAAAAGTCTGATATCTTATTCCTTTATTGCTTTGCCTATTAATTTTACATCAGCCATGAAAGAGAGACGTGTAGATGGAAGGAGGAGACAAGGAAGGGTTGTTAATCCTTTTATTACATATTGTACATGCAAAAGAAAAAATGCAATTTCCTGAAAATACCACTATGCAGAGCCCTTTCATAGATGTGAATAATTTTGAAGAATTAAAATCCCTCATAAGACAAATATTCGGATTAAATGACCTGTGTAATTGGAGAGTCTAACCTGGCTTTTGTTGACAGGAGGTGTCACCATAACACACCATGAAACCTACGCTAACCTTTGTGCTCTGTTTTTTTTCGTTCTCTCTTTCTCTCCCTCCCTCCCTCCGCTGTGTTTTCAGGATAACTTCCAAGGGAACATTGACTTCATTGACTGCAAGTTCACCTACCCCACCAGGCCAGACATCCAGGTCCTGAATGGGCTGAACGTGTCGGTGAAGACCGGCCAGACGCTGGCCTTTGTGGGCAGCAGCGGCTGCGGGAAGAGCACCAGCGTGCAGCTGCTGGAGAGGTTTTATGATCCTGACCACGGCAGAGTGGTGAGGAGGACACAGCAAAATACTGCATTTGTACACTGACTGAAAGTGTATTACATTAATAGTTTCATAGGATGTACTGTAAAACGGCACAATTTTGAGATACTTGTACTTTACTACTTACTTGTATTTCCATTTTATGCTACTTAATACTTCTACTTCACATTTAGAGGGAAATATTGTACTTTTTACTCCACTACATTTATTCAACAGCTTATAGTTACTAGTTACTTTTCACATTAAGACTTTCAACTTATAGAATATGATGTATTATAGATTTAACTAACAGTACAGCCCCACTTTGACCAGCTACAACAGCAAAATACTGCTTACACTTGAATGCATTAGTTAAACCTGATCCAAAATTATAATGTATAATATTAAAACACTCACGAAAGCCACTTTGTGCTTTTATTTTATTTGAAGTAAAATTTTCTACTAATACTTGTACACTTTTACTTAAAAGGAGCACTCCACCGATTCTACACATTAAGTTCAGTCTATGAAGCCTGTAAAAACAGTTGCACTCTGTCTTCTGTGGTTCTGGAGGGAACTGTCCAAAATTTGAAAAAATAACCCTGATGACTTGACTACTAGGGGCTAAAAGTCAGAATATCAACCTCTGTTGTTTCAATTTTCACCATTTTTCTTATCTGTCTCTCGCAAGTCATTACTACATAGCTGGAGTACTGCTTCAAGATGTTGAATGAGTTTATAATGTGGTCTTGCTACTTTTATTTAAAACTGCTGTATTCAGTATTTTTATACACATGACTACTTGTATGTGAAAGGTATCGCTCATAGCAGTGAACCCACAGGAGAATTATCCCCCCTTTATAAAAAGGTAAAAAGGCACAGCATTGTTGTGTTTACAGCTTATTTCTGCAGTTATTGCAGATTTAGGATGTGAACACTTACATATGGTTTAGAAAAATATGAACCTGCACAGAAAGAATCTGGTGAGTTCTTTGCATTTTTCTACAAGGATACGTGCAAATGAGAGGTCTGACTTTAAAAACAGCCAGAAATATATTGTCACAGCAGATGCTGACCTTTATCGAAATGTTAGATATGTCATTCTGAAATGAATAAGTCATTATCATAAGTCATGTATAGTGTGCTTTCAGCTTGCACTCTCATGAGGCTCAGTTGTACCTTGAGTGTCACTGTATAAAGTAAAATCTGTAATTTGTCAAAGTCAAAGAATAATTGCTGGACATTCAGTGTACTTGGTGATTGAGGTGTTTCTTACTCTTATGACGTCAATTCATTTATCAATCAGACATTTATGCTGACTTTGTGCTTTATTTAAAAAGGGGCACTCCACCCAGGATGGAGGTTTGCCTTTGTGCCAGGAAGGGATTCCTGCCAAGATTCAAATGGCCTTAATTGAGTTGGAAGTGGTTTGGAAACGCGTAGTCCTGATTCTCTGTTCGAGATTTAAAAAGGACAGTATCACCTCTGCATAGCTAGGAGAGAAATTACAGTAGAGATGGCATTATGATAACTCATTAAGTGGATTGTATTTCCAGTCTTTGATTATTATATTGCTTTTTACTAATGGTAAAATCAATTGCTTCCTGCAGCTGATTGATGGCCATGACTCGACTTGTGTCAACGTGCCCTTCCTGCGTTCCAAGATTGGCATCGTGTCCCAGGAGCCCATCTTGTTCGACTGCAGCATCGCGGAGAACATCAAGTACGGCGACAACCTGCGGGAAATCGGCATGAATGAGGTCATCTCCGCCGCCAAGAAAGCCCAGCTTCACGACTTTGTCATGTCGCTTCCTGAGGTACTGTGGACATATTGGGTGTGTTTGTGGTGAGTGTGGTGTGGCCTCAAAAGCAGAGGCGGAGCAGGTGAGGTTAAAATGAGGTTTAATTTGTCAGTGTTTTTGTTGCCAAAATGTGAAAGGAGAGCAGGCAAGCAGGGACAGAGATCATGAACAGAACAAGGGAACAATAGATGATGTAGAAATGGCAGCGGGAGAGAGGCTGGTTTAAATACACACTGGGGTTGATGAGGGACAGGTGTGGCTTGATGCGTGAATGAGGAGCAGGTGTACAGGTGAGTGTGGCGCTTCCCAGAGTATCTTATCTCACCACTAGGAGTCCTCCTAAATGCCACTAACAGTTCCAGCTAAGAGTTTCCCTCTTAAGAGCTATTCACAAAGCTGCTCAGAGCAGCTTTAACTGAGCCACCGAGGCTGGTATGACATATTAGCCTGGTCGATTTGTCAGTCTAGCTCTACAGTACTCTGGACTGCCTCTAACAAAAAGTCCCAAAGGTAAGTCTGACATGCCCCTTATTTTTATTCCATTTATATTCCTATCCATCTCTTAATTCTACCTCTTATCTGCACTGTAACAATGTAAATTTCTCTCCTGTGAGACTATTAAAGGATTTCTGATTCTGATTTAGGAGAGACTTGGCCTGTTAGGAGCTATGTTTAGCCTTAGGATGTTTTGTGCATAAAATCCCAGGTGATGGGGAAAGGTGAGAAAGTCTGCATGAAAAGTTCCATTAAAAAAAAGGCCTATAGGGGAAGTGAAAGCGGTCTGAAGCTGAGACCGAGAGACAGAGAATGTGCCATCATGGTTTTTAGCTTCAAAACAAATAATATGTGAAAGTCCAGATGGGGATATAGCTCACCATAATATTTAGGACATTTAATACAGATGTTCTTGCTTCCTGCCTCAGAAATACGACACGAACGTCGGCGCCCAGGGTTCTCAGCTGTCTCGCGGTCAGAAGCAGCGCATCGCTATCGCCAGGGCGATCATACGTGACCCCAAGATCCTGCTCCTGGACGAGGCCACCTCGGCCCTGGACACTGAGAGCGAGAAGGTACGCTTCAGTAAACTCTGCACGGCATCGTTCATCGTTTGCTGAATCCACACACTTCATATCCCAGTGCAGTGCAGCTGCTTGATATTCTCCGGGCACAGAGAGCAAGAAGAGCAGGCAGTTAATTATTATTATCATTAACATCATTATCATTCATCATCTCTATTATTATCACCAGCAGCTCACAGTTCATACCAACCCTCCAGTAGAGCCTCTTTAAGATGAATATGGTCTGCGGGCTTATGCAGTAGCTTTTCTAGCTCAAAAGGCTGAACCACACTGAGAAGCAAAGAGGCCTCTGCAGCGCACTGATGCACTGGAACATTCTAATGATAGTAATCAAAGCATGATTGTGAAATTGCTATAATTGTGCTGCTTGTGTGTCTGCTGCGTGGGTGAACTGATGATGGCTCCTGCCTGTGTGTGAGTCTCTGTGCACTGCTTCATGTGTGTGTGTGTTTTTATGCCTGTGACAGACCGTGCAAGAGGCCCTGGACAAAGCCAGGGAGGGCCGGACCTGCATCGTTATCGCCCATCGCCTGTCTACCATTCAGAACTCTGACATTATCGCCGTCATGTCCAGGGGCTTTGTGGTGGAGAAAGGAACGCACGAACAGCTCATGTCCCTGAAGGGAGCCTACTACAAGCTGGTTACAACGGGAGCACCAATCAGCTAACTGCTCAGGGAAACAGCAGCCAATTAGCAAGGCAGCAAAGAGAAACGAATCTAAGGAGCAGTGTTATTGCCATACGCCAAGAGAGGCCAGGACTGGAAGAATGCCACACATTAAATAACAAAGTATGTACAAAAAAAAGGAAGATACACCTGTTCACTCTGACAGTATTTATTTTTGTTTAGGAATCCTGTCATGAAGAGAGTAGTTTTGTGAGTCACACTATTTTGGTGTATTTTACAGTAGTTACTCATTGTCTTTCTGTTATGTTGCCATTGTTTATCTCTTGGATACTGGGTCCGTCCCAGTACCCACAGTTGCAGTCTCGAGCACCAAAGTGCATGTTCACACGCCACCAAGGTAGCAGGCAAAAAATGCCAATATGGAGTATAACCCACACTCGATACAGAGCTAAGGGAATCCCACAGTTTACCACAGAATACTGCACTAAACCAGTCCTTCGGTTAGTGGTAATGTGCCTATAAGCTGGTTTGACGACCAACAATAATCAACGGACAAACAGAAGAAGCTGGATTTCATGTCTGATTATTATTTATATTATTCATGTCCAAACACGACGCAGTTATGGCAGAGCCTCCACAGACGGTTATCACTCACTGTACTCTCTGTAATACAGAAAATCTATTTTTCTGCCGAAAGTGATAAGAATCATATATATACACACAGTATATTTAGTTAGTTAGTTAGATGAGAAGATCAATACCACTCTCATGTCTGTACGCTAAACAAACAAGATATATTTAAAGTTAATTAGTGGATTGTATGGGTGCTACTGGACAGAGCCAAGCTAGCTGTTTCCCCTCTGCCTCCAGTCTTTAGGCTAAGCTTAGCTAAGCTAAGCTAAGCTAAGCTAATCACCTGCTGGCTCTAGCTTCATATTTAGCGCACAGACATGAAAGTGGTGTCAATCTTCTCATCAAACCCTCAGCAAGAAAGCAAATGTCAAACTTTAACATTTTATTTTATAGAAACACTTCTAAATAATGTCGTGTAATGTGTCTTATGTACAGTAGACTACAATGTGCTTCTAGATTATTCTATTTAATTGCTTCAATTAAATAATTCAATTGTATTCCTCATCCCAACTTCTGAAAGTGTGTTTTTCACTGTCATCCGATTGTAATTTTAATGTTGTATGGTCCTATTTTTTATCCTTTGTGTGGAAATTAAAATAAAACCATCAAAGTTCGTGAGCTCGACTGAGCCATGTATAGTGTTTGTGTAAAGATGAGGAATGGCCTCATTAGTCAAGCGTGTCCCAGTAAGCACTGATTAACATATGTGCGCTCTTAACGGGCACCTGGGCAGTGTTGGTACTGAGCTACTGAAAATAAATCACACAAGCAGGCACTTGACTTACAAATACTGCAAGTATGAGTATTACTAGGCCCTGCCCACAACCACAGGTGTTTTCAGTTTAGCTAATTAGATTTCTGCTCAGGTTGAAGGTCTATCAAACAGTCTGTCCATGCCCACACAGTCCTGAGAAGACTTCTAATCAGCCAAATAAGTGAAATCACCTGTGTGGCTGTACCATAGGTGTGCAGGGTCCAAGGACACTTCGACATCTAATATTTGACAGTTGACTACCAAAACCCATTGTATTCATTCACTTTGTTGGGAAATCAAAGTCAGAAGACAAACAATAAGCAAACATGGCCATTTTGAAAAGGATCATGTGAATCTGGTTGTTAACTGCATTATGGACTTTCACCAGTAACTGAAAATTTAAATGGCAGAGCGTCCTTGAAAGCTGTGGAGCCCTGAAGCCGACAAAGTGCAGTAAAGGGTTATGGAACGAGTCAAAAATATAACTGAATACATCAGTTAATAATACTATTAGTTTTAAAATAAAAATGAAATATAAAAAGAAAAGTAAAGCTTTATAACTTTCCCCCATTCAGTGGGTAAAAAAAATGAGGAAAGCTTTTCAATTCTTCCCTCCAACTCTAGTACGCTGATAAAATAAATCAGATCAGATCAGAAAATGGCTCCTGCTTTCAACTGCATTGCCACATGATGATAAAATAACTGACAGAAAAACAAGGGCAAGGAAATGGTCACTGTGATGGATTACAAGATCCATCAAGCGACTTTCTTTCTCAGCACCCAGCAGAAATGAATACAAATCACATGCTGCCTGGAAGGAATTCCACCTCAAAATGAATGCCATGCTTTGGGAAACCCTGTAAAGTACATGTGATTTGTATTTAATTGTACATTTAAATATGCAAAAGCCAGGTTTGGCCACTTAATCCTGGTTTTATTAATTTAATAAAACCAGGAATTTCTTTTTCTAGCTGTCAGTCACTTGTTCAAATGACAAGATGATATGCTTGTAATAAACCCAGAGAAGTGCTGTCTGTGTTACTCAGTACCAGCGTAGCAACGCACAACTGCACATGTTGGGATAATGCATGGCAGGGCTTCCTGCTATGTGAAGATAATGCTAGATGGCAGCATTTCAGGGCTTAGCAGTTTATAGCAGAGAGCTGCTGTAGGCCTCTCCCTCTACTTTTTTCACTTACATAATCTAAACCATGAATAAACAGTTTGATAGCATAACGCAGCTACTTAAGAACTCCGTGACTGAATGAATTCTTGCCTCTGACAGGAATATTTAATACGACGCTGCCGCCTGATTCTCTATTCCATGTTAACGGCTGTTGATGCCGCCGCTTGTGACAGCCGTACCGTCAGAGTGCAGATGTCAGAGACACTCCATCAGTTAGTGGTAATATGTGATCACACCACACTGACCTCTGGGAAATTGAGTCTTTAATCACGACATCTCCAGACCCAGGCTCCTGGTAAATTAGCATTCCTCAGATGCAATCTAATCTCACAGCTTCTCCTGCCAATTCATTCAGCGAGAGGACACTGTTTGACTTTGTGCCATGTGATGTCAATGCAATTCTGATTGATGAAAACAGGCGCCGCAGGCTGACTGATGTGTCTCTGTGGGGTGTGAGAGAGTGTAAGCAGGCTCCTCTGTGTGTTCTGTGCGATCTCAGTATATGTTCACATAAACAAGTCGCTATACAGACGTAGAATAACAACAATATTGCTTCTTTTCTTTCCCAAATGTTGCTGGGTTTTCATAGAAATGACTATTTTCCTCAGTTGACTTAAATGGTAATCTCATAAAATCTTAAAAACTATGCAAATAATTCATTAAGCTCCACAAGAATATTGATGGTTGGGTCACAAAGTAAACTAACTAATGTAAAAACTCACACTAGCTTAATTTGGTGCAGGTGCATTCACATGGATTATTGTGTGCGCTTCTCATAATTACTTCTCCCCTTAATTTCCCTTAAGGATCATTTGTTTTAGTGCCTTTCTGCCCTGGCCTCACCTGCTGCGTGCCGGACAGCAGGTCCCTGAAGGATTTAAAGCGCTGACAGTCAAAAAGCCATTACAGCTCACTGAGAGGATGGCCAGCAAATTGGTTGGCTCGCAGGAGCGGTAAATAAGATGGAGGAGACCCTTGTTTTTCGCCTTGTCAATAGCTGGCCTTCGGGCGGGGGTGTCTTGAGTCAGAATCTAAATGTGGAAGAGACTCAGGAGAAGAGAAGGGAAGAAATTAAAATGAGACGTGGCTTCAGGTTAGAGAGAGCATAAAGAGAAAGCTTCATGTTTGATCGCAGGTAGCAGCTGGAGGTTAAATTCCAGCTATGAGTTTGTGTTGCTGTTTGAGTCTCAAAAGCTCAATCATGCTAAAAGGCTTTCATTTGTTCAGCATGTCTGTTGAAGTGTCCTCTTCACTCAGAATATAAATTAAATTCTGAAAATACATGCTTGACCTTTAATAGACACAAAACAACCAGTGTGGGGATGGCAAATAGCTGCACAAGCAAATGGAATTTGTTTTCTGCATAATTCTATCTTGAATCTGACATTAAGTTATATCATTTGACTTGATTTGATTCTTCCAGCTTTAACACAGGAAGGCTGGCCAGCATTAAAAACTGCTGAGGTTTCATGTCTTTTCTTCCATCGGGCTCAAACATGGACGGTCCCATAAAACTGAAATTACAGCGGCCATTGTAAAATAAATCCAGATTTGAAGATGTATCATTAACCCAAGGGGAAGTGAAAAGGAGCCACAACATGAGCCTAATTTCATCATTACTGATGACAGTCATTACCATTAAAGCTTTTCATTATCATAATCGTTATTACAGCACCAATAACAGAGTAACTGACCACAGGGGGGGGCATGGGGCTGAATTAGAAGAGGATCCTGTAATACATTTATTGTCATTCATTTATATGAGTGGAAGGATTCAGTATTAGAAGTACAACGTATCAGGGACTGAACATAGAATATAGACGTTCCCCATTTACAAAGAAACTAGGGATGTGTGTGCAGCAGGGAGGTAGACAACACATTTCAACAATGTCATGATAGCTTATATATGGACATTCTCCCCCAGGAAATACTGTCTCAAGAGCCTTGAATATTGTTTTGGAAAATTGAGGATAAAAAGGCACACAGACTCATTATGGACACAAGGCAGATGTGTTTTCACATTAAACCAAATGTTTTATTGAAGTAATCAAAATAACCAAATAGGCAGTGGCTGGAGCTGCTGGGGAGGAAGAATTATTAAGAGCCAAATGAAAGTCACTGAAACCAATAAGGGGAATAAAAGTAGTGCTTTTGTTTCTTACAATTACAGCTAAAAAGGCCTTAATACAAAGTCTAAAACTGTAAGTGAACACTAAAGGATCTAAGACTGTCAGTCCAACATAAACTAAGCAAGACTGGGGAAACTGACTGGGGACGCTGAGGCCCAGGGGTGCTACTGCTCGACTTGGGTTCAACACAGCAATCCTCACAGCAAAAATGGTGCAATCTACACGTGTTCCAGTGCTTTCACTCGCATGAATAAATGTAGGGACCTCACCATGGGTGCCTAGCCTCCCAACAATATGGCTTCACTGAGAGAAAGGGAACTAATACAAAAAAGAATCAAACACAACCCAGTTGGTTTGACAATACAGGCAAAGGAAAAATGAACCAGAAGGCCAAACAAGACAATAAGGCAGGAGAACCTACAAAGTGAAAAGAAGATTTAACAGGGCTCACCAAGCATACTAACATGCATTTTTTTTAGAAATTAAAATGACAGCCTCTCTCCCCATGTGTTGAGTGAAAGCACCTATATGCTCACTACCAGGCACAACAGAGACAGAGGACAGGAGCTTAAAGAGTGGGCACAGGCAAACAGGTGCCTCATATAATCTGGCCCTGATTAGGGAATTGGTTGGGAGAGGAGTCAGGCCCGGGGCTGCGTTCACTAACACTACACCTGATACTGCATTCACCTGCACTATGGGAGCATTCTCCACCACCAACTGCAAAACCTCCTATTACATGCCTGCAGTGTATACAGGGAAAACCTGACTCATAACAAACTGTGTCAATACAGGACTTGAGAAGTATTATTCATCAGCTGCAGGGAGTCATGTGAAGAAAACCTGCAGAGCTGTCACTAAGACACACACTGAAAACAAAGCCAAAGACTTGATCATAGCCTAACAAACATTTGCACTTCTCATTAAACAGCCATAAACACACAGTAACAGTGTGAGCTGTCTTATTTTAAAACAGGCATTTCTTCCTCACCAGCTTCTGTGCAAAACAATCCCCTGCCAGGGCTCTGACCAGATCACTACATGCTAATATCTAATTATGCACTCTGAGCTAACGATCATCAGGTGGCCAGAAACACGACTACAAATGAATTCTAATGTTGCTCCGTCCTGCTGGATGTGTAAATAAACTCCTTCATTAGTTGACAATATGTAAGGGTTGTTGAGCTCTACTGGCCACAACAAATGAAACAATGAATGCAGCTTTAATCTGTTTGGATGTTTGTGTTGCGTCTTCGGGGACGTGCACAGAAAGAAAACAGATGAAAAACCCTTCTGAATATATCTGTTCTTCTTCCACAGACAAGCACAAATGTGCTACTGTCTGTAATTTACAGACCAATCCTCTTGTATTTGACTTTTGACCATCATGTTACTGAGCTTGTCCAGTCCTGCTTTCTTCAGCTAAGAAATATCTCAAAAATCAGACCAATCTTACCTTCTAAGGATCTTGAACTGTTAATTCATACTTTCATTTTCTTAGACTCTTGTAAATCCCTCTACACGTGCCTCAGTCAAGCTGCTTTAAATCGTTTACAACTGGTTCAAAATGCAGCTGCCAGACTATTAACCAGTCGTCGGTCCCACATTAACCCTGTTCTTGCATCCCACGATTGGCTTCCTGTAAAATTCAGAATAAACTACAAGATCCTGTTGATTACATATAAGGCACTACACGACCTCGCCCCTAGATACATTTCAGATCTCCTCGTTCCTCACTCCACTTCCCGGTCGCTCTGATCTTTAAATCTCGGCCTTATACCCATCCCTCACTCCAACTGCAAAACAAAGGTGATCAAAAGGTGATTTCTTGCCATGTTTTTATTGCAATTTACTTTTCCTTTATGTATTTATTCATTTTGATTTTTCGTATGTGTGAAGCACTTTGTAGCTGTGTTTTACAAAGTGCTATATAAATAAAGCTTGACTTACTTACTCTCAAGGTTAGTCTATGCGTAGTATCATTTCTGAATTATTTCTCTGTGTTGTGCCACGAGGCAATAACACTCCCAAAGCACACTGGCTTTCTCCCTGTTGAGGGAAATAATTGAATAAAAAAAACTGAATGGAAACGGCAAATTTCAAAAGAAGGGACAGTCACACTTTCACACTGAGATTTGAGGCACATAAGATACACGGATATTCACTGTCAGTGTGGTAAAGAGCTATATGATGGTGACAGTTACTACTGACAGATAGCAAGCTTGAATGGGAGGCTGCTGGAGCACAGTCATACAGTATAGCAGCATCAGTAAACATGACTGTCATCTCCACCTAACCTAGCTCAAACCGATAGCTAACAGGCTGGTTAATTACAGATGCTTAGCCTAATGCAACCTGCTGATTCGATTAAATATGTATAGATGTCTGGATAAGCAATGTCTGGCCGCTGTGTTGGGTCACTGATCCGCTTGGACGGGGGAAGACTGAAGGGCTGATTTACCAAGCTATAGCGAACGCTCAGGTTCAGGCAAGGTTGCAAAATAGCTATTAGACATGTCTATAAAACAAGGTTTGTTTAACATGGAAGGAATGCATTCAGACCACTGGTAGCCTACATTCAGGAATGACTTTCAGGAGGCAGGCAACCAGCTGAGAAACAGCTATAGCACCTAACTAAGTTTTTACATTTCTTCTTATCTAACTCTTGGCAAAAAGGCAAATAACTACTGACATGGGGTGCGAGCTTTGGAGTTGTTTAAATCACCCTTGACGGAGCTGTACTGAATTATGAAAGTAATGTAATTAATTACTGCAAAGGTGCTGTTGAGTAATTACTAAAATACTGTAATTACTTTTTAAATGAGTAACACAACATTTTGCATACAATACTTGACTGACAGTCACTGTAACACTCATTCTACATGAAAATACATCTCTGAGTTCTTTCTAACACTAAAACACTACTGGTTAATGAACCATGAATGGTATGGATCCATTCATGAGTATTTTCCATTCAAAGATAAGAACTTACAATCACTTTGCACCTCCAAGGTGACCTTTCACATGTGCTGTATTGCGATCTAGTATTCTGCACGTGGCACACAGCGCTGGAACATATGAGTGAATGACATTATGCCTCTATTAAAAACAGAAATCAATTTCCTCTTTATCTTACGTTTCTCGTGATGGTGAATACACCTGATAAAAATCATAATTATAAAAGCAAGACATGCATTAAATTATAACCTGTGAGTATTGTTAAGTTCTGAGCACAGTGGCTGGCCTCGGGGAAGCCTATCTATTACTGAAGCATTCAAGTGGTAATTTAGGTTTCTGCAGGCAAGTTGCAGAGGCTTTTTATAAAGCTGTGTAAGCAGCTCAGCTTGCATTAAGCGTAGACCTTTGTCACCCTACATTCACCGTTTCTAAATAACAGGGATGCGTGATTCTTAAAATCAAGATGATTATTTTGTATAATGGGTTTCCTGGTTTCATTTTAGGGCAAAGAAGTGAACCTTGCCAAATTGCCATTCAGCATTTATGACTAAAATGTGCTCTGCCTGCTGAAATCACTCTCAGTTGTTTGTTTAAATCAAACATGCCTCGGCGACTCGGTGGGAATGATCTGAACATCAGGCTGAGGATGAAAGCCCATTCTGTAAACATGCAGGCCAGTCTGGACGCACATCAGACCTGATCCACATCTCATACTGAGCCACATCACTGTGCACTGCAGCTCTTTGACCTTGGATGTTGCTCAGTGGAAGAGAACACGTTTCACATGCACGGAGTCCACGATTAATCTGCTAATTCATTAGGAAAGCAGTGTGATACTGAGTCAGAGGCTGTCGCCTTTAAACCAGATCTGGCAGGTTACGAGCTCTTTGGGGCCTTTGCTCTGCTGACCCCAGTGGTAAGAAAATGTTCCCACTGGGATGAATAAAACTGGTGTGTGGACAGTCATATTAAACTATATTTCAGCTTGGCGTTCATTGTTGATTCAGCTGCTGCTCCTGGGAGCAACCACCTTCCTGTAAGCTCGTGTGATTTGTTGCACCTCCCACCCAGCTGATATTTCTCATTTCAGCTCCACTTCCTGAGAAATCCCCTTGTTCAATCCCCTTGAAATAACCCAAGATAACATTAATGTGCTGCTGTCTAAATAGTATGCTGTCTGAGAGCAAATTCTCAATCAGATACAGTCTCTGAACAGACCCATTAGCGGGATTAGCAAGTAGCTTTTCAGTAAACGAGGCAATGATTGACCTTGCAGCGATACTTGGCTGAACAGCCCGCGAGCTCGGCTGATGCTCACCCAGCTCACTGAGTCTTCCTGCACTACATGGCTCTGACATCCCAGTAAGTGAGCTGTGAAAGACTGACTTAAAAGTATGACTGAACTAAGATATCAGCCTGATAATGAAACATGCAATTTGCAGAAATACCATCTCTGTGCAGAAGTCATTATTATAGACATATAAAAATAGAACATACCCAATTCCTACCCATCACTGAGATTATTATGTTTTAAAGAGATCCTTTACCCATGTAGCAAGATATTTCATTAAATAATATGTTAAAATGACATCTTTTTGTCATTATTATAACATACCAAATGATTCCTAGCCTGGGAACCAGACGAATCTGCAAGCTCATGTTCTATTTGCTCTGGCAGATGCGTCAGGTCCCCCTCCCATTCAGACAGATTTCCAGCCGACCAATCACAACCGTTTATCCAATATGGGGCAGGTTTGATACGATGACTGTACAGAGGAACGCCGTTGAGCCATTTTCGTAAACAACCAAGACGGCTGCCGCTGATGTGGAACATTCTGAATCCGCTATCGTGTCAGTATTAAACGAACTGGACGGTATATTTTTTCTAAAAGAAGAACAAACATCTGCACTTAAAGCTTTTGTTGATGAGAAAGATGTGTTTGCCGTACTTCCGACAGGATTTGCTCAGCGCTACGTCACACGCTTCGTTGCTCTGATTGGTTGTAGCTCTATCCAATAACGTCCAAAGGCATTTTGGTCTGCGCCCATTGATAACACCCCTTGGAAATCAAAAACGAACTGAGAGGTTCCAGACTAATTTGCATTCATGAATTGGTCAGGCTAAATTATTCCGTTTTAACAAGAAACTTTTCTTGTTATAACAAATACCACGAACTTTCCCATTACTAAAGAAATGTATGACATGATAAACTGATATGTTGAAAATGCCTATAAAGACACTGTGACCTTGACTGATCTAGTCATGTGGTAGGATATTTTAATGTATTGTGGCTGTGTTTGTGGTTGCTGTGTGTATTGTTTTGTGTGCCTGTGCTAATTGTGTGTTAGATTTGGTGTTAGATCCGTGATTATCAACCACACGGTACCGGGTATCCTATCGCCCAGTGTGAGCTGCAGGGTTCATACAGCTTTTTAAGAGTAAAATTCAAGCACTTTCAAGGTACCTAAACCAAAAATTTCCAGACTCTCTAAGTCTTTAATTGTTACTTAATTATTTGTACGAACCCTGGAGCTGGGATAGGCTCCAGCCCCTTGAAACCCTGCACAGGATAAGCAGGTAATGTGTGGATGGATAGATGGATAACACTCATCCCAAGAACAGATAAATAAAACTAAATCAAAACATATTCATTGTAAAATGTTCTACTCTTCTCTTTAGGCATTGACTACTGGATCTTTTAATTGTTTTAACAACATATAGATGTTTCTTGTTATACCAACATACCATCGTAATGATTAATCAAATACTTTCTTGCTGGGCTAAAACCAATAACTTCAGTCCCACAGCGAGATCTTCTCTTTAGATGCACCATTTTGCTCTGACGATCAACAATCCCACAGGGAGAAATCCATCATAGTAGAGGCAGAGATACCAATCCCTCATCCGACAGTGGTCTCAGTAGACCAGAATGCAATGCAGCCACAAAACATATCGTTTTGACTAACAGTCGATTTGATTTCCACCTACATGTTTAACCCCGCAGCTGAAAGGGACGAGTTCACACCTGTTTACTCTCTCTCTCTTTCCTGGTCCAGATGGCTTCACAACGTTTCTGGAAAAATGGAAGTCAGAGAAGTCATGAGAGAAAGTACAGACTCAAAAAACTGTTAAATGCCTCAACACAAATACACACATTAAAAATTATTAATCATGAATTTACATAGATTACAATAACAGTATAAAACTATCCATGGGTGTCTCTCTTCTCTTTGGATTTAGATTTAAAACTAGGCTAGGCTAGACTATCTACATCTAAGTGAGCCACAATTACGTTAATTTCTTTATGACTAAATACTGTTATTATGTGTAAAATAGAGCTGTGGTCTAAAGTGTTAACCTTTTTATTCTGTATAACAATTATGGTTTTAATAATGCTTTTTAATGCTGATTTACCTTGCAAGGATGGACTTCACAGTGGCTGCAACGTGTGTGCGTGCGTATGTGTTTATATCGTTGGCAGGGTGTAATTACTGTGCTGTGCTTATTTGCATAAGTAATTAGTACTGATAGACTGGCTGGTCTTTTACAGTGTTTAGCCAGCCAGCTGAATGCTAACAAGCAGAAGAGGACTTAGTGAAAATGCTGAAAGTGAGTGTTGGCTGTTCTTCTAATTTGCTATTAACATGCAAGAAAAAGCAAAACATGAAAAACAGATTAAAAAATGTAACGTCAAAACATCAAAATTCAACGGCACAACTTGCCAGTTCTTTAACGGCTGCCTCGCCCAGAATGGCACCCAACAAGCCAAAAAAAAAAAAAAAAAAAGATCAGCTGAGATGAAAACAAGCCAGATTAAAGTCATTTCTTGAGAAACTTTGTTCAGCTGCAATCTTTGTGACAAAACCTCAAAGAGCGTAATGAAATAAAGCAGCCCTGATAACATGAAAGTAAAAGCGGTTGCCAGGTTCAATGATTCCGAGTCGCCTTTTTCCTCATCTGAGCTGACACTGTTGTAACAACCCCTTAAGGTGGGACAGCCAGGGGGAAGGGTGATTTGTCATGATTGGGCGAGTGTACAGTCCTTCCAAGTGTGCGTGTGTGTGTATTGGAGTCGATATTGCTCCTGACAGTAACATAATTCACGTGTGTGAGAGAGAGGGATGTTAGTGAGCTTATATGTGTTTGTGTACCCACGAGCTTTTGTGTGTACGTGTGTGTCCACGCACCCAAACTAAATGTTTGTGCCCACGTATTTGACTTACCTTATGTGCCAGACAAGGTTAGGGGTTATTATGGCCATAAAGAAGTCCGTAGCAATTCTCTTGGCAACGGTTATTGTGAAGTGCGATTATCTCCCATCAGCCCTGAGCCTTCACATCCTCCACAATCCCCCACTGACACGGGCCCACCGCCACTTAATTTCATTGTCGATTATCTTCCAGAGCGCAGGGAAGAAGAACAGTTCTCCTGTATTAAGTAAATTGGAAGCGATAGGAGCGAGGAAGAAGCCTCCGATGTAATGTAACGGTTGACCTTGTGTCCCCCCTCCCTACCCTGCCGATCTGACCTCAGCCTGCTGGGTAATGGATTTTACCCCCCCACTTTTCAGACTAACAGCCCTTTGTTGAATCCATTTTGGTGTCTGATTATTACAAAAGAAGTTTTATCAGCTGCAGTCTCGGAAGAGAAGAAAGAGATGATATTACCTCTACACTCTCCAGCTCTTTCACCCACACAGACACATTCATACACTCACATCAACAACACACGCAGAGCACCTTGAGTCGAGTATGAATAATGGCAGCTATTAATCTCCCGGACATTTGAGGTTTGATTACATTTTCCGTAAAGTTAGCCTTGACACCGGGAAGGATTTTTCATCTATTCAGGTTTCACATTGTCAGTCTTTTTTTGCTGTATACCCGTGTTCAGCACAGGATTTGTGTGGTAGATTGGAAGGACTGCAAACAGAGCAAGCTTATCAGTCCAGGGATGGTTGAGAGAAATTGACAAGGGAGCTGAGATGATTACAAGAGGTCAAGCAGAGGGAGACTGACTGAGACTCAGTTGCTGTTAGTCAATAATTCCGGTATCACATGTTGGACCTTAGTTTTGTTAAGTTTGGCCTCTCACCAGATGAATTTCTGAAGGAAATTGTGTGAAGTACATAATCAAGTTATAACCTAGATGTGTCTTATTTTCATCAAAGAAAATATGAAGCACTGAGGATGAGAAAGTAAGTTTGCTCAAGCACACGAACACAGTTGGCCTGCAGGTGCTGGATTCTTACTAACTAACTAGCATTGTGATCTCAAGGGGGAGAGGCAGTGAAGGTCTCTGAAGCGGGAGCTGCATCTCCGTATTGGGATCCTACCTTCCGCAGGAATTTAGGATAAAGTTCAGGCAGACAGAGTGTTTCGCTTAGCAACAGTTGTAACGACACACAATCTGTGTCTCTAAATTAGACCAATCAGAGAGTCTGATTTTTGAGTTCAGCACCTAATTATTGACCAACCAGAAGTGTCCCATCCCATCAGGAGGAGCTTAGTATAAGAGGTCTAAAAAAGTGATGCTGGGACAAATGTTGTACATTCTGCATCCAGACCCTTCGTGTTCCAGATTTGTATTGTACTTTCTGCAATCTGAAGAATAAACCACTGTGTACTTAAGTAGTTTAGAGTTTCATTCTTCTGTATCTCAGTGTTTGGTTTGTATGAACCTGTTAGTGGTTATTTATTTCAAGTTACAGGAGACTGAACAAGAAGAAGAAAATCGCCCACGACACAACATCACTAAAAACTGGTCAGACAAGGCAAGAAACACGGACAGACAGACTATCAGACAGGTTTTGTACAAGCCCAAGGTCAGCCCAATTTATTCGTTATTCCAAGGGATACTAGGCTGTTTATTTCGCCCTGTCTGATTTTGTTTAAGCATAATAATGTTGCTGCATACAATTATAACCGATGGCCAAAGCCACGAAAATATGAAAATTCTGCCTTTTTGGCAGTGAAGAGGTAAAAGAAATGAATTTGTCTTAAAGGGTCTGTCTTGAATGTAATTGGGATTCATGGTGGTATTCTGTCTGTTTGAATTATCTCTAAATTTGTGTTATCTTGTTGAAGCCTATAGCAATTTTGGTCAAGGAAGTGGCATTTTATGTAGATAATACTTGAATTGGCAGTGCCTTGAATATTAACTTGAGTACTGGTTGTTCCATATTGCCAAATTTAACAACTATTAGTAAATGTAAGACAGTTGCTGTGGAATCCAGATCAATAGGAACTTATTTTTTTATGCGTATCTACAGCAAGTGCAGTATGTAACGTGTCAGGATAAAAGCCCTCACTGTGACAGGCACAAAATGTGTGCATTTTCCTCCATGCTGTTCTCACAAAGCATTTTGTGTTGACAAGTTCGGAGAAAGGTGTCAAACAAGTCAAACAAGAAAACGTCTGTGAGGTTCCCCCCCCACACTCTCTGTCTATAAATTCACGCATTCCGTCTCTGCAAAGCCTGCTCGAAATAGCCTTGTTTTCACATTTAAAGCTGTGTTGTCTGTCAACAGCATGCAGCCAGCCAAACAGTCTCTCAGGCATCTGCTGAGGATTTCTCAGGCCTCACAGTGAGAGCGGAATCAGACGGGGGTAAGCTGCGAGAGAGGGAGGCAGAGAGAGGAGATGGAGGCTTAAACCCGGCTTAGATTATCTGAGACGAAGAAGATGGGAAAGGCAGTGGGAGACAGAGAAATGGGGACAGAACGTGAAAGGCAAAAAACAAATGGAGAAAGAGACAAAAAGCAGACAAGTATGCAGTTAAAGAGAAAACATAGCCTGCCATTACTCTTGTGAAACACCTTTACGTGTCACTAGTGAGATTATAAGTCTTTTTCAGCCATCTGTTTCCACTCTGTAGGATTTTTTCAGTCACTTTAAACTCTTCTCATCCACCCCTCCTGGAAAGCAGTCATCTTCTCCTCCTTTTCCTCACTCTTCAGGCATGTTCCTAGTGGTTTGTGTTCTGAAGCGCAAAATTGCATGTGAGATGTGGGTCGGGTAAGGAGTGAGATGGATGTGGTTTTAATAGAGATTAATTACACCCCAAATGAGGCAATAAACTCCCCACGGGTTCTCGCCAGAGTCCATGTTTAGTCTACAAGCACACTACAATAGCATCTTAGACCCAATGTGTGGACAAAATAACTAGATTCTCTATTGTAGATGTGACGCATGAGAGCAAGTGACCAAACCTGATAAATCAATGTTAAAAGTCTTAGTGCAGTGACTTGTAAGAACTTAATCAAAGTCAATGACCCAGTAAAAAAGACCGTGGGGCTTTTACAGTAGGCAGTGAGGAAGAAAGAGAAGTTTGGAAGTAGCAAGCTTCAACTATGGCTGTCAAATATCATGTAGGAATAGTTCTACATTTTGGGAAATAGGTTAATTCACTTTCTAGCTGGGAGTTAGATGAGAAGATTGATGCTACTCTCATATCTGTCTGTTAAATTGACTAGTCTCAAAAGTAAAAAAGAAAGAAAAGAAGCTCACTAATTACGGTAACAAATTATATTTCATTTGTTTAATCCATACACAATGTAAAAATGACATGTGGTTTGATGGGGAGTAACGAGTTGAAAACATGGGTATGGGATTTTTAAAGGCGTAATGTTCTTTTGTGACCCTTTGTTTTTTTGAAAGAACACAAAAGGAATCATGAAAACAGACAATAAAACGGTCAAACCTCTTCTTCATGGTCACAGAAAACATTCTCTTAAGATCTCTGTATAATTATTTTGTGATCAAAGGAAAATAAGGCTTAATATGTTTAGATAACGGTAAAGTTTTAATATCATGAGACTGCTTCAGACCATCAGTTGATCTCACATTGGAGAACTGGCCAACAAAGATAAAACATAGATGTGAAATAAAGTAGCTCTCTGTCCTGGGAGGAAGTTAAGAATATTACATTTCAACTGTAAAAAGAGTTCATGTTGTGACAAGAGTTTGATTCTGTTCTTTGGGTACATGCAACAATAACTAAATATTAAATATTTTCCCAAAAGTATCTTACAGTGTAGCTTCAGGCCTCAGCAGCTTCATTTCACTAAGCTCTAACTAAGACAACAAGGATTTAGTATCCTCATTAGCCTGATGATGAATGCAAAGTGGCCAAATTCTGTACCTCTAAAGTCTGGGAATAAATATGAAAGGATTGCAATTACTACTTCTGTAATTTTAAGGAAGTTATGTAGTTTATGTATATTTAAATGCAAGATCTTGTTGTAACTGAGTTACTGAGCCTCTGACATCAACTATACAGCAAGCCTGTTATGGTGCCTTGTTCCTTTACCTGCTCTCTGAATCGAAGGATCTTGATATTCACAAGCCCATCAGGTATTTATGAGACTCCACTCTCATGCAAATATGCAAATATTCCTCCTAAGCTTGCAGCTGGTCATAAATATGAGCCGGCTGCTTTCGGAAGAAGGTGAGGTTGAGCTGTGTACCTCCATCAGTTCCAAGAGATCGGCTTCCGTCCCAGGGCATTAAGAGTTAATTTATTGCTCGTTCAATTCAAATCCAGCCTGGCTGTCACACTTATCTCTGTCAAGCGCTTGTGGTGCCTCACGTCCTGATGTATGCTTCCTATTTAAATCCCATCTATCTGTTATGGGTGACAGAGAATAATTCATGCTGCTGAAATGCTGTCATCGACAAGGACAGGTATCAATATTAATGCCAGATATCAATATTAAGGTTTTGTTTTGCATATCCGAGTTGTTCTGCAGCGGGGGTTAATTTTCGGCTGCTGGACACACTTGGAATGATCGCAAGATGTGAGCCATGCAGAATGTGATTGCCTATAAAACACCGGGTGACAAGTACGTCATTTATGCAGCGATGCAAAGGCAAATGCAACGGGAAGCACAAGTCTGGGGCTTATTCTGCCCCGCTGGCATTGATTTGTTTTACAGAGGAGTGATTTCGGAGCAAATTTGAATGTTCAGTCTCAGAGGCAGCCGGCATCCAAAATCGACTTTTGTTTGATGTATATTTATCAAATGTTTAAAAGCTGGCAGACGGGACGAAGATTAATGTGCTTCTGTGCTTTTGATCGGCAAACTGCATCAAGTTTTGACCTTTGATACTTGTATGCGACTCACTGAGACTCAGTTTCACCGGCATGCTTCCTCCAGGAACCATGGACATAGACATCTACATGCAGGGGAGTCATTTGTTCAGCTTCTTTGAGGGGGCACAGAGTCCAAACTCAACATGAAGAGTTTTACCTCACTGTGAATGAATTTATAATGCAACATAAAACATTGATCTGGGTGGTGGAGGTCCTATGTATTATATTAGATTATTCTATCTGAATTCATCTTGTCTGTGTCAGTTAAATGGAAAGGTGTACTGCTTGTTTGCAGTGTTTTCTGAAGCTAATAACATTATACATAATAGGGACGCAGTAGATCCCAGCAGTCTCTGCTCTGCTACCTGGATGCTCATAAGAACATGAAATATGACATTCTGAAACAATCAGCAAATCAAACTGCACACGTCAATGCTCACACTAAGACAATTTGTTACCAGTAAGCAGCTGCTTTGGCTGCTATGCTTATCATCAAACCTCATCCATATCAGTAGCCATATCCATATCTCTAGAATCATAAATGAATGACTGGGATGGGAAATGTAAAATGTTAGTTGATTATCAATCAGTTTCAGTTATTTAGTGCGGAAAGTTCACATTCTCAACATGTATGACAGTGACTCTTAATAAAAAAGCTCATGTCCAGTAACTTAGTCCAGTAAGTGCTGTAAACGTGTGAGTTGACATTAATATGGGAAACAGACAAAAATAAATTTTAAGTTGGTGCTAAAGTCACTAACAGTGACGCTAATGTCCCTTTAAATATGGGAGACTTTATTTCTGAAGCTCTCAGTAACTCCCAGATTTAGTCCAGCCTGGGCTTGTAGGTCGTAGCGGCCTGTCTGAAGTTTCCCATCTTGTGTACAAGTGCGCTCGCCTAGAATGTAGTCCTCTAGCTGGAAGGAACCAAGTACTTGGTTCACAAAAAAGGGATTTTTGTTTCCAAATGAAGACAGAAAGCTTCATGAAGCTCAGTGCAAGTTCAGTAAGGAAGACATTCTGCCTCATTCATTCACATCTCTCTCTTCCTGCTGTCTTAATCAGATGATTATGGGCGTTTACTCTCTCATTTATCCAACAAGATTTCGCCACGATCTCCATCAGCCAATCATATTGCAGCTGTCAAACTTTAAATCTGTTGCTTGCCGTCAGCTGTCATGTCAATGAGGATTTGTTGCGACCCTCCTTCGAGTCGTTCAAAGTCCACTCCTCATCACATCCAGATCTTCAGCATCCTTCCACCACCACCATTGTCTAGACTCCATCGGGGGAGTCTGATGACGTAACGATGGGGTGTAATCTTCATATTTCTCATCTTTATTATGCACATATCAATAAATATTTGTTCACTCATAGTGAAGTCTCTCCTGACTGAAATAAAAATACCTTATGCAGAAATACAATTTAAAGTAATCAAAAACCTAAACAATGTGAGCCTCCATTCACACACTTGCACAAAACTGCACAGCCAAACATCCCAGCCAGTAATCAAGCAACAGAAGAACATCCGGCGGATCCAAAAATCACCTACCATTTCAGGCCACGCTGAAAGCCAAAGCCACTCGCGCGACAAGTGGTCATTAAGTGAAGCTGCAGCGTCGTGATGCATTCCAGCGTTGCTCGGATGGGATTTCTCCTGGAGGAAGAGGAGGATTGTACGGTGTCTTCCCAGCTGCTCTCAGTAAGCCCCTTTCTTCTCACCTTGCTATAACTGCGCCTGCACAGATGGCAGATTGCACACCGCCAATTTATTTCACGGCTATTTACTCGGAAACACGCATCCTCTGTGCCTCAAAGGACAGGTCATGTGGAGGTCATGCTAGCTGAGAGGCCGAGGAGAATGTGTTTAGGGCAAAAGGATATGCATCAGAATATGAATATGTATACGAGGATTTAAAAGACGCTGCTTTTTCATGAGATGTTCTCTGCAGCGGATTATGCAGCATTAAGAAATTTGCCTCCAGCTTTCACACCATGTAACCAGACTACAATTCCAAACCAAGGTCTACTCTTTGCCCTAATGGTTTTTTATTTCTACTCAAGGCCTGCCTTCCAATGCTTTGTTTTGAAATCTGAGTGTTCCCAATTGTCTCGCACTCCGCCTCGCTCGTTATGAGGTTCATTTACCACAAGCCCCGGAATAATCACTTGCTTTTCATTTTCCCCAAGCTTTAGCCTTTTAAATGCTCTACCACTGGGCTGTTTGGCCAATTACAGAGCAGACTTTCTATTACTCAGCATATTGTATCAAATTGTACATGCCATAGGGGGTGATCAGAGGAATGCAAAACACAGCACTGAGGATAAGAAGCTGTGAATAACAATTATTTCACATGTACACTACTGGGCAGACTATGCTTGTACATTTTGTGGAAGAATTTAAAGTCATTAACTGATAACATACTGTGGCTGTTAGGGGTTGGATTCTTTTCTTCCACACACAATAAACCGAAAGAACAAATGATACACTGGAATAAAACTGTTTCAATTATATTTTGGTTGCGAAAAACTGTTCTAGAAACTGATCAAAAAGAAGTATTTGACGTAAAGACGCCAGCTGGGAATAGTTTTATTATGAAGAAATCATAACAGCAGTGGTGCGTTTTCTGCCTACAAGCTCCCACAAGAGTTTTTCGAGCGAACGTGTTTGAGGAGCGAGCCTTGCCACAAGTGCTTCCCACATTTTTATGTTTATCTTTGCGAGTACAGAACAGAAGACATTTTTCATTTCTCCGGCACCAAATCCCGCAGGATGGTTGCTGCTCCCTCAGATGACGACGCCTGGAACAAAGAGTTCACAAATCCAGTGAGCGCACACACTCGCACGCACGCACACACACGCACACGCACACGCACACACACACACACACACACACACACACACACACACACACACACACACACACACACACCTGTAGGCATCAGCAAACTTATTACACTGATGTGGCCTGGTGCAGATTTGTCCACACTAGCTGGCATCTAGCACAC
Source organism: Macquaria australasica (assembly GCA_005408345.1). NCBI lineage: Eukaryota > Metazoa > Chordata > Actinopteri > Centrarchiformes > Percichthyidae > Macquaria > Macquaria australasica. The sequence goes on along the minus strand of SEMN01000098.1, from coordinate 930,933 downwards.
ACACATGCCTACACGCCTAAAATGCTTTATGCTAAAGATAAAAAAGGAAAATGAAAAACAAATGAACTGATTTCATTTTTCTGTTTTCTGTTTCTGTTCTTTTGTGAATTTCATCGCCGTGCACGTGCTCAGAAAGTCAGGGCAGCTGAGAAGTGAAAAAAAACCTTGTATGAAAAAAGCAAAAGCCATCAATGATTTTAGAGGGGAATTACTGTTCATGACAGATCACTAGCAGGTTCACCAGTGATGACACAGGGCCATATAAGCATCATTGGACTCACTGGCTGAGCGTTGTAATGATATTAAATCACCACTGAACTTGCTGTTAAAAAGAGTTAAACATCACACATTATCACAGTTTTGGAGGTTTTTCCATTAATGTAGCCTGTGTGTGATGTGACACAGTAATGTATTCACTAACTCGCGCGTTAAAAAGAACCCCCACAGGCTTTGGTGTAGGGCTGTGCGATATGACAATATATATCGTGTGAGGATATAAAAACGATCGTTTCATATTATGTGCTATTGTATATTTCGTTATGTCGCAAATCACACTCTTTACGGCAATATTTTTCGTCATTTGGATGGCGCTTTGCGTTCTTTCGCATGGCACGGATGCAGGCAGGTAATTTGCACGAAGGCAACACAAACAAACATGGGGGAGAGTGAACGTGACACAGAACGGGGTAATTTCAAAGAGGAGGAGGACTCCGACCAGCCAAGACAAAACCAGGAGCTTGTACCTAAAAGAGGGACTAATTCTGTCGCATGGACATGGTTTGTGTATAAAAGGTCTGACATGGACCAGAAAACCGTAACGTTACTTTGTAGACAAAGTAGACCGCAGACCGGTCCCCACAACAGACTCAACCACCACTGATCTCTTTTACCACCTACGCAAGAATCATGTCAAACAGTACAGAGAGAGCCTGCGGATGAGAGCCACAAAAGTACAGTCCAGCGCTCAAAACAAACCCCAGACTCAGACGCTGCAAGAGGCTTTTGCCCACGGCACAAAGGTTCTAAATAAAAGGAGAAAAATAATCAAATATGAGTAAGTGCCTTTTATTTGTCGAGTATATAATTCAAAATGTAATAAGAAATAGGCCTTTTCATGTCGTTATTTTATATAAACTATTTATTCATTAAATTTACAGAAAATGTACTATATCGTGATATGTAGTGTTATCTGGATATGAAATAATATCGGGATATGAGATTTTGGTCATATCGCACATCTCTACTTTGGTGATGAAGGACTCAGGGAGTCAAATGAAAACAGATTCACCAAATGATGACGGGCTACGTTTTGGAAAGACATTCAGGGTTGCTCTCTCACCGTACAATAAGTTATGCAATAATGATCTTACAGGTGTTAAACTACTAATGAAGCTGCTTTGATGACTGTGATATCCCTGTAGAGGTCAAACATATCAAATCAAAGAGTCATTTAGGAAAACAAGAGCATTTTCCCTCATTGACTCATGATAAAACTACAAATTGGACAAATCTGCACTGCAAGGATAACTGAGGACAACAAAATATTTCACCTGTGGGTTTTGCATAAGGAAATCTTATACATTTTTACTGCCAGACATAACATTTCTGGCGAGTGTAATAAAGTACCTGTTCACTCTTACATTTTTAAAGTAGGCTACAGTCTGTGAAGAGCCTGACAGTGAAGGTAAGCATCTGTATTAACTGTACTTCTCGTCAAAAATCATTCAAACCCCTCAAATTGACCATAAAATGGAAAAAAAGTTAATTAAATTTCTATTTGGGACATAAAAGGGAAAACACACAGTCCTTTTCCATTTTTGACGCCTACAAAAAAATGGAGAAATTAATGAATCTGTTTTCATGTTTGAGATTGAATGAAATAACTGAATGAACGGGTGATACACAAACCTATACGGCACGCTGATAACAAAGAAATCCATCCGCCTCAGTAATTCCTCTTGTTAAGACATTATGGTTGAAAACAGCCACTCAGCTGCCAATTACACATATGCTACATTTGATTTAATCACACATTGCATGCAGTCTGCTTGCCACTTAAACACACGCACACACACGCCACAAACACCTGCATGGAAGAACGCGGCCGTGTTGTTTTCCAGAGCGGCACTCCCGTCAGTGACGTGTCGAGAGCTGGGACCCGCTTCAAACTGAGCACAGCTGCTGCAAAGAACAGCAGTCCTAATGAGACGCTTTCATTTCTACAGCTCATGTTTTCACATGTCATACCGAAGCACCTCACTGTAATCTAGTTTCCATATATACACGTATTCATTTACAGATTATGTGTATTAAATCGAGCAGAATAAAAACTTTTATATTGTTTTCTGTAATAAATGCAATATCAAGTCTTATAAAAGTGGTTTATTTAATCTCAAGTCATTGAAAAGAAGAAAGCACTCAAAAATGTAATATTTATCCTCGGTACACACAGCTCTTACAGTACATCTGTTCTCCTTTATGTTCAAGTAATAAAAAATATAATAGTCTGCAGGCTGCTCACAGCACTGCCTGAGACAAATAACTGCACACTACACATTAACAGAAGTAACATTCACTTGGGAATGCAAGCAGCCGATATCTTCACGCTGTTCGGATACTTTTTTCAACGCACAATTCAAAGACCTGTGGATCTGTTGTAAGAATATAGGTCTGATTCAGAAAAGAATATAACAGAGGCAAACAGGTCCGGTCATTAATACCCCTAATTCTGCTGCTTTCCTACAGTAAGAACAACATGATACATGTGTTTCAGCCTATTTAAATGAGTCATTACACTGTAAACTCACCATGGTCCTCGCGATGACGACAGCTGCTGCAGTGCCCGACAGTACATCCAACATTAACACCTTGTTCAGAAAGTACAACAACTGAAAATACATGAGGAACATTCATAATTAGAGCTTGTGATCAACCCAAGAGGCGAATGTCTGGGTTCAAAGAAGAGTTGGCATTTATGTAATCTGCAGTGGAGTAATTGGGGACAGTTTGTGTCTTGTATAAATTAGTAGTTTAACACAAGTCTCTAAACTTCCTGTCTTGTATTTCCCTATAAAAATCATAGTGCTGCCGGCAATGACAACCAACCAGCTGAACATTTTGCACATTTTTGGAAAACGTATTTTCAACTTTGTGCCTATTTTTTGAGTCTGAGCTGAGTAGCTCTCATAAACACCTTGAAGTGAGGGAGGACATAGAATACAGAGTAGTTTGCTTTGGTCTTGCACTATAGAGACTCCTGGGAAAGCAAACAGTTCCTGGACAAAGACCTGGATGCTTCGTCAATACTGTTCCTCTAGCTCAGTGCTACGTGCTGAACAGTATTTGCTAATGCCAATGACGGAGAAGCAGGTGATGAGAGGACATTCAATTCCTCCCTGACTCTCCCACTGGCGCTACTCCTGGTAACAGTCCTGCTAACATTTGAGGTGTTTCTTGCTGGTCATGTCGTTCCAGATGCGGTGCATCTCCTCGGGGGAGATCTGGTGGACGGTGACCACCCGGCGGTAGCGGCAAAGGCTGTAGGCCATCTTCCAGTGGTTGAAGCCGCTGTTCTGGAAGGGGTGGATGCCCAGCTTACGGAGGCACACGCCGACGTACACATCCTCCAGGTGCAGCAGCCTGGTGTGCAAGGAGGTCTTGTATATGAGCTCGGCCACGTCTGCCGAGAAGACGTAGCCGGTGCCGGAGCAGAAGGGTGGGTACTTGCTCTCTGGGTACAGATCCCTGGGCATGTACCACTTGCTGCGCATGTCTCTGATTGGCCCACCGTTGATGACGTAGCCGGTGAAGTACCTCCTTCTGGGCTTGGTGGTGGGCTTCAGAAGGTTATAGATAAGGTTCTCCATGTTGACAAAGATGTCACTGTCTGTCTTGAGGACATATTGAGCCTTAGAGCAAAATGTGGCCACCCAGCGCATGCCCATCAGGGTCTTAAGCGTCAGGTTGTGGTAAGAGTCAATAAAATCCTCCACTACGATGTCATGAAAGATCTGACTCTCCTGCTCCACCATCTGGTTGAGGACGGCATCAGTGCTGCGGCCCAACAAGAATAGCGTGACCACACGCACGTCTGGAAACGTGGTCTCGTCACCCCACGTCTCTCGGATGGCCTGACGGGCGTCGAATTCCTTGTGGGTGGTGCTGATCAGGATGACAAGGAAGGGGGGCTCTGTCTCGCACTTCTTGGCCTCGTTGATGAGGTAGCCGAAGTCGTGCGGGTTGAGTGAGCGTGTGCGGATGTTACTGAAGGTGGCGTTCTTGTTCACCTTGGGTGTTTTGTGTATAGGGATAGTCAGCTGGCCCATGTAGGAAGTGGAGGGGCGGGACACACTCAGGTACCACAGAGCGCTGGCCCAGCAAACCACTGTCAGTAAGTATAAGCAGGAGACCTTAGAAGGCATCGCTGTTCACTTGGCTGTTGTTACCAGTGGCAGCAGCGATGGAAACGTTGAGGCCACACCTCCATGGATTGTCTCAGATCTGGCGGCGCAGCTTGAGGCTGCCTCCGCAACACAACTGACATTAATTTTAGATAATGGACTTCTCTACTGTCTAGTGTTGGTGTTGTGATTGAAAAGGAGAACTGCAGAGATTTCTTATCATGTCCAAGACCTTACTGTGTCCCATTGCAGCTTGCAGGAATGTTTTCAGCTCTCTGTGACAGCATCTAAAAAAAGATGAGAAAACAGTCAGTGGCAACATAAATCATAACTACATAATAATGAAACTGCAGCAGTAAGATAAGCATGTTATCTGGAGGTGTAACTTTTAGCATACTCTCTTATTTGCATGAAAAGGCATTTATGGCAGCAAGGCATGTGACATGTTTAAAAATATTTTCTATTCCCTTTTCATTACAGCCCATAACATCAGTCCACTAGCAAGGCAGGAGGCAGTGTGCCACAGCCAGTTACCCTATCGCTCTATCACTGCCTCTGATAAGGGCTCTGTGGTCTGAAGAAAGTGAATATCCCAGGAAACTCTCTCCATTGATAGGGCCTGCTCTGCCTCAGCTCCGACCACTTTCTGTTTGCAAACGCTGTTTATCTCCCTCTTATCCCCCCTGGACCAGACACATACTGGCAAATCAGAGCCACTCCGGCAGTCTGAGAGGAGGAGGAGGAGGAGGAGGAGGAGGAGGAGGGGTGAGACAGAGAGGGAGAAGGATCAAGGCAGAGAAGGTGAAAGGGAAACGTTCTCATGGGAAAAGATTAATATCCGCTTCCTCTCATTCTCCTGGCCTCTCTCCCCATTTACTCCCACCATTTCCCATCTCACCCATCCTCTCCATACCTCAATGTCAAGCTGAACTTGGCATGTGGATTTTACATATTTTACTCTGTAATGAGCTACTCCTTCGTTAGCTGGACAGGCAGTGCTGTGGAACTGCTGCAACTTTTAGAATCACTGCTCTAATTGGACACACTGACAGACCATAAGTGGATGAATTTAAGCTCTAAATATGGAATATGATAAAACGCGCATGTATTATACTCAAATGCTATGTGCTTCCTGTATTTAAATGTCACTTTGTATGCAAAGGCACTGATGGATAACCAATTCACAGGATTTTTGGTGTCTGAAAGCCAAACTAAATCTAATCCTTCTTTACAAACAGACTTTTATTTGCTACAGACATAATCTCCTTTGATGTGGCAGCAGCCCTGTTCTTATTCTGGGGAAATACTTTTTTTTTTTTTTACCATGCATAACTGATGATGAACAAAAAAGTGGAATAGATCCTATTAAAGATACTGAAATGTGCAAAGATGCTGCTTGTGCTCTGTTTTAAGATGGAGGGGCTGAGATAAAACCGACTCATTCTTTTTTTATCAGACTCCAGATTATGTCGTGTCTTGAGGGGCACGCTGGTTCTTTTCATCAGGACTTTTCTCTTAACCCCCCCCCCCTCGGTTTCTACTATCTCTTCCCTCTCTTTCACTCCCTCTCTCTTTTTCTTTCTGCAGCAGAGTCATCAATCTCATGGTCCAGTAGAATCCATCTCATCATGGCTGCTTTTCCACACCTCCTCCCTCTCAATCACTCCCTCCTTCTCTACTTCAGTGGGTGCTTGATCCATCTTTATATGTCTCACTACCTCCCACCCCATCTTTCTTTGTCTCACTCTCTATCCTTCTGGCTTTTCATTGTTTTTGTCTGTGGGTCTCCTCATTTCAAGTTTCCCACACTCCCGTGTTCTTTCTTCATATCATCCTGAGCTACCTTTACTTTTCTTTTTTTCTTTTCATTTCTTTCTGCTAGGGTGTAGGATTCCTTTCCTCACAGCTCACCTCTAACTTATTGACAGCCTCTATCGCAATCAGTCTCCCTAAAGCCACTCAATCTCAACTCCCCTCCACTCCTCCTCCTCTCTCTCTCTCCGACAAAATCACTAAATCATCATATTCATCCCATTTCTTTGACCTTGCTCCCCCTCATTCCCCTCATCCTGTTTGTGTTTCCTGAGGAGGGTCTATTGGTTTCATAATCCTCCAAAACTACTGCACGCTCATTTTTCTGGAGCCCAGAATAACCGATATCCTCATTTGGCGATGCACCTCACGAAATCCTGAGACCTAACTTCCCCTCAGAGCAAATTGAAAGATGGCTGTATCATTTCATGCTGTCGTGTCACTTTGAATTACATTAGTACTCAGGTGAAGTCCTCTCCTGAATATGTTACACTTCCAAGACAATATTAGGACATGGGATCATAGCTTTAAATTGTGGCGATACAGCTCTTGCAGTGGGAAATATTCAGTGATAACAGTTTTAATTTGTGGTTAGCAGGAACTAATTATGCATGAACAACACAGACCACACAGTCTACTAATTGCACAGTCTGAGGAGACGTTCAAGTACCCACTTGTTGCCAGATGGACATGGAATGATAGATAGATCGCACAGACATGGATACTTGCACATGTATGTAGAGTTTGGCTTTTGTGTTTTGGAATTGTGCATTATGTTGCTTGCGGTGGATGTAAGCTATCTGTCTCTGTTTATTTCAGTTTTATACTGGGAGTGGACGAGAACTACACCACAAGTAATTAGAAATAGTCTAGACTAGCTTTATTTTTGGTGTTAAATTGTTTTCTCCTTATACCTTGTTTTATATCTATACAAAATGACATAACATGGTGACTGACACCAGGTCATGCTGCACTTTAATGCTTCTTATTGTGTGTTTATTTATCTTCTCTGGTGTCACAAAGACCTCACCGAGAAATAAGTATAATGCACATTATTAATTGAGACTGCAACTGGACCTCATTTGACGAATACTGACAAACAAGTAGAAACAGGATGGAAAAGAGACCTCTTCTACCATAATATTACAGGGGAGATGGTTACTGTGTGGTTGCTACGTTTCACTCACTTTGTTATGAGGAACTGCTAAGATATGCAGAATAGAACACAGGCACAACACACCTCTGTTTTAAGTCTTTGTGATGTATCAAGGAAAATCCACACACTCAAGTGCTGATGCACATCCATGTTACCATGGTTACCAAATGATTTGCATACATATATACACTGCTTAAAGGTCGCTTATGAGATGACATGTAAGGTTGTTTCCTTGACGGTTCGCGGCCATAAGACGGATTTAATATAGAGTGCTGCAGTAATGAGTCTTAAAACCTGGAAATGAGTTAGCATGTTTGCACTTCCTGTTTCCTCGTCTGGAAGTCAATGGGTTTTTTCTTGAATAGGTATTTGGTTAGATGTCTGAAATAAGGTGTGTGGTTAACACAAGCTTAAGAGATTTTCACGTTTTGTTCAACGACATAAAATACGTCAGTAAATACCCCACTCGTGAATTTTGAAGCTTTTACGTGTCTTAAAAAAGGCAGTGAACTATTCTAACTCAAACTCTCCCAAAGGCTTTTGTAGAAGAGGTAAGTGCGTGCAGTCAAATTACAAGTTGGAAGCTTAGTGATGGTGATGTAGAACTCATGTGACCGTGGTGTAGTTGGTTTATAGCCTAACGTTAGCTTTTTCATTCTGGCGGTTGCATTTATGCTTCAAAAATCATCAAAGTGGTGTTCATTTGTGAAGATTATCTTGCTGAGCAAAACGTGTAAGTATCAAACTTTTGTTTGCCACAGAGTTTATTTTCTGCAATAATCCAAAATCCAATGGAAAAATCCCATTGGCTTTTTGTCGAGGGAACCAGGGCGATGCTAACTTCTGCATTGGCCTACAAAAATACATCATCCCTGCAGCACTATACAGGTTTAGCTTTCGAATTCATGCTAAAATCACATATCTACTATCATGACATTCTGTGGTTGATCTGCTTTGCTTTCACACCACAAACAAACCTAACCAAATGGGCAAACGCACCAGAGTTTGACTGACCAAACAAGTTAGACGTGAAAGCACCCTATGATAAAAAATGAGCTACTGACTAATAAAACGGGCCAAAATACCTCAAAGGGTCTATGACAAACAATGAGAAAGATATTGACAAGAATCTGAAATCAGCTTGTCATTTTCTCATCTATTGTCAAGTCACCAAGGCGCCAGACTTTAATATCAAATACATTAACTTCAATAATTAATGCAATACGAAAATGTCTAAGAATAGGATTTAAGTACTACAACTACTAATTCGCCAGCAATACTGTAGATCATAATGACTACCCTGCTGATAAAAAGGCAGTAAAACATGCCCATGAAAGAATAACTCCAAAATACAACACTGCAGTAAAAACAGGCATTAATGTGTGAAAAGCGAGGAAAAGAAAACGTTAAAGTGTAATAATTACAGTTATTATTAACACCCATTCACAGGGCTTATTGCTAATGATCTGCTAATCTGAACTGGTTGTCATGACAGCACAGTGACAGGCCATAGGGGGAGAGAGAGAAACAGAGTGAGAGAGACTGGTAGGAATTGGTGGGGGAGAAATGCAGTCAGTCTGCTGTGTGCCAGCATTAAGTGCTTAAGAGTTTTGAATGTAACCCCCCCCCCACCGAGGAAGTCAATTTAGCAACCTCACACTGAGCTCTGCTGCACTAGTCGCTGCTTCATTAGCACTGATCCAAGACTCCACATTACGATCACCTTTGTGTGGAGGAGAAGACAGCACTTAAAATACTTTTGTACAGTGATCAAACATTTATCCAGTTCTTGAAAGGTAGCCACTGAGTAAGTGGAGGCAGTGCTTTTTACCACTCTATATTGTAGAGTGCCGAGACAACTGATTGGTTGACAGAAAATCGATCTAACATACAACAACGTTGATAAATGATTAATTGTTCATCGCCATTTTTCAAGGCAAAATGCTCAACATTCACTGGTTCCAGCTTCTTAAATGTGAGGATTTGCTGCTTTACTCTGTTTCATATCACTGTAAATTAAATATCTTTGGGATGTGGACTGTTGAACTCAAATTGATGTCTGTACTTGTTAGACCCTCACTGCCTTTTAAACTCCACATTCCGGTTGTAATGCAGGCTTTCTGTTAAAAACTATAAGTCTCAAAGCCCATGCTGAGATAACCCTGATGACATCACTATGATGTCATCATTTTCATTATTTTCTTTTCTATTTTTCTTTAATGTTTACAATTGGTGGTGCCCATTTAATTGGCAGATTATTCATTAACGGAAATAATTATTAGTTGCAGCCCTAGTACTGTACACTATTCATTAATTATACTAAATACTTTATATTTATAATGTTATTAATTTTTGGGTTTAGAGCAGGGTCTTGTTATCATTCATTAAATCACCTACAGATTTTAGTATTATATAGTATTTCTGCTTGGGGGGTCACAGGAACTTTGCATAGATGTGAATCATCTGCTCTGTTGTCTTTACAATCAGGTGACCGCTATAAACCGGAGCAAAATGCTCGAAGGCTACAGAGATGTGGGAGTTTCAGTCTCGTTTAATGTTGCACCAGATAATTGATTGCAGTCATCAGCGCAGCATAGAGTGACCTTGCTCGGGGAGAGGGGGGGTTGGGTATGTGAGTCAGTGAGGGAGGGAGTGAGAGAGAAAAAAAGGCTACACAGACGTGTTCCTGCACGGTGGTTTAATAGACTGTAATGTCTACTGTCTTTGTTGCATTGGAGGTACATGTGTGTGAGAGACGAGCTCAGAGGGCAGACACATCTGAAGGTAAATAAATCATTTTCAGAGCTCATGACACCTAACATTCACGCTGCCTGCTTCAATATAACAGATCTAATGATTGGCAGAGGAAAACAGGAAGCCGCCACCATCACTTGCGGTTTTTCATGGCTGCTGATTTAAGCAGAGCTGTCAAAACGATTTGTGTTGAGAAATTCTTTACATTGCAGCAATATGATGTGGTAATAGTATTTGAAAGCGAAGCATGACCTGTATGGATTTCATTTAGTAACAACAAAAAAGAATCAAGTGGATAATGGAAACAAAAAATTATTGCTTTTTATGTCTGAGGGAGGAGAAAATGTTACTCAGGACCAAATTATATTTATCAAACTCACTTGCCACTATGACTCAAGGGTATGTGACATTGTCTTAGAGTGCCTGCGAATGTGAATAATGTGGTGTTGTGTTTGTGCTGAATATATATATATTTTTTTTGAGCTGGAAATTCCAACCTATCAAACACACAAACACTTGAGCAAACCTTTCTTGCAGATGCCGACATGCGCCATCCATTGTGCATGACTCAACACCTTATCTCAAGCTCCTGCTGTTGAATATGAGATAAGCTCAACAGGAGGTTTATAATTGTCAGCCACAAAAAAGAAAAAACTGTCTTCTGTTCAATGTTTGATCCTCTTTTCCTCCAATCTTCTGCCAAGTATAAAACTCATTATGTCGGCTTCTAAACATTCAAAAGAGGAATTAATGCGTGAGGAATTTAACGGCAATGTCCAAATTGGTTCGCATCCCACCTAATATGAGAGAAGCACAATTAAAATGTCAGGGCTGGAAGGCTCCCAGTGTGGCACTAGCTATGCTTTTGTTTCCAGGATAATAAAGGACTCAATGATTGTTGTGGAGCAGCACAGCCAGCCGTATAGTCAGTATTACAGGCCACAGGCTGGACACTCTGGGCTTAGTGCAAAGCCTCTGAATGCAAAGCAGCTTAGGAGTGACAGAGGAAATGGGATATCAATAGCAGCCAACAGATTTGGCTGCCGTACAGAAGCCTGATGCTCCATCCCCACTTCAGTGCTGACTGGAGCCCAAACTGTGCTGGGGCATATCAGTCTGCGGCCAAGCAGTGCTTGCAGAAAATTCTCTCAGCATTTGTTTTAACTCGCTCAGAGAACTCACGCTTGCCTCAAAGGACATTATAATAATTGCTGAAAGTTAAAACTTATTTAAAGTCAGTTTAGTTTGCTGAACTTAAGAACTTATCAGACAATACTTCATTTGTGGTGAGCTGTGATTCCCACCCATCTGGCGCTTTACGCAGGTTAAAACAAGCTGAGAATTATGTGCAAAGGCTACTTTGCTGGTGGATGAGTAAGCAGGAAAAACAAATGGGGGTTTGAAACACAGCTGCATTTCATAATTACACAGTCAGTGTTTTCTCAAGAAAAATGAGTAACCGGATGAGCACAGGTGCGTTCGGTTTGTTCTGCAGTACCACGGACCTTAATGAGAAACTGCACTGGGCATTGGTGAGGGTGTTCTGAGAAGAGACTTTCCCAGCAAACAGCTTCAGCCGACTCCCCACACCGGCCAGACCTGTGCTCTGAATGCTAAGCTCCCTCATAAATTGGAAATGACAACTTGATTCATGCAGGTAATACATTTCACTGTCCGACTGGATGACATTGCCGTTATACAATATTCAAGCTTGGTGCTGCATCGGGGTAAGTGGGGACGATGCTCCGAGAAGATACTGGAATTATGGTAATGCCACTGAGGCATACTCAGCACCCAAAATTAAACATTATGTGATAACAGCTGGTGAGGACAAATGCTTGACGACCAAGGAAACAAGGCAGGGTGTTTGTGTTAAGGTGCTGGTGAAGGGAAGAAAAGGTAAAAGCAGTTTAGGATTGATATGGGAGAATAAGGTGGTAATAACCTTCGTAGATCTGGCTGTAGAAGTCAGTTTTATAGTATTGATGAAATGTATCAGCTGTAGTCACTAGAGAGCCCCAGTGCCTGGGGCAAGGCAGTGTTCGCTTTTTTAAACTTTTATATTATCCAGGGCACAGTTTTGCTGAGCACACACTCTCAGCACCTCAGCAGTGGTCTGCCTCACATTCGTGCACTCACGCCTGAGAGCTGCTTGGTTGCTCAGCACAAGCACCGTTTGCCACTATCACGCACTAAGCATCTGCAGTGGAGCAATTCAGTCCTAAGTGCCTTGCTCAAGAGAATGGCGAGAAAAATTACTATGGAATATTTTATGAATAACCTTTTTGCTATCCACTGTTCTGTTGCAAGATGCTAGCACTGTGTAGACATTTCATAGACTGCTAGTACTATGGACCTGTGTTACTCAGGTGTTATTTGTACCAAAACAGCTATTATTAAGGTCCTAAATGACATTCGAATGAACACTGACAAAATTTCTATTCTGGAATTAGATTTCACTGCTGTTTTTGACACAGTTGACCTCACCCTAGTGTTGGACAACTTGGAGAAGGCTCCCTGGTACTGTTATGAACTGCTTCAGGTCCTACTTGCAAGAGAGGAATTATTTAATCTCTACTGGCAATCTTGCACTCAAGCAGTTCAGCATGACCTGCGGAGTGCCACAAGGATCAGTACTTGGCCCCCTTCTTTTCAGTATATACATGCTGCTGCTAGCCAGATTTTTCAAAACAACATTACCATACTTTTGCAGATGATACTCAAATCTACATTAGATGACTATGTTTCCATTGACACACTTTGTCAGTCCATTGGAGAAAAAAAAGTTTTAATTAATTTGTTATTTAAAGACAAAACTGATATAATTGTGATAATCTGTGGACTCCAATCTAGACTTTAGAAGTGATATTAAATCAGTTACAGCATTAACCTTTTAACCTACAACATGTACAAAATTCTCAAGTCTCGGCATTTGTCACCACTAAGTCAGAGAATTAATTTTAAAATACTGCTAATAGTCTACAAATCAGTTAATGGGCTACGACCAAATAAGATTTCTGACATGCTCTCTCAGAACATTCTGCCGACTGCTTCTCGGGTCAACACAAAACACAGGGAAATACAGTGCTACATATATGTGGAACAACCTCCCTGATGATCTTACATACTGTCTAAATCTGACTATGTCCAAATCTAAACTTACAATTCACTTTTAATTGCTGAAATGTTCTATATAAATAATCCAGGTTCAATGCACTGCAATGTATACTACTGAAACCTAAAAAATATGGTATCTCCCTACAATCAAAGCAGTCTGGCAGTCCAACAGTGTAATAAATCCTACAAAACATTATGTCAATAGTCATCACAAGGGCCTAATGATCAAATATAATGGTCTATTTGTTTTAATTTAAGCGGACCGCCCCCAACACATTTGTGGGTGTTCAAGTGTCAATGCAACTGACATCCTGGCTGCTTTGATAAGTTATGAACATGGTTTGAGAGAAAACAGCAAAGCAAGAGAAATAATATCAATGATTTGAAACCGACATCTCCTCTTGGGGCTGCTCTTTATAGCAGGTCATTTTCCACATGCAATAAAGTATATCCATCAGCCCCACTGGACTGTATTAAAACAAATCAACTAGAACCGACACAAAATAGTATTAACAGGATAATGAAGCTGAATAAGCAGAATCATAAGTTAGCTGCTTAAATTGGTAGTGAGCTTTATATCAAAGAGACAAGAGATCCAGAAGATCTTGTTTATGTTGAACAAAGAGCTCACTCACTCCTGTTCAGTATAAATCTTACTTCTAAGACTCAAGTCTTGCTTTCTCTACCTGGCAGCAGAAATGAATTAGTGTAAAAAGGCAAATCTATCTGTGATCTTTATCTCAATCTGTCTTTGTGATTTAAGGTGATACCCAATCTTACAATCTTTCCTTATAAAGATCTTAAATTCAGTCATATCAGATAATCTGTAAAGCAAGTGTCTCTTTGAGTCTGAACAGATGCAGAGGAACCTTTGTATTAGACTGCAAGAGGAACCGAGGAGGCAATCAATACAGCAGCAGCCTGCAGCGGAAGTGTAGACACGTCATGTAGCACCAACCTCTCAAACCCTTCTTTTCAGTTGACTGTTTTCATTTCAACCTGTGTTTTCTCCCTTTCACTTGAACACTGACCTCAAACCTGTGAAAGTGTCTACAAGAATCTTCAACACTAAAAGCAGCAGCAGCGGTCTCTGATGAGCTTGTAAATTCTCTGCTATTGATCCGGCTCTGGAGGGTCTCTCAGGGTGTTTCTCTGTAATTTTGTTTTCCTTTTGTTATGTCCATCAGCAAAGCAACAAATCAGACTTCTATAATGTTGTGTGAGTATAATATCCTGAGGACAAGGACTTCCATCAAAAGCACCAAATCTAAACCACACATGCACATACACACAGTAATCGTTATAAAGGTGATAAGTGAGTGACAGTGACTAACAGACTGATACAAATATAGACAGGCAGCTTGAAATGAACCTTTTAGAGAGCTGGAAATATTCAGATCACCACTAACATTATCATTCTGAGTGATCACCTTTCTCCCATTATGCTCCTCTGTCCATATGGCAGCAGTTTCTATGGGGGACAAAAATGCCCCAATCTACCCGACACTTGGCGATGTGAAGTGCATGCGTATTACGTTATTCATATGAAGTGTTTCACTAAAAAAAGGAGGCAACCTCCCAATCGTAAAAAAAGAGGCACTTCAGCTCATGATGGATAGGACAAAAATTGAGATAAGTGATGTTCTATTCTGAACACACATTTCAGCACTTAGTTGAACATTTTTTATATCACTTTTAAGTACCCCATCCTCTCTACTTTGAGGATAATGAATAATGATTTGAGACATTATTTCCCCCCATTGAGCCGCAATCGTAGTTTAGTGTTTGGCCTTAAGGATTTGTTCAACAAATTAAAAAAGAAAATCTCACCTCCCTTTAGAGGTACAGTATTTAGCCATTCAGTTTTCCTATGAACAGTTTTATGGAACTTATTTCTACCAAAGAAACCTATTGACAGTGAGGTCAAGGACATTGAACTAGACATTATTGTAGAAATACTGCGTTTTTTTGTGTTTTGACATGAACAACATTCTGTTTGTCTCCATTGTATTAGGGCAGCAACATGACTTTCAGAGGCAGTCATAAAACCAAAAAGGGTAGATGAGAAAATGTGGCCACAAAGTTGCCGTACTGCCGGAAGCCTTTTTACCAGCCACTAGGGCCATGTTACTGCTGGCTACTTCTGGCCACTTGGCCACTTGGCCACTGCACTGCTGGCTACCTTACTGTAAGCCACTAGGCCACATTATTGTACACCACTGCTGGCCACCTTATTGCCGGAATTCCTGGAATAAAAGTGTTTTCAGAGCACGAATAAAAATTAAACAAATCACTAAAGAATGCAATAACGTATTTAATTTTTAATTCATCTAATGACTCTCACAAACACAAAATACACAACATAGACACATTCCTACAGTAAAATATGTATAAAGGTAGTGAAATACTACATCTCCCATGACCCCATGTGACGCCCCCTGGCACCTCAGCACCCCGTTCTCAGCGGATGACGGATAGCGGTGTGGTTCTGCAACATTAAAAGGCCATATGCTCACCGGAGGGACTGCTGCACTACGGCCATCAATTAGTACCAACACACACCTGCACACACAAACACACAAAATCTACTCAACACAGTTTTCAGTGGAAAACCTCCCAAGTCGAGCTATAATATAAGGCAGCTAATTAACTCATGGATGCATTTTTACACACAAACATTATTCACATGAACTAATTTACCTAGGACAACACCTGGAGGGAGCTGATGGAGACAGAGGCCTAGCACTAGTCCAAACATATGTGCAGTGCTGCTGCCCAATGGCTGTATTCCTCCACTGTGCTTCACCTTGCTGCAGAGCTCCAGCCTCTATCAGGGGGCGAGGAGTTATCGGGAACACCATCTCAGTGCTAGCAGATGGGTAGAGCGTGGAACAGGCTGAACACATCCCATTATATAGCAGGGCAGCACTACTGCACCTGTCTAGATAACACAAGCGATGCTGGGGAGGAGAACGCACATGATGCAGAGGCAGAGATGATGCAGGCGGACACACTTGCAGGTTTTTTATCTGACAAGCTCACATGCAGATGTCCTCCACTGTCTCTCCGGGTAAAATAAACTGTAGCGGTCTTCATTTCTTAGGCCCATGTGCACACACAGGTGCTCCCACACGCACACACACCTGCTTGGTGTCTTCGCTGTGAGCTTCTGTTAGTTGCTCTGTTGAACCTGAGAGCTGAGCGGATGCCAGATGAAGGGTCCTGTGGTAATTACCTTGTCTCCTAGCCTGTCCACCACACACACACACACACACACACAAACACTTGCACACACACACTTGCACTCACACATTCCTGCCACTGCTGATGGCAGCACAGACTGAGGACATGCAGCTTCAGCACTCCTTCCGGTAAATAACACTCCTACTGAGGGGCACTGGGACCACACACACACACACACGCACACACACACACTGCTGGAGTGCAGTATCTCCAGAGCTGAGGTCTGCACTGTCTTTTATACTGTGTCCAGGTATAACTATTATAAGTGCAACTGAACCTATTCTTATATAACTGAATCAATTTCAGAGTCTTAGACACATTTCTTCACACTCTCATGCACAGCAGACTTTAGTAAATATGGCAATGCTGGTAACAGTTTGTTTAGAATGACTCAAATGTAGGGTTGGGATTTTAGTGCATTTTATTGAATTTGAATCCTTTCCAAATCCCTTATCGAATCTAATTCGTTTCAGGTCTAATTAGGTAACTAAAGTTATAAATAACTAAAACTGAAAAAGATTAACTTGAGATCTGCGATCAGCTTTTGTTGTCTGACAAGGCAGAACGTGTTTAGTGGCAGCCTAATTACTCTAATGTTGACAATCAAACTCAAGCTCAAACTGAGAGTTAATTAAATGTACAGGTATCTGACACATTGAAGTAACAGCTACTAACTTTCTCACCTTTTTTTCAGGAGCGACTTGCTCCTTCAGATTCAGAATTATTAAGTTGATAAGCTTTAAATATTGATATTATATTCACTACAAAAAACACAGTCCTCTCTGGATTGTATGTACTTGGTTAGATTTAGTGTGATTTTATGGTTGTATCTTCTACTCCTCACGTCTCCGATACTACTTTTGACAGACTTGTTAAATGTGAGTGTGTGAATTTAAATGTCTTTCAGCATTTGGCAGGCATCAGTTGATGAGGTAGTTGAAAAGTGGATAATTAGATTTTCATTTGAAAGACAGACTTCTCTTTTCTATTTTTCTGCTGCTCTGACCTAATTCATGTTCCTGCTACTTTTTGGAATCCACGACAATGTACTATTCCCAAATCCTTGGCAACCATTTTCAGTGACTAAATACAAGGTAACAACTGTTTACATTGACATGATACATTTGCATAAATATGAGCTACGCTTCACATCTCCTACATGATGAAATTTCTAGAAATAAATAAATAATAAAAATCCAGCCAAATGGTGGCCAGTGCATGTCAAGGGAGGTAGATAAATATTAATGGACACGCTCCTCTTTCTCCACACACACAGTGACACGCATGCACAAACTTCACTATCCTGCAGAAATCTTTAGCCGCTCAGATGTGTATGTGTGTGCGTGTGTGTGTAGATGCTGTGATAACCCGCGGTCTGGCCGCCCTTGGCTGCCTCGGGCCCTCTGAGGTAAGGCTGCTATCTCCAGCCAGCATGAGGTCCGGTCAGAGGCCACGCTGCTCAGTATGCCCTCGGTAAATAAATGATTCCACCTGTCAGACCCGCTAAGCTTCAGCTTTGCAGAGGTGAGACGTGGGAAAAAGTGTGTCTTTGAGTCAATTTTTCTGTTTATGTGTCATATACAGTATATGTGTGTGTGTGTGTTAGAGAGAGAGAGATAGGGAGAAAGAGTGAGCAACAGAGGGCAGAACAAAGACTTTAAATAGAGTTTGGCTTCGACCTAAACCCTGAGAGAAATACACACCCTGGTTTTCATTGTTCTGTCAGCCTGTCAGACACAGTTTGGCTTAAAAAATGCACACATACCCTATCAGCATATGCGGATCCACACACACACACACACACACACACACACACACAAACACACATACAGAGCTGACTGCAATTCTCTGAACTTTTAACCTCTAGCAAACACATCAGTATTGGCTGCAGGAGTATTCAAAGAAGTGGTATTAACCTTAAACTGTGCTTTTGTTTGTGTTGGAGCAGCCCTGAGGAAACACTGTGAGATCAGAAGGATTGTGCATGGTATGTAACGTGTGTGTGTGTGTGTGTGTGTGAATTCATGTGTGGACTGGAGTGAGAGAGTATGTGTAAGAGCTGATCCGAGGAGGGAGGAGGGGGAATACTAGAGCGTGGGCGAGACACGGGC
The DNA here is from genome assembly GCA_005408345.1 of Macquaria australasica. Lineage (NCBI taxonomy): Eukaryota > Metazoa > Chordata > Actinopteri > Centrarchiformes > Percichthyidae > Macquaria > Macquaria australasica. Next base: position 912,340 of record SEMN01000098.1, on the reverse strand, counting down.
TAGGTGTGTATGTTTATTTATGTGTGTGTATGTTTTACAATATGTATGAGCGATTGTGTATAGCCATGATGCAATAATGCACCCTGTGACAGTGTTACCATGGTGACTGCATCACAGAAAGGACAGGAAAAGAAAGAAAAAGGAGTGGATCTAAGGTTGTAATCATATGTGTGTCTTTAAAGGACGGAAACACAGAGTAAATGATATGCATCTCCTCCAGCAGCAGGAAGATGAATATTTAAAGTCCTCCGCGGAGAACTGGACAAGGTTAACTGGTGTGGATACTGGCTGACCGTACCTCCAGCTGAATGTCTGGATCTGTAAACGCCATTTTAATGAGAGCTTTTCACATATTTTCACCTCCAGGCCAGGCTTTGACAGAGGAACCATTGTTGCATAGAGGAAGGGGAGAGAGGGACAGGCAGGGAGGAGAGCGAAGAGGCAAGATGGAAAAGCAAGAGAGAAAAGGAAGACATAAAAAAAAATTGGACATGAAGGAATGACAGAATGACCATAATATATCTGCAGTGGGGTTAATAGGGTTGTTGATCAATCCCAGTGACTCAACGAATATCTTGCCAAGTGCTGAGGCTTCACGTTTCAAACCTTGTAAATAAAACACACATTAGATGACTTAACACCCCTTTATAGCATTTCTCTTATTAGGATTAAGGAGACATGCAGTGAAAAAGAATTCAAATTAGGCTTTGGGGGAAGTGAATCTAGTCAGAGTCCTCACAGGCATGCTAAGGAACTGCACAAAAATGAATAATGAAAAGCAAAACCCTCCCCTTTTTGTTGGACTTTCCAAACCGTCAGTGTGTTTAATCTACACTCCATTAGAAGAAGTCGGCAACATGTGATGTTAAACTTTAATTATTTTTAATGTTATTTAATGCCTTTATTATACTGTATTTCAGTACTGCTTTTGCAATATAGATTCCTAATATGTCATGCCAATAAAGCTTATTTGAATTTGAATTATATTTCAGCCTATAAGCAAACTTTTTATGACACATTTATCTTCACTGTGGTTCTGCTTTCTGTTGTGCTGCAGACTAAGGTGGGAGCTGCTGTGGGCGGGAAAAAAATGACACGCTCTGTGGAGAGATGATGATCATTCACTAATAACTACAATGATCCATGACATATTGTTCAGAAATAATATATAAATCTGGGATGAGAAATATTTTTACACTACCCTCCCTTCAGCAAAAAAATAAAATAAAATACAATATTCAACCAGTCCCTGACAGAAATGGGTGTGTGTCTTTACGTTGGAGCATGTCAGTGATGACAGGAAGTGATCCAGTAGTGGTCTCACTGCTTATGACAGCTGTCAGATGGGAGATCCATCTGTGTGATTAGACGCTGGACTGGCTGACTTTCCTCTGGGACGGATCGATCTGAGCTGGCCGCTGAGATGAGCGGTATATGTGACACCTTCCTCTCATCAAAGCAGAATCATTTGGCTCCTTGTAGCTCCTTAGTCTTTGGTTTCACCGTGACAGATGAAACCAAAGCTACTTCTCACAGCATCTCTGATTAGACCTTTTCTCTCTTTTTGTTGGCTATTTGGCGCAGTTAATATCTAATCAGTTGTGATCAATAGGGGAGTTGGAAAGATAACTTGTACTGATTTGTCCAGAAAATCTCAAACTCATTTCTCAGCTTCTTTATCTGCTGAGCCTCGGACTCTTTCCTCATACCGGCCGGACGAGAAACACCTCTTTTCGCCTGTAGATTGTCCCTGCGGCGGCGGCCATCATGACACCGACTCAAGTCAGCCAGGAGTCAGATCATACTTGCGAATAAATTTGCTAGATTTACTCATGAGCCAGTCAGGTATTGTAAGCCTCTGTCTGCAGTCCTGAGATACTGCACATCAGAAATTTGATATCTGCCGGCAAAATTATATAGTTGCTCGCTACCATTTTCACCTTTCAATGGTCTCTAGCGTTTGGTAGTGCACATTTTGTGTTCTCATTTATTGTTGAAAAATGTATTATAAGGTTCCCTGTGGGGTTTTTGACCACTAGTAGCGCTATGGAGAAATTTTCTTACAAGTGGGACCCTGTTTTGAGTATTGTTGATGACGCGATTCACATTCCTGCGGCTGGTTTTATGTTTTTCCACTGATCGACTATGCTAAGCTACGCTGAAAAATCAGCTGTGCAAATGTTTTATGAGGAAGGAAATATACTCGGCATGTCTATTTCATAAGGCATGGTACTCATTTCATTCCCTGTGACTCCTTGCAAACCCAGACCCCCCCAACCTCATTTCTAATACTCACCAGATCTACACAAATCACACAAATGACGTAGGTGACAAATTTGTATCCCTAAGTACTTGGAAAGTGTCAGTTAAGTTGGAATTGACCGTGTTGTCACCTTTTCACTCATTCTTAAGTATAGCTTTCAGTCTGCTGAGGTCAGGAGGCGGGGGAGGATTGTGTGCAGCGGCAGCATTGGCTGCAACACCTCCCTCCCTCTCATACAAACTCTCAACTCGCTCGCAATGTAAACATAGTTGTTCACTGACCCCCCTCTTGCCGCAAATTCGTTTTTCCGTCTCTGTCCTTGAAAGGAGGATGTCTGAGAGCTGTCAGGATCAGAACTTCTTGCGTGCATAACAGCAGTCACAGTGAGGCAGCGTGTATGCTGAACTCTGCGGGTCCGGCCTCAGCGAGGCACTTCATCTGATTGATTTTCTGCTGAGTGTTTGATGGAATAAATAGTTGGGAGGATTTGTTTCCAACTGAAAAAATGGTTCTTGTGAATATAAAAATAAAGTAAAAGCACTGACAAAAAAATCAACAAGTAAAAAGGTGAACTCCCAATGAATAATGGAAACAGGTCGATTCTTCTTTCTTTTAGGGCCTGACTGATATTAAAAGGACTATGCTAGTGGTTTTGCACAATCTGTCCAATACATCACATGTGCTTACAACTTACATTTCTGACAACCATTTTCCAATTCATGCAAGTGGAGTTGTGCTTTTTAAATGCGTTTTTTCCTACAGAGAAACTGTTTGAGACAAAATCAAAATAGCTGCAAGTTATGAATGCAGGTTAGGAAGCACAGAACTTCAAGGTGGTTGTATCACTTGAACATTTCATTTAGAAAAATTAGTCAATAAAATATGGCTGCATGCTTTGGGAAATGACTGGCACTAAAGGACGGTTTAAGCAGATAGTAGTTATTTGGCTTAAACATGCAAAACCACTGGTACGGCCCTTTAAGCGGCAAGGAAATTGTGCAAAAAGCCTTTGCTCAAGCATATGCAGTTTACCTGAAATGTACTTTCTCCAAGGAACACCTGGGGTACAGGGTTACACATTGTGTTGACAGAGGAGATAAAACAGGGGCTACTGCACACAGATTATGCAGGTCTATAGTCTATATACATAATACAAATTAAATCATTTGTTACAGTCATGAAAAATTGTGTCTTTTAATTCTGTCTTTTCTGAGCACTGCACTCCAACTATAAAGACAACAGCGACGAACACTTTACTGTGGGGCTTCATTTGTTACCGTTCAATAAGCAGGGCTGCATTGTAGCTTTCATTAAATCACTAATTAAAACACCCATACTCAATGTTAAGAGTTTACAGATCATCTTTCTATCAGTTTAATTAGGCTAACTGCTATTTGCTACAGTGCTCATTGTAATTTCATTTAATTAAGGGAAGCATTAATAGATGATCTCGCGATGAGAGTCATAAAGGTTGCGAACAGGGAATCTGTGCTCTGCATTCAAGCTTGATGGATTCTTGGTCAAAAGGAGAGCAGAATGTGACTTCCATTTTATTTCATTTCTAAATGACAGCTATGGCGAGAGTGAAAATGAAACTACTGCTTATATACGTAATTAGATGACACGGAAATGAGATACCGACACCGTCGTCTTCCTGCAACAACTCAACCTCTCGTGAGATTTCAGAGCGAGACTTTTCCTTGAGCAAGACTTTCTGTTTCTGGTTAAACAAAAAGGATCTTACTGTTTAACAAAACGGTCTGTCTCTGTAGGGATCCTTTCCATAATGTTGTCAGATACTTAGAATAACAGTCTGAGCCTGTCAGTGGCAAAAACAAGCACTTTTAGTGGACGTACTTTGACAGGCGCAGTTGCCCCAAAGGATGACTTGCAGCTGTTGCAGCCCGTTCGCGGATGCCTGCTGAACCAATGGCTGGATCCCAGTCAGTTCCCAGTTTGTGTACGGGAGGCAGACAACCTCCTCACATTTAAGAGTAGGCTTAAGACTTTCCTCTTTGATAAAGCTGACTCAGGTGACCCCTGAGCCCCCCCTTAGTTATGCTGCTATGGGCCTAGACTGCCGGGGGACTTCCTATGATGCACTGAGCTCCTTTCTCCTCCTCTTCCTCTCCATCTGTACGCCATCATATCCCATCAATGCTTGTTATTAATTCAACTTCTTCCCGTAGTTGTGTGCTTTCTCTCTCTCTCTCTCTCTCTCTCTCTCTCTCTCTCTCTCTGCAGGTATTTCTGCCTCCGGAGCTGTTGAGTCTGGATCTGTGGTTGCGGCCACCTGCTGCCCCCGTGCTCCTGCTCTGCACCCGCTGCTGCTGTTACTGTTGTTGCTCTTGTTATTAGTATTGCTATTATAATGTTGCTCTTAGTGTTGTTTCTGTTGGTGTTAACATCAATGCCATTACCATATCTATGCTGTATTGAGCTGCTGTATGTTCTCTTTCCTCCTGCTCTCTCTCTCCCGCTCCCCCCTTCCCCCTTCAACCCAACCGGTCGAGGCAGATGACCGCCCACCTTGAGCCTGGTTCTGCTCGAGGTTTCTACCTGTTAAAAGGGAGTTTTTCCCTTGCCACTGTCGCATAGTGCTTGCTCATGGTGGGAACTGTTGGGTCTCTGTAAATATAAAGAGTCGGTCTAGACTTGCTCTACTCGAAAAAGTGCCCTGAGATAACTTTGTTATGATATGGCGCTATATAAATAAAACTGAATTGAACCAATTCCAAAACTTTTTGTACCTGTACTAGTCATTTAGACCCCAAAATTTGTAAAAATAGGGCCAAGGTTTAAAAATACCAGAGTTACCCTTTAAGTGAACATAATACTAAATATAAATCTTGAAACTGTAAATGTGCCTGCAAAGTGAAATCTTTACTAGCTGAAGGTGGCTGTAAGCACTTTATCATATCACTCTCATGATTCATACGGCCATGTTGGAGGAGGTGGCGGACTGTGTATGTGTTGATGACTGTCAGCTTTTACAGCTGGGAGTTAAGGACCTGCTATCTGTTTAAAGTTGACGTTTCTACAATGCACATTTGTATCACCCCCAAAGAGTTTATGGGCCGTACATCAGTTAGTATCAGGTGATGCATCTAAGAGAGCTACTTGGAATTATCCATCATCCCACTGCCAGGCAGAAAGGTTATGCTTACAATTATGTAACACTACGACTGAGAGAGAAACGAAGACCCAGAGAGAAAGATATTAACTGTTACAACCAGATACTGCAATTTTTTACTTATTCAGAAACCACTAGGTTTAGAGTATCATGTCATCCCTGTGTATTATAGTATAAACCGTAGAGTGAGATCACCGAGGGAATTCTTTGATGAGTAAGTGAGCAACAGCAGCAGACACTCAATATCTCCCAGCACATGTAATCCAATAACTTCTTGTACGGACAGGCTCAGGGAGGGAGCCGCTGTGGGTGTAAATCTACCAGTCTGTGATCGCTTAGTTACACCACACGCTGTATGAGCCACACACACACACACACACACACACACACACACACACACACACACACACACACACACACACACACACACACACACACACACACACACACACACACACACGCGTATCCAGGGCTGAGGAGTAAAGTCAGGGTTGGGATTCCTTTGAATTCAAAATAACCATAAAGACAACAACGAATCTGATTAAAAACACTTGATAATAATTCTGCACGGATGAGGTGACTTATTGTTTTGAATCTGCACTAAACATACACGTCAGCCTGTTGGTTTACTGTAAATGGAGTTTTTAGTTTTTTATTAAGAGAGCTTAGGATTTCTTTGTAGACTGTGCATGTGTGCCCAGAATTGATTTACATCTCAAGCTTGATTATTGCCACAAAACATTTGGTACAGTAAATACTGTATTGTGTACAGGGCTGCTGTGTTCTAAATTTGATCAATTTCATGTGTAGTTTTCATTGTTTCGAGCATCAAAGAGCTATGGAACCCAAGCGGTATATTAAATGTTATAAGCTTTGGTGTTTAAGACCCTGGAGTTCCATTAAACTACAGAACAGGTAAGCTTGATCAGTACAGTTTGAGTTGTATTTGGGTGTCCTGAATAATAGATTTAATAATTACCTAGAGTTTCATGGAGTGTTGATGTGTGAGCAGAATGGTTTTAGTTAAAACAGGGAATGTATTGATCATATTTATGCCATATCCTGTGTGGTGAGAGCTAGACTACAAGAGGGTATAAACATGTGTGCTTGTTTTGTTGATTTCAAGAAAGCCTTTGATTGGATCAATAGAGATCTTTTGGAGCAGAAGTTAATTTACAAGGCCTACAAAGCCTCAGTTGCCTGTTTACAGCTAAATAATTTCAGGACTGGCTGGTGTCCTGCTCCATTTGGGGTGAAGCAGAGAGATGTGCTCTCCCCCACTTCATTTGCCCTTTATGTAAGTGACGTAGCTCAAGAAATACAGCAGGCTGACCTAGGCATATCTATTGATGATATGACCTTTAGTATTCTGTTGTATGCTGATGACATTGTGTTGGTTGCTGAGATTAACTTACACAAAATGCTGAATATTATGAGTTTATGGTGTAGTAAATGGAGAGTTGCTATTAACAGTGAAAATGTACAACAGCAATGTACAGCAGAGCAACCACATATTATTATAGTACACTACTTCTTATAAATATCTTGGTTTGTCATTAACAAAAAGGCACGCTTTTCAGAGGGAAGAAAAGCATTGGCACAGTCATCAGGAAGAGTGTTAGGGTCATCCGATTCCAAATGGTGCAGGACATTCAAATTAACAAATCAATCAATCACTTACTCAATCAATCAATCAATGTGCACAGTGGCATGAGCAAATGAACTGCAGGGTCATAAAATATGCAGCATCCAGCAGATCCCCTCTCAGCATCGCGTAGAGTGCAGTGTGAGCAACAGGTTTAGTCAACAATGAAATGCACACATTGGGCGTCACTGTGGCAGACTTTTAGAGGTAGATTGGGCTTCTGAAATTAATTACAAAAAATTAGCATATTTAAATGACAATCATTCAGGATCATCAGGATTACTGCATTGTAAGTTTGATAATATGTTACACGCAGTACAGTCAGAGAAGATGTACCTTTTATTTAAAAAAAGCTTTGGATACTTGGTTAAAAAACACTTGACATGACTTTATATTTTATCTCTGACCCGCATCATCAATAATTACCTCTTGTAGCTAACACAATGTAAACACAGTTCAAATTAGCATATATTATGTATTGGAAGTAGGTGTTTTAGACTAATGGCATGAAATAAACATAAACAGTAATCAAGGGCAACCAAAACTGTCTTTGTGTTGGAAAAGAAGTAAAAGTTAAGTATTGATGCAAGTTAGTGAAATTAAAACTTTATCAATTACATTTTAATATATGAGTGCTTTATGGATCATTTTCCCTGTAATCTTTCGAGTTAGCTCTTTAAGTTTTTTGAGGTTTGAGATTTGCTCCCCGCTGGCATGTAGGGGTCAAAACATTCACTGACAGGTCCGTATTTCTATCATGTTGGCCTCATTGAGCTCTTCAACAAAGTAAGCAGACAAGCTTAAGTTTCAATTTAAATGAAGGCCGGCTTAAGCTCGCCTGCCATGTGAGATGGTTCACACAGGGACAACAGGATGAGATGTAGGGTGCGATTAACACTTTTAATATTCACCACCAGTTCTCTTGCTTTCTCTTTCTCTCCTTCTTGGCTCTCAGATTTAAGATAAGATGAAACTTTAATGATCCCCATGTGGAAATTGGGTCGATGGAGCCGCAAACAGTAACACGACATGGCGAAGAAATAGAGAATACAAGAGCAAACGCAGGTCTTATAAATATTATGCCAACAATGTCAAACACTGATACATGCTAGGGGGAAGTACTGTATATAGGTGAAGTGTGGAAGGAATTACACTAGAGAGTAGGCAAAATAGCTTACTTATAATGTACTGAAAAGAAAATAAGTAGATAACATGAACTTGAAGTTAGTAAATAGCAACTTTACTGACTGATTCACTACAAAGAATATATAAATGTTTTATGTGTTAGTTTGAAGGATTCATGAGTTGACACAGCCTCAGTGCCCCAGGCAGGATGTTCTATTGACTGCTAGCGCCTTTATTTGTCATCACAGTGTCATCACCAGGTGTTAAAAATAGTAAATAAACTCTGTTTGGATGTTACCACTTCCCACTGACACTCAAACACAGCAACTACCACCTAAACATTCAGTGCTTTGGTGGAGGAAACAAATCAAATATATCAGAGGTTTTCAAACTGTGGAGAGGGAGATGATACTGAGTCAGGTGAAAGAGACAGGTGCATGCGGGAGGTCTGAAAGCAATGTGAAGTTAGTTATTGTAGTTTGGCTGCTGATTTAGGCCGCTCACCAACAAAGTCAGCAGTTGACGCTGCAGCACTGACTTAGACATACAGCTCATAGACACAAATAAGGTACTCGAATTAGATAGTCTTTCTCCTTTTCCCTCTTGTCTCTTCATACCATTGAAGAAACATTCTTGGTGATGGGGAAAATACCTAATATATACAATATATGGAAGAATAAATGGACAAAAAATGAATTTACTTGGATTTTAAAGGGCTTAAGCCTTATTCACCACTAACTAAAAGGACGCCTTTGTTGTTCTGAACCTGCTTTTCCTGTAAATCGTTCCCCTCAGGTGAGTAGGGAAGCTTATTTTCTGTCATCAGACACACTATTATAAAAACAAATCTGATGAGGTCTTGTTTTTGTCCCCACAGCAGCGTTCAGCAAGAGCCAAATTCAGATCAAATTGGGCATTGTGTGCAACTGCAGTGGCTAATCAATGTGTCAAAAGGTAGGATTTGGCAGTGTATGCTTTGGTAAGAACCAGAGTACAGCTAAAAGAACTTGTTTGGCCTTCAATGTTTAACACTGTGGAAACCTTAACCTTTGAACTGCGTATTTATTGATTGCCAGATACTGTATTTTCCTCAAGCAAAGGCAGGCATAATGACCAAGTTGTTAAGCACTCAGAATTTACTCAACCTGATGGTGTAAAAACTGAACTGGATCCCAAGGAGGTCATTTTTCAAAAGATGTTCAGGGCCCGTATTTATCAAGTATCTCAGAGTAGGAAAGTCTGGCCCATAAACTCAGAGTAATGCAATTTGGGGTTTTGGGGACCTGGGGTAAAAGTATTTTATCAACTTTCTTAAGTTCTATCTCTGCTGATATTTAAGAGCTGGAATGATTACCCGATTATGGGAGTAGTCGATAACAAGAAAAATAATCAGCAACTATTTTGATTATCGAAGAATCGTTATTTTTCAAGCAAAAATGCTAAACATTCTCTGGTTACACCTTCGAAGATGCTTTTCTGTCATATACAACACTAAACTGAATATCTTTGGGTTTTAGACTGTTGGTGGAATAAAGCAAGCAATCTGAATTCATCATCATAGGCTGTCTGAAATTATAACAGGAACTATTTTCTGTCATTTTATGTTCAAAACAATTAATCAAGAAAATAATTGCCTCATTGCTTGATTAATCTATAATGAAAATAATTGTTGTTGCAGCCCTGATTTTAAATTACTCATGGTGGGGTTATAATATCTGAGGGGAATGTTCATATTGTTATGGTGTTTTTCATAGAGTTGGTGACATTATAGAAATACCTCAAACTTCCCCCACCTGTAAAGACACTTAAGTTAACAAGGAGGATTGGACAGTGGAATAACCACCTATATATGGAGGCCCGAAACTGCCAAAATAAAAAAGAAACGAATAAATGACTCAATAAATAAATTAATGTCATTAAATGCACCAAAAATAATATTAATTTATTTTTGGCATTTTTATTTTTGTAGTTTTGGTCCTCCATACCCACAGAGGGTTTGCGACATCATCGCTTTAACTGTTTATGCATTTATGTTTTTAAGCCACCCGAGTGGCTTGCCAGTGTTAACCTACCAACTATGCAAATGGCTTAAGCTATGTATTAATAATGGCATTCATATGTTTGCATATAGATAACTTAGTTACCTATATACACAGACCCTACACATAAAAAAGGTGCTATTTTCAGCATTTTGAATTGTACCACTGTCCAATATCTCAAACCGCAACTGTCAGAAAACTACAATACCTCATCATAATTTCTACTTCTCCTTGCAGAAAGTCAGTGTAGGAAGCTCCATAAATACCTCTCAGTCCTACACTGAGGCGTTTTTAGTCCTGGTTAAACTGTCAGCGCGATTCCTGTGAGGGGTTCCGAGATGCTTGATAAATGCAGTTCCTGAAGTGCTGTTTCTTTTCAGGTCTCCCTATACAGTTCACTTAAACTTTAACAAATTGAAGCAGTTGTACTGTCCACACCAGTGCATTTACTCTTTAGCTGTGACAGGAACAACAGACAACAGCAAACCAGTCCCTCTGTAACTCCCTCTTTGGTTCAAGGGTTTGGATAAAACAAGCTTTATATAATACATAAGAAAACATGTAAATATAAAACAATATGTGTAACTATTGCACATAAACAAATCTAGAGTGCGTCTTGACTGTGTATTTGTAGAACTTGTCCATGTGTGTTGAATTGTACATTCACACCTTATCATCTTCCTACTGTAGATAATGAGCCCAGTCTGTGCAGACGTGGATATGCGTTTTACTGTTCACCTTATCACAAGCTCCAGATGGAGGAGTCTTAATACAGTGACAGAGTGCAGGATGCCTGTGCTTTGTTGCTTGTTCTTATTATCACTATCATCACCTGGATGTCATTTATGGGTGGAAGTAGTGTACATTCAAGATAACATGTCCAGAGATATGAAGTGATTCATTCAATCACTGATTCATTCATTCACGATGATATTCATGATGTAATACCCCTTTCAAACCCACATTTCTTCCTCTTCTTGGAGCAACTTACCATGTATACTCTTTTCAAGCACTTTTCCATAATATCATTTAAGAGGAGCTCCATATGTATTGTGTTAGTCTGATTTACATGTACCCTTTTTAATCTGAATGAATTAGCATCAAAGGATCTTAGCACACAAGAGCGCTTGCACACATCTACAAGCACACAAACATAAATCCACACATGAATGCACACATGATGTATGGAAAGAGAGCACAGTAAATGTGGATGTTCAATGTTTTTGCTGCCGAAAATGACATTATCCTGCGGGCCGCAGTGGTAATTACGGTTTCTAATGTGGGACCAATTAGCAAGACCCATCAAGCTGTACTGCTCTGAATGTGCAATTAGATTTAATTACATGATAGAAATATGGCTGATAGCAAGAGAGGATGAGATGAAAAATACATGCTTATCTCTCAAAAGTGGTCCTGTCTTTGAGTGTTCCATATTTATATGCTGGTTAATATAAGCAATGTATTCCAACCCATGAAGGGGAAGGCCAGCACTTAAATGCATGGGGGTTTGTGACCAAAATGGAAAGTGTCATTTTGCTCTGAGTGCTGCAGTGTGTGTAGGCAGGCCTGCCAGACTTGTTGACATTTTTTGGACAACTGTTCCTTTCTCCATCTGCTGTGTCTATCCACTACGACTCTTAAGCTCCTTCATCTGATATGAGCATCATTAAATGGAAAGGCCTCTGTGCACATTCAACAGCAGTTCACCAGCCTTTGAGTCAAATTTGATATTATTTGTGTCTTACTGCCAAACTTATATAGACACATATTGTCCAAATGTAACATATTAACCCAACCTTTTACACAATTTCTTTTGTTAAGAACTAAAATAAGCAGTAGGAATTTTGGGACCCATTAAAAGTACTTTTGTATGCTCCTTGTCTCTGGTGATAGTAGCTTGAAAACAGTTCAAAACCTCAAGGGAGGATATTTTCACAAAAGTCAGACACTCTGCTGGAAATCACAGCTGATCCACGTGAGACGCAGCCTGAGGTCAGAGCTCACTTTTGGTTTGACTGCCCCGTTAGTGAGAGCTGTCAGCTCTGCTTTATTGTTGCTGCAGCAGCAGTGATGTGGTGGGAAATAAAACAGGTGAGCTACCTCCACTCAGTCCATATCACTCTTATTCTTTTCCAGAATAGTGTAGTTCCTTTCTCCAACTGTCTTTTGACTTATTTTATCCTCTAGACTGATACTGAACTACAATTTTTACACAAAATGTTTTATCATTTTAACAATTAACTGCTCACAAAACCCCTCCATTAACGTAGAAACCATGAGTAGGCTCGGCAGGCCTGTCCAGCTTTGGATTCCTCTACATGTCAAAGCAATGTGCATGGGGCTCTCTATTAAGCATCTAAAGAGTTTGGAGGGTGGTGACGGGAGACTTTAGCCTATCTCAGGTTATTTCAGAGAGGGGGTGTGCTGGTATTGGCTAAGCTACAAGAGCAGATGTGTGTACACGTCCCTTCAGACAGTGAAAACCTGATTCAGTGGAGGAAAATCCTGCCGAAAATCCTGCAACTTGTGATAAATTTCCAACACCTCCTTTGCCTGCAGCAGCGTATAGTACAAAACAACACGTCCCATAACGACGAGTGGCAAAGAGGCACGATGACAAACAGTGGGGAATAACTTTTGACGGGGGACAGTGCTGTGTGTGCGGCGTTCTAGCCTCTCTTCCCGCTGCTGGACGGCGTTGCAGCTGCCTCTGAAGCCTGGGGCGCTCTGCTCTGCGACCACGAAGCGCTGGAGCGGCGTCTTTGAGAAAACAGGTCACGGCGAGAGGGAGGTCTCGGTGAGGCTCACGCCGTAGAGAGCGAGGGAGGCGAGAGGGAGGTCTCGGTGAGGCTCACGCCGTAGAGAGCAAGCCCTACGAGGGATACAGTTTCACAGGGGAACCGACTCCTTCTGCTGCCGGTCGAAGTTGTGGGTTTGGTGGGAGGGGCTTAGCGGAGTGATACGAGGCAGCAGAGAGAGGCGGAAGGGTTTGCATAGGTTGCACAGATTTTGCCTACCCCAGCTTTAAGTGTATATTTAAGACCGTTTAACATGGTTGCCATTTTAGACAAGTTAGCTGGAAACATTAGAAATCAGCTGGAGAGTGAGTTTTCAACAAACTCATGGAGTTAGCTTTAATTAGCTAGCTACCTACAGCTGATCAAATCTGATAGCCACAGTTGTCATTTAGGCTGACAAAGGTGGCGGCTGTCGGCTGGAAATGAGAAGCTGAAAATCAAAATGAAATGAAAATCAAAGACCTGTTGTTTAAAAAATGACTAAGAATTTTGATGGTAAATCTGCCATTGTCTGCCAACAGTAACTAAGGGGGGTGGGGCTTAGTGAAGGGTCATTTCACTCCTAAAAGGCTTTGGGCAAGTATGATCATGGCTTGGACAAAAACATTGTGTCATAACAATTGTACAGTATTGTATGGTTACTTCATAGAAATCATGATGATTACTTTCAAATTTGTCTAATTAAGGAAAATAAACCCTTTACCACAATGTCACCATCAACATCTTGACTGGTTTTAACTACATTCCAAATAAATGTTTAAATGTAACTGGAGAAACTACAATCTGAAATCAGATTATCCACAACAGTATGGCCCTACTGCGCAGTGTTCAGCATTGATGCAGCAAGTCAAAGACGAACTGCTGGTCGCAAAACAAAAGTATGAGCAGTGCTGCTGAGTTTGGCCTCGCTGCCTTGCTTTGTCAATATTTACCTCTTACAGTTTGATCGCAGCTCCTATTGTAAGTTTGTCTTCTCCCTTAATGAGATTTGTTCTGCCGATTCTTCGTCTGCCGCACTCGAAGATAACCAGGAGCCATGCAAAGGCAAGCACATCAGGCCTGCATCTGAACTGAGACGCCATAATGAGCACAATGTTGCAGGCCCCGCTGCGGGAGAGCGTAATGCCCTGTCAGTAACCTGCTGTGTAGTAATGACTGTGCACGTCACTCTCTAATGCTACTTCCTCAAACATACTCGCAAACACAGATATGGAGAGATGTACACCCATGTGCAGACAAACAACAGCGTTGTTTAAAAAGTGTTTCATTATTTTCTTTTACCCCAAATACACTAATGGCCAATTATTTCTGATATTTTTCCAGCGGTAAAGCTAGCGAGTGTTTTAGCTGCAAATACCCAGCAGACTTTGTCCTGTGAACTATGTTGCTTCATGACGGCTTTGTGTATGGGAGTACATTCTCCCGCGGCCAGTGGGAGACGGGGTTCATCCAAAACAGGCCAGACTTCTCTGCAGCACTGACATTTGTAGGACCTAATAAAGTATAAAGCTGTATTTCTTTTTCCCTTTAAATAGGAGTTGGCTTTCACCCTAGATCTTAGTTGATAGTTTTTCAGTATCCACAGTGATTTTTTCCCCCCACAGAAATGTATTATGTCACTGAAAGCCTGGGAAACTGTAGTTAGACCCCCTGGCATTGAAACCCACTAAATCCAATACTAGCGAAATTGTTTTAGGTTGAGGTCGGATCTCTTTGTCTATTTAAAACATATGATTGGAACCTGCTGTCCCTTGAAAATACACAGACTACCAATAGACTAAGTTATTAAAGGATCATTCTGGTTTATTACAACTTTGGTCTAATTTTGGTAGTTTTGTCCATCATTTCTATTGGTTATGATAACATTGTACTAACCAATACATTAATTGCTGAGAAACTCTTGGTGCCCACTACTACGGCAAGTATAATAAGTCATACTTGTTGCCAAATTTGACACCAAATGGCCCAATCAGAGCCAGTCACCATTAAAGTTGCCATTTTTTTTGAATTTCGGATGTTCGATGGGGTTTATTGTTCATCCAATATCCTAATTGTTGTGGCTGATTGTCTTTTTTTTTGTCTTTTCTATAACTTTACATTTAACGTAAAAAAAAGTCTTCAATTATGTGAAGAGATGTAACAGTTTTTACAAGGCTTTTAGCACACAGTTTATTAGCCCAGATGTAGCCTAATAAACTGCAATGTCATTCGTTTTTGTTGGTCATAAGTTATCAGTTATCTGTGTGGTGTTTGTATGTTCTCCGTGTGTTCTCCAGTCCAGGGTGTACCCCGCTTTTTGCCCAATGTCAGCTGGGATTGGCTCCAGCTGAATTATGAGTCTTGAACTGTTTTTTTTTTTAACTCATTTTAAATATGATTGTTGCTTATTTAGTCATGAATAATTAATGCTATTTGAAACCACGTTCTTCAGTGATGTGATGCTGTTCAAGGTTTGTTTACACAGTCATTTGTCAATGACAGATGTAAAACATGAATATATTTTCAATTCTGATCAATTGAGAAACACAATTTTTTTTACTATAAATCAAACTCTTAAAATATATGTGATATACCTGTCAATTCATATGGACAGAAAACTAACTAACTGGGCCTTTAAGGATACCAAAATAGATTTGCATGATATCATATCAAATGGGGCTCCGAATTGGTTCAATTTCGTCCTCATGATTTCTTTAGAAAGACTTACCAATGATAATTATGATAAATTAAAGTGCATATTAATACAAAATCATTGCAAACGTGACCACAAAACTGTGCACATTGCGTTGATGTTTGGAGCGTGTTGGCCTCATTAGCTGCTGAGGTGTTGCAGAGGATGATTGACTGCTCTTTGAACATGTGGCTGCGCCGGAGTTTGGACTAACGTCGACATATTGGTGACATCAAAGAGAATATGTGAGAGGCAGAGAGGTACGGCACGCCATATTGGGGTGACAGAACCTCCGACACACACACACACACACTGCCATCAAAGTGTTTGTGTGTGTGTGTGTGTGTGTGTGAGTGTCAGAGAAAGAGAAAGGAATAGAGGGAGAGAGAGACAAGAGGATTGGTGACATTTTGCACGTGTTGAATATTAGTTTGAGAAACACCAAGAACAGGATTTCTTTCTGCCTATGTCACAAGGGATGGGGAGCAGAGGGAACAGAAATACACGAGTCTGTGACCTCAGCCAATAAAAATGTCTTTTGTAAACCTAAAAGTCCCCTGTGACGCCCATCGTGGGGTTTTATGATCTCCTGTTGCAGCGCAGCAGCCTCCTTATTTCCCGTGTGGATGTCACTGCTGTCTGTTTACCCACGCATGAAGAAAGACAACAAAACCCAGCAAGAGAGGTAGCTTCCCGTTGAGATGTGGCGCTGCGTTAGAGTGGCGGCTGCACTCGTGAACTCGTCTTCTGATTCACTGTCTTACCCAGACAAAAAGGCATTATCACACACTTGCTCTTTGCCTTGTTGCTGTACTTTCAGCACGTGGGCAGAGGTGCTGTTGGAGTGGAATTTTTGTATTTGTGCATTGATTGTAAATAAGATGCAAAGATGTGTTGCCACGGATGCAAGTATATTTTTTACCAACTGACTTGAAGCAGCCTGGGAGTGCAAACGGCAAAACCAAGACGTAGTGTGTAGGTGTGTGTGCGTGGGTGTAGTTGCACTTATTGTTATGCGTCCAACTGTTCTTAACAATGAGTCAGTGTACGTGGCAAAGTGTCTCACCAATTAGTGGGCCGCTAGTGAACTCCAATTTTGGCTCAGAACAATGTGTACCACTGATGGATTCAAACATTCCTCCTTCTTACTGATACATTAGTTAAATATTTAAAGCTAGCAAGCGTGACCTACACAGTGTCTTGTTACTGCACTTGAATGACAATGCCTGTGCTTTGGGTGAAATGAAATGGAAAATGAACAAAGCTCTTGCGGAAAACGTCTTAATGACTCTTAATTATCTTTGCCATGGTGCCAAGTGATACATTAGTCATGTAGGACACACTAATCCCTTTTACGCTAACTACATATTGAGCAAATGTCTTTATCCCCAACTTGGTGTAGATAATTTAAATTACTCTGCAGGTATGTCAAAGAAATGTTGAAGACGATAACTTCACTCCCACACACTGATCTGTTCATTTAAAGGTCCTGTGAGAATGAAGAATGCCTTTGTCCATTGTCTCTACATGGAGCTGTTGTTTTACTGGATATATCTATATAGAAAACTGACCTTATTTCTTTTCCTACAGTAGGTTCAGTGGAATACCAAAAACTCTACCCTGTACTTTGGAGTAATCAACACTTCCATCATGTAAAATCTGCAGTTCTACCAATCTGTCTAGCACCTGCAGCACTAAGCTGGCTCAAAGATGCTTTTTGGAGCATCACTTTTAAACATCTCTGTCACCAGCAGCTGTCTCTGCTGCTAAAAGCTCAAACATACATCAGTACAAGAGCTGATGTCGCCCTTTGTCTTCTTCCACCTCGACCTTCAGTGTCCATTTTCTATCCTCTGTCCTGCCAGCTGTTGAAGTTTAGAAACCAATTTTCCTCCATATGATAATTCATGCCCGACCATTCTGTTTAATGTGAATACATGGACGACAATTACAGTTTTAAAGGCCCTGAAACTCAATCTGTTCTAACTTGTAACAGTTTAGGTTACTTCAAATTTTTTTGTTTGTTTTTGTCTGGGCTTTTCTCTCTGGTTTGAAGTGGGCGGGGTTCAGCTGCAAAATGCTGATGTCACCTACTTTCAGACACCAATCAGGATTCAGCAATTTTTGAATCAAAATCTGATGACAGTGGGGTTGTTTGCTTACTTGTTTGCCCGGCCACTGTCAATCAAATCTGATCAAACCACACCCACAGAGTCCTGATGAAGCAGATGTGCTGAGTTTTTGACAGTTTAACAGTAAATAAGTAATAAATAATACCCAAGGATCTATTTTTCCTAACTTTAACTTTAGAAAATCTGCTCTGTGTATCACATGTCCTGCTATCTTTTGAGAAAAAAGCAGAAACTAAAAGGGAGATTTGACATTTGACATTTTTTGGTTTCATGAGAGCGCCCCCTGGTTTTGAATTAATTTGTCTACAATTTGTCTAATTCTCTGTCTACATAGTTGGAGAACGTGTTTCCACACAGCCAATCAGATGGCTTCATTTTAAACAATATTAGCATAAAGCATGAAGTAAGCCAGCGTTCCATCATAGGCGGATGGTCTGACTAACAGCCAGAGAGCAGCCTGCTACACAACACGAGAGCCACAGACTTTAAACAACAACCCACATTAGCTTTCCTGCTAAAGTCTCCTTCTTATCTAACTTACATACATGGACACACGTCTTGCCCTGAACCTTAGCTTGTTGAACGAGCCACCAAACAAACATTCACCGGGGAAACGTGCACTGCTAACGCCAGTTTGCAGGCCAGATATCTAATTAGCTGCTCAGCTGCAGCACATTAAGCAGCATGTAAACATACCTGCAAATGTCACTTGGGTCTGGTTAGATGCTGATGCTGTCGATGCTTTCTGATATTTCTCCAAAGACCCTTTTTTCTAACTTGTAATGATTAAAAAAACCTATTAAAAGTAAATAATAAAAAAGAAAAAAAGGGATGACTACATGTGATTTCAGCTGGACTTCAAAGCTTTTTCATGGGACCTTTATCAAAGTATAACATTTTGGTTTTCTTGCACTTAAGTTGGGACCATTAAATATTTTTCTCATTAGTCTGACAAACATAGACCATAATGTCGCAATTTGAAGGTCATGCACATCTATGGTCCACCCACACAGGTGATTTCACTTATTCTGGCTGATTAGCCCTCTGCTCAGGATGAGGTTCATATACGAAAATAAAAATCAGGTTCACCAGGTGAGGGAGATGATCAATCAATAAGCCTTTTTTTTGTTTGCCTTACATTCTGACATGTCACAGCAGGAAAAGCACAGGTGTGAATAATCAAATGAATGACGCTTCAGTTTCAGGGTCCTGGTATTGTGCATGCTGGCTCAGAGCCACCATTTATGTTATTGGTAACACCTGTGCTTTTGCTACTATGAGTGAAAAAGGCAGAGTCTGTCCACACCCACACAGCCCAGAAGAGAGGACTAATCAGACAAAATAAGTGAAACAATGATGTGGATGCACATAAACTAATCTGTGTGTGAGAGTTAATCATCTAACACAAAGAGGTGAAAGAGAAGTCATTCAATCACGTCTGCATCAACGATGATAGGTGTTTCTGTGGCAGCAAGCTTTCCCTCAGAGAAAAAAATTAATTACTTTTCACATCCTCATCAGTGTCTCTCTCATGACCCTACATGTAAAGCACTATACGTTACACGACCATGAAGTGTGTCCCGCAGAGCCGCCGTTAAATTACACAGGCGTAGGAAGGCAGGTCTTTACACTGTGTGGCAGATCATTTTCTGTTCTATTCACCCAGGCTTGTTTTAGTCTCTCCTCTCATTTCATGCACAATAACCTCCTTAGATGAAGGGCTTATAGTTAGAGTGATAGAACGCATGAACTATTACTGAATATCTTATAGCATTTCCATATTAAATTTTTAATTACACTTTAAATGGGCTGATATTTAGAGATTCCTTTTAACCACTTACATCAAGATTCTAATATGATCAGTAGTTTGAGTTATTTTTGGGCAAATATCTTTACCAAAAGCCTTTTGGCAGATTTGTTCATGACGCAGATTTAAACACATGTTTGCACTGCTGTGGGCTGTTGTCTGAGTTCAAAGATGTGTTAGAGGATTTTTAGTGCTCTTGATATGGTGAAATAAGAATTGAGTGGGTGTAAATTATGCTTAATGGCTTCTCTTAGAGAATTAGAATTTGATGAGTTCATTGCTCTGAAATGAGCTGATTTCTACTCTTAGAAAATACATTTTGGACTAATTGTACTTTAAGACACATCAAGAAAGCATTTGTAGCATTTGATCAGCAGGAAGGCAAACATTTTTCTTCATCATCCTCCCTCCCAGATCCTTCTGACTGCTATCACGCCCCCACACAGGTCCATCAGTATCTGCATCCCTACCAGACATGTCCAGATACACATCACACATGCACAGCCACAGTTTACCAGGGAATCTATTCATCTTCCCTGTCTTCCATGTACATTTCATAAGCTTTATCGGCTTCGGCGTTGCGTTAAGTCGCCCTGGAAACGGAGCAGCTGCTCGTTTGGAGCCCATTTATTTCTTTGTGAAATGGTGTGTCATTACGTTCGCTTCATCCAATTAAAGGGAGGATGGAGGAGAGTGAGTGAGGAAATATATACAGGGAAAGAGGGAGAAGAGAATGAATGAATGGAGAGTTTTATTTACATGTCTGGTCTTTTACATGACTCATTAATCACCAACAAACCACACATTCCTATATACATGTCCACCAGCATTTAACAGCACCATATATTGACCTCATATAAGCACGAACAGCCTACATATAATGTCCCAGGAAAGGTCCAATAATAGAAATTAAATAAATAGATGCACACACTGCCTCACGAGTATAAACATAATATATAGATATAAACAAACATAACCCAAATGATACAAAATCTACTTTTTATATCAGTTCATGCCAGTTAAAATATTGTATCTGTTTTAGTTTAAGGATTCTTTAATCCATACAAAGCAAAGTATGAGGATTAAGTTATTTTTCTCCTCCTATTCCAAGCAGTGAGTTTCTAGACTTGGAGTGTTTTCCCCTTGGTTAGGTTTCTTTTCACACAGAGAAAAATCCAAGCGAACCAAAATGCATCAGTACAAACCACATAAGAACGTTCACTCCGCTTATTGATCAGATGTGTCTGGGGCGGAAACAAGAAAGTAAATACAGGAAGAAGGTCCAGTGTTCTTTATTTATTATTTCTGTGAGAGAAACATTGCTGGTTTGTTCTGCGGCTAGCTGTTACTACTAGAAACAGTTTGCGGGATCTGACGCATCCCAGAATGCAAAGCACACCTGGCTACAGGAGCCGTTTAGCTCAAACTTACACCTGATAGTTGAGTCGGATTGAGGTCGGCTCATGTTCCCACCACAAATGAACTGCTCCTGAATTCATTTGGAACTGGACCAAGTCCACCTTCTCTAAAAGAGTGATCTCTTACTGTTAGACAAATTATACTTAACATTTTTCACATTTATAATTTTTGTTAAATAAAGAGTACATTCTCAAGATTGGTTTTTGCCAGATTTCTTCTGCCCATTTTTGCATGCATTCAGCCCTGACATGGCATTTAAACTCCTCCACCTCCACATTTGTTTTTTTGGAGACCTTTTTCCTGTAATAAATCAAATATTCTAGATAACCATTCAGTCCCCTGCAACAGAAGAAAGCCAATAAAATATTCTACTAGGGACTCTCTGATCTCACATCAGTCCCATGCCATATCTCCGATGCATATTTATGAACTGAATTGCCCTTTTATGAACATGTTCACTTTTTGAAACCTTCTATAACCCCATACTCCAGACGTAATCTAAGACAGGACAGATACATGTTTGATGCAGTTTGGAATATGTAGAATAATATATCTCTCTATATTTTCTATAACAACCAAATACAGAAAAGACAAGAAGAAGGATATTTACAAGTACAGATGAGAACTTAAATAGCATCATTTCATTCTTTTGAGATGCACGGTGGGTATGATATGGAGGAGGCTGAAGGTCACACGTGCATGCATCGATCACACCCAGTAAAAGTGAGCGGGAGAGACTTGTCTTGATTTTCCGGGAATGTCAGCGCTCCGGGAGACGGAACAGCAGTGTGAGAGTCAGAAGGATAAAGCAAGAGGAGAAGAGAGAATGGAGAGAGGTAGGGGATCCTACACACCTCTCCTGTATGCTTTGACACCAAGCTCTGTTCTTGAGCTTGCCTCTAGCGGAGGGGTCCCATGGTAACCTACCGCAGGAAACAAGGAGGCTAGATCACTGAAGCATTCCCCAGCCACAGGGAAGGAGAGGAACCCTGCTTTACAGCAAGCAGCATTAAAAAAAGAAGGTGAAAACCAGTGCTGGCCACATCCTTAAACTGATTCTGTACTGTTCCTGTACTGCACACACCCACATGCTGCAAGTTATGCTGCCAGCACACATCACAACCACCCACCCCCACACACACACACGCACATGCTGAAATACACTACCTTTAACAATTCAGTCTCTCTGATCTCTCTAATCTCTGGATGTACAACATCGCTCATTCTCCTGGTGGATTTATATCAAAGCTCAATGCCAGAATAATAATATAAAGGATAAAGTTTCTGAGGCAACTCCTCAGCATCATATACACGTTGAAAAAGTTTCCACAATGCATGTTGTTTCACAGTTACAAGAATCTGTCCACCTGCTGCTTTTGGACGTGGCACAAAGCTAATTGTCAGTTAGCTGCACACTACCCTTCATGGAAATATGTTGTGTATGAGGATGAAAATGGTAGCAAATCTCAGCTCACACCTGCCTGAATTACCGACAGCGACCATTTAACACTTTGCTGATAAGTGTTAGATTGTTTTTTTCCACATTGTCTCTGTGTGTGCGCACGCATAAAAGCTGCTAAACTGAAAAGGATCCTAAAGGAAAATCTGCCAGTGTGTACAAGGCCGTTCTCTTTTGTGCTGGAAACCTTGCATTTCTGAAATGTCAACTTGTCACAGAGGCAGCCTTGTTTCCAGCCTTGAGCACCATGTACTTTTCACTCAGCCAGTGGGTTTTGAAACAGGTTTGAAAAGACCAAAGTTACATAAATTTCTCACACAAGAACACCATGTACTGTAGTCATTAAGTCAAAGTTACAGCTGAAATCTGCATCTTTCTGTCCCTTCTCAATATGTAAAATCATGACAATGTAAGGTTTTGACTCTCACCTCTCTCTCAGGTTTGCTGCCTTCAGTGTGCTCCTCATGCTTTTGCTGTATTTTGCTAAGAGAATGAGCACAGCAAGGTGAGAAAAAGTCAGCCCTCGCCACACCACCGTCCTTCCTCCTCCGCTACAGACTGGCTCCTCTAACTTCTCTCTGCGCTCTCAGTCCTTCCTGGCAGCTGGGGCTCCAGAGTCCCTTTTGTCATTTCCACTTCAATTATAGCCATCTTGGCGACGGGGGCCCCCACGGCACTGCGCATTTTCAGGTGTACCTTGAAAGACGAACCTCTTCGGCCGGCAAGAGCATATATGTTCAGTTTACAGAGTGATCAAACAGTCCAGCACATCTCTCGCTCCCTGTCTGAGTCCTCCCCTATCTTCCTCGACAAGCTGTGAGTAATGAGAGTGGGGTCTGAGCCAAGCCGTTTGGCTGTGTAATCTCTTTCATAATGCCCTTCATTGGAGGGCCAGGGGTCATAAATAAACAACAGAGCGGCGTCACAGACGGCTGGTAGGCAGCGTCGAAGGCAGATTGTAAATTGGTCTTGCCCGGGAGCAGGGGTGGGGGTTGCACCGCTGATGACTGAGAGGGTCACACGGTGCCATGGTGTGACTGCTGCAGACACTTATTATGCTGAAGGTGTGATGGGCGGGGAGGGAGAGGAAGAGAGGAGGGAGTGTTGAATGGCAGAGCTGTCTAGGGGTTATGTTGACTGCTGGACCTTGTGATGATGGGGAGCCCCCGTGGGGAGATGGGGGACCTAGAAACAGCATCCCTCTGCAGATGTACTTCTTGTGTGTGTGTGTTAGCGCATGACTAGATGTGCATGTGAGGCTGTGTCTGTGTGTGTCCGTGCATGTCCCAGTGTTGGTCCGTCAGCTGCAGGCGTTTCTCCTGCTGTAGCTGTGAGAGGAGCGGCTAGGTGCATATTTGCAAGTCGCTGCAAGGTCAGAGCGGGCCTCGTTGCTCAGTGTCAAAATGGAGGACAGGAAGGAGGTAGGTAGGTGGGTGTGTGGGGCTGGGAGGAGAGTCATCATTGTCTCTGTGGGGGGGCTCCCGGGGACCTGAGCCCTTGTTGAGTCCTTGAACTCCTCTCTGTTCTGCCTGCTCACAAACACAAAATAAATGGCTGTCTTTCTGAAACGCGGTCCTACAGAGGAGGAGGAGGAGGAGGAAGCGGAGGACATGGTGTTTTTTATGAATGATGTGCTATGTGCTCTTACGCTATAACAGGTTGGGCTGTTGTGCAGGGGGCAACTATAACTGTGACAAGTGAATTTCATTCTCGGGTGAATTAAGCACCAATCCATCTATCAAGTGCTAGTTATACTATCCCAGGCAGCCACAATGGCTCAGCCCAACAGCCGTCTGAGTCCAGCTTGCCTGGTTAATGGACTCTTCATAAATGACAGGTGCCAGAATCAAATGTAGCAAATACACTAGTCCAATTCTGGGTGCTGACACTGGCCCAAAGCTCAGACCAGCATACCCTATATTAGCCTACATGTACCAATACATTTACAAATCATATATATTATAGTTTATATTCAAAGTCCATAATCTTTGTGGCATTTGGTTTGCAAACACTGAGTTCTGCTAACTGGCTAAAAATTTAGCCCAGGTTCACTTCGCCAAAACTGTCATTCATATATGGGGCCAGAGCCGGCGCTCGTTTTGTTAGTTGCCCCAAGTGTGCTGACACAATCTGCTCGACTTGACTGGCTACTAGTTTTGTACTCTACCCGGTTATAGGCTGTCCCGAATAGTATTTTTGGGGCTTCTAAGCTTCAGTGAGAATTGCCCACGAATATTTGGTTATTTCAATAATCAAATAAATTACAGCCATAGCTATGGTGTTTAATTAGTCTCAAAACCTGCACACATAAAAACCAGGCGCGTGCACGTGATACGAGCGCACAGAACAGTATCGGCGAGCGAAAAAGCATCCTAGTGAGGGAGCATTTCTACTCCGCATGCACAAATATGATCACACAAGCACGGGGCTGTGACGAGCGCTGGCTCGACCCTCCTTACGCGCTTCGACTGCTCAACACTCGCTCGTCTAGTTGAGAGTGGCTGATGTCTCCCCTCCTTCCATGCGCAGCATTCGAATACTGATTTGGACGTCGATTACCATGGCAAGCATTCGGGGTCAGCCCTACCCGGTTATGAGTAAATATTTTTTGTAATCATTTAACAAGAGCTAAAATGATTAGTTGATTGACAGAAAATGAATCAGCTACTGATATATACTGATAACTGATTAATCGTTTAAATCATTTTTTAAGAACAAATACTAAATGTTCTCTGGTTTCAGCTGCTCAAATATGAGGTTTTGCTCCTTTATTTGCTGCTTTTTTATATGATTGTAAATTTTACATTGTTGGTTGGACAAAACAAGCTATTTGAAATGGCACCATGGGTTCTGGGATATTGTGGTAGGCTGTTTTCTGACATTTTATAGCACAAACAACCAATTCATAAAGAAAACATCATCATCATGAGAGGCTAACTAACAACATGAGAGGCTAACATGGATTTGGATAGGAATCCAAATCCATGATATGGATAGGAATCTACGATCAGTGTAAGCTTGATATTTTCTGCTGGTTTTTCATCCTTCCTCGTGTCGATCTATTTCCAGTTTGGACTGAAATTACTGCAAGAAAAAGTGTCACTTCAACTAAAAGCGTGCAAGCACAGGCCTATCACAGCCCACACCTGTGCCACAGCATTGCCCCTTCTAACTGAAATTAGACCTAGAATCACTTTTACATAACATACCACCGACACAAAGTACTTAGTATGCTATGCAACCCACTTTGGGCCACCAGAGACGGCTACAAAGCCTGCACTCCTACGGATAGGAGTGGAGAGTAAACATGTGTGGCAGAATGCTTACGTCCAGAGAAATTGTTTTGGGCAGAACTTTGAAAGTTTAGGCTGTCTTTTCCAGTTGATTTGAAGCAGCAAAACACAACTGTTCCGAAATGTAAAAGCGAATGTCAACGTGTTTACCAAGATGGAGCGGCGAAAGTGAAACTCACAGATGAACACAGTGGGAAAGTGTGGACGAGGAGTCAAACACACACACACTCAATCTACTTCATATCCTGCACTTTTTCTTTTTTCTGTCATTCTCTTCATCTTTTACCTCCTTTTCACTTCTTTCTCACTGCCATATTCTCTTCCCTTCCTTTTTACTTTCTCTCTTCCCCTCTCTCTCAAAAAACGCGGGGGAAAAAACGAAAAACGACCTAGTTGATAAAGGCGGACGTGATAAATGGCCATAGAAAATTCTGCCTTTTGAACCTAGATCTAATTTTATGCGGCATCAAAACACTATTGTGCCAAAGTCCAAGCCCCCACTATGGCGTATAAGCATTGCAGTACATAAAAGCCCCCTTATGTAGTGTGCTGTCAGTGTGTGGAGGGAGGGCCTATTCATCTACACAGAGTTTAGCTTTATCAAAGTCATGCATGGTTAAGAGTATGCAATCGCTCACTGAATACACAAAAGACTAAAAAGATTTGGGTAAGGAGAAAGCCTCACAGTCCACACACCCTGGCTCATTTCTAACATCAAACACCACTGTTCAAAGAGATAGTGTGCTGTGTGTGTGTGTGTGTGTGTGTGTGTGTGTGTGTGTGTGTGTGTGAAAACACCTCCAGGAAATGGAAAGTGGAGGCAGTGTGAGAGAGAAGCAGGGGGTAAATGGTCAAAGCAGAAGTAGGCAAAGGAGATTTACCATGCAAGGGGAGCAGAGAATGAAAAATGTATTGGCTGTTCACTGATGGTGCGCCTGCGCGTCTCTCTTTGGAACAACATTTTCATTTTCGAGCACTTTCACCTTGATACCTTGTCATCAGTGGTCAACCTCAAACATCATCAATCATCCTCCAATGTGCATAAACCACTGGAAGGCTTTTTTAGGTTCTTAGTCGAAAGCCAAGTGAGTGTCCCCTTGAAGCTTCAAGGTTCATTTAAACCTTACACTGTATATAGATGGATGACATGACAGCTCCCCAAAAGTGAAGCCAAAACATCTGGATCGCCCCCTGGTGACTGGCTGCAGTCATAAACCCCGCCCCCTCCATGTTAGCGGATGGGACATGGGCCAAACTGAAAAGTCAAAGTACACGTCACATTAAATTTTAAAGATGGTTTCTGTCATTTTAGGTAGTTGTTATCACGCTGATGTTCATTTTTCTGATAAGTTTGTTTTTAATTTGTTATTTGATGCTATGAAGATGGGGTGTGATGTCATGATTGACAACTGTGAACCACGATTGGTTCAGACAGGTGTATGGGCGGGAAGTCAATACTGATCACTACTGCCCAGACTCTGGCTCCAAATGACGTCAGCAGCGCAAGATGGCAGCGCCTGTATCCAGGATATTTTGGCTTCATTTTTGTGTAGGAGGAAGTGGAGACGCGCTATCCATCTTTATATACAATCTATGGTTTAAACCCACAATACAACAACGTTGTATAATGTAACAAACAATATGCTTGGTAAGTGCTCAGAGAAAGGCCATTGGGTCTTTAAATCCAAAAAGTTTTATTCCCTTGGGAGATTAAATTATTAAAATCATTACAAAGGTCAACCAAATTTTAAATTAGGGTTTATCCTCCGGGGACCATGAGTATCAACAGCAGCTTTCATGGACCAAAGTGTTTGTTAAGGGGACAATTTGACTTGACAGCGGTGTTAGAGGAAAGGTCAGGTGACAAAATGAACAAAATCATTAGGGATGACCAAGAAAATCGATTTAATGGCAAGTCGTTGTTGAGGTTCAAAACCAAAGTGTTGGACAGACCAATGCACACAATGAGTTTCTGCAGGGTTCACCAAGTTAAATTCAAGAAGACCTTTTTATAGTCATACTAAGCAAAAGTATTATAGAAAACCAGAAGGGACAATAAGGCCTTGAAATATTTATGAAAACCCTGCCGTCTTAAAGAGGGGGCAAGATACGGTAATCAGACACTCTTTCCTTGAAGGCATTCATTGTGTTGACCTCATTTGTATATGCGAAAAGTGACTGAAGTGAATTGTTGTGTAAAGAATGAAAAAAGAGAGCTTGAGAGAGTTCAAATCCTGCATTCTTTCTCACCTCCGCACACCTGGCCAACTGCTGCATGAAGTGGGTGTTTCGGATGTTGGAGAGGTTTGTGTGTGGAAGGGGCTTCACACGCTGTTCCACCAGTCAAAAAGTACTTCAGGTGAAGCATTCTGACGCATTTAGGCCTAGGGGTTGAGGGAGAAAGCAAACAAACACAACCTCTAGTCTATCTTATTCTATGGTTTGGTGTCTGTTTAACTGTGTGCAAGTTAGAGCAGAACTGTGATGCTCCAACAAAGCAGAAGTGGTTAAAACTGCAGACAGCTCATGCTGGTGACTGACTGCTTATGGACTCCTCATAAGGATGTGTCAGCCAAAAACTTTAAATTAGCAGCAAAGTGAAATACAGCTCAGAGAGGGGGGGATTCACTCCAGCAATTTCAAAACAAAAGCAGCTCGCGACCTTCACTTTAAATGAAGCCTTCATTTATCAAGAGATGCTCTGACTGGCAAGGACTGGCAGAGCTCTCTGCTCAAACATTACCACTAGACAAAAAACAAAACCATGCTCAAACACTGCACAGCTCTACGCAGTGCCGCAATCTGCCAGGTTCAAAAGCCAGTGTAAACACTATTTGCTGCTTCTCTCACTGATTTTAACCTTGCAAACAGGAAGTGACCACGGTTTGACCTTTAGGGGAATCAGAAGGCTCGCCCCGCTCACTTCACAGTCCGGGCTTCGTGGTAAAAGGTTAAAGACTGCAGCAATGCAACCTGTGAGTTGAGGCAGATGCCGCCTCCACACAGTTAAGTGCAGGCTCATTGATTGATCCCATTGATATTTGTAAGGAAGGCTTTTGATTTGTTTAACCTGCTCAGAGTGAGATGAGTGGAATTTAACACAGAGGAATAAACAGAGGTACTGTCCATGTTTTTTTTTTCTCTGTAGTCGTCAGCCTCGTTCTTTCTTTCTCGTGTAGGTGTAACATATGCTTCTTGGATGTTACATTAAATACATAATTTGAGGTTTAAAGTTACTTTGTCTAATAGAAAATATAATATATATAGAATTAAATTTTTTCAGTAATGTTACCTTTATTTGATAGTTGTAAGTTGTACATATTTGTGTTATTTTCGTATTTTTATGATTATTATTTTATATTTTATATTTATTACTAAGCTACACAGTATCCATGGTAACAATGCAATTATAAAGTCCATCACTGGGGGAACAAGTCAGACCGGTCTTGTGTCCCCCAGGTTGACTGTTAAATGAAAACCTGTAAATATTAATGTATAGCCTATCAGAGAGAGACGGTAACTAAATTGACATCCAGAGAAATTATCTATGTCTATCTGTATCGGTAGTGTCTTTGTGTAATGTGTAATTTTTAAGAAGTCTTGGACCGCTGGCCCTATAATTTGTCAGTTAATGTTTATTTAGATTGGCTACAGAAATCATTCATTAATATTGTAAGTTTCCTTTGATTATGATTTTCTTTTATACTGAATAGTTTTTTGTATCCCCCAGATCCAGAAGTGCTTGTAAGCAATAAATCATCTGTGAATCGACATCGGAGCCGTTTGTGTCTCAGCGTTGGAGTTAACTACTGTAGCTGTCAGCCGTTAGTCAACCAACATCACAAAACGATTTGAGGACTCCCAATGTCTCTCCATGACTCCCATGGACCCATGACAGAGAGGCACCTAGACACTTGGAAAGTGGAAGCTAGCCTACCTAGCGTCATGTGGAATACAAACTACAAAGTAAACAGCATGATGGGTCCTCCAAAATGTTGAATGTTGTGAGGGGACAACAGCTTGAACCACTAATAGTTGATACAGTACCCAACACAGCGTGGGCTCATTGAAAAAGAGGGAAAAAAACATATCAACCTTTGTAGGATATACAGGGCTATTAATCCAGTCAGTAACTCACCACACAGTGTTGCCAGATTGGACAGAATTCCACCCCATTGGGCTACTTTTTCTTCATTTAGGCAGGTAAAAATAGTTTTGGGCTGGTTGTGGTAATTTGGGCTATTTTTTTGTACTATTTGGGCAGTTTTCCCTGACAAAAAGTTTGGCTATATTCCAATAAATTGGACCCTCCTCTCCTCTGAGTAGTATGATTAAGATTGACAGTGCACAGAGTTTAGTAGGCTGGGCTTGACTCGCAATAACTGATAACTGATGACTGCCAAAACCAAATGTCATTTCCATTTAGTACAACTAGGTTGAAACTTATTTCCTATTCAGTTATTATTTGGTCATAGCTCTGTGATCAAAGACTTGTAAAAGCTGTTCATGTAAATAAAGACTAGGCTTTGAATGGACTATTTGTAAGTCAAATCTGGCAACACAGTCACCTCGGAAGTTGACAGTCTGTCTACTAGCAATGACAGGATGGTTATTATTATTATTATTATTATCATTATCATTATATTATTATTGTATTTCCTGACACATAAGTGAGAAGAGTTTAAATTTCAGTTAGACTTTTCCTGATAACGCTTACATCAACCAAGAGCATATCTGCATGTAACAAGACTATAATGTTTACATGGGTCCTGACCTTTTTGCCTTATTTCCTTAATGACATTGGGCTATTGATGGAAATGTATTAATGCAGTGAACGTACAGTGAGGTTACACTGGGTGACTGGCAGTTTAGCTGACGCTATCAGGGCTATCCTGACGCAGCACCCTCCACCCATCAACAAGTTAAATCAAAGCTTAATTTGCATTTACTACTTGACCCCCCGGCATGACCTTCAGCCCGGTCGATCCCAGATATGATTTGAAATCTTGTACATCAGTAGAGAGAGAGCGCGGCAGGTGAGGTCCTGTGGGGAGGATGGTGTGATTCTCTTGTCAGCTGAGACAAATAACCTGAGCTTGAATTAATCGCCCTTGCATTCTACAGAGCACTTCTTTAAACCCAGGCACACATTATAAATCAACTCGCACGTGGCTAAGAAAAACCTGTGATGTGCATCCACAGTCCTCTGGCTTCTGTTTTCAAAGTGGTGAGATGTTATTGTTAGAATCGGGAGCCTCTCGCTTCTCGCCAATTGAAGCCCAACCACAGTTTCATTTAATCTGACAAGTATAATCTTCTCAGATTGCCCTTTCCCGCTGTGATGTTTAGAAAGCTTATAAAAGACTCACTTCATTGATCTGAAGACACTTTAAGAGGCCTTATTGTTGTTCCCATGCCATAATCACAAATAGACCCTTTGAAATGGAATAACGCCAAACAATGCCAGTCAGAGAGAGAGTCAACCATGTAATAACGGCTTAATAGTTTTATCATTGCTTTGAAATTGTGCGGTCCATCTGTGTGTGTGTCTGTGTGTTGCTGTCTTCCAGTCTGTAAAGCTGCCAGCAGTTCAAGTACATCTCCTTTAATGTATCCACAGAAGCTGCCATCGTTGAGGTAGTATAGATTGAAATAAGAAATGTTTTACAGGGAAAATACGATAAACTCTTCTATCTTTGGGGATAAATGACTATTTTCATTGACAATCAAAGTCATTAAGTAGAGTTCATACAGTCTGAGGGATGCACAAATACATCCTTTCCCACTCATCAAGCCCCTCACCTCCCCCTGTGCCAAAATGGAAATTGAATGCCGATTCAAGGTTTATGTTCCTAATGACCCACAATAATTCAACCGTGATTGATCTGCGATATCGGTTAATGAGTTACAACCACCACGCCAAGACAGAGACGTTAATCTCTGAGGTTTCTTCACTGTATTAAGCATTGTGTTCCCTGATATCTCACCGTGTGGTCAAATAACTCACTGCCATTGGCCAGACCCGGGCCGATATCTCACTGTGGTTGGCTGGTTGGTTTATGCGGAACACACAGCGCGAAGGAAACCGTGCGTGATAAACTGCGCCCTGCGTTCGCACTTAATTCGGGGCGACTGCTCAGCTCAAGGACAGTCGGGGAAGATGTATGAGTTGGTGGCATAATGTATTCATAGGGAAAAAGATGGAGAAATTGGTCTTGAGACATGATAAAGTGCCTGCTGAGGTGTCTTTGATAAATTATGATGAAGCTATGCAAATAGCGCCTGCAGCTGGATCTCCAGCGTGTACTGTTCAATTAGCCCGTCACTGTGATGGTAGACTAACACTGGGTGAGCAATCCATCTATTACTGAAATTCATACTAGTTTCAGTGTTTCCCACAGAATTAGATTCTGTTTGTGGTGGTGGTACAAAATGTATTATTAAATAATACCATATATAAGGTGCTCCACTGCAAATATTTTAATTGCCAAGTACTTTGTGACAATTGCTCCATTGCTTTATGTTGCGTCAAACAAATAGCAGCTATGTACAGCGTGCTAACCTCGACAACCCAGATGTATTCTAATGTTAACTTTTAGCTATCCTTACTAGCTAGGCTACTTACATGCTAAGAGTGCCGGAAGTAGGGGGTCCAAGATGCCACTGGCTCCCCTGTCCCACATTCTTAAGTTACGAATCACTTCACTGTATCCCCGCAAAGGCCCCTATATTGCAACACTTACGGTAAAAAGATGTTTCAATCATTCCCGTCCATTCTAAGACATGAGGTCAAATAAAGCTGGCAAACATAAAGCGGGAAGAATATTTACATTTTAATCCAATCAATGGACATCGTCACACCAATCAAATACATACTGTGTACTTTGCAACCAATAAAATAGTTTCAATGCTGTGTGTTACATTGTTCTGTTTGAGCCGTTGACCTAACCTTAGCTATCAATATTGCAGTGGACTGCATGCTTCTGCAAACATGTCAAAAGACCCAGTGCATAAGAAAGTAAAATACAGTAAAAAAAAAAACTGAACTTCAATGTTAATGATGTTACATCCCTGATGTCTACAACTCGGCTGGAGCCTAGCCCTTCAACCCTGGAACCAGTGCAGCCAGAAGAACCACAAAGCAGCAGCTTGGTGCCTGCTGAGACTGTCGAAACCGCCAGCATTGAACCAAAACAGGCTAGTGCTGGCTCCAACTGTGTGGAGGGTTGTTGTCGGGACTTCTGAACTGAAAGTTACTTGAAGAGTTGGGTCTCCAAGACTGACAGCACTGTGTTAAGAACATAGATTGACTAATTTATCAGAGTTAACTTAAATGCATCAGTTTTGGACAAATTTGTGCAGAGGTGTCCATGATACTAACCATAGGTGAACTCCGAATTGATTCTATTCGGCCAGCCGTCTTCTCTGCGGGGAAAAGCCAACACCAGTCGCGGGTGGTGCATGATCATGTTTTGATTCAGAGTGTACACAGAGAGGAGGGGTTATTCACAGACAGGTTTGTTGTCAATGTGAGAGAGAGATTGAGAGAGAGAGAGAGCGGGGCAGGCAGGGGCTGAGCGAATCAATGCGCAGCAAGTAGCTCTAAAATCAAATAAGATTTTACCCATTTTAAAGAGTAAAAAAAAAAAAAAAATCAATATGTGGCGGCCAATGTTGATATTGTGGTGGGCCGCGACAAATAAATCAATGTATGGGAAACACTGAGTTTCATATCCAGCATCATGATGAAATCAAAAGCAATATTTTGAGTTTGGTACATATATAAACATGTTTCTAATGCTAAGATTAGTCTATAATCTAAAACATTTTATGCATGGGTCCCTTGTTAGGACACCATTTAACAAGCCTTGCAGCAAGACAAAAACACTCATATTTTTTACCCAGTGAGAAGAAGATTCATACAGGAAGTTAAATTATGTTAGCACATTACACTCTAACTGGATCTGTGTCAGAGAGCTGCTTCTAAAACTTCTACAGTGTATCAACTTACATTTATCATAGTGTCTTTCTATTTCACTAACCAAATAAGAGAAAAAGAAATCAAATCCTCCGACTTGTCAGAAAAATGATCTCACTGGTTGATTGAATATTTAAAGAAAGTGGGTTTTAGAAATGAAAAGACTGCATAAAGTGCTGCAAAATGGACTTCCTTCTAACTGCTGGTACATATTCAATGACTTTATGAATGAATCACCCATGCATTCAGATTTTTCATTCATGCTACATAGTGCAACTTGTGTGGTGCAGAAAATTCAATCCCCCCCCCCCCCCCTTGTAGTATGTGATTAGACACAGCTTGGAAAACCAATTTTGTTTTCTTTCCTTGTAGCCAGAGAACAAGCCAGTGCAAAAAAATTACTATCATCCACTGGAACCAGATGGGATTTCCATCCTCACTGAAAATGTCTTATTTTAGATATTTCAATTAGGTTACTGCTACTGAATATAATTCCATCTTGAAGCTCTCCTCATTGATGGGTTTAGAAACTGGAATTTCAGTGTGATTAGTGCTGGAAACACAATGTGTCTGGCTGCAGAGCCTCTGCAATTAAAAATGACATCAGGTTAAAATACTCTTCAAGGCTAGAAAATGCAAATTATATGCAGATTAGTAACATGATTCATGTATTAATTTGGCATACTGAGAGGTGATTAGGTGAGTGAGAGTAAGCCGCAGTCACTAATGCTCAGCAATGACTAAAAACAGTATGGTGAGGGGAAGCGAAAGCCGGCAATTTCCTTCATTTACTCAGTGTGAGAGATGACCTTTTCACAGAGTCCCTGCCTGTGGCGCTAAGGAAGCATGCATATGAAGGGGATTTGAACTTTAGCTTGCATGGAGCATCTGACATATGTATGCTAACGGTTTGTGTCTCTGCGGGCTATCACACACTCTGGCAGGGCACTGAGAAGGAAAGACACATAGGGAAGAAAGAGCAGACAGAATGAGGACTGTACTTAATGTCTCATTTAAAGATACATTATCCAGATTTTGTTTCAATGCCCAATAGTCAATTCCAGAATAGGACAAACCACAGAGCCCACCTTTAATCCTGAAACCATGCTCCACCAAATATATACAAGTCTGAGAAAACAACACTGATCTCAGCTTGGGGCGGGGAGACTACACATTTTTAACATAAAGCTTGCGTCACAAACTGAGGGCAAGGCGTTTGAAAGATGTGGGTATTTACCAGACAGGGGACTAAAGATGCTATTGAGCTGCATTATGGGACATGTAGGATCCAGCATTTTTTGGAGCTTAGGCCATACTAGGGACTGAAAGTCAGAATATTTCAGCCTCTGCTGCATCAGTCTTGACCATTCTTTCTTTTCTTTTTTTTTATCTGTGTCTCTTGCAAGCCTCTTCAATGCTCAGCTGCAGTACTATGTCATTTGCATATTTATATGCATCTTGAGTAATTACAAATAGTCTAAATTGATACAGTATAAAACATGTAACAAGACTGCATACAAAGCTATCACAAAAAACACAAAATTGTGTACCTGCTTCAGTATCACTGCAAACATTAGCGTAGTGTATACCACTGATGATGTTCAGAATAGACAAGCTGTGGAAAACTGACCCGTAATCAATGTGGAAAATTTTATTTTGAGGCCTGATCTGAAAGGGCCCCGAGGACAGTCACACCTGATACAAATACACCTGAGAATATTTAGACCCATTCCAAAGTTTAGTCGACCCAAACACCAACACTAGCAGCAGCATAATGCACCACCAATCAATGAGCAGCCATGGCCATAAAGACTAGCAGTACATCACTTTTGCTATACTTTCATACAGTCATATTCTCCATCTTGCCTCAAATAACACAGTTTTCTCCTCTGATGATCATGATGCTCCATGTGATCACAGCTTGTAGCAAGTCTGCTCAGGTATTAGACATACTGACGCACAGAACCGAGGCCCACAGCAATACAACAGGACTCTACTTGACCCAATTAGACTGAATATCATTTTTTTGTCGGCCTGACTCAGGGTCCCTAGTTGGGTCTCGGTTGCACAGGAACCGAGTGGACCTGCTGAGACCCCTAGTTTAGATGTAATAATTAGGCCATGAGGTATATAAACAATTCAATTTATGTAAAATAGGTTTGATTGCGGTTGTAAGTTAGAAAAGGTCTGGTTTAAATTAATAAAATTCATCCATGGTATAAACATTATTAACATTCTGCCGAGTTGTCAGAATTGAAAGCAAAAGCCATCCTTGATCAAGACCTCTATTTTGTCATTTGTCACCAAAATCAGATTTGCTTTTTAAAAGTCTGTGATAAACTAAAAAATGACAAACTCCTCCTCCTCCTTCATATCTAGTTGAAGTCACATGTAAAACTGTATGTGGGAGACAGGAAAGACTTGAGGAAGGAACTGACACGAACCACTGGGATGCATCATACACCATATTTTCTCTTCAATAATTAATTTAGTAATTCCCCTTGATGACAAAGGGAACACAGAAGACTTAAATGCATGCAAGGGTGATAAAGCCTCTGCTTCATTAAACAGCAAGATTGAAGCAGTGAACCTCAGAGGCAACAATAACTTTTATTCAAGGCTTTCTGTTTCGGTTCTCAATCTCCTCTGGCTTTTTTCCAGCAGAGAAAGCTCTGAAAAATACAGGACCACTGTGTCTACCTATTATGAAAGGCCTTTTAAAACCAGAAATAGGCTACATCCCTGACTGAGCAGCGATTTGACAAACGGACAGGAAGCTTAGGTCAGTGTAGCATACCGTACCTGACACAACTGGCTCTCATCCAAGGCAATATGGGCTCCGTCTCTTCATACCATCTCTATAAGAAAAAAAACCCAGACAGGGCCAGGTCAGGAAAACTGATATGAGACTTCAAGAAAGAAAGGATATTGGAAAAGTAAAAGAGGAGATTAGATGATACTGTGAAGATGCAGGACATATGTGTGGTTTTAAGACTTTTAAGACCGGCTGTTGACATTTTTGAAACCTAAAAGACAATTTTACTATTCAAATAAACATGTTTTACTGAGGCTATAATGTTGCTGTGAATCTGTAAAAAAAAAAAGCATCTCTTTAACATGAATAAATAAATTCTAATTTAGTTTAGTTGAAAGTTGAACCCATTCTGTCAGGAAATTAAACAATGAATCAGCATCATACATTTGCAAGTAGCAGATACACATGTGCTTTCCTTCATGCAAACTGCATAAAGGCTCAACTCAACTCAAATTCATATTGACACAGACCATGAGGGAAGTTTTAAGTGTAATCAGCTGATGGCTCATCAGTATGCTGCAGCCACCGCCACTATTTCCTAACTATGGCAACAAACAGGCGCAGAAGGTGGAAGGAGCCATTGATGTATGCTCTTTTATGAGAACTTATCATTCAAGACCCACTTACGGCCAGAAAAGGTCAAATTAAATTCTCTCATATCAAATTGAGTTCTTCACTTGATTAATAGGCTTCCGTGGCAGATGCTGCGCCTACACACAACGAATTTCAAAACATTTCCAGGTTTTCATTCACCTTGAGGATGGCACTAAACTCAGATAATATGAGTCTAATTAAAATATTTCAATTACCAGACTTGGCGCAATCAACAGGACTTTTATGTTTCACTGTATGTCTATTCTCTGAGCAGGCTGTCTGTAATCACTCCCTTGTTCACTCATTCACTACTCCCTCACTCAGTAGTTTACTCTATATTGAGAAGCAAAATTTCAGACACGCACAAATCATCGTCATTTTGCGTCATCACTTAGAGCTGTAAAGTGGCACAACTGTAACTTTACAGGTCTATAAAATATGATGCATTGCATTGTGGGATTGTTAGCAGAACATGGCATGTACACCAATTTTCCGTTCCGTGCACATTTCTCAGAGCACTATATAGTGGAGAATTCAGACACTCAAATAAAATGGCAGACAGTAAATATCGTAAATTATATAGTAAATAGCGAGTGATTTCGGACAGACTAAAGTAGGGCTGCAACTAACGATTATTTTCATTATCGATTAATCTGCCAATTATTTTCTTGATTAACTAATTAATCCTTTAGTCTATGGAATGTGTAAAAAAAACTGTGAAAAATGCCCATCAAAACTTCTCAGAGGCCAAAGTAATGTCCTAAATTGCTTGTTTGTCAGACCAACAGTCTGAAAATGAAAGATGTTTCATTTATAATCATATATGACAAGACAAGACAGGCAGCATGTTGTCATATTTGAGAAGCTGAAACCAGCAAATATTTGGCACTTTTCCTTGAAAAATTGACAATTAATTGATAATCAAAATAGGTGTTCATTTTCTTTCAATCAACTAATTGACTAATCATTGCAGGTCTAGTTTGAAGTCATTCAAAATGCTCATTGTGAAGAAAACTAAACAGTTAAAAAGATACAAGTTGAGTTTCAAAATTTGTTTTTGATCTTCAGCAGTCGTGGTGAAGAAGTTATTACATGAGGAATTACTAGGTTTTTTAACATGCATTATTTATCATTACATTCAATATTTCAGTTTAGTGTGTCAGCATGTAACTGTTTGTTAACATGCAGAGTAGCACTAACCAGAAAGTACAGCTGAGGCTGAACGGAAAGCAATATATTTTAAGGCATTTAGTCATAAACCAAAGTATTCGACAAAGTGAAATTAGGACCATGATGGTGGTGCTAGATGAAAAGTGAAGGGATCACAAAGACAGTGAATGTCTGCATCAAGTTATTTTTATTATTAGTTATTTTAATCTGAACCGCAAATGTAAACATGCTGGTGGCGCTAAATGAAAAGTCAGGGATCACTAAAGTCATCAGGATTTACCCTCTGGGGAACATGAATGTCTATACAAAATTTGTCCCAATCCATCTTGAAGATGTTGAGAAATTCCACTAGATAGAAGTGAAAAGTTTGACCTGGTTGTGGCACTAGAGGAGAAGTCAGGAGAAGTCAGTAGGCTTCATCCTCTGGGGACCATAATGTCTGAACAGAATTTCATGGTAATCCATCCAATAATTAGGGCTGCAACTGATTTCTTTTATTGTCAATTGTGAAAAATTCCCCTTTCCCAGAACTCTTCAATATATGTGAAATCTTCAAATATCTTGTTTCCTGGAACCTGGAAACGCTTGGCATTTCTGATTGAAAAAAGACTCAAAATATTAATCAGTTATCAAAATAGTTCCTTATCAATTTTCTGTATCAACAAATTAACTGATCGACTAATCATTTCAGCTCTGGGATAGTTGTTGAAATATTTCAGTCTGGACCAAAGTGGGGAACAGACAGGCCAACATGGACCATCATAGAGAGACTATCTCCCTGCCATCAAGGTTAAGAGAGAGAGAGGAAACATCACATCAGGTCAGGATGGAGCCCTGTCACCGCTACCACTAACAGGAAGAGAGCAGTGTGCGCTGGGTAATTGGGAAGAACTTCCTGCCCTCGGACTTGAGTGGCATGTCTCGGCCATGGCATGAAGTCAGTTACCTGATCGGAGCTCAGATATACCGAGCTGTCAGCTCAGCTCCGGAGTAATCACAGCCCTCCATTAACAAGCCGCTCACGCGCCAAAATGGCTCTCAGAGAGGGAGTATGGTGTGCACACAGACGAAAAACACAACCGAACACACAAACACACACATTTAATAGCATACACACTCATGAGCCCACACGCAGAAGCTCCAAGGAAGCAGCTGATGAGCAATCACCTTGCAAATTGGCTTACTATACAGATACAGAGAAATACTTATTAGTGCATTACAAACATGCTTTGGTGGCCTTGGCACAATGCTGCCTTTCTATAGAAGCTAATTCAGACATTTTTCTCATACATTTACCTCATTGTGGAAACATGCCCCCTTTCGCTATTAACAATTTTTCTGACGCTGGAAAATATCGTGCCATTTGGAATGCATTACGCCCCCCCTGTCACCTTGCTAATCAGCATATATGAATTATTGCTATCATTACAGTGGGTGGCCGAGAAACAACAATAGGTCTTAATTATTCAACAACGAGGAATAATAAAGGGAAAGCAAATGCACCTTTAGTTTCTGCTGCCAACAATCATTAGAGTTTGTATCTCTCTCCCCTTTGGGAACAGAATTAGGCTCCATTTCTCTGTCGTGGAAATCATTTCTAAGATTGCGATGAGTGATGAGCTTGTCTTCCCCCCCGAATATACTCCTTGTGTTGTTTGTCGGTGAGAGCTCAGTGCGGAAATTGCCCTAAGAGCCCAATAAAAATGTGCTTTGCAATAGTTTTTTCAAGTTATAATTTCTAGAGTGTAATTGTTATTGGTTTTGCGTGCCATGCGTGCTCATGTTTTGGTCCCAGATTTGAAGTTAATGTAGGTTACATCATTTAAACCTTTTTTATTTGGATACTTTATCATAATGAAAAAATGGCTTGTTAGCTAAGCTCATAAGTTTGTGTATGTATTGTACTGTGTATTGGTGATGT
This sequence comes from Macquaria australasica, assembly GCA_005408345.1. Taxonomy (NCBI): domain Eukaryota; kingdom Metazoa; phylum Chordata; class Actinopteri; order Centrarchiformes; family Percichthyidae; genus Macquaria; species Macquaria australasica. The sequence continues at coordinate 872,078 of SEMN01000098.1, read as the reverse complement.
TCTTTGAATATGGTTATCCACCAGTGATGAATCGAGTGATGTTGTTCTGCTAATAATATCATATCACATTGTGGACTTTAAAGGTATAGAAAACTTATGCTGATATTTACCAGTTATAATGTTTACCATGTTCACCATCTTAGTTTAGCATGTTAGCATGCTAACATTTGCTAATTAGGATAAATCACAATGCTGTAAAGGCTGATGGAAATATCAGTAGTTTTGCAGGTATTTGGTCATAAACCAAAGTATTGTACAAATTGACATTGCCATCCCTAGAGCCACGCCGCTAGCATGACCAAAAATGTACCTGTTGCAAAGCTTCACAAGATTCAAGCAACAGAGCCACTGCGCTGCCTCCTACACTACATTGTTTAGCATTCCAGTTTTTTCTGTATCTGTTTGTGCTGAAATTCCCATTGCACACAAATAGCCTTTCTCCTTGTCATTTGGCTACATGGAATTTTTATGGAAAGAAATATACACGTTGCACCTGTAATAATCCTGTTCAACACTTCTGTCAACACTAATCAGAGGAGACACCCAGGTGGTGTTCCCTATTCAGCATCTGAAGAAAAAACATCTGAACAATTAACAGCAATTGGTGACATTCTAGAGCTGATGGCAAGACTACAAACATAATTAACACCTACAGTATTTTACAGTATTTTAGCTACAAATTCACAATTCCTGTACGTTTAATATCGCTCTAGGCAGCTGGTTTTAATTACCTTCAAAGACAAATAGTGAACTCTGATCCATCCTGTAAGCCTGTTTCGATTGGTCTCTCTATTTCAAAAGGACTAAAAAATCTGTAAAAATACATTTTTGTTAACCTCAAACATAAATTACATCGGGGTATCATAATTCCAGGTTGGCGAGGTCAAACTCATTATAGTAGACTTTTCTTGAGAGATAAAGGCTTTAGCTGAATCCACAAATCCGCTAGTACTTCAGGCTTCCTCTGACCTTTCAGAATGAGTTGCCAATCAAATTTCAGTCCGTCTTAATTGAGACATGGTGATTACAGCAGACATGATTCAGAGCTATAAACCGCTGCCCTTCAAAAGAAAATGAAGTAACAAAATGAGTTAATATGGCTTTGGAGAGATGACTTCCACATAACAGAGAAAATACTGTAATGATTTCATTGGGGTTTTCATGGATCACTGTTTCTCTCTAGTAATGATCTAATGGCTCATTGACACATCTGTCACCACTGGCATTCATCTCAACGTCCTATTGATACTCCAACAATCCTGATTGCTGATCAGTGCTGCTAACCGGAGGGGGGATTGTCACAACTCAAAGCGCGTCTTTGTGTGGTCTGAAAGGTGGAAACAGATACCGTCAGATCCCGAGATACCCGCCGTGGCAAATGAGATAATTAACTTTCAGCTTGAAGGCGTCCCTAAGACTTCCTGTCAGCTGCTGTTAGCGCTGTTGACAAAGTCTCCAACGACAGACAGCAGATATGGAAATTATGTTTGATTTATTTTTTGGCTTATTTCAATTATTTCACAGCTGATTCACGCTCTGTAGACACCCTGAGCTCGAGATCAACCCGCACTGCTGTTCGGTCTATTTACTGTGCCGTGGGATATCAAATTCAAGGTCACATTTTACTCCCCTGCTCACTGGATTCCGTTCGCATTGAAATTCTACCACATATCCAGATCACATGGGTTTTTGTCAAACCAAAGCAATACTCTTTGCCTGCTTTCTTCCTTGCAGGTACAAAATCTCTGTAAAGGCTTTTAAGTCAAAGACCTGAAAGAAGGTCTGACTTTGAATTATTGTAGCCATAAGGACATCTGTAACATATTATTGGCTATTTTGGTTTGTGCCTCACCAAGAAAGGTCTTTTAGCACAACCAACCACCTTAAAACCTGAGGACCTGACTCCACCTTGACTTAAAGAGTAACTTAACGCCCCGTTTTAGCTTGAACAGATCCTTGTCAGATCATTGCGCCAGTGTTCCTCTATCTCTCCTGCTGTCTAGCTGATGCGTTTCAGCCATTTCCAGATGTTTTAATGCATATAAATTACATCTGACGACCATCAAGAATTCATAGAACCATAGTCACATGTGTAACTCTTGTTTCACAGGCCGATAATGGCTCGCATTTCACGGCCAGAAGCGTCTTTCTTACTGGTTAAAATTTAAAGCAGTGACAGTTACTTCAGTCTCTATCGACTCCACCTTCACTGACGGCTAAGACAACGGGTCAGAGGCGTTTGAACTGCTAGATTAACGTTAGCTTAGTGAGGCTTCAGCAGAGGTGGAAAGTGAAGGAATAGGGGATGTGAATGGGTAGTAGTGAAGTTGTACATTTTCTACAAACACTATAACACTGATAAACACTGTAAACAACTACATTAAAAGTAGTAGAGGTAGTATTACTACTAATGTAGTATTTCTACTAGTGCTACTCTCAGTTGCAAGCTCACAATCTTTCCATATTCCACACTGTCCACACTGCTGACTCTATTTATATCATGTGTGTGGGGTGAGGGTGGGGGTGATGTTGCCTCGTAATTTAGGGGCGGAATGTCCCAGGGTACTTCATAGATTTTTCACAAATTTTTGGGGAGTCTACAGAACAGTATTACTGGATTTTCCCTGGAAAAAGGTGAAAAACTTTGCCAACGTTTGCAATGAACACTGCAGACAGGGACCAGGATCAATAGATAGTGTAGTAAAGTTACTGTACATGTAATTTACTAACTGAAAAAGTAGATTTAGTGTTAAGCTACTCTTTAAATTGATATGGGTTTCAGGTCTGTGCAATATTTTGAGTGGACCTGATAAGGGTTTGGTCTTTATTCCGGCAATCAACAAGCAGAAATTAGATTCCTGATTTGAATATGCCTCATCATGTTAAGAGACTGTGTCTGTTACTTTAAGAACATCGAATTATGAATGGTGCATTAAGAAATGCTTGTGACTTTTTATTTTAATGGAAATGACCCAGATCTAATTGGAAATGGCCTAGATCTTGATTACTCTAATTATGCACCTGGACCAGACAATACAGTATACTTGTCTCGATGCGAGGCCTGTCTAGGTGTTCTTAACATAACTATAGACTTAATTGGTTGACCTTTTCAATGCACACAGCATTATTAAAGCCCTAATTAGGAGTCCCATTAGAATCTAAGATCCTGTCAATTAAGTCCTTGAACACAAAGATTTAGGTCACTCTAAGACTCTCAGCAGTCATCATTGACGGCAAATGTCAGCTCATGGCAGAAAAGCCGACCTGCTGTTACTCTGAAGAATGAGAGAAAGTGGTAGAAAAGACCATACTGGTGTTAAATCTCAAAGCAATTACATTAGTTGAAATTGAATTAAATGCTAAAATACAGGCTAAAATACAATACAGTTTTACTTTTGACTGACAGCGTACATTCTTTTTCAAAATCTAGTCCAAGCAGTGTCAATTAGTGACTCATGTTAACATGTTAAAAACAGTCCTGTACTGTAGGCTGGGCAGAGATGTGGAAAATGTAAGGTTGGAGGAACATTTTTCTCTTCTTCTCCTTATATTCCTGGCTGAATAAAATTATGGAGGAGAGATTTACACAAGAGACAACCCAGATGAAGACTAGCTCAACATCCATCCACTATTAAAACATCCACTTTATGCTCACAGTTATATCTTATATCCATTGGACAGTAATGATGGCCCTCTTTAGTCTTTACCTATTTTTCAAGCTGTTGATGCATAGTGAATCAAGATTACATATCCTGTATATCGAACTACAGTATGTCCTCCTCATGCCTTCAGTGCTAAGAGAGCAGCTGCACTCAGGAGGGGGAAATATAGGTCATATCTCCCTAGATCGCCTCTGTAACCTCTCAGTTCATAATGATCATGTTTAATGAGTGAGACACTCTACAGCAGAAGTGTGTCATCCTCATTGTGCTGCATACATTGCCTTTCAGCAGGTAAGTGCCCCCCACCCTCTTCCCATGCAACAGGATGATTAACTAATATGTTCCAGTCTATGCTGAAAAATAACAAATATGACACCTCGATTTGAGTTAAAATTGTAGTTCTACCTAGGGCCAATCAGTGTAATTTTGAAGGCTGGGTGCAGCTGTGAGATGCATCTTTTCCTCAGGTTTTGTCGAAACGAGATCAGTGGAGTCTGAAATATTGTATGTGACACATGAATGAGCAAACAAATTATGTACCAGCCCCTTCAAACCTGGGCTGATCAGTGTAAATTATGAAAATACTAATAAAGTGGGGAGACGCTCCCTCAAGTTTCAGAAAACTCCAACAAACAAATTAGACCAATTAGTGAAATTCCAGGAATATAAAAATGAAGTGATTTTGTCACAATTCACTCGAATCCAGTATCGTGATGGATGGATGGACAGATATCTGTAGGCTCAGAAAGTGACTACCTTGAATGTAAAGAGCTGTTGTGAAAAAATTAGGTTAACAGACGGTGGTATGGCGTTAACATAGTTACTTAAAGCCAGGCAAGGCACGAAACAGATTAGTGATGTAGTATACTGTCAACTAGGACGGGGGGGGGGGGATATGATTCATTAAGTATTGTGATTCTTTTATTTTTTTACAATTTTTTTTATTCCTGAATCGATGTTATTTTATTACATATTAATTTAAAAATAATAAAAAAGTATATATATAAATAATATTTTATTTATCACTTTTATATGCAGTATAGCAATGATAATGAAATAAAATTGCAATAAATTGTAATATCACAAGACTTGTAGAATCAAAATACTTCAGTATTGCAATAAATTTCGAATCGGCACTCAAGTATTGTTATTGTATTGAATTGGTAAATAAGCATATCATCCCAGCATCATCCTCAACACTGCCGAAAACATATGCCAACAAAGAAATACTAGAGAAATACCACAAAAAGTGCTTATCACCTGAAGCATCACTATCCAATACAGCCTCAAACACCAGTAATTAGACCAATCCCCTGGAAGGAGCAGCAAGGCACTCAAGAAAAACATCTTTGCAACAAACTGTAACATTACTATCTACTTTTATCTAAATTAAAAGACACATCACAAGCTGTTCCTTTTTAGAAGGGCAAAAGTTGCAAATGAAGCATTTGATTAATAACGTGGAATCTTGAGGTTAAGGGAATCTTTAAGCTCAACAGAAATAGTGACACAGTTTATATTGTGATCTATCAGCGTGATAACACCTTTCTGACATACGGCCCGGCCCAAAGTGTAAATAGATGTAGGATCTATTTTTCATCTTCCATTTTCATTGTGGTTTACAAAAGACATGATACAACTCTACAGCACGTCATGTAGGAACTACTGTATGGAACGCACATGAAAAAATCATCTTTTCAATGCTTTCAGCCAAGGGCGAAGTGTGTGTATACTATACATACATATGCCTGTTACATTACAAATGCATAAAGCTTTCAGGGAGAGTGCATAGAAAATAAATTACATGGCATATGTTAATGTTATGTAGCTACGACAAGCTGCGCCCAAAGACTGTCAAGAGGAATATACAGAGATAGAGCTACAGGTTAAAGGATTACTCCCTCCTCTTTGGTTTTGTTATAGCTCTACAGCCTCAGCCTACAGTCCTTATCATCATTGACTTTTCATTGAAGCCCCCCCTCCCCCCCCTCCCCCACCTCTTTGCCCCTGTCAAAGGAAAGGAGAGACAAGCCCTTGATGAGTGCACCTTTGATCTCTCTGAGGCGTCTCTGCTCCTCCTCCTTTCTTTCTCCTGTCATCCTCCCTCTCCTCTCTGCTGGGGAGCTGTCAGGACTTCTGAAGGCTCGGTCTGTCCGCTCTGCTCCCTCATCCCACCCGACCACGTCTCTGGGCTCTTTCATCCTCACACCCAATGCTTTATGAAGGCATCTCGAGTCCCAGAAGGAGCTCGCCGCCACCCAAAGTCTAGCCTCGGCTGAGTAGCCGCTCCCTCCCTCCCTCCCCTCAGCCCTCTGGTTAATCGGAGTTGCCTTTCTCTTTCAGTAAAAGCGCAGCCATTAGTCAGCATCGAGGGCTCATTCCTCACTGTTAACAGCTAATTGTTGCAATCGCTCGATTGAAGCACCGGCAGTGTAGTGTATGAGTGCTAAGAACAACAAGGTGCCACACTTCTGCAGCATTGATCAGGTTCACACATTAACTGTGAATAACAAGTAGGTTAACACATAATTTCTCTTTATTTATGAAACTGTCAGCGCTGAAATGGCCAACCAATTCAGGCCCGGAGGGAGGTGTTTCAATCACAGTTCAGCCTTTGATTTAATCTTGTTATTTACACTATGTAGTCCAAGCTCCTTGTTTATCATCACTCTACAGATCTCGAAGCAATATTTCACTTCAGAAGAACAGTTGGACTTGTAGCTCCTGTTGTGGGATTTGCGCGCGTCATCTCTCCAGCCCGGCATTTGTTATCTTCCCATGAAGAGATCCAGCGACTGGCCCATGCTTCAACAACGCAATGAGCCAAGCCCGACTTCAATCCCTTGTGCTATTACATATTCAATTAAATTTGTAGTCTGCTCGCTAGTAATAGTGATGAATATGCAGGGCGTTAATTTCTTTTTGTCACACATTCAGAAGAAGGAGACATTCGGGGTTGATAAAGCGTGTGAGTTGATTGGATCCCTTGTTGCCGCAGGGGGAACTGGTGGAGGTTAATGTTGCAAACAAGGACAAAGTGTTGTGAATGATACGTTCCTGAGCCCCTGTGTAACTGGCACACTATGCATCGCTGACACACATATGAGGAGGAGATGCCTTCCAAGAAAGTTTTTTTACGTTGCCAGTTTGGAAATGCTGTAAGATACCTAAATAGAGTCTGCAGCATCAGTACAATTATGACATTTCTGGACAAAAAAACAAAATAAAACAACAACTTGTGGCCTCCATTATTTGCAATTTAAAAAGCAAATGGAAGATCCACCCAGGTACAATGGGCCTCATTCAAGAACATTTTGTTAACCTTAACCAAGTGTTCCAAGGCGGATTAACCAAACTCTCTTAACCGCACAACCTTGCCATACATTTCTGATTTCAACTTGAAATGCCACCTGTTTATGAGGAGATGCATGTTGATGAGAATATTAGATCATTAGTAATAATCAACGCCCCAAAGTGCTACATAAGCCTGCCCATTCCTCTCCATTTGTGGGCAAATTTAATACACAAAAAGGTTACCAGAGTAAAAAGAATAATATTACAGCAAACAAGTGCTGGACAGTTTGCGAATTTTGTTTAATTTTTAGGGATTATTAATCATTTTAAATTACTTTTCAAGCAAAAATGCCAAAAGTTCTCTGGTTCCAGCTTCTCAAATGTGATTATTTGCTGCTTTTCTTTATCTTATGGGATGGTAAACTGAACATCTTTTGGACTGTTAGTCGAACAAAACAAGACATTTTCAGACATTTCACATTGGGCTTTAGGAAATTGTTAGAAAATCAGATTTTTTGTATTTTATTATATCAAAGAGTTATATATCATTGGAAAATAGACAACCTAATCTGTCAATATATTTCCATCACGATGCTACGCTCGGTTATAAAGAGTTAAACCATAACTAAAACAATCATTAGTTGCAGCCCGACATGCATGTAGCGCAATTCTTGGTCTACATACTGCATCTGCTAACATTGCAGTTATGCCACATAAAATATATATTTGGCGCTCCATCAGTTTTGCAATGATGCACTGGCTTGTTAACAAGTTTCAGATGCAGCACAGAAGCTCCTTCAAATTCAAATGGACAAAGAAAAATTTAAACACAGAAGGCTATGTGCAGATGTGGTAGAAAGATCAAGATCATGTAAGGTGACATGACTTCACAGATGTTTCATTTATTCAACATGCAAAAAGAACACCATCTCCATTAACTGTCAATTAGCTCATCATTATTTATTTCTAATTGTATCCTCTGAACAATGTTGAAATAGCTGGCCGACCATGATTCACACCTTGCCAAACAAAAGAAGCCAGCCAACGGTTGCCGTAGGAACCGTCAGAACGGCGACAACAGCTTGCACTCTACATGAAAGGGATTTGTTCACTCCTATTCCAAAGTTATTGCTTCTCTTCCAGCACAGCCACTGCAAGTTTTGAGGAATCGATGGCTTCAAATATGTGTAAAAACTAAAGTTGTGAGCAACTCCGGCAAGCCAAAATCGCTTTTCCCTAGACTAGCGACGGATAACGTGCTGCTCTGAAAACAAATGAGAGTCTGCTTTAAATGTTGTTGCATTGGTAAGCTTGTGTTACACTCAGGATAAGTTGGTATATTGCCTTGGCTTGAATAGATCATTTGATCACAGAAGCTAAATTAACACTTGCTACCATCATCCTGACATCTGTGAAAAGGCGCTTTTTCTCTTTCTGATGAACACTTGCAGAGGTAGTGAAAGAAATCACTTGATGATTCAAAGTGTGATTCCTGGTATAGTAGGTAGCTTCATTACTGTAGTCATTTCACTGACAAAAGCTACTGCTAAAGCTGCATGGTAGCACTTAGCAATTGAGTGGAGAGAGCGTCTTACATGATTCTGTCCTTGGCAACCCAGCAGGCACACTTGGTGTTTCCAGAGCAATGCAAGAACAATCCGACAGTCTTTATATAGGTTGCTTATATAATAATACATTCAATCAGATTTGAATGTCTTTTTTGCCTTTGGGCATCATCCTTTCACACTTTTATGATCCTGCTGTATGAGAATACAGTCTTGTATTATACTTGCTGGTTCATATAAAAAGGTAGAATTCTGTGTGTTTAACTTTAATTTGGCTTGTACTTCTTCTTTATAGGTTTTCTACAAAGGTCCATACACATATTTACTGCCATAAAATATGTGTTTTGCCTTTGAAAGGAGTCATTCTGTGAACAAACTCAATGGTTGGGTGACAATTGAAACAGCAGGAAACACACCACTCTCATGAATTGACACTTGAGGACAGAAGTTTTCTTCTCAGACATTTTTCCCGTTCATTCGTGACGACTTTGACTGCACTGCAAGTATAACCAGTTTATCTCCCAAATTTCCCAATCCTCTATCTCCCTCTCTCTCTCTCACAGCACACACTGTGAAAATCGATGATAGTGACAGAGTGTGGGAGGCAGAGGCTGCCAGAGCAGTGTCATCCAGAGTCGCTGATGTCACCTCCACTGTACCCTGCACTGGGAGCGCTGCCAAAGTGGGACTTTTTGCCGCTGATTCAGCCGGCTCTCAGCCTGGCAACCATGGTGATGTGCATCGTGGGATGCCTGTAAGTGTCATTAACTGGCATGGATGAGTGTTGGTTGTGGCAGGGCACTGCCACATGCTTTTGCCATCACACACACACAGCTGTGCTTGGCAGAGTTCTCAAGGGAGAGGCGGGAGGGGGGGCAGGAGGAAAAGGAGGTAAAAAAAAAAGTAAGAAACAGAGGCAAAGACAGAGAAACAGAGAAGGGGGATAGAGAGATGATAGTAGGTTTTAAAGTAGGAATAAGTGTGAGGGCATACCAGGAGCAAAACTCCAGAGAGACAAAGAGTAAGAACCCTCAGTGTAAGGTGAGAAAGTGAGAGGCAGAGTGGGAAGCAGAAAGAAAGGCAAGCGAGTGAAGTCAGGCTGACTCATTCCCCGAGGCTCATCTAGAAATGCTCTTTCGTCTTCTGTTCTCTGTCTGCCGAGTCCACAATAACAGCATGCTGAAAAGACGCGCCATCCTCCACAGGAGAAACAAATAATGGATTCATAAAGAACTGCCTCTTCTTAGTTGAGGTACAGTCCTGGACATTCTCTGTCTCTAAAGCAGCTTTGAGGTGAACACTGACGGCGGGCTCATGGTGCTGCCTAAGACTTTATAAAGCTGTTGCTACCGGCTCTACTGTACTGTGCTGCACATCACAATGTCCAACTTTCATGTTACAGGATTAGGAGGGATCAGTTTTCTGGATCAATAGGATTATAGCTGCCGTTAACCCCTCTGAGATGAAAGAATCACAACCTACAGAGAAAACAAGGGGATGTACAAATATAAAGGTGTGTTTCAGGGTGGAAGAAGGACAGCTCTGCAAAAACACACAGTAACAGTAATTCCAAGCAGGAATAATCTGTACTTGGTAGCAGACAAAAACCAAACTGCCCACGGCGCAACATTACCAAAAGCACTCTGGAAAAGAAAGAAAAGAAAGCTCTGATTGTTCGAAGAGCCCAAATAGAAAAATCACTCAGTGTAATTGGCCTGCCTTTCTTCTCCTTCTACCTCAAGAGAGGAAGAGAAACATGCTTGAATATGTGCACAGAGAGCCGTGTCTTCTAGACATGCACAATAATTGGCTACTTTGCAGGGCTCATACACGAGTCAATACCTACCATCAAAACCACTTTGAGCTGCTTTCAGCCCATTACGTCCACTGAGGGTGAGGGTGTTTAAAACGTACAGCTTGCAGGTAAATTACAGAGAAGTGAGCACTCTGCAACAACCTTTATTTGTTCTCTGCTTCCACACAAACGCACAGAAGAAGAACAAAGCAAAGAAGAATGTTGTCAATGTGTTGTGTATATGCAAAGACAAACACTTACTTATTGATGTAACAGTGGAGCAGTGGTTTGGCTATTATTTTCCTATTTATTATTATCTGATGCTTCCTCTTGCAACACAGCATCATTGGCTCGTGGGTGGTAAATGTATAGTATGTCTAAGCTTTCCTCACACCAATAGAGAAACAGAATACTACTCCTACCTAGTGTGTTTGCAAGTATTTGATGTGTGTGTGTGTGTGTGTGTGTGTGCATCTGACTCACTGAGCACTGCTCCCACATCAGCCCCTGACTCTCAGCAGCACCAGATGGATCCTCGGGAAATAGCCTGGGAGAAAATTAAGAACAACAGCTGTCAAATCAGTGAGCGAAGTGAGCGTGAGAAAAAGAAGAAGAAGAAGAAGAAGAAGAAGAAGAAGAAGAAGAAGAAGGCTGTGAATTCATACAGTCGCACCTTGCACAGGTAAAGCCGGATTGACATTCAGCGAACGGCTTATTAGGAAATTTCATGGGAGTTGTGAAGTGATTATCCTGAACCTGTCAGCTGCAAACAGCATGTCAAAATGCCACCCAGGCATTTCCCCCTCCAGGTGGTTGATGCGTTGCTGCAATGAAAACTAAACATGTGTTCATGAGACTGATGGCTGATGAGGGAGTGTGGGAGGTGGGGGTGCAGAGTGCAGATGGGGGCCAAATAATACACACACAGAAACACATCAAACATTAACTCTTATGCTAAAATGAGCACACGAGAACACCCAAGAGCATTCGAGTGTGAATGATTCCCTTCATTCTCCTTATGTCTCTCTGTCTATCTGTCTATAAACTGATTTGCTGCATACAGAGCAGCTAATAAGGGGTGTGAATGAATGAAAATGTGTCATCCTGTCTCCTCCTCCCCCCCTTTATACTGTCACTCTGAGCTGTTTGATCATCACAAATCATCTATAATGTATTTTAATCGACATTCGTAAGGGAAGGCAAAGTAAAGTGCTTTACATATGGTGCACCATCCAGACAACGGAAGTGACATCACTGAAACCAAGCCATTTCTACCCAATCATATGGCAGCCTTTTAGAAACGGCAAACCACTGCCCAAAGCAGGTACGGCAGTGTTAGTTGAGGTAGCTATAAACACCACATGCTATTCTTTTGATATCAAGGTCAGACAGTTATGTGAGACAAGCGAGAGTAACAGCTCAACTGCTTGTTGTGGATAAACGACATAACAAGACAGTAGTGTGGCGAGGAATTCTCTCGCCCCTTCCTAACCGTGACGAAATACCCAAGACTCCAAGCTCTATTACATATGTAATAAGTATAAAAAGCAGAAAACGGTGGCCCCAGTTTGTGCCTCTCACACATAGCTTCTGGTTGTGCTAGCATTAGCAAGACTGATAATCTACAATATATGGCCAAAATTTTGTGGACACCCCTATCCACATAATTTTGTGTAGTTTTGGTCTTAATCTTTTTGAGGTTGCTTTTCTAGGCACCTTAGTTCAAATGAATGGCAATCTTAATGCTACCAGCATTTAATGATACAGTATTTTAGAAAATTGTTCTTCCAACTTTGTGTCAGCCGTTTGTGTTTGTCCCTTTCCTGTTTCAACATGACAATGCCCCCGTGCACAAAGCCAACCCCATAAAGAAATGGTTTTCCCAGTGTGGAAGAACTCGACGGGTCTGCACAGAGCCATCACCTCAACCCATCCAACACCTTTGGGATGAACTGGAACACCAACTGCAAATCAGGCCTTATCACCCAACAGCAGTGTTGGACCTCACTAATGCTCTTGTGGCTGAATGGGAACAAATCCCTGCAGACAGGTTCCAAAATCTGGTGGAAAGCCAGACACCAGAAGAGTGGAGGCTGCAGCACATTAATGCCTATGTTCAACAATCACGTGTGGGTGTCCACATAGTTTTGGCACACATTTCTGTTACTGCACAAGCTCCATGCATGGGTGCCCTGGCTTTGAAGCTTTGAGATAAAGCTAATTAGACATAGGTAGTGATTGTTGTATGAACATTTTTCTTGTAACTTTCTACATGAATAGACTCACAGAACAATACAGAGCTAATCCGAAAATGGGCAAACATTTGTTTTAGTTGACGTGTGCATAATCACTGCACAGTAAGTAGTTCCTGCAAGCAACAGAAAAAATGTTGTGCAACAGAATGATGCAGAGGTAATGAACTGTCTTCGGTCATCAACCTGAGTGACTTGTCACACAAAGGTTTACTTTCTATGGATCTATGGAGCTCAAAGAAGCACAGCTGAAGTGATGGCAGTCCATCTGTTCACCCTGTACTTATTTTAACCCAAACCATGATCTTTTCCTAAGCTTAACCAAGTAGTTTTGTTTCCTAAACATAAGTGAGTCTGTATGAGATCCTCCTATGGGCGTGACATGAGTGATCACCCATGTGAATAGATGATAACTGCCTTCAGAACCTACTAGGAGGTGTAGCAGGCCCCTTCTAACCCATATTTATGAGGCTGATAACCACTGATAACACTCATTCAAGTGATAACATTTCAAACGGGTGGTCTGTTTTTGTCTCTACTAAAGTGAAAGAGTTTCCCAACATTGATCAAACAGGCAAGATCTTATTTATGCAAGGCTCCTCACAGCTTTAAAATGTCTAAATTAACATAATTCCATGTAGCTGTGATCATATATGCCATTGGGTTCCAATCTGAATTTAGAGTTGAATTAAGTATTCTGTTAGGGTGCTGTTTATTTTTGTAAACGTTCAAGGCAAGATAAACTTGTTACAGTTGGGATTATTTTGGGTGCAAAGATACTAAGTAAAGCCATTAAGATGTTGATCATACTTTGTGCTTTATGTAACAAATTCTATTTCAAGATTATTTATCTCATGACTCAAATTCATGACAAATTCAGATAGGTCAGTCAAGAATGAGACTTTTGACTTCTTAGCTGTCTGAGAAAACGATTTTCTTCTGGTATTGTCACTCAGCAGCATCTAAGAATTAAAGTTACACCCAGCATCACTGATGACTGAGATTAGATTGTTAATAGTGATGCATCAATGTTAGAGCAGCGTTTTACTGTTGTAGCTGCTCAAGGTGGAGCTAGTTTGAACTACTTTATACACAGTTAACTAGTTTAAATGCTTTACATACAGTTAGCTATTTTAGTCCAGTGGTTCCCAACCTAGAGGTCGGGCCCCTCCAAGATTAATCTGAGGGGTTGTGAGATGATTAATGGGAGAGGAAAAAGAAGAATAAAATGCTGCTACACAAATTTCTATTGATTTATGGACTTTAATCATAACTTTTTTGTGAATACTGGATGATTTGAACAATTATTGAAAAGGTTTAGATGGGAAATGTCTCTTTGGTGGAACTGCTAACAACTCAAAGACATCTGAAACGTGTTCACTGAGTGTCACTTCTTAAATCACTTTTTTAAAATTACTTTTACTTACTGAGTGGAAACATGCACTGCAAATGATCTCTCAGGGATAAAACAGAAGTATGTTTCCAGCTGTGATGTGCTACTACACTCAGAAAGGACTTTTCTCCTTCTGTGGAGTTATAACAGCAGGATTTCTTGTCGTGGGTCATCACACTCAACAGTGAGCCAAGCTCAACTCAACCACTGACAAGACAAAGTAACAGTCTCAGGTAAATGTGAAAATACGGTGCTTCTTCATGGATCACGTTTCAGGTCTGCTGCTGCTCGTCAGCACTTTGGGTGTCCAATTAAGAACGAAAACGACAAGACAGCTGACAAGATGGAGACCGTTTACAAGTTGAGTATTGTTTTACACTTTCAACATGAGCCTAAAATAGATTTTTAATAGGAAATTTCTCTGAGCAGATGCATGCTGTTGTACTGTGTGCTGTTTTTAATTACTTTTTTTTTTTTTTACCATCCATGCTAATTTAGAGATAACATTTGTCTTTGTATTCACATAGACATTAAAATGGCTTTGAAAAGTCTATTTCTGCATTTATGATGTTTTTTATTTATATAAGCTTTTTTTCATGCTTACACACCTGCTTCATTCGATGGTAGCATTATAATTTATGAACCAGAAAATATGCCGTTATCCACAGGAAATCCTCCTGGGTGCTCTCCGTCACCTTTATTATTCTTTCTAATGCATTCTCTCAGGAGCCCCCACAGATTTTTCATTTTGATGAAATGACAGGTAGGTTCAACTCTTTTCTTTTTAGTTTCCACCCTTCTGGAGAGAGTAGCTCAAGTTGACAACCCTCATTAGATTCTGGCAGACTGGGAAAAATACCTGAAATAAAGCACTGTGAGTGTGTTCATTCTTAAAATTAGTGATTTAGGGATGACATATGCCAGGAAAGAATAACACCAACCCAAAAGTTATCAATATGCAAAACAACATGCAGTATCTATTTTCTGTAATAAGCTGCAGAGCACATTTCCACTGGAATTATATGGGGGATGAATGGATAGAGAAAAGCAAATGTGAAAGGAAATGTCGGGCAAAGTGATTGTTTAGGCGAGACACACGCATGTGTGTGTGAGGTGGTTCTGTATGCAGGGTTGGACGGTGGCTGAGGGGACTGATTAGCAGCAACATCTTGTGCCAAGCTACTTCTTAGCTGTACTGATTTCACCCAGCTATCTGTATTCATTTATGCATGGAGCGACCGTGGAGGATGAGTGGTGTGCAAAACAGAATATTTTTCCTTCATGGGGTCTCTTTTTCTCTCTCAGTACTCACCCCTCACTACTGCTATCTCTTCTGCCTCCCGAGTCTTCATTCCCTTTGCTGTTTCAGTTCAATATTGTGAGAAATTACATTTCAAGATTCTCATTTTGGCGTTCTTTTGTGTAGGATACTGGACTAAAGGGGTACATTGTTGTTTTGGGGTTTTTAATACTACTATGCAGCCACCCACTGCTAAGGAACAGTCTTACTGTGAATAACAACTAAATGACTCTGAGAGGGAGCGATGCATCTCTGAGTGAAAGCAAGCCGCTGTGCAGTACACATAATTCTCCTCTCTCAGCTATGGGCCTCATCTTTTAGGTTGGCTTGGAAAAAGGACCAGACAAAACATGGACATTTCTGAACATGCCTTCAGAACTCCTTTGTTGGATTAACAGATTGATTTGACTTTTAAGACTGACAGCCACTATCTAGCTTAATTGCAATTTTACTAACAAATATTGCAATTTAAATTGTGAATATTTTCTTTAAATTAAACCGAGTCAAGCCCGTTTTTGTGGTCTGTTAAACAAGATATGATTGTACCAAGCATAATCACAAACTTTCTACATGAATAGAATCTTTAAAACTAATGCAGCTGCTTGATGTTGAGCCAGTCAGCGTCTGAGTAGAATGGCTAGTTTCTACAGAAAAGCTGTTTGATATCTGACAAACAACCCCTAACAAGACTCTTGACAGCTCTGCAGCTGCTTAAGCTAACGTTAACGTTGCTGCTTCCTGAAGGTCTCAATTCACAGCTTTTAATGGTGCTAACAACTGCTCACAACTTAAACTGGGAGATTCGGACAACTCTGTCTGCTAGTTGTCTGCCTTTACACTCTACAACTAACAAGCTATCTTTTTTCAAACATCAGAAATGATACAGAGTGGTGTTTCTTCTTCCACAAAACCATCTTTAGCCAACCTAAATGTACAGACACGGGCATGCAGAGAAAAGTCCTTTTTCACAGCCGACAGTTTGACTTGTGATAGAAAAGTACAGGTGTTACTAACAACATTAACGATGGCTCTGTTCTGTTTAAGTGTCCCAGTAAGCCATGACAGTGCGACAGTGAGCCAGCATGCACAATACCAGGACCCTGAAACTGAAGCAGCCATCGTTCATTGTATTATTCACACCTGTGCTTTTCCTGCTGCGACACGTCAAGACTGTCTTCTGTGAAAGAGGCCTATGGGCATATAGACCCTTTTCAGGGCAGACATTTTGACTCGTCAAAGCAGGAAAAGCACAGGTGGAATTAATAACATTAATGATGGCTGTATTCCATTTAGGAGAGCCAGTTCCAGGGCGCTGGTATTGTGTATACTCCCTCAATGACATGGCTTACTGGGACACTTAATGGAATGGAGCAATCGTTAATGTTATTACTTGCACCTGTGCTTTCCCTGATATGACAAGTCAAAATGTCTGCTGTGAAAAGGGTCTACTAACCAGACAACAGTCAAGAGTTTCTTTTTTGTTTTTTTTTCTGCAAACTCACAGAGTTAAAGTTAATTAGCTACAGCTGAGTCAATTGCTCAATTTGCTTAGAAATCCATGCTCGCTGGCTCAAACTTTCCCTTACTTCAACTTCTTAAGACACTGTTGATTAAGTTAGAACTAAAATTGTAGCTGGTGCTATTTGAAAACTGCACTCACGATCTGATCATGATTCTGAGATTAAAAAATAACAATCATTTAGCCCTGTGTGCAGCTGTAACACCTTTTCTTCAAGGCTTTTTTTTTTGTGGCTTTTCTGAAGAGCGCTTCATGTGTAATTAGACCAGGTTTAGCAGGGCTGCTGTCTTCTGGAGGGCTTACACAGCCCGCAAAGGGAAAACCCCATGAAGTCAATCAAGCGGACCTGCTCCACTCTGAGCTGACTGCTGTAGGGCTGTGATGCTGCTGCCCATATATCCTGACCTGCACTAAGAAAGCCATAATGGCCCTGGCACGACCCTTAAAGCTTGCTCACCGCCACGTGTGTTAATATGGGAACATTAGCAGCTAAATCTGTCACCGAATGTGGATTATAAAAATGAACATAACACAACAGAAATGCAGCAGCAGCAACTATAGGCACTTCTGTGACCCCCTGATGAAACTCCCAGCGACAAATATATTGCAATATATTAACATGATAATTAGCATTTCACTTCTGGTGATTTCTAGCAAATATTTAATAAACTACAAGATTTGATCACAATACCTGCAGGCAAGAAAGACTCCAGAATGAATTATTACTCCTCATTATGCTGGCTATCTCGTACTGGTATTACCATGGGTTCGAGATGTTGCACATTTGAAATCCCACCAGTCCACACAGACGTATAAAGGGGGAAATCAACACCCACCTTGAGTCCAAACTCCTGTCTCCACAGTAGCTGCTAATGCTGCTGGAGTTAATTCACTATCCTCCCTCTCAGTGAAGCCGCAGCTTAGAAAAATGGGTCTAGTTCAGAGAGGTAAGCCAAGTCTTCCATTGCTCTCATTAACCAACTAAATAATGAGGACAGTAATGACAGTAACTGTAAAACTGAACTGAATGGACACAGACGGGTGACCAATTAAAGGAATAACTGAGTGGAGGAACAGGGAATGCAGACGCTTCCATACAGGACACAAAGGGTCTGTGTTAGACGGCCCTCTCTACCACCACCATCAAAACCTGCAATGAAGGAATATCTTTTGGAAGAATGGCTGTTCATCCCTCCAGTAGAGTCCTGCACACTTGGAGAATCAATGGCAAAGAGTACTGAAGCTGTTCTGAAGGCTATTAACACAATTCCTTTTATGTGTCACCATGTGAAGTTATACATTTCAGTTCCCAGCAATGATTTCGCAGGAACACGTGATCTGTTACCAGTACAGTACCAGCAAAAAAGAGTAAAATCGAATGGTCAGTCATCAGAAAATTACATTTATGAAGCAGAGAGGTTGCAGCTCTATTATATATATATATATATATATATATATAATATATGTGTGTGTGTGTGTGTGTGTTTTTAATACTTTTTTTATTTCATACTGTATATGTTTTATATTTTATTTTTTATTTTATTTCTGACATTTCATTGACTAAACAATTTACCTATTAATCCAAAAATAATTGATAATGACACTAGGGCCTGCGACTAGCGATTATTTTCATTATTAATCTTTTAATGATTTTTCTATTAAAATAGCCAAAAAATACCAATCACAATGTCCCAGAGCCCATGGTGACGTCTTAAAATGTCTTGCTTTGTCCGTCCAACAGACCAAAACCCAAAGAGACTCAGTTTACAATCGTAAAAGACGACGCAAACTAGAAAATCTTCATATTAGATGAGATGGAACCAGTGAATTTTTGCCATGTTTTGCATAGAAATTTGACTTCAACCATTGATGGATTACAAAAATTGTTGCCAATTAATTTTCTGTCGATCAACTAATAGAATAATCGACTAACTGTTTCAGCTCTAACTGAAAATAATTATTAGTTACAGACTTATGTTCAGTATAACCCTAAAAGTATAAATTATACCGTTGATTGGATTACTATATGATCAATAACCACTTACTTATTTTGGAATTGAAATGAAACATTAATTTCCAAACAACAGACGGAGACAGTACAGAGTCACACCAAGCAGCCAGTCTACTAGACAAAGATGTCCACTATTTCCCAAGATGCAAAAGTCTTCGACATCCAAGGACCCATTTGGACAGAAGCTGACAGGCTGCATCAGCAATGTGTGTATACAGTATGTATGACAGTGGGTGTCACACACATACTGAGTGTGTGCTGGTCAGCTGTGGTCTATCTGCAGAAAATCAGCAGCATGTATTACAGCTTGTCCTCAGGCTAACAAAGGGCTCATGTAGCGTAATGGATGCTGGAATCCACATAATTATGGTTTATTGATAACTAACTTTCTGTTATTGATGGCCACCAAGCAGTATGCCGATACTGTTGTAATTGTAACTCCCAGGCTTTGCTACTGTTTAGTTCATCTGGAAAATGTGATGTTTAGAACACAATGGCTAAATGATCAGCGGCTGGCTTTCTGCACACCCAGAGGGAGGTATCAGAAGCAACAGCATTAACAGCCCCTGCCTTTGTATTCATAACTGAATACAATAAGACGCTGGCTTCAAACTCTGCATCCAAACGGAGCTACAAACAGCACATGGGCCATTAAAGAGTGAGCTGTAATACCGCCCCTCCCCAGCGCACCAGCATCTTTTGATTTATTATCGGGCTAAGCTCCTCACTGTACGATGTAGCAGCCGTGCTGATGTATCCCTGGAGACACACTGCAATAAAATGAACTGCCATTGTTTTCTTGCAGAACTGTACAAATTGCCTCATCAAAGCCACAACATGGGTCCTCCACCTCTAGCCATTAATCAGTGGGAGAGACGTAGGCGCCACAAAAATGCCTTTGCATTTTCCTGAGCTGAGAGACGCATCAGGCTGACAAGTGTTGTTGTTTCCATGTTTTACTTGGGGAGACGAGAAAATGAAGACCAAGTAGTGCTGTCAAAGCCAGATGTTTTAAAGCCAAGACACTGAATTCACTCACTCGACTTGGATGTCTTCACACTATGTTTTATTCAGATGATATAGATTTAGCTTCAGGTCCAAATGACAGCAGGTGACACTCTGCCAGTGTTAATTCCTGACCCATGAGTCAAAGACAAAGACACAGAGCTAAGTGTCTCGTATTAGACACGTCGTTGTTCTAAATGACATTCTGCGATGGAAATCTTGCCACCGCCTTCACCCTAAATATGGAACGGATCCATAAGTGAACGACACCACTTTGGGAATAAATTAAGACGTGCTGCGGGCTGAATTCTAATGGCCGTGTTAACCTTTGCTAACAAAGTTCCATTGACATTCACTTTTCAAAGAGGAGCGAGGTAATTTCCACTTCCACCCAACTGTTCTTTTAATAATTTCCTACCCAGTTTTTCATTTCTAATTGGGATGAGAGTTGTGAGGACGAGACACTTGAATTTCATTAAATTACCAAAGATGGATTTAATTTCTCACACCCATGTGCAGCCTGATTGGGTTATTTTTTGCCCAGGCATGTGTGAGATGTTGAGCTCTAATTGTGTGTGTGTGTGTGTGTGTCTGTGTGTGTGTGTGTGTGTGTGTGTGTGTGTGTGTCTGTGTGTGTGGAAGGGGGGGTTGGGGGTACCTTCTTATGATTGGACCAGACATAGTTCTTCACTTCTTCACAACTGAGATTAGTTCAAATCAATAATTTCCAAGCTTGTGTTTCCACTGCAGCGGTGAGGGGTTGTACAAAGTGTGAGTTATGCAGAAAGCCTGTGACACAACAGGATTTGAGCTCCACCGCTCTTATACAACAGAGAAAAACAAACAAGCCATCCCCCTGAGTCCTGGCCTGCCTGCGCGGCC
Organism: Macquaria australasica; assembly: GCA_005408345.1. NCBI lineage: Eukaryota > Metazoa > Chordata > Actinopteri > Centrarchiformes > Percichthyidae > Macquaria > Macquaria australasica. Next base: position 851,400 of record SEMN01000098.1, on the reverse strand, counting down.
AGCTAACCTGAAAACGCAAATGTAACTTTCTGTATGGCTGAATCCTCACAAACTAATGGAACGCTCACACACTGCAGCGTTTTTCATTTAGCCTTACACTGACTGAAACATCATTAGATTTGATAATGGCTGACAGGAAATACATCCACCTCAGTTTGACCAGGGAATTTACTCAGAGAAAGAACCTTCTTTGTCTTTTAAACTCCTGACAGCAGAGTTAATGCTGATTTTTGTGTATTTTTATGGTTGCTACTATACTGCACTGTTGTAGGAGGCTTGATGTTCATAACACCTGTCATTTCATCCTAGCAAAATATGCACATGCTATTAGGGATGGGTACTAGGGATGTTAATGATTAATTGCCATTAAGAATTGAACCGATTAAAAATGTATTAATCGACAATGTATGTATCCTGTACCATTTCTACCAAATTGAACTGGGCTATCGCTTCCCCTCAAGAGGTTCAATTAACTTCACTAGCCACATGTCGAGCGGGAGCCTAATTGTTCACAGACATTCGTCCACTCTAAGTGGTACATTTTAATATTGTCGGTTAACGGTTAATGATTGGTTAACAAGGGTCGGCTATCGGTCAGATAAAAATAAAATCTAAATTAGCACCCCTAATGGGTACCTAAGATTGGTCTTAAACTGGTACCCGGTTCCTGATTGTCCAGAACCGTAATACAGATGAGCTCCTGCAGCAGTCGGTCATTCGTTTGTTTTACGATCCTCAGTTTCATTTTGCCTACTTTTAAATTAACTCCCAACTTGTAGCTGTCAGCTAATGATGATTTGTTCTACATGGGTGTGTTTACATTCTGTGGACTGTACTTACAGCGGACAGGTTAAAATGCTCTGTATAGTGGGGCTAACTGTAGCAAAGCAATAGAAAACTCCCTAAAGGGATGACATGGCATATATTTGGATTTTCTGACCACCGGCACTGCAGCTGGTGACTCGAGTTGGCAAGAGGCTCTGATGCCCAGAATAATGTGAGGAGTGACCTCAAGTCAAGGTAACACTCGCTATTCCCCTTGAACAATCCAGCCACAAAATGCATTTTGTCTGAATTTTGAAGGTGTCAGATACGACAGCTCAATGCAGAACAGTGGTCCAACTAATCAGGGAAATCTGTCAGGTTTTTAGTGTTACTCACAATGGGCTCACAACAACCTCATAACCAATAAAAAACAGGCAAAGATTGAAACAAAAACTTCACTCAAAGTAACTTTTACTCAGGTTAAACCATGTCACTCACTGTTCTGACTTCACTAACGTCAATGGTCAAAACCTAGAATGTGAATGGTTATTATAACCAATAAATAACACAGGCAACTATTCAGCAAACTGTGGGACCCAACCAAACTTTGATGTGCACACACGATGTGAACCACCATACAGTAAAACACGCAAGGAGGGGTTACAACCAAGAATGATGGCTCATTTTGCTCGTAAGGACCAGATCTATTGACATGCCGACTGACAGCAAGATACACCAATCGGTTCAGGAGCCGGTCTCATTTAAATGTGGGCTGGACGCCGGTGTCCTGCTGGGACTGAAAGGGATATAAGCAACTCCCTGCTCTCAAATGTATGCCATGCATTTTCATATGCTTCCTTACAGCTGAAGTGTTACCCATTTATGAAGCTGCTAACTACCACTGTACATATACACTGAGTCACTGCTCTCAACATATGAGCCTCCATCTGGACGAGGAGGCTTGTTATTTTTCCTGTATATACCACGAGTAAGCTAGGTAACCAGTCACACACTAATTCTCTCTCCCTCACAGCGATCAACAATTATCAAACAGTATGCAAGGTTCGTACAGCTTTTTAAGTGTAAAATTTAAGGTACCTAAACCAAACATGAGGATGGGATCATTTCATTTCAAATATTAAAAGATTTTTGGTTTCCATGAGTGATTGTGTAGATGATGAAACACCAGATTGTGTTAAAAAAAATCAAGCATTTTTCATGAAGTATATTCAAATTCAAGCATATTACTAACCCTCAACACACAACGGTTAAAATTAAGCATTTTCCAAACTTTCAAGACTTTGTGCGAAACCTGTGGATGCCATGATCACTTTACGGGGGAAAAAATGTAAAGAAAGAAAGACACACTGAGCACCAGTGCCCCCAGTTATACATTTGAATCCCATTCAAATGAACTAGGACTATTGATTCTACTTGCATACTATAGGTCCAGTATAACAGGTCAACACATGCAGCCAAAGAAGGAATATGTGGACAAAAAATTTAATTGTTGGCAAATACATCATTAAAAAGGGAATGAGATCACATGTATCGGTTTGATTTTGTGTCTGTTCTGGCAGAAGAATAAGAGCTAACTTTATTTTCCTCATATGCTGCCTTTGATTAACGCAAAAACCCCTCAGCCTCTAAATCCTGGCTGCCAGTCCAGCTCCAATCCTTCTCACACTGAGAGCTTTTCACATAAAGGAGCCATTTCCCACCAGTTCACTAAATATAAACTGTCAAGCAGCAGTCACACAGTGTGGGCTCTGAAGATGTATGTCCAGGCTTGATTGCTGTCCGTTTCTCATAATCACTGTCTTGCACTTGTTGCCGACAGAGTGCGGCTCGTCTTCCATTGGGGCTATTGCAGGCTCACCTCTATCAGCCAACAGCACTGGGAAATCAGCCAGGGAGAGGGAGAATAATGGCGTTTGCATGCCAGTGTCTCACACCTCGATAAACACGGAGAAATGTAAAGGGAGAGGGCATAGCTCTGATGTGATTACAACAGATGGTGACCTATTACTTCACAAAACATGTAGAGACATGGAGAGTATCATTGCATTGCAGAGGTGGTGGAGGAGGAGGCGTGAAGGGTTCAAATGACGTCTGCTTTTACTTTGCTTGAGCTTGATGTTTCCCCCATCAGTCTGCGACACAGCCTTGCCAGCCTTATTTGGGAGCTCGACTGTCAAAAAATCTTTTTTATCAGTTTGATCAAAATGTCAAGTTCCGCCCGAAAATGTCAACTTCAAAAATAACCTCAAATGAAACCCTCAAACAAAGCAATGCTGACACCCCTTGGTGTTAGAAATGAACTCAACAATGCCGTTCAATGGAAACCATTATGGTGACAAACATTAGCTGCAGCCGCACTAAGCTGGGGCTTTTTATTGCTTCTGAGAGCTACAGTGTAAAGAGTATTATAAAGGCATACACTGGAGATTATGCCACTAATCTGTTCCGACAACCACACTGTCATTGATTATTAAAGGCCCAATCTATAATCCAAAAGCACACAGAGGGGACGCCTCACTGCTGAAATGCTTCTGTAAGCATTCATTCATTCATTGTCAGGAGTCTTAAGACAAAGACTGACAGCTGAGACGGCTGATAACAAGTTTTTGATATATATATATATATATACATATACTTGGATGCACATGTGTATGGTAGCAGCATATAGCTCAGTAATCTGAAGTAATAAGCAGCAAAAAGCTGATTTTCCAGCCTCTAATCCTATCCTTGAATAAAGACAATATCTCTACAATGTTCTGGACATTTTAAAACGTGCTTTGGGGATTACTAAAACCTTGTTGTGGTTGAACTTCAGCCTAATCAATCTATATTGATTGGAATAAAAAAGAATACCTGCATAGGGTCAATAAAGCTGAATCAAATGTCATGCCTGTGACGTTAAAGTTCAATTCAGTGTGAATCCCATGAAAGATAAAGCCGTCTTGTTACTAGCCCGAATGGAAACTAATAGGCCAAGATGTCATCAGCAGAGGAATCACTCATCAATAATGAACTGAAGACTAACTCCAAGGGGGTTTATACAGAAAATTACAATATTTTACTGCATCATAACTGTTAATCTACATTAAAATAAAGCTAATTTAGATGTAGATATGAACAAGACAAGAATTAAATTGCAGGCCATCATTCTGAGCAGCTGTGGAAACTGTCTTCTACCTGTAGCATATATTTATTCACGCTATAATGACAGAAAAATGAAATGAACTCTTCGAGAATGGATTTTCTTTGTTAGGAAGACATGCTTTCACAGACTACCGCTGAAGGAGGAGGGGATGCCTGTCGCAATTAATATCACGCTACTTTACAGCAGCCTATTTTATTATGACATAGGCATATCATTTGCTGGAATGTGAGGCACCTCTAGGTGCCAAAGTCTGAAGCCTGGCATCCATCTTTGCTCCCCAGACACCTGTAACACTGGCGTCTGTGCACAGTCCAATCCATCCTTTTTCATTTTTCTCCATTAATCTCCCAGCCTAGTAATTCAGTTTTCATTTGTTCCTCATCTTGCAGGCTGGCAAATGCCAAGCCGACGTAGCGAGACTCGTGCCAGATGACTGCTCAGCGCTCCGCATATTTTTTTTTTCTCACAGACAGGAAGCCGGGGGACAGATTAGGCTAACCGCAATTACAGAAGAACAGTGAAGGGGAGGATTCTCTTCGTTTGTTGTGGACCTCGGCTAACCCTGACTAGTATCTGTGCACCTGGCCTGTCCCTCCTGGGCTCCTGCACTTCACTCAATTAGTGCAGATCCGTTATTGCACCTGTGCCTCCCATTCACCAGCCTGTGCCCTTTCCCTTATTGAAGATGGCAAACATTCAGAAGCGTAGCAAAGACAGTCCTTTTACCATTGTCTCTCTTTTTATCTCTCTCTCTGCCTCTCTTTCTCCCAGCCTCTCAGATATTTAGACTGCAAACAGTTATCAAAAATAGATAGTCTGAATGATTCTCACAGCACCCGGGAAAACACAAGATCTCAGCTTGCCACTTTCTGTGGATCTAACAACAGGGGACTGGGTTGAAACCTGTGAAGACGATAAGGAGAACTTCAATTGAGTGTGACTGTCAATCTTACTTTTAAAAAAGTGGCATTTTTATATTTCCATCCTAAAAATAATCCCTGCTGACCCCTGCAATCAGTTTATGAAAAGCAGCCTTTTCTGCATCACAGATGATGCATCACAGGCTGCTGAGAGTTGAGAAAAGAGCTGGTCTCCACTGTGATTCACACATTATAACAACACTATAGTGGCCTATCAGGTCTAGTTGGTCTTGAGGAACTGACTCCCAACCGACTCTTTATCATGAAACACAAGCCCCCGTGAAATTGAAGAAAACACAAACTACAGATAACACAAGCAGAGCGCGTAAATTCACTGCACACCCTGCAGCAGAAAGCCAGAGGGGATTTATGGACAAGGGAGATGACTTGCAGTTACGCTATAGGGCATTTAAGTCCTTTTGTGTTCCCCATAAAAAGAAAATACACACCCCCAGTTTGTTTTGTGCTGAGTTTGTGTTTGTGCACTCTTTTGTTGGAGGCTTGAAATCAGAAGCAGCTATGATAAAGTAGAGAAAAGCCCGGGCTATGGAGCTGCAGATAGACACACTACTGTGTACATATTATATGACTCATGCTCATAAAAACATTTTATGCATAGTAGATAAATAATACTCACTGATAACTTTTTTTGGTGTGTTCCAAATGGAACACATGCTTGTCTTTAGCTTGTTTAGTTACATACTCCACATTGATAAAGATTTCCCACTGGCAGACTTAGTAAATATCTGCAGAGATGCCTTCTTTATTGGTGGCCTATTGTGTAAAATAAAGGGTTAACAACTGTCTTTGTTTTGTCTGTGTAATGTATGATTAACTGTTCAGTTTGCAGTACATCACCTGGCTTCTTATCAAGTTTTCAAGACAGGTCATTTTCAAAATCAGAGTGAAGACAGTTCCACAAGTGTTTTTACAGTATCCCCATGGGCTTCTATAATGAGCAACAAAACACCACAGTAAAAAATGTTGCACAGCTCCATAAAACCGCAGGTGACAGTTAACTACTGAGCCAGAGTGAGGTAAAAAAAAAAAAAAAGGATAAACAAGGCCCAATGAACTAAAAAAACAAAACAATAAAATATGGAGCATAAAAGAATGTAAAAGTTCAAACAATAAAACAGAAGTCAATAAAACGAAAAAGAGATAGCAAAAAGGAGTCATAACAAGACTTTTAAATAAAATTAGTTTTGCAGCGAGATTTGAAAGAAAAGACAAACGTAACACATCCAAGAGGTTCAGGTCGGGAGTTCCATAGCACATAGAGCTGAAAGTTACGAACTGCAAATAGTAATCACATAGACACTGTAGGTTAAAGTGTAACTCCACCCTCAAATTCTCTCCCAGCAAATTTAAAAAATGCAACGAGTGAGGGAACTGTAGGAGGCGTGGCCTCATGGCTACGTAGTGTGTGGGTCAGGGTACACGGGAGAGACTGACTGACACTGATTAGAGTCTTTTTGTATATAGATTTTATGACGTAGACAGGTCCCAACCTGTTGACTCTATGTCAGCATTGGCCTTGCAAGGTTCAGGGCTGATTTAAAACAATAGATGGCGTGTTGAGCCATTTTCATCCCATGAAATGCCGATTTTTATACATTTTGGAATAAATGTCAATATTAACACCAGCAGTGATGTATTTCATCACAATACAGTCATATCATTTAGCTTACAGCTCAAAAAACACGTTTAAGTGTGCAGTACCTCTTTAAGGTCACTGGTTTCATTGGGTTTTAGACCAATGTACAGCTGGGCATCATCTGCATAACAGCAGAATATTGTGGTTGCAAATAATATGATCTACAAGATACTCTAGTCTTGTAGATGAGAAGATTATTGGGTCTAGTGTTGACCCCTGAAGAACACCAAAGGTAAATAAAGCAGACAACAGAGAATGATCTATACAGGGTTAGATGTGAAGTGAAGAGTCCTAGTCCATTTTTTAGTGCTGAAGGCCAAGCTCAGATCAAGGGCAATGACAATTTGACAGTTACCCAAATTAACTAACTCTAAATTAGAAATTAGAAATCAGTCTAAGTGTGTTTAGGGGGTCCAGATTGGAGAGAATGTGAGGCCAACATTTGAGAAAACATCTTTGAGCACCCTAGTTGGGATTACATCAAGTAAGCAATCAGAGGATTTCACAGGTGAGATACAGATTTCATTATACCACAGGCTGGGTGTCATGGGTCTGACATTTAATCTGTCTAATTGTCACTAATTAATTATCATTATAATGGAAGTGCTTGCTAATCAGTCATTATCAAGCAATTACATTGGTAACATGATGTGCATTCACATTTGAAAGATTTAACCATGGCAAAATCCAAACCTACACAGAAACATCTGTTGTTTTTTATTTCACAACATTTCAGTCAATAAATGTTTGAATCCAGATACTGACAATTGCCTTTGACATGCTAAAAATACTTGTTAGCTACTTTAATTGGGTTCAGTAATAGGACTAGTTATATAGTTCAGTAAAACACAACCAACACAATTCCAGCCAATTCAGAAAACTCCAGACCAGTTGAGCATAATTCCTCTGAATGATGAGGAAGAACATACAGAATGGCATTGAAACCTGCTATAACTTAACAACAAGTTAGGATCACCAGCAGGTCGAGGCTTCTGGGAGGCTGCTCGCTGTTAGCAAATACTGCCTGGCCTGTTATTATAGAGTCCTGGCTGTTCTCATCAGCATTCACTCTGGGGAGCACCTGCTGCTGGGGTGGATGCTCCACGAGTTATTGGATTGCTAATCTCTTCCTGGGAGGCCTTTTCAGCCAGGCGGACAGATGAGGGGGGAAAAGGCAATAAGCCATCTACGGGGAGCAGCTGATGATAAACTTGAGAGAGACGGCAGCAACAGAAAGAAGGTGGGGAGGGTGTGGGGTGAGGGGCAGGAGGAGAAGGAATGAGAAACGTATGTCCATATACACGGCTGAGTTGGGGAAGGATGGCTGTCTGGCTTGCTAGGACATGCCTGCCTCCTGATTTCCTTCTCCACAGCCAGAGTTATTGCTTTTATTTGAAGACCGCTCCAGCTTTCTCCTTCAATAGATCATAGCGCTCGATAAAGTGATGGGTGGGGTTCGGGGTGAATGGGGTGGGAGGGGTTGAATCTGCACCTGCCATCTACACCGCTTGCTTCCTATAGCCTAAGCTTATCTCCAGCACCACTGATTGGTCTCTTAATGGTGATGAATGCACAGGAAATGGCAGGCCTACTGCCACAGATGCAGTGATGGAAGGCAGCAATAAGTCTACATCATGGGACCCTTCCACCGTGTGCAGGCACGACATTAAACACTGTCATCATGGAAATGCTAAAATAAATAATAACAGTCCAGTAAAAGTGACATGCTCACAGTTTCACCTGATAAGACGAGAGGTGGAGCATACACTAAAAACTTTATAGCTTATTTACCTTTGTCTCTGCCGCATTTTCATGTTGTAAATAGTTAGAAATAACTCGTCATCATTTTTTTAAATTCAAACTCTAAATGCCAAACCTTGCTTGATATTAACAGCTGTCCCAGATAACAAACATGCCTAAAAGGCCCATTTAGACTGATTTTGAGATGAAAGTTGACAATCGTGAGAAAAACATGATGGAATATTTGGTCAATCAATCAATCATAAACAATGGTTCTGGGACAAGAACAAGTCCAATGACTGCCAAAGACAGACTGTGTCAAAATTCTGACAGTGTCAGTGACCCATACCTACAAACCAACCAATCATAATAGGACATGAAATGACTAATGCTACTGCTAAAAGACATTGACCTCAAACTCACTTTGCAAAATTATCATTCCAAAGTGTTCTCTTCTCCCTGGTCATGAGCAGGTCCACACTCTCCTCCTCATCCTCCTTTGAGGTTGAGCCAGCACTGTGGCCAAAGGTTGTTCATTGTTTTGCTATAACAGGAGTGCACATGGGTGATGCAAATTGATGACATGCACCATAAGAAGACCCAGGTGAGGTTTTTTTTTTTTTTTTGTGGTTGTTTCCTAGCAGAGATTGTCACCTTTTGGTTAGCTGTTGAAAATGGGCACAAGGTATAACTGGCATAAGAACAATGAAACAGAAGCCCTTACAGGAAACAAATGCTAGTGGTGTGGCTCTAGGGATGGCAATGTCACTCTGTCAGTCTGTCAGTCGGTCCACCACTTTGGTCCAGACTGAAATATCTTACCAATTATTGGACGGATTGCCATGGTATTTTGTGCAGACATTCAGGGTTCCCAGAGGATGGGTCCTAATGACTGGTGATCCCTCGTCCAACGGTTGGAAAACGGTTGGATGGATTTGGTACAGACATTCATTCCCACCTCAGGATGAATTGTAATCACTTTGGTAATCACGTTTCATGTAGCGCCATAAACAGTCAACATTTTTAGTTTTCCAACACTTTCATGACCCAAATACCTGCAAAACTGACCTATGCTTTGTATTCAGTGCCAACCAGCAAACTACTCTAAACTAAAATGGTGAACATGGTTAACATTATACCTGCAAAACATTAGCATGTTAGCATACTGACATTAGCATTTAGCTCAAAGCACTGCTGTGTCTAAGTACAGCCACGCAGAACCGCTAGCATGGCTGTAGACTCTTTCAGGTTTCATCCATACACTTTAACTAGCATTATGCTGCTGTGTATAATGACGCAGCTGAAAAAAAAGGCAAATGATCCGACTGACAACATGGGCTTTTGAATTGGGGGCTCCTTGACTGATGATTTTATTAATTGCCATTTCGAAGTCTTTATTTAATATGATGGATTAACAGCCACGCTTTTCATCGTCAGTGATGAACAAAATGACTGTAGCTTGTTGTTGCCATACAGCTCTTCTACGTGTCCTATTTGGCATGCATGGGGACAGCTGAGCGCTTGGCTTTGAACCGGCAAGACTATTGTGGCACCTTTAGGCGTCACAGCACATCAAACACACCACAAAGGCTGTAGGGAGTCAGAGCTGCAATCCTACAAACCACAAGGCAGAACTATCATCCTCTGGTTCATTACACATGGGCTGTTTAGATGTCGATGTGAATAGGAGAACTGTCATGGCGGCAGCATATAGATGATGGTGCCAAGCTGTTCTGTTTTCTCTCTGTATAACAGGTGAATGTGTCTTTTATTAGGAGAGTTATTTGTTTGCTCTCTATAACAGGATAGAGCAGGGGTGACGCAGCAACAATTCCATGGTTGGGACACATCAGGGATACAGCAGCAGAATTAAATGACTCTGCAACAAATTTACCCCCCAGCGGATTCTCGCTGGCGAAGGTCACCAGGTGTACGCGATTGAGCCAACGCTGCTTTTCCCTCAGGCAAGATGGATGATGACAGTGATGAATGAATGAAAAATGATCAGAATATCAAGATTATCTGGTGAGCTGGTCCAATCACTACATAGCCACATGAGGAAAATGGCATTATTTTGTGTTTCTGCATTTGAATCAGGCAAATTAACATAAAGTATTTTCTTTCCAACTGAAAGCTTTTGTTCCACATTATTGCGGTCTATCTTTGTTTTGTAATGATCGTCATTATCATTCCAGATTTCACTATTTTTCTGGGAGCCTTCAGTATAAAATGAGATTCAATCAATGTGGGCTATTTGAAGCTGAACCACTAACTACATTTCAATTAAAACTCATTACAGTAGATGAAGATGCTACGGTTATATCAGAGGCTTAACAATAATCCCTCAATAAACAGAATTAGAATTATATCACAAATGCTAAGTAACAAATACATTATTTCACATTTCTGCCAAAGCAGCACACCGAAACTACTAAAACTACTACATACGTCCATAAAACAAAGTCCTAGCGGTGAATGCACACTAAGTAAATGCATGTAACTGTAATGTGGATACACTGAATATTAATGGCCACTCTTGTGTAAGTAAAACCCATAGCGCCTGGAGCTGATTAAATATGAAAAATCATCCAGAGAATGTAATCAACCGCATTGTGAAAAATGCATGGGGTTCACATATTAGAGAGGACACAGTGTGCATCTCACCAGAAGACACATTAGCCTGGCCCTGTTATAATATTTTTTTCTGTGAAGGCAACCAGATAAGACAGACATTCCTGAAGTAATTTAAGCAGATAAAAGGATCTTTAGAGCTAGAAGTCATTTATGATTTTCAGATCGTAGCATTCACGTTGCAAAGCATGGGTGCAGTCAAAACTCAGCAGCTAATGGATGGCAACATACAGTATTCATATCAATACACAACATATTTACAGGCTTTCATGCAAAGATAAATGTGTGCTGCTTGCCTGTGTACAGAAATAAAAAAAATGCCCTGAATGCCTGAGAATAAACACGCTCCAAGAAATGATTATACCAAACAAACCTCATATGCATTTTGCCTCTATCCCCATGTCTTCTTGGGTGCTCAAGGGGAAGAATTGTTTTTTACCCCTGTGCCACTGTGAGAGCTCAGTCAAACAATAAATACTTCATCTGGTGCAATAAATAAAAGAGAAAAATATAGTGTGCACATTTGCTCAGATATACTCCCAATATTTTTATTTGTCCATGTTTCAACCACATGGGCCTTCGTGGCCTACATGATCATAACACATATCGACTTGGTGTTGTTTTGTTTTCGTCACCTAACACTAGGGCTGCCAATTATTTTTCGATTAATCAGTTGGTCTAGAAAATGTCAGAAAATGGTTGTCACAATTTCCCAGAACCCAAGATGATGGTTTCAAATTGTCCAACCAACAGTCCAAAACAAAAGTATGTTTAATTTACTATCAAAGAACTTTAAGAAAACCAGCAAACATTCACATTTGAAAAACTGGAAGTAGTGAATTTCTTGCATTTTTTCTTGAAAAATGACTTTAACGATTGATCCATTGTCAAAATTGTTGCTGATTAATCAACTAATTGTTACACTTCTATGTACTACACACATCTGCTATCTTCACAAAGACCAAAATGGTCAAAAAAACTACAAATGTACATGACTCTTCTTCAGACACTCGTAACTAGGTAAAACAAAGATTGAAAAATGGAATATGTGCTGAAAAAAAGTTTTCTCCTATTATCATCCAGGCGGCTTAACTTAGTGTTGTTTAACCTTTTGTGGCTTCCTCACAGCTGTTCCTAGGCAAGGAAAGGAATAAATGAGACAAAAGTCTTTGAGAACATGTACAAACATTACAGATACACTCCAGTCCTGTATTTCCTGTATCATTAAGCATGAATGCTTTAAGTGCATATAGGGTTTCATAAATGGAAAGAATAGTCTGATATACAATACACTATAACCTTGCAGCCAACTGTGAAGACTATACTGTGAACATGTAGAAATCTCCTCCAAGGCTAAACATTTCACCTACTTGCTCTTACAGGAAAAGACATTATTCCTACTGCAACACTTCACTTACGTCATCTTTAGCCTGCAAGCACCTTGTAGATGTTGGATCAAGTCTTATAAATTATTTTCATTCTTATGGCTAAAATGATAATAGGATCCAAATAAAAATGAATCTGATTTATATTGTGATTGAAATCATTTTAATTGTTATCTCAAACACGTTTTGTCTATCAAATTTAGGGATGGCTTCCAATAGCCAGTTCCACTTTGGATCTGGTTCCCAGTTGGTAAAACACCCGGATTTGTTAAGCTTCGTGGCCAACAAATCCCGTATTGAATCTTTCATTCACAATCTCTCATAAGACTGACTGATTGAACATGCAACACACACCTTAACTTAAACATTCCAAAGTCTGGATACACTTCACCAAAGTCAACCAAACGGGTCCCTTGCTTAAATATTCATCTAGTATCCATCATATTAAAGTAAGAACTGCTGGGATTTTGATAACTTGAGAAGGACAAGTGCTCGGCCTCAGCCTACTGCTGGCGTTACACTGTATTCTGCGAGCCGTCAGATTCTGCGATCTGTAGCAGTGCAACAACCAGTTCACCTTCAGGTAATGTTAAATGCATCATGCATACATAAAAATCTGCAATTTATTGAGTTGACATTTGCTGAATGATGAAGTAGAATTAATATTATTTCCGCTGTGTTACTTCTGCATCTGTAGCACAGCCCTCAGTGAGGAGCAAACACAGGAAAGAGTAAAAATGAGTCAGAACAGGGTTAATGAATGTCACAGAGCAGCTCCAGATTCCATATGATGCTATCGAATCTAATCAAAATTCATTAAACACACAAGCAGGGGAAAATGACTGAACTGAACTTAATCGACTAGTTGATCAACAGAAAATTAATTTGATAATCCATTAATCAATGAAGTTTCCAGCTTCTCACATGTGAAGATTTGCTGCTTTTCTTTGTCTTATGTGATGGTCAACTGAATATCTTTGGGTTTTGGACCACTGGGTTGAACAAAATAAAACTGTGATGGGTATTTTTCACTATTTTCTGACATGTTATAGACCAAACAAAAATAAGTGGTAGATAAATTGATGCAATTGCAGCCCTATTGAAAATGTAACTCTAGGCGGAAGTAATACATATATAAATATAAATAAATATATACCTTGTGCTTTCCAACCCCTTCTAACTTTTCAATTGCAATCATCAATACTGAGAGCTGAAGAGAAAATCCTTAATGGAAGCAGAGGCAGTGAATCCCTGAAGAGTTTGGCTACACTTAAACTTCTATGCCATGTTCCGCCAAAGTCAAGCACTGCTTTGTGTTTCAAATTGCAGAAAACCTTCACATACGAATCTGAAGTGGAATATAAACTTAAACTGAATTGGAGCTTTGCAGCCTCAACCAGGATAAAAGCAAGTGTGGGATTCAGCATATCGCTTCATTTCATCAACAAGAGCCGAGAAAGAGGAGATCAAGATCAACCTCTCAACTGTTTGATAGGACAACATCTGCTCGGTCCAGAAGGTCAGCTCAGAAAGATAAAAATTATCTAGGCCTGTCAGTCCCATGTAAATATATTTTTCTTCTTACAGCTGAGAGCAGAGACAGTTAACAAGACCAACTGGGATAAGATGGGGATAAGATTGCTCCACATTAAATCTGCCTGCCCTCAAAATCAATTTGGTAGACACCATTTTGAGAGGCAAATGTCAAATTTACATACAGGCCTCAGAGGATAAAGACGCTTAAACACGCATCAAGTGTATTAAACAATCCTGAAATAATTGTTGCTGCATCTAGTCGAAGATTAATGATGTTCTGTAGGGTGTTTGTTTGTGCACACATAATGGTGCATACTATAATTAGGCCTAGGAGTCAAACACACGACATTCAAATGAATTAGTCAGGTCCACTGAAGAATATGTGCTTGTTGATAGCAGATGCTGATTGAAATCAGCCGTGTATACAGCGAGATATTAATATCACCTACAGAATTACACCAAAAGCAGTACAGAATGTTATACACACAGCCTCCAAAAATAAAATTGAATATCTTCCTCCATGGCGACTGAGGGGCGAGCTGCACTCTGTGTGTTTAATTAATTTAGCTGAAGAACTAAAAACCGCATGACTTTGACTCCTCATCCCATTTCCCCCCCGAACCCTGCTGCATTTAAGTATCAGTATGGAACTATGTTGGGCTTCCATAAAGAGGATTAGAGTGAGGAGGGGGAGATCAGACTAAAAAAAAGAAAAAAAGATACTGCTTTCTCTTATATACTAGCATCTGCCTTCAAAATGGAAAGGCACAATGCTACTGTCCAACACATCTTTCAAAAGTCTTTTTCTCTAATTGGGAAAAACAGCCTTCTTACTGGAGCATGAATTTTGAAACGGATGGTTTTTGAATGTGTTTCATAAGCCACAGGGTTTCCAAATACGCTCAACATAATGGACTACATAAACTTTCAATGCAGAGCCTCAAAATTAGAGTAACAAGGTGTCCATGCGGCAGCAGAGATAAGACAGAAGCATGCCCTGACAAAACAAAGCTTCCTTGTATTATTACGTCTATAAATTCAGTGCTCTTTGAGGCCAAAGAGCCTGTAGAGTTACACAAAGAGACGGCTGATAGGGTCCACACCCTCTATCCCCCGCTATTTGACCACTCCAATGAAAATCCAATCATCAACTTGACCGAGGGGGGGACTCGCAGGCCAGCTTGGCAAACCAGCAAAGCCCCATCATCAGAACCCTATTAAAAAAACCCAGGGCTAGGAGACTCAGTTCTGCACTCATCCTATGCCAAGTGTGATGGTGGTGGTGGTGGTGGTAGAGAGGGCTCAGCAGGCTTTGCAGCAGAGTCTTGTGTGTGGAAATGGGAAGGCAACCACAGCTGGTAGAGTATGAGATAACAGGATGCGGGGGAGAGGCATGAAGCTGGCCCAGCCCTGCTCTCCCTCCCTGTGACCGGCTATGTGATACGACTACAATCATAAAAATTAATTGCCATGACCCTTAGAGCCGTGCAAAAAGGGAATAAAAATGCAATTCAGCGCGTAACCAAGGCTCCCCTCGACAAACTCGGCCTTATCGAACAATGTAATCACCTGGATGTTTTATCAGGCCTGGCTGCGGCGATAAGTAACTCACCTCATCCACCTGAAATGCACCAGCGATGAGGACGTGACAGGTCATTTTGGGCCAGCCTTGTCACAATCTGCTGGTTTGTTGTCTTCAGTGAGCTGAGCTGAGCATTCTGGATAATAACAGCTTATTACTGTGTCATTCCTTATCATTTGTCATTTTTGTAAACAAAAACAGGAAAATGGATGACAACACACTATTTAGTTTCTCCTTGGCTATTACTTTAACAGTGGCATGCATTTTTCTATGTCAGATCCAGTAAATATCACCAGATGTAATAACAAACAACCAGGCTGTTTATTGTTTTATTCATGTGCCATGTTGTTGAAAGGACTGGCGGGTAACAATCAGTATGATCACAGTATGGTGCTGTTGGATTTGAATCTATCATCTGTGCCTATGGAGTTACATGCAGAACTGGGGGCACGCATGGTTAAGCTCCGGCCAACAAGATTATCAAACGATCCAATAAACTTTGGACGACAGTCACAGACATGATCACAGCGCGCTAAGCTCGACAGATGAAACACATAGCCGCCTGCGCAGCCTTCCAAACCCTTCTCCACAGAGACAGGGAGAGCAGGACTGAAAGCTAGAGAGAGGGCAAGAGAGGGAGCCAGTGTGGAGGAACAGCATAGGTCAGAGCACATCAATGTGAAACCAGCGAACGCCCTCAGAGAAAGTAAAGAATCAGAGAGAAGTCCTACAGCTGCAGCGGCACAAAACTCAAGACCTTATAAAAGATGACAGCCTTGTAAGTTACAGCCTCCTCCTATCAGCAATTACAGCGTAGCCAGACAGTCATAAAATCTAATGCATTGTAAATTATGAGTTGTTACACAGAAACCATTAATTCTGCATGAAAACGGGCAACTGGGCAGTGCTCTCCTCCACTGGTTTGCTTCCTCATGTTGTGCTTAAATTGAATAATTTGGTCATTAATTATTCAGAGAGAAGGCCAACCAAATAACAACAATCCCTGCGAGGGAAACGGCCTTTATGTTTGGCCTACCTCAAGAAGAGGTCATGGTCAACAATTTCAGCGCCCCCTGGAGAGACGTTCAAGGATGCTTCAACAGGGGAGCATTTAAAAGATCCTACTGC
This sequence comes from Macquaria australasica, assembly GCA_005408345.1. Lineage (NCBI taxonomy): Eukaryota > Metazoa > Chordata > Actinopteri > Centrarchiformes > Percichthyidae > Macquaria > Macquaria australasica. The sequence goes on along the minus strand of SEMN01000098.1, from coordinate 834,890 downwards.
GGAGTAGGGCTGACCCGAATGCTTCGAAGCTTTGACCGTTGCCATGGCAATCTACGTCCAAATCAGTAGGCTATTAGATTGCTGTGCATAGAAGGAGGGGAGACATCAGCCACTCCCTATTCCATCCCCGCTTCCAAAGTCAACTTGACGAGCGAGTGAGCATTGAGCAGTTGCAAGCACATAGGGATATTTTGTGTATTGTGCATTTGTATCACGTGCAAGCGCCTGTTTTTTATGTAGCGGGTTTTGAGGCTAATTAAACACCATAGCTATGGCTGTAATTTATTTGACGTGATTATTGCACATTTTGTAGCCCTTTTCAATAAAAACAGTGTAGTGCGGTGGAGTTACGTGCCTTACGTTCTTAAACCAGCCACTGGTGACTTGACAAGCTGAGTCGCAGGGGACGCCATCAGCCAGCTTCAGTCGAGCTGAGACGGGCCAGTTCACGCCGCTGCAACTTTTCTGTGACGCTCTAAAACGGTTTAGTCTCATCGCAAATCTTTGGTCTGAACTGGCCGGCATTTCACTGCCGTGCTGTGATGCAATTCCCCCCCACCCTACTCCCGCTGCCCCCCTGGCAATCGTATCGACTATCTGCTATCTCGAGTAACCACGATTGGATGATATGAAAACAGAATAGATCACCCAACCCTAGTCAGTGTTGAGGCATTTGTCTTGGTGACAACGGTGCCAGAATATAGTACTGACCTTCTATATGTAGACAAACATGTTACAGGACCTCACATCAGATAAAACCTTTCCCTCTGTGTATTTTTAGCATTTTGTCACTGTCATTCTTTCACTTAAGATGTAAGTGTATGTAATTAAGTTGCATGTATTAAAGGGAAAATTTAGCCTTGAATATTTGAAGAGTCATCATCCTGTGATGTTCATTGCAAAGAGGAAGCGTTGCAATTTATTTTTCTTTACTTTCCCTGATTTCTGATGTTTCCCACAATGGCAGAATGTGTCAATCATAGGCGGTCATATGTGAACATAGCCCGCTTGCCAACTAGTCCATGAACATTTGGGCGTATCTATGATTGCGGCCGTGCCCCTTACTGAGTAGAGAAATTGGTATCTCTTCTTCCTCTTGTATGATGGATTCCTCCCTGTATGACAGCTGAATGTTGACGTAAAAAGGTTTCGAGTGACTGACATCAAATCCTGATGATGAATAGCAGAGCAGGTTTGCCAAACATAAAATTAAACCAATGGTGGCGACGGGGGGGGGGGGTAAAAAAAAAAAGCTAAATTCAACATAAACTAAAGGTCTTGATAGAGCAGCAGTTTCCAAAGGAGACTCTGACAAAACAGCATATGTTCTCTGAGGGCACCAAAACGCCACTGCACGCTGTAACAAACAGCAACCCACGAACTGACAGATTTCCCCTTTAAATTGTGTCGACACGAAAATCAGCCGGAAAAAAGCGCAAGTGCATTGAAAGTGTGAACGAGTTTAATAAGCTGGTTTGTAACACACTTTTCTATTGCGCTCTTTACAAATCCATTCATCACTGTCACATGCAGTTTATCTCATCTGGTGCTGCACCATAAATCGAATTCCAATCACTTCCAGGACAAAAATATGATGTAATTAAGAGACTCTGGTCTTGCCTGAGGGCTTCTTGCAGATTCATTTCAGCCAAAAAAAAAAAAAGGTCTTCAATTTCCGATTCTGCATTACGAGTGAAAAATGGCATCAAGTTATTTAGTGTAGAGCATTTCAAAAGATCAATTCTGTGTCACTTCCGCCCAATAACTCTGACAGGCAGGATGCCTTCACATATAAAACCCCCACACACGAGGGTTAAATGAGTTAAAACCAGCTTATTAGATGCACACCCAGGGGCTTGCTTCCTCTCACGGGATGTCAATAAGATGTAGCTCACAACACAGCAGACGTAAACAGCCTTTTTATAGTTATAAGGGCTGTGAGACGCAGAGGTGTTCAACAGTGATTTACGACTACAACGCTTGTTAAAAAAAGGGTGAAAACCATTTATTATTGGGAACTTACAGGTGTCATAGTAGGAGATTCTCCGGGTGTTGCAGCAGTAACTTACTGACCCACAATTATTATCATAATCATTTTTTAAAAGACCACCAGCTGCGGTATGACGAGGAACAACTTATTCGCTGTGATTTAAACATCCTTAAAGCTGGAATGAAGAACTTTTACACATAAATGAACATCCGTCACATTCAAGCTGTTGCCAAACGAGTTCACACAATGCTGATTATTTTTAAATTTGGTGTCTGTGGTTACATTCCAACGCCAGTGCACCGGTAGTGATGAGTTTTACGTCAACCAGGAAAGATTGGTTTGCCAGAGCTAAAGGGGGGGAGCAACCATAGCGACGGAGTAGCTACAGCAACTAGCAGTATGGAGGAAAATCCATAGGCTGAAAGAAGAGCAGGGACTGAGGGCAGACAGGATGTGGCGTTACTGCTCTTGGACAGGTTGATCTTTATAAAATATTTGAAGTAGGCTATGTAGCAATTACATTTACTCTACCTAAAATCAGTGGTTGTCAACCTGGGGATTGCGACCTCCAAGGGGGTCTCGAGATAATTTCCAGGGGTCGCCAGACGGTTGTGGAGAAAAAAATAAAACAACATATTTTAAATAAAATAACATATTTTAGACTGGGTAATGGTTTTTACATTATATTGCCTGTACCAGTGATATAATTTGTCTTAGAATAGATTTTATTGAGTGTGTTTGTGAGGGTCAAACACTAATTAAAGCCAAAATCAAATTAGTTGTTGTTCTGACTAAGGGCAAAGCAATGGTCTTCCTGTGTGAGTTTGGTAGCTCTTGTGTTATAATCATATTACAGGTATCCCTGAACAGTCTCAGACATCGGGTGTTGTGAGTTAAATGTTCAAGTGCTATGGCAGTGGGGGGGGGGGACTCTTGCAAACACCAATCTCATTGTTCTGGGGGGGTCGCGACTCAAAAAGGTTGAGAACCACTGACCTAAATAATGGATTATTGTCCTGGAACTGTGGAAATTTGAGCGAGCTCCCCTGTAGGCATACGTCATGAGCACGCATCGACAGTGTGTGTGTAATTACTCTTGCTGCCTGAAGAGGGAGACAAAAGTTCCGCACTGCAGCTTTAATTCTGGAAATAGTTTCTAAATCTGAATTTGTTGGCGCTTTAGTGACAGAAATAGACTTCTATCAAGATTCAAGCTTTATCAAACAGAGGCTTTACAGTCATGTTACTGTCTGCCGAGATTGTAAGAGGAAGTCCAGCAAGCTGAAATGAATTAACATCTTTGTGCTTTTTTTTTTAGAAATACAGAATCAGTTCTTCTATCACCTTCAGTTCACCAAACTAGACCTCCAAACCCGTGTTCATCACTGTCACCTGAAATCATCCGTGTGTGAGGTACCCATTTTGATATGTCATTGCCTAATTGAGATTAAACCACTGTGTTTCATGTCACGGGAGATAAATGGAGGACTGTGGGACATTTCTGAAATTAAATGGAACATTTTTTTCCCCCCACTCTTACAATATCAGTATCTGGTCGCACGCCAGCACACAGGCTTAAATAAGAGAATTTGGCAGGGCTGCCGGTATTAACGACCCAGGCAGCGTTGTAAGGTTGAAAGTCAATGGTGGCCACAAAAAGAGATGGGCTCGGCTTCTCTGGTATTACTCCTCCTCCACGACAAACGGTGTGAAGAAGTATTGATGTAACCACTTCAAGGAGCGGTGTAATTCCAAAAAGAGGATCAGTCCTGTAGGAGGGAAGATGCGTTTGAGATCCGTGGCATTCATGTTTCAAAGCAACTGTCAAAATAAATCTCTAGAAATGGATTTTTAGAGGCTTAGGCATACTGTTCACAGCGAGCAGAGACACTGTCCGCGAATTGTTGTTATAACCCCTTGACTACAAGGTAGAATCCCATTGAGCAGCTTGCCACAGAGGGTTATAACCCCGCTTTCCATTTTTACTGTCCCTTTCACTCCCTTGGAGTGGTGTAGCAGTATAAGTGATAAAGCACAGCATGGTGACACTCATCCCTTTACACAATAAAAGAGAGGGCTGATGGATTTTACTAGTTCATGTTAAGTGACATGGATTAGCAGCCAGATAAATCATTGTACTTGATATTAGGCTATAAAGTGCACAGCATTATGAAAGGCACAATGCTCTCATCTACTTATCTGGATTTATTCTGTCTCTGCATTGCTCTCTCTCTCTCTCTCTCTCTCTCTCTCTCTCACACACACACACACACACACACACACATATATAAAAGCCAATAAGCCAGGCACAATGGAGCCAACTGCTTATGTAAATGATGGCATGCACTTAAAAAAAACAAATTACAAATTACCTGTATCAGTGATACCATGCTATCCTACTGAGCACTCACACAAAAGGCAGCAGCTCCAAACACCGCTACCTGGCCGCTCCACAGTAGTAACATCCGAAAATACAAACTAAAATGCAAGTAAACCTCCAACAGAAAGTTTAAAATTCCACTGTTATCACCGGACAGTTCAGTCAACATTTTCAAAATAAATAAATAGCCTAAAACAGCCTCCTTTCCCACCGTAGAGGAGAGGACAGAATGAACTGCCACAGCAAGGGGCAAATAGCGCATTCACAAACCAAACGGCAGATGATGGACTTAGCAAGCCCAATTCCACTTCCAAAAACAGCATCCGTCCGGTAGTGGGAGAGCGCCTGAAGCGAACAGTTAGTGCATGGAAAGCGTGCAGGCACACCACGCACCGGACAAAACGCAGCATTTCTAAACACCTACCGGTGTTGTTCTCCGTGTCCCGTCGTTAAAACTTGTCCTGGACGCCGGGCTCCGTCCGCTCCACGCCGCGCGGATTCCTCCTCTGCTCGGCGTGTCTGTCTGCCGCTGCACGCTCGTGGAGAGGGAGGCAGCAGCCGGCGGAGGAGAGGAGCTGTCCAATCAGCGGCCGCCTGATTGGGAGGGATAGTGGCCGGTCTAGGAGCGAGGACGATGATGCTGCTTTGTTTAACTGAAATTGACTTTCAAGCAACGGAGCGACCGCTTGTTTGCTGTGCCTGGGTGATCTGATGGCATCTGGGCAACAATAAACCCACGTCCCAGTTTAACGGTAGGGGAGGTTTCAGGGGAGAGGTCACTAGAATGATGGACTGGTTCTGTTAAATCCTTGTTTGATTAAAATGACAATATTAAAGGAAAGGTTATCATTTTTCCAAGTCCATCTTAATTTAAAGGTCACATGTGCATATATGTGTTGGAAGAGTTGTGCTTTAATCACTCTAGAACTGAAGCAGTTAGTCGATACATTGATTAGTCATCAACAGCAAATTAATCTGCAACAATTTGCTAATTGATTAATCGTTTTACTTAGTTTTCCTCAATGTTTTGCTTGTGTCTTTAGTCTTTTGTAACAGTAAACTAAATATCCTTGAGTGTTGTACCATTGGTTGGACAAACCAATCACTTTGAAGACATCATCTTGGACTTTAGGAAATTGTTAGGTGTATTTTTCAACAAACCACTCCTCACCTCCAAGCTGAGAAAGTATCCATTCCCATGTGGAGCCTGTCTGAATTGAACAAATCAAGTGGTTATCTTCCAAAGTTACTGTCCGATTAGCACAAAATCCCCTCCTTGTGTTATTTTTTTATGCCTTTGTTGGAATTAGAGTTAGTTAGAGTTGACAGGAAATGGGGGACAAGAGATATGGGGAATGACATGAAGGGAAGGTCACTGGTCAGATTCAACTTCATACCATGACTTGGATTTATCAAACCTAACGAGAACTGAACAGTGAACAGTGTGATGCAACTTTGTGGGACTCTGCAAAAGAATGAATATGAAATACAACTAGAAAAGGCTGTTACTAGAATTATTTGTTGTTAAAAGTTTAGGACAGTTGACTGGGAATTACTTTGAATGCAGCGTAGTGTCTGTGTGATCACTCGCTTGTGGTAAAGCCATATAAAAATGCAAATAAAGACAGGAGCACTGTGTTGTGTTCATGGTGCCCTCTGAAAACAGAGGTAGTCATGATGACAGTAATAGAAATTGTCGATGGTGTACAGCAATACCAGTATACCGACACACGTCTATTCATGGTTGGGCCTCAAAGCTTTGGCTGCACTCTACCAATTAAGCATTGCATTCCTATAACACTGGGACCAGAGAATGTGCCTACATTACCCACAATGCAATTCATCCGCGACAGTTCAGTTGAAGATTCAGATGTGTTATGCTAGTAGCTGCTAATATGGCCTGGAGCTTCCAGCCTCAGGCAGAGATGAGGCTTTAGCTTTTTAACTCCACACCCCGAGTTTTATTTTCTTCATTTTCAAACTTGTAGTCCTCAGCCCCAACTGATGCTGACTCAAGTGACATCAGACTTCACACAGCTCCCTCTGTAGACACCAAAAGGCTTTATACTACTTTTTTTCCCCACATATGCAGTAGTACTCCCCAACACCTGGAAGCATGCTTTGATGTGTAAGAATGCATTATTACACAGAACAAGGACTGTGGGTTGTCCCTCATCTCTTACACTGGAATCACGTTAGGGGGGTATCTCTTCAGGGCCATTATGGACAGGAGGAACATTTGCAGCCACCAGTAACTATTTTAATGTACGTATGGACATGCAATTAAGTTTTTAAAAAGGCTTAAAAAAATGTGAACCTGCCCTTTTAGCTTTGTTGCTTTTTCATATAGGGCCCTGGACCTCCAAGAGCCCCAAAACACCCTGGTTGGCTTATGGATAAATCTGCATTTTCATTGCAACGTTTAACACCATTTTGGGTACCTCCAACAGCTGTACACTGGGCATTTTTATTATCTGTTGCCTATCCTATCTGATTGGATTGTTTGGGTTTATAATTGCTTGGCAGGGGGATAAAACGATTAAAACTGTACAAAATTGCATCTACTTTGGATTGTCAATGAAAACGTTACAGGGAAAAGAATAGCCCAATTAAAAAGATGCCAAACAGCATTTCAGGAAAGGATGCTGAATTATTGAACCAGCAACAGTGCTTCCACAACTTAAAGGAACTGTCAGCACAATGTAGCGTGACCCACACTGAATTTGTAAAGCCATCACTTTTCTGACACTAAAGTACAGTTTTTGTGTTGGTGTAATTAACATTGCAGTATATTTTCTTTGCAGGAAATTACCCCACATGTTGAAGCTGTAACTGAGAAGGGGGAAAAAAATCTGTCAGAGGTGAGACAAGCCACCTAATGGAAAAAACTGTAACTCCTACAGCAGGCCTGCTCTATCAGTGAAAATCAATATGCCTTTCGCCAAAGAGATCTCAGCTGGACTGTGTTATCTAGGTAGGCCATAGATCAAACTAGCCGGCCACACAAAGGGGATACAGCCAAGTACCATTACTGCTCCTGCATGTCTGTGCACTTACTGATTAAAAAGTCATATATTGTCGAGTCCATGAATCTTTATTTCAACCAGAAGACATAATAGAAATGAAACAAGGGAAAACGTCTTTATTCAGACTTCAAAAGAAAGCTGGCAGCCATTCAAACAAAGAAAACCACAGTTTGTAATTAATGCACATATTGCAAATTTTGAAAATATAGCCCTGTTTAGATCAGTGAGCAAAAATATAGCTATGCATACTAAGGAACATACAAGAACAAATATCCACTTTCCATTTCTCTGCACACCAGGTGCATTCAATCAGCATCAAACAAAGCTAGATATTGAATAAAAGAGCAGAAGTATAATATTAAAACTCAGTACAAAAAACGCTAGATTCAATCAGAGCAGTTCGTCTCTCCATGGACATAGATGTGAAATTACATGTGGTCAGCGCTGCCTGATTATTAGCTGAATGGGCTGAATTCAAGAGTCATCGCTGTCATCGTCATCATAGTATCTGTTCCTCTTGATCTGCTCCTCCACTGTCAGGGCATCATCGCCATCCGCCCACAGAGAAGTGCCATCCCTGCCTGTGCTGTAGTTTGTGGCCAAGCTGTCACCGCTTTCATCCTTTCCCCTCACATCTCCCGCTTTATCGCCGCTTTCTCTCACCTCCATCCCGAAATCCAAAAGGTCATCCAGCGCTGACACCAGAGGCGTCTCCCCGACAGATTGACTGAAGATGTCGGATTTGAAATCAGATAGCAGGCTGGAGCTGCTGGTACTTAGGCCAGCGAAAATGTCCTCAAGGAAGCTTGATGTGCTAATCTTTGGCTCGATGGCCTCGTTTTTGAAAGCAAACGTTCCCTCAGCTGTCTCTGTAAAGAAATCTGTGTCTGAATAGCAGTCTGTGGCTTCAGTACATTTGGCACCCGCTGGCACAAAAGCATCATCTCTCTGTGCCAATTGCAGCACTTCACTTGGCATCCATTTTGATTCTTCACAGTGATCAGCTTGGAAGAAATCTGTTGCTCTAGTTGTATCTGTCAAAAAGAGTGACTGATTTTTCTTTTCTTCATCCTCATTAAGCCCTTGAAACAGGATGTCGTGGTCAAGCAGTGTCTGGACATTATTATTATTATTGTTGGAGTTAGCGTTCAGTGCCTGTCCTGCCGTCACCTCCTCATCTATTAACGTGACCTTTACCGCCTCCCCATTGTTCAGGCCGTCATTATTTCCCTTATCTATCTCCTCCTGGCTTTCCTTTTCACCTGCTGCACTTTCTGTCTGCTCGTCATGTCCATTTACTTTCACTTCCTCCACCCTTTCTACGCCTTTCCCTTCATTCTTCTCCGGCACTTTCAAGCTTTCGACGGCTCCACCATCATTCGCTCCGCTTTGTTCCTTCTCTTCCACTCCAGGATGCACTTCAGAGTTCATTTCAGAACCCACTTGTGCCACACCCTCAGAGCCACTGTTTGACTCTTTAGTTTCTCGAGTGTGAGTAACACTCACTGGTTCCTCAGGTACAGCTATGGGGGAGGCCGGAGCCGACGCTGGAGTCTCCTCAGGCTTTTTCACATTCTCTGTTAAACAGGTCCCCTCGTGCACCTTGTCTTTTTCCTGGGGTCCATTTTGTACTTTAGCTGCGGGAATATCACTCTCTTTTAATGGCTTCATAGGCTGATTTAGGTGTTCATTTTCCTGAGCTGAGCCCTCCTTGGGGGGCCATGATGGCTTAACCAACTTCAACTCCTCTTCAATAGTGAAGGATTTCTTTGGAGAATCTGACTGAGGAGGCCACGTTACAGAAATCTTACTTGTGAGCTTTATGTTTTCATCCATTGATTTGCTTATGTCATTATCCTGAGTAACTAATGTGCGCTGAGCAGTGGAATATCTGGAATCAATGACTTTCTTTTCAGGTGATGGTGATTTGACTTTCGTTTTTTCAGCTGAATTCTCCTGGTTCTTATTATTCCATAGTTCTTTGTGTGGTTTCTGTCCAAATCCCTCATCATAATTTCCTTTGGACTTGAACAGTTGCTTGTAGTGTGGCTTGCAGTACATTTGTCCATGGAGAGAGGCATAGTTGCCAAGACTATTAAAAAAAGGAAGAAAACATGAGGTTAAAGTAGTGCAAATAAAAACCATAAGAAGCCTTTGCTCTGTGAAATAGCTTCACCTTAGTTTGCCTCTGCAGTGTTGACAGCGAAAGCAGCTTTTATGGAAGTTTTGTTTGTCTGCAATCAGCGATTCCATGGGGTACACCCTCTTCCGACACACCCTGCACAGTTCGGACTCTGGAACTCGAATTTTCTGCAAAAAATTCAGATAACACTTTAATTTACAGCCTCAATATTTCCTTTTAATTTCCTAGGAAATTTCCTACAAAGAGCCATGCAATTTGGTACAAATAATAGGCAAAATAAAGAGGTTCATTTGGTACATTTCCAATTAATTCATTCCAATTAATTGCTAGTATAACCTAGAGGAGTGTTGTTTTTGGCTTGTGTGACCCCTTCAAATGAACCAGTATGTGCCTGTGATCCCTTGTCATAAGTTATGGTCCAAGAATGTGGAGATAAGAGGGAGTTTCCCTTCATATATTTTAAATCATTTGATTTTTATGGGCCTGAAGAGATCGAAGTATCCAGTATTTCACAAAAAGATTAAAACAAATAATTGTAGAAAAGTCTGAAAAAATACAGAAATTAAACAGAAATTAAGTTTTGGCCTTTCTTATCCCTTTTATTATCTTGTGACAACTCAAATTTATCTTGGGACCACTTCGGGGGTCACGACCTGCAGGTTGGGAACCACTGATCAAGAGAGTCTTTAAAGAGAGCCACTGTGGATATTGAATTTCCCTTAATTTCCCAATATTTTCTTAGGTCAGTTGCTTTAAATACTTCTTCATGTGTCTATTTTAAAGTTTAGCTAACATTAGCCACCATAAGCTACCAGACCATGTGAGGCCGTACTGTAGCCGCAAAACCTCTGAGCGTGCGGAACTGAGCAAGGTTGTTCCTTATTGCATAAGAATTCAACTTTTCATTTTAGCAAGAGGAAGACTGTGATATTTATTCTTTCAGGTCAGCTAAATATGCAAAAATATATTACTTTTTCTATAGGCATATTAACGTAAATTATTGCAAATTACCCCACAATTACAATTCAGCATAGATGGATAACAAATGAATTAATATTTGCTTGGATTTAAATAGAGCAATTCCTGCTTTATCTATAATTACTATCAAATTACATAGCTCTTTCCAGGAAATTGTTAAAACATTATTAGGAGATTACCAAAAAGGGTTTCAAAAAGTATGAAACAAACTTTAACTGTGTTATAAGGGGTGACAGCAAACAAAATAAAACTGCTGTAACTGAGTGTATCAACACAGTGTGAATCCTTCTAGGTGTTAGAAAATGCACTGTAGAAAAATGTACTACACTGTAATTATCAGCATTAGAATTGCAATTAATTGTCTAAAAATGGCTTGTCTTTGAATGTTTTCAATAGTGACTTTTGGAATTCACTTCATGAATATGGAATAAAAGGTGAAGCCTTATCTTCAACTGAAGAATAAAAATGAATTAAAAGTATTGTTTTTTCTTCTTGCAGGAGACAATTCAAGCACTTCTCTGCTGTCTCACAGCGAAAACAGCATCACACACCCAGAAATATTAGTTCAATATGTTAGCGTCATTGCCAGCTTCACACATCAGAGGCATGAATAAACAGGACAAAGTGTAACCTGTGTAATATTAAAACGTGTGAAACTGCAAACTGCTCCAAGCTTTAGTGTGAAGGTTTCAAATTAAAAAAAAGACATCAAAGGAAATCACATCACATAAATAACAGTGTCAAACCAATGTTAATGCTTCTTTTCTTTCCACACAATGCTGTTGATGCCTTAAACTTCTCACACACAAAGCATGTTAAACACACCGTCACGCCTGTTTAGTATCCTCATGCTGCACAGCTCGGTTTACCCGTCACGACAGTCTCCTGCTGGTGCGTTACAATCTGCGAAGTCCTCTGCTCCGTGACACTGAAACCCAGGTTCTGAAAAACTCCTTGGCTCTCGGCCCACGACTGCTGGAAGTTTCTCAGCAGTTCTTCGGTGGAGGCCTCGGGGGGCACGGCAACTGTTGGAACTGCGCCTCTCACCACGTCAGCGTAGGATGGAGGGTTACCACGGGTCAGGGAGCTCCCAGAATGCATCTCACTCCTTGTCTCCCTTGTCATGTTTCCGAAGTCGTCAGTACTGCAGAATTGCTCAGTGACTGCTGTCATTTCAGAGTGACGCACTGGCTCAGAATGGGCTGATTCAGGTTCTCTTCTTTCTATTTGTTCTCTTAGCTCTCGGGCTGCCTGAGAACTATGCTCCCCTGTCTCAAACACATCCTTTATTGCTTTAACGTTGAATGTTGGGACTTCATCAGTTCTTGGGGTATGTGGGTCAGCCTCTGCATCCTCTGTATCACTCTCCAGCCTCTCCGCAATGACAATAGGCTCTTTTCTGGCGTAGACTTTTGGTTGTGGAGATTCAAATCTGTGTACCAGCTTAGACAGGTCAACTCTTGGGAGATCCTCTTTCAGAAGGTCTATAGTCACGGCCTCTGTGCCTTCCTCAGTATCAGGTCCCAAACGTTCTGGGATATCGATGGGATCCCTCCGAATGTACGCCCTGGTCACCTCAGCCTTCTGCGCCTCCTCAAAGAAAGACTTTTTGTCCTTCACAGTCATCATGGAGTCCACCATTTCTGCAATATCCACCAATCCTCGCTCATTTCTCTCTACAGGAGTCTCCTTGTCGCTAAATGGGGACGATTGCTCTCTTTCAGCTGCAAAAAACTCTGGCACCGGCATGGGAGGTGGAGGGGTAATGCTGCAAGAAATCTTCGAGGTGGTATCCCTCAGTTTCATCAGCTTCTCGGAGCGGCTCATGGTGGGAGATGGTGTGGCCCTGCTGAAGGTAGATGTGGGCGTATATGACTTGCGAGGAGGAGGCGGAGGTGTCCCGACTGATTTGTGGGGTGGAGGAGAAGGGGTCACTCTGAGTGGCGAGTCAATCCTCCTTGACTCAATACTAATAAAAGTGGGTGATGGAGTGCGGATGCTTGTTAAAGGGGAGGACACTTTCTGACCAACCACCTCACTCAGATCCTGATGTACTTTGCTCTCTTGATGTAGCCTTTTCTCCTCCACCACCTTCTTTTCAGTTTTGGACGAGCCGATGCTAATCTTTGATATCTTTGCAGTTGCTCCACTGAAAACATTCTTGTCTGGTTTTGGAGGCACTGGCGGTGGCACTGGTGATGGCACCGGCGGTTCTTTTTCTTTTTCCTGCTTTTCCACGGCTGTCAACTTTTCCTCCAAAAATGTGAGCTTTGCTTGAACAATATTTTTCACATAGACTATCATCTCTTTCAACTTTTTCTTACTTTGCTGTTTAGCAATTTCACTTAAATTCTTTTTCTCATCTGAGCCCATCACCCAGTCGCAGAGTTCGCTTATAATCATCCTGACAGCGTTGGAGTCTATTTTGCTTGGTGTGCCCTCAAGCTCTTTTATTTGAGAGATCAGCTTCTGCATGACATTACATTTCTCTAAATCTGTGATTTCTTCTGAATTAGCCTTGTCTTTATGGGCCATTTTGCCTGTCCCTTTCACAGACACATCCTTAGACTCACCTTTTGACTTGGCTGCCTTTATCTGCATTTTATTTGTTTCTGCCGCTTGTAGCTTTATTTGCTGCTTTTGCATCTGTACAGCCTCTTGCCTCTGAAGGCTTTGCTGTACCACACTCTCAGTCACAACCACCTCCTCGTGTCTTTGAATGTGCTCCGCCTTCACGCTCTGCTGACTGTGGGAGACAGATACATGGCCTTGTCCTTTATGAGTTGCTGCAGATGTTATCTTAGCCACCTTAGGCATTAAAACAGTAACTGATGGTGACAGCTTAACTTCAGTCTCATTCTTTTGCACCTGGTTTCCCTTTTTCACATGAACCTCCACTTCAGCTGCCTTTATAGGTGGGGTCACCTGACTTTTCTTCTCCTTTACTTTCATTTCGGTTTTCATCTCAGTTCTTGCTAACGTCAGCTGGTTGCTTTCCTGATTCACTTTTGTTTCACTTGTCTGTGACACATTATGTTTCTCTTGCTGTAAATGCATTTCACTTTTCATTGCTTCCTTTTGTCCCAAACTGTCACATTTCTCCTCTTTCTTCTCTGTTGGCATCTTAAAGGTTTTCACCTTGAAACTTGGAGTTACCTTTGGAATTTTAGTGGGTTGAGAGAGACTCGTTTTTCCCTCCTGTGTCAGAGGCACATTAATATTCTTTATATCTTCAGCTTTCAATGTGACCGCAGGCTGGCTTTGAAGATTTACATTTTCCTGGACAGCACTCTGTGTGGCAGCGATAGACCTGGTGCTGGATTTCTTAATAAACTGCTGCTGCTCCGTGACTGAAGAAGTGACCACATTTGAGCATGACTGGACTTCAGTATGTGAGGCCTCATGATGAGACTGAGAAACAGAAACAGTCTGATTCTTGGGTGCAGTTTGACTCTTTTTAATGACATCAGTTGAGGCAAGTACTTTTTCAGAGGAGTGCTCACTGGAAACATGCTTTTTATCTAAGGACACATTTGAGGATCCAGGGGCAGATTTCTTATTTACCACTGAGATCAAGGGCTTGCTCAAAGGGATCTGGGAAGGGGATTTCTTGGCAGGTGAATCTTGTGCAAATATTCCTTCTTTGGAAACAGTCTTAGTTTCTTCTGTCTTTACTTTTGTTTCTTCCATGGCCATTTCTTTCTCAGTGCTCTGTGTTGCAGAAAGCTCAGTACTGGCAGCAGAGGAGGGTATATTTATTGGTGGAGAAGTGGGAGTTGTGACTTTATTCCTCTCTATTTCCTCTTTTTCCATCCTTTGTTGGCGAAACCTTTCCTCTGCAAGCATGAGAGGGGTTTTAAATTTGCGAGCATAAGGTTTAGACTTTGACGCTGGAGCGGGTTCAGGAGGTGGAGGCAGTTTAATCGGAGGGACAAAGACTTTTTTAGGTGGCTGTAGGCTTTGTTGCATTGGTTTCACAGCCGGGATGCTTGGTATTTTTGTTGTTGAAACTGCTGTTAATTCAGACTGAATCTGCTTGCTTGTTTCAATCTGTTGGGATGTTTCCTTTTTCACTTCCTGAACTTTAGCTTCTTCTTTACGGTCTGTTGACACAGTTGTTTCTTGCTCAGGAGGGAGCTGAGGTGGAGGTGGTGGAGGAGTTGGCTGTTTTTTCTGCCATTTGGGTTTAACTTGTATGGGCTGCTTCTGTGTTTCTGGTTGCTTTGGCACTTTGAATAAAGGCTTGCAGATGGGTTTCCCCAGCTTTGCAGGGGGATGCTGAGGCATTGCATTGAGTTCTTGCTGTGAGGGAGGTGGAGGAAGGAAATCTTGTCCACCCACAGAGGGTGGAAGCGGAGGAGGTGGAGGAAGAGGGAAAAATTCAGGCTCAGACTTTATGCACTCCATAGGAGGCGGAGGTGGTGGAGGCGGGAGGTCGCTGTCCTGCCTCATAATAGAAGGCTGGGATGTGGAGGACGCTGGGCTCTCCAGCACTGGCGATGGCGGTGGAGGGAGAGAGAGCTCAGACTCTGAGGGTGGAGGTGGTGAAGAGGGAGGAGGGGGGAAGTGAATCTCCGGCTTCACCTTTTTGATCACACCTTTCCCTCTCATGTCGAGGCTACAGTAATCACTCTTCATATTTTTGATATTCTGCTTTTGTGTGAGAGCCTTACTGTCTGTTTGCTTTTGAGATGTCGACATTTGTTCTGATACCATTACATTTTGGTTATGCGTGACAGTTTTCTCCATCACTGTAGTCTGCACCTGTTTGATTGTCTTTGTTTCACATATTTGCTTGCTTGAAATATTTGTCTGTGATGTGTTTTGCACCTCTTTCATCACATTCACATCAGCTGCTTTAGTCTCTGTTTGATCATTATTAGTGATTTGTTTATTCTTTATCATAATAGGCTTAGGAGCTTGTATTTTCTGTGGGGGCAGCACTTTCTGTTTCTGTTCTTTTATGCTCTTCTGTTGAGAGGCCCCAGTAGTATTGTCTGTTTTGCCTACAGTAACAGAGTGGTCCTCTTGGGTTATTACCTGTGTTTTCACAGATTTGCTTTCGCTGTGCCTCTGTGTGTGCTTCTGTGACTCACCGCTCTGACAAAGGTTTTTCACAGCGGAGGCTGGATTGACTGCTACACTCTCACTCTTAGCTTCATGTAAGCATTCATGCTCCACTTGCTTTACAGTTAATGGATTTTTCACGGGCACTTTTGCTTTCTTGGAGGGATACATACGTTTTGGATTTGAATACTGTTTTCTTTGCATTAGACACTGTATTGCCCCTTGAACGTCCCCTCTTACTACCTCCTCTTTTTCCACCAGTGTTGTCTCCTGTCCTTCATAAAGAGATTTTATGGATGTTTTCACATCTCCTTCAATGCTCCCCCTTCGCTGCATTCTAGGAGAGGTCGTTGGCTCTAGCAAGAGCTGGATAGTGGCTTTAACATCCCCTTGTTCGCTCACTTGATGCTGGTAATTCTTTTTCTCGCTTGATGCCTCATGTAAACTTTGCATGGCAGTGTGGATGTCACCTTTGACTATCTCCTCTTTTTCAACCTCTTTCACAGCTTGCTTTGCCTCCTCCAGGGACTTCAGTGTCCCTTTGATATCACCTGGCACTAAATCTTCAACAGTTGCTTCCGTATTGGTGGTTGCAGATTTCTCCAGTGACTCGAGAGCACCTCTGATGTCTCCCCTGACAATTTCGGGCTTTTCCATTTCTTTGGCTTGATGCTGGGCCTCCTCAAGAGACCTCAAAGTAGTGGTTATGTCTCCCTTCACCACCTCCTCTTTCTCTATTACCACTTTCTGATTCATGGCTTGGGTCAGTGAATCCAGGGCTGCACTAAGGTCACCTTTAACTATGTCCTTTTTCTCTAAGTTTCTGTAGCCAACAGTAGGCTCCGTCATAAAGACTTTAACAGTGCTGTGTACGTCACCAGGAACTATATCGTCCTCTGCCACTGTGCGACCAATCTGCTGCTGATTCTTCCGCAGCAAGATTTTGGTCTCTTCAATGTCACCACCTATGATACGCTCCTTTTCCACCTCTTCCTGAGCTTCATCGGGTTCGAACTGAAGCTGCTTCAGGTAATCCAAGGCTCCCGACTCAATACATGTGGAGTAAAAGCTGACATTACCCCTTTCTGTGTCTCCGACCCTTATCTTTTTAGAATCTTCTCCTCCTGAGTTGGAGAGAAGACGATGAAGGGTTCTGCTTACGTTACCTTGAATGATATCCTCTTTCTCCATGCTAGCCCTCTCCCCTTCATTCAAGAGGGAATAGATAGTCATCCTCACGTCCCCTTTCTCATCTTCTTGAATCAGTATGCCACGCTTGGAGGAGCCCTCGTTCTTGAGCAGATTGTTTATGGCCTCTTGAATGTCACCGCGGATAATTTCCTCTTTCTCAACATTGATTCCCCTTTCCTGGTTGAATAGCTGCTTCACTGTGGTGCTGATGTTTCCCCGCTCCTCCTTGTCAATAGTTATTCCTCTTTCAGTGGTCTCCCTGCTGTTCAGGAGGTTCATCATTATGTTGCTCAGATCCCCTCTGATAATCTCTTCTTTTTGGATTTGTGGAGCCTCCTGGTTCATGAGTTTATACTTCGCCATACGGACATCACCGATCTCATCTGCCTCAATAAGGACACCTTGTGAGTCCACCATTTTCTGACAGTAAAGCTCCTCAAGTGTCTCTTTGATGCTTTTACCTATTATTTCTTTCTTTTCCATGCTGCTTTCGTTGAATTCATGGAATGGAGTGGTTTCAAATAGCCATGTTGTCGTCTTCACATCGGCCTGTGGGATTTCCTCCTTCGTGACAACAAGCTCTGTGCCATCAGTCTCTTTGATACTGTCAAGGGGCTGCTTCTCAAAGAGCCACACAGACTGTTTGACATCCCCTTTCATTACTTCCTCTTTTGTCACTCTCTCCATGCCATCATACTCTGCGCCTTCGCCACGGATCTCATCAATTGTGCGCGTTTCAAACATCCATGTGGCAGATCTGACATCACCTTTTTGGATTTCGCTCACGCTAACAGTTCTGATGTACTTTTGAGACATCTCATCAGTCTCAAAACGCTGCTTGTTTGTCTTCACATCACCACCTTGGATATCTGCAACTGTTTTCGACCTTACTTTTATTTCATCTGTAATTTCATCCAGAGGTTGCGTTTCAAACTTCCACCTTGCAGAGCTAACATCTCCTTTGTTGATGCCTTCCTCAGTCACAGCTTTAATGACATAGACCTCCTCTGAATCTCTAATTGAATCCAGAGGTTTTGTCTCGAACAGCCATCGGGCCCCCACCACATCTCCTCTCATGATTTCTTCCTTGGTAACTGTAGTTACTTCATGGTAATGGCCCTCTTTGTCACAGATGGCATATAGCGGCTGAGTTTCAAACATCATGGTATAATTTTTCACATCTCCCCTCACTATTTCATCTTTAAAGATACTAGTGAGTTTTGAAATATTAGTCTCAGTGGATTCCTCTTTAATTTGATCCAGAGAGTATGTCTCAAAAATGAAGCGGCCTTTGTCAACATCACCCCCCTGAACGTCAGTCACAGTGCGAATTTCCCTCGCCTCTGTGGAATCGTCATGGATGACATCGATTGGCTGATTCTCAAACATCCAGGTACAGTTGACCACATTTCCCCTCTGGATGTCCTCAGCCTGCTGTGTTTTCAACCTCTGCATTGTTTCCTCAGAGGTGGAGCTCATAATGTCAGAGGAGCGATTCTCAAAGATGTACTTCATTCTGGAAACATCGCCTGACTGGATGTTGATTTCCGTAACCCTCCTGAAAGAACTGCTGTCCTCACCTGTGATATTTTCAAGGTTCTCGGTTTCAAAGAGGAAGCGGGCCAGTCGAACGTCTTTTCCTTGGACGTCCTCTTGCTTTACAGTGCAGGTTTTCAGAATGGTCTCAGACTCAGACTCTGTATGATCACGTATGTTGTCAAGTGTCTGGGTCTCAAAGAGCCAAGTGCACGTTTTGACATCCCCTTTTTGCACTTCCTCAACGTCAGCCTCGCTCTTTTCTGCCTTTTCATACAAAACATCCATTGGTTGAGTCTCAAATAGCCACCTACAAGTCTTAACGTCCCCTTTCTCAATTTCAATACATTCCTTAGTTTTATGTTCTTCATCCTCAGAATTACTGAAACATTTAATGGCATCAAGCTGTTGAGTTTCAAACAACCACTTGGCTGTTTTGACATCCCCTGACTCGATCTCCTGTTTGGATATACCTTTTATGATCTGAACCTTATTGATGCTTTCATCAAACTCATCAATAGGACGTGTTTCAAACATCCATCTGCAGCTGCGCACGTCTCCCTTCACAATCTCCTCACGCCTCACGGTCCTCACCTCATGATAATGGCCAGAGCTGTCTTGCATAGCGTACATAGGGGTAGATTCAAAAAGAACTCGGTTGGATTTGACGGATCCACTTGTGACACCTTCAACTTGAATTTTCTGTGTTCCTTCACACTTACTTAAATCCATACATTCAAACCTTTCTTTATAGTTTGTCACATCTCCTTTGTCAAGAGCTTCAACGTTCACAGTTCTTGTGATCTCCTTCTTCTCCTCCCTTATATTCTCCAATGGCTGGCTTTCAAAGACCCACTTCTGATGCCTCACGTCGCCCTTTTCTTCTTCAGATGCAGTCATTTTCTTAAGTTTTCCCACTTCAAGCAGTTCTTTCAGATTTTCCATGGGTACTGTTTCAAACAGATGTTTTGCTAATTGAACATCACCTCCTACAATCTCCTCTGAAGGTAGAGGTCTGGCATTGGTGTTGTCTTTCAGAGTATCCATAGGCTGAGTCTCAAAAACCAGACAGTGCTTCCTCACATCAGCACCAATTATTTCCTCCTTTTGCTTCCTGGAACTCTCCCATTCCTCATCCTTAATAGTGTCAAGAGTCTTTGTCTCAAAAATCCATGTTCCTTTGTTCACGCCACCTTGAATGCTGTCCTCCATGGAAATACCACATATCAGCTTTACCTTCGCAGGGTCTTTGTTTATCATATCCAGGGGCTGTGTTTCAAACATCCAACGTGATGTCTTGACGTCTCCTTTCTCAGTCTCCTCCCTGCGTATGGTGGTGATCTCCAGCATCTCTCCCAAATCTCCCCTGATGACACACATGGGCTGGGTCTCAAACATGCGAGTGGTTGTCTTCACATCCCCTTTGATCTCTTCCAGCTCAGACTTCAGGTTCAGGAAGTGGCTCTCCTCAATGGTTTCTGTTTTACCCAGGGAATCCAAATGCTGTGTCTCAAAAAGATATCTAGCGGTTTTCACATCTCCGCCGCTGATGTCTTTGGTGACGACAACATCTGTCTCCTGCTCATCTTCCTGGTAGATCTTATTCAGACAATCAAGTGGCTGCGTCTCAAATAGCCACGTAGCAGTGCGAACATCTCCTCTCGCGAGATCGGTTGATTTTTGTGACTGCTCAGTTGAATCAGAAGTCTCCGTCCCCAGAGCATCCATGGGCTGAGTCTCAAACATCCAAGCTGTGTATCTGACATCTTTGCCAGCAATGATTTCCTGCTGGGCAATATTCCTCCCCTCGTCCTCATCTGGGGTTTCATCTTTTATTGTATCTAGTGGCTTGTTTTCAAACATCCAGCGCATGGACTGCACTTCGCCTTTAAGGATCTCATCCCATTCCAGGTCCTCTCCATCAAGGCTCGAACACTTACTCGGGCTGTTGCCGTCATTTTCAAACATGTAGCATGCCTGTTGGACATCTCCCATCATTTCCTCGCTTTCCAAGTTCTTCTTTTCTGCTTCAGTAAGCTGACTGAAGAAGTCCGCCTCCAGGTTCTTTCGGACCTCTGGATGGATGTGCTTGTAGAGGCGCTTTAGTTCAGCCATACTCTTGTGTTTAAAGTACTGCTCCTTATTAACAGTGTGCTTATTTTGGGAGGCTGGCTCCTGATGCTGGGAAGAGATGTACTCAGGGATTTCCTGTGATACCTGCAGCAGGTTTGAGGGTGGGGGAGGGAAATGGTCTGTCATCTCATAAGCCACTGACGTGGCAGTGGCAGTCTTTAGGGTGGAGGAGGTGTCATAGCTTGCCATGGCTGAAGCTTTGGAGGACTGATTTACTGGTGCCCATTGAAACTGGTTGAAATCCACATCAACCTATGGTTCATAAGTGGTTTTGGTTAAAAAGAGAGGGACAGTGAGGGTTGTGTTGAAGTTAGAAAATCAAAATAATTTTTCATTTTGTGTCATGAAAAGGACAGAAAAGGACAGCTTTGAAGTTCGGAGTAATTTAGTAAATGAAGTATCTGAACTATCAACCTAAAATAATAATAATTATAAATGTTATTTCTATGATGTGTGCAGCTGAATCAAATTTCCTTTCCAAAGCTAGAAGCAAAAGCACCAAATAACAAACCTAATTTGGATGGAAATGCACAAATGCAGACACATCTCGAGTCTGTCAAACCTAGACATTTTCAGTTATGCTTGTTCCTAATTACTGACTTGATGGAAATATTCACTGAAGATCATTTTAACTGCACACAGTAATGTGAATTCTTGTTTTTGTCTGGGGTTTCCTTTTAACACTGTGAAAAAAAACGTTTCAGACTTTGGCTGTGTAATGACATGAGTCTTTTATCCAATCCAATTTATTCTCCATCAACTCATGGCATGTGCAATTTCCTTTTGATGATTTTATGATGCGGCCTCATCTTTATGCTGATACCTCCATAAAAACCCCAAACTATCATATATTTAGATAAACAGACAGCATCATTACCTTAATTTCCTTGGCTGGTGTAGCTTCCTCAATCGTTTTTTCATACTGCTGCTTCAAAGCCTGAGTGGAAACCTTTGGTAGGTCCTCTCCTCCGACGAGCATAACTGAATTAGACACAAGAAGAAGGCTGCCTCATTAAGTCATTCGCAGTGAGGGAGCTCATGGGGATTGGAAAGAGAAATAAATCATTTCATTAAAAACCTGAGTAGTTTTCATTTTCTGAAACCATGCAGCGGTGATTGCCCAATTTCCACTTTCCAATATTTTACTTTCCTGACTTTGCCCTGATTAGATTTGCTGCTATGCACTGAATAGAAAATCATCTGCAGTAATTTTCATAGCTCATCCCTTATTCAGCAGTAGTGGGAACAATCATTAATATACAGGACACAAGCAGTGCTGTGATAAAAACGTGCAAATTACAATATAAAAGGCATGAGCAGAATAACCTGTTTCATTGTAATGGTTCCCGTAACTGCCGACGACATTGTTATGGTGGACGCTTTCATCATGGATCACCTGTGAAAAGACGGTGGCAAATCATTGGTATACTGGCAACTGCACTGCAGCCTCCAACTGTTTTCAATCAGTGAGAACTTAAAGGCTTAGCATAAGGCTGATTTTTATATAGGGCACATAAAGTACAACAGAAAGTTCTGAAATAACCAAAGAACTCAGACTGGGTTCATTAGCAGCCCGTCAGGGGTATGATGCTACCATACAGCTGGTGACAAATGGTGAGTGTAACAGCCGCTACCTCTTGTTGATTGTGAGAGAGGGTTGTGGTGGGGACGACCTCTCTGGCACTGCTTCTCACTATCACCTCTGAGGAGCTTGACATCTCCTGTCAAACACAGAGAAATGTGGAATGTGGAATCCCTCTCACATTGAGAACACGTACACACAACTCACACAAATCCCCCCACAGAGGAATGCACGTACAGCGCACAAATGGCCACACACACAAGGACAAACACACACATGCCACGGTTCATCACCTCATGACTGCGAGCTGTAAGAAACAGCAGGAGAGTAAGTAATTCTTATATTGTGAAACTTAATAAAACCCCTCTGTGGCCAGTAATAAATGTTTTCCCATTACAGAGCTGCCTTCTAGGGAACTACTAAGTTTGAATTCCACTAAAGAAGTTCAGTGTTGGAGAGAAAAACCAATAGATTACAAAAGCTGTACAAAACTGCATCAGCTATTTCCTCCAGTGAGATTCATGCAATTTGAACGAGATGAAAGAGAAATATAATATTTGAGCTCGTATCCTCTGCTGTTAACATGAAAGATACATGGAGGGTGGGGGGTGTTCTGCACTTCTGAAACCACTTATGTCAGAATAATAATATCTTTCCTGATGTACAACCAGTTTTAAAAGAGAGCTTGCATATTACACCTGTGGAGAAAACTTGAGCGGAAAGCGGATGGCTGTTGCAGCACAGAAGCAATAACTCGATCAAACAGACACTTCCCCTCACAAACCCCTGTGTAAAATTTAGCATTCAGCAAGGTCCTTGTGCACTCGATGAATCCACTCTGCTTCCCGCCTGAATGAGCAGATGGAGAGAATGCATGGCGGGGCGGAATTGACCTTGCTTCACTGAGATCCGGTCCCGTCCCAGGCTGCTAACGTGTTCTGGCATTTTCCTCACGCACTGGATGACAGTGCCACATACTGTAGATGAGCAAAGTTCAGGGTGCCTTCTTTGATTGGACCTAAAAGAACACCTCAGAGGCACAGCCATAGCAGCCAAGTTGTTTTTCCATTAAAGAGCTACAGTAGAATTTAAATCATTCAGTGGCATTCATATGTTTCTCACTTCTACAAAGAGCTTGTGAGTCAAAAGCACAGCAGTACTCTGTCTTCCAAGTTTGGTTGACTTTATATATGGTATGGTCCTTTAGCTTAGCAATTAGCTTAGCTTCCACAGAATCCTGAGCGGAGCAAGAGCCTTATCCACGGCATAACTCTTGGAAAGAACGCGTATAAGCATATTTCTCAAAATGTCAAGCTATTCCTTTAAAATGTTCTCACCTCTTCATGTGACTAACATGTACAAATACATACATAATCTACCATTCCAGCTATTGTCACATACATCAATCTACTATGTGCTATAGAAATATACATCGCTTCATGCGCATTGCAGAAGATTTCATCAGTGACCATGATCATATTCTCACCTGGAGAGATCTCTGCTCGAAATGGATCTGGGTGACGCTGGACTGAGAGGACGAAGAGGCAAACTCCTGCTCAAACTGTCTCTTCACACTGGCCAGGCCACCAGGAAGCGAGCAAGCCTCTGACTCATCCATTATCTATTAGCAGAAAACAGATAACATAAAATACACCTGGAAAACCATTTGTATACCTATTATAGATTAAACACGCTGCAAACCTACAGTTTACATTAGATTTAGCAGAATGGATTTGACCTTGGTGAACCAGTGTCTGCTCTTATTGATTGTGAATATGTTATACATTCACTTATGCTAAAGTTAATGAAAAGGCATTGTGATGCTTTTAGGAGCATCAGCAGTGTTGGTGTTATTTTAAACATGACATGAATGCTGTAATTGTAAGAGATAAGATGGTTAATGTACGAACGTGTGACAAGCAGAAAGGTAATGTGCTGCTAATACTTTTAATAATACTGAGACAACAAGTTGAATGCAAAAAGGACAAAGTTACATCTTTGTGATACAACTAGCTGAAAAGAAATAAAACCTAAATTAAAGTACCTGAGTCGGTTTTTTGTGTTTATTTCTGGCAGAAATATCAGAAATAGCAAAGATGACAGGCGCCCAATTTTAATGGATTTACTTTTTCCATATCTATGCTGCAACAGAGAGTGAAACATCAATAGAAAATGTAGTCTTTCAGATTAGTCAGTTTAATGGAAGAAAAAAAGCTTTTCAATACTTTTTATTGAGCTACGGGAGGATTTTTTCTTTAAAACTGGAAAATTCAAAAGCCTGGTTTCTTTGCAAAGAGGAAGAGGAGGAGGAGGAGAGAAAGACTTTCTAAATCTCATCAGTAAGGAGAATGCAATCCTCACCGTACGAGATCTGGGCAAGAATGCACACTATTTGATACAATAATCTCCTTTTGGGATTGTCAATTACTTTCCTAATAAAACATTTATATGTAGGCTTCTACATATATAGCTTCTTGGAAACTGCAATATGCTGTATATGAGAGTTTCCAAGCTTGCTTCTATATGTGTGTGTGTGTGTGTGAGAGAGAGAGTTTATGATGAACACACGCACCCGCCCCCTTTTCTTTTGTAATGCAAATGAGGAGTACAATGCAATTTGCAAGTGACTGCAGAGGAGTTTAGGTCAGTGACATTTTATGGCAGAGCACCATGTTATCAATATTTTACTACTTCAGGAGACAATAGCGCCATATGACATGACAAAGGACACAAAAATGATAAAAACTGAACTCAAAGACAACATGTGGAGCAGCATGGCTGGATGAAGGATAGTGAGGAGCTGATGTAGTTTACTTTTGGATGTAGTAGAGATGGTAGAAAGGCAACAGCGTCACAGCAGGTTTGGCTCGTCATATGAATCAAATACAGGAGACACTCTGTAGCTTTTTACCTGCAGGGCTCTGCACAGAGACTACCCAGAGTAACAGAAGACGCTGGAGCACACAGGCTTTATATGAAGGATCTAGTGTCAGATATTGTTTTCTGAAGAGTGATCTGGCGCAAATACATCTATCTATCTGTCTGTCTGTCTGTCTGTCCATCTATCTATCATAAATTTGCACCGCTGCCTGTTTGAATAGTTTTGATGCAAAATATTATTTTAAATAATATTAGTATTTTGCATTTTCATGTCATTTATTCGTCACATTCCCGATGTGTAAAGGCCTTTACCTGTGAATATTGTATTGCAAGAGCAGGCAGTAAGGTGGTGCAGTGGTTAGCACTGTTGCCTCACAGCAAGAGTGTTCTGGGTTTGAATCCAAAGACATACAGGTTAGGTTAACTGACAGTCTAAATGGCCTGTAGGTGTGACTGTGAGCATGAATGGTCTGTCCCTATGTGACTGGCGACTGGTGTGATTGACTGGCGACCTGTCCACGGTGTACCCCACCTCAGCTTAATATCAGCTGGGATCCAGCCCCCCGCAACCCTCTAAGGATAAGCAGTTATAAATAATGGATGGATGGAAGAGCAGATTGTGTGAAATATGATCAGTATCAACGTTTTGTGACTTTGCAGCAACATCATTCCCTCATTATGTTGATAGAAAATTAGGGTGGAATTACATTTTGTACAAAATTAAAATGTATATATGTATGTATGTATGTATGTACAGTAATTTATAGGAGACAGGGCTGATAGACTGGACTGAAAGGTGTCCATTAAGAGTTTTGCTATCTTTAAACACCTTGTCACTTGTGTGTGGACACGCAGACAACAGCTGCAAAGGTTTAGCAGAGAAACAAGATTCCTAAGCAGATTCCCTCTGGCAACACACACACACACACACACACACACACACACACAGACGTCCACGTTCAGCTGTCAGTAGTTTTGGTTGGGGCGATTGCCACACCGACAACCACTGAAGTGCAAAAGAGGATCATTCAGTGCTGTTTGAAGCTGCTGTTTGGGAACAGCTATGCTCATCTACTGGTTTTGTTAAACTGTTGATAAAAGAACACAGAAGATTTATTGAATTTGTCCCATGGTTGTTATTTTAAGGATAATTACGTGTTACAGCCATTTATAAACAGCAACAAGCCACTGGAGGCAGCGCTTTGCTGTGATGTTAGTGCAGCTAGAAAAGCACTCTGTGCTATGTTAACAACACCTCTCATCTGTTCTGAAATGGCTGCTAAGCTTGGCCTCAAGTGGCTCGTTGCCATGCAGACCTGTGACCAGCTAACAGTTAATGCGTTCACTGAAAGTCACCACTCATACTGGGAAGATTAAGTAATGCTGCATAGTGTGCATAGGACAAGATTCACTTATTATTACTGTTAATTAGCTTTTGAAAATTTAAAGTCTTTATCTAAGGACATTTATTTTTTATTCTATTTGATTTCTATTTCTATTAGTATTTTTTATCGCCACTGTTTTATAATTACTGTAAAACAAAGCCTCCTGTGCCTCCTTACAGACAGCAAGCATACAACTGTTCTGTCTCGTCATGTTCAAAGACTCCAGGAGGTGGCAGGTCGTCCTCTGTAAGCACACCACAGTGTGGCCTGATGGATGACATGCTGGACGTTGATTATTTATCAGCCAACAGACCAACAGATTCAAGGACTGGACGTGAAGCTTGGATTACTGTATTTAACCCTAAAGCTATGATGATTGATGTTTGATCAAAAACCAGGGGCTCCACTGATATATAAAGCTTAGAGAGCAGAAAGAGTAGAGTTAGTCCAAAAACAAAAAAAAAAGGACACAGTTTAAAGCTTTTGGTTTTACTTTCAAACTATCATCAGGAGCAGATAAAAAGTGAGTGTACCTTTAAACTGTAGCAAATGTGTTATTTGTACAAAGCGATGTGCATATGACATTAGTAGATTATAACAGTTCACAATCTTGCTATATTTTAGTTTGGGTAAATAACCCAGCAGTAATATAAATGGTAACACTAACAAACTAATTGTTTTCCACATATAAGCACTTTGTAAGTATTGTGTTGATACTATTGTAGGAGCCATTCACTGAGTTTATCATATATGTTTTATTTACATTTATGTTATACTATGTCTTGAGATTTTTGGTAAAACGCGTTTCACTAGATTATTTCTGTAAGAAGATACAGAAAGCCCACTTTCGCAGGAAGCCACTGCGAGAACCACAAAGGTGAAGATGTGAAAAACAGCAGGTTGTTGCTGCTCTTCTGTGTTGCATCTTTTTAATTGGTCTCTCTCTCTAGTGTCTCTCCCTCTGTGTATCCGACAAAACAGTGCTGTAGATTGAACACCTGTTCTTCTCAGATGTTACATTTGAGTGCAGCTGATATTTGTTTAAATTACCTCCTCCCATATTTTGTGCCTCTTAACAAGAACACCTTAAAATACATATTATATGAGACCAAACACACGATTTTCAGCTGTGCTGCTTTTATTCCATTTTACCTGCACAAATCCTCTGTGTGGTCCTTTAGAAAATAAGAATAACAAACTCTTATGGGCCTATAAAAAAGGGCCACAAATCCTTAGTAAATCTCCCCCTTAGTGAATACGCAAGACGACCTAACAGTGCTGTGTATGAACATTTCACATTGTCACTGCCCGATCCGTACCGGAAACCAGATTTGTTCTGCCCATGTGCGAAAATGCAGCTACTTCCTGTCACCGCTTTTTTGTTCTTAAATGCAGAAATTAAAAGCTTCAACTGAAGAACTTTATGTTGATAAGTGTAACGTATCTTTAGAAATACAAAATTGAAAAAAAAGTTAAAAAGAATATGTATTTAGTAAGGAAAATGTAATCAATCAATCAATAATGTTACTTTTGGTGTTACTAGTTTTTAAATCAATTTTTTTAATTTAATAATAAGTAATAATAAGTTTAATAGGTTTTTCTTGTTTTTGTAAAGCATGTTTAATATATGGTGCTAATGAAATAGAAGATCAAATTTTTTCTTATTAAAGTTCAATTTATTTAATTTCTGCATTTATGAAAAAAAAAGTGGTGATAGGAAGTAGCCACATTTTTGCACATACGCAGAACAAATCGGGTTTCCGGTACGGATTGGGCAGTGACACACAGCAGGAAATGAACTCAAACATCTAACTGATATGATGCAACTTCCTGTTCAATCAGACGTGACACCTGGAACAAAGTTGGAGACAAATTAGGAAAAAGACATTCATCTATGGACGATACACGAAAACAGAAGAAGATTTAATCAAAGTAAATACTGGGACATCCTACTTCTTAAAAAAGCTCAGTTGGATGAGTTTGTCAGAGTTTTCCAATCAGCCATAATATAAAGAGAGGCCTGAAACAGACAACATCTGTATGCATCTGTGATATTTCCATTACGTTGTTATGTACTGCAGTTCATTTACCAGGAAAGAACAGACATTTTCCAGTAGGTATAGGGCTTTATTTTAGATACTGAGCTGACTTGTTGTAATGGCCTTGGCTGACTAACTGCTCACACAGTTGAATTATTGGGTTTATAAAGTGCATGCAGGCTCTTCAAAGCCGCTGAGGCTTTTTGGTCTGTGTTGACTAATGACTCAGGGATATTCAGAAATGTTTTTTTGTGTTTAATCAAAGGAGGAATATGGTGTGAAGGCCTGCTGATGTGCTGCCTGCGTGTGTTCTTCTCAATTTGCTGCAAAATACACATTTTTGTTCTCTACAGATGCAGTTAAAATGACTCTGCCATGGTTATTAAAGGGTTTGTGCGCTACCTCTTTGTAACAAGATGTGTGTGTGTGTGTGTGTGTGTGTGTGTGTGTGTGTGTGTGTAGCTATCCCTGCCTTTGTGTTGCCAGTGCATACATATGCCTGAGGGAAGTCAACAATTTCACATTTTGATTCTGACTTTGACACAAAAAAATCAGTGTGTACAATATAATCAACTGTCTAAATAGTAATTCATATAAAGGTCATCTGATAATAAAAACACTGTTTTGAAAATTACATTTTACATTTAATATTGAAATGACATTAAGCAAAAGTACACTGCTGTGGATTTATAGTGGTAGTAGTAGTATTTTTCATTAAATAATGATGAATACTCAGATCCTTGACTTAAGTAAAAGTACCAATATAACAATGTAAAAATACTCCATTACAAGCTAAAAAGTCCTGCATTTAAAACCCTGCTGAAGTAAAAGTATTCTCAGCTAAATGTACTTAAAGTATCAAAAGTAAAAGTACTGGTTCTGTAGAAAAATGGCCACTGTGGGTGAAAGATTTATTATATATGACATCATTAGATATACCATTAGGTAGTTTAGTCCACTAGGTCCCAACCTAGGGGTCGGGCCCCTCCAGTGGGTCACAAGATAAATCGTGAGATGATTAATGAGAATAGAAAAAAGAAAAACAAAATTCTACTACACAAATTTGTATTAATTTTTTGGACTTTTCTCTAATCTTTGCTTTTTGTGAAATAATGGATCATTTCACTTCTATGAGCATATAGAGCTAGAGCTTAGTGGGGAAATCTTTGGTGGAACTGTGAAACGTGACAAGGGACCTCAACTAGACACACTGTAAGAGTTCACATGCCAAAAAGGTTGGAAACCGCTGGTTTAATCTTTTCATAAGCTTGTCATATGTTTTTTTACATCAAATCTCCATCTGAATAAACTGAACTAGTAAATACAGTGGAGTTACAGGAAAATATTTCCCTCTGAAATGTAGTGGAGTAGAAGTATAAAGTTTGTTAGTTAGTTAGTTTTTATTTCTGTGTTGTGCCAAACATGTGGGATCTGGGATTACAGGACACCACTAAAAAACATGCATCTTCCAGTAATACATATACAAAAAAAAAAAAATACAAAAAAAAAAAGGACTTTCACTTTCAAATAACATATTTATGTGGAAAAATTCCAAATTAACTGTGCACTGAAAAAAATGCTACAAGCCTAAAGTTGATCCTGATAAACACTGTCTCCAAGTAACTGGCTTATCTAAATGTTTCTTAGGTGAGCAGCCAACACAGTCTTTGTACATCGTCCACACTTACAGAATCATCTTCTGCTTTTAGCTTTACTAAACAAAGTGTTGCACCGTTTCCAGTAAAAAGGACAATAGAAAATAAAATGAAAACAAAAGCGCTTTTCTTCTTTCAGATCGACAAAGCGTCAAGTTTAAACATTAAGTTGTTAATTACCAGATCTCAGCATAAAGACTCAAGTAAAGTACAAGTGCCTCAAATTTGTACTGAAATATATTACTTTAGTAAATGTAATTAGTTACTTTCCACCACTGGTAAAAACTTCTGAACTACTGAACTGGCTCAATTTTCTGAATTCAGGCTTGTGATTTTCTGAATGTATGTTTAGAAATGAATAATGTGTCATGCTGAAACAGTAGCCCTGTACAATATGACTGAGTCCCATTCACACTCAGAGCTTTAGCTTTCCTGTCCAGTACTGAGCCTTATGACAAATAAATCCTACCATCCCACCAGAGCCCTGGGACACCCATCACCCCCCGCCCCCCCTCTCCTGTTCAACAAAGCAGCCTACAAGCAGGACAGTGTTCAGTGACAGCAGATTTATACTTTGGGGACAATTCAATGAGAGAAATTGAATCATAAATATTAGCAGTGTTACACTGTGAATTAAACAACTGAATCCAAACATTTCTCAGTTTGTGTACTGTATGTGACTGTCTGCCGTCTCCCTGGCTGCCTGCATATCCTCACTGCCATCTCTCGTTACATCCACGTGGAAGTATAGTCTTACCGCAGCAGACGAGGATCCGCTGGCTTCTTTCTTGGACACAGCGGCCTGATACATCGCCAGCCGCTCTTTCACAGACACGGGCTCTGCCTCCTGGTCCTCGGCGCTCAGGGCCCTGTCCTCGGGATGTCCTGACCTGGATCTACCTGCACTGCCTGCAGCTACACATACACATACGCACACAAACACAAAGTTTGATTACCCTGTAAGATGTGAATGCATGCAAACCAAACTCAACTTTATGTATTGGTTAGATATATCTCCTCAAGAGGTGTGCTGGTGTATATCATTACTCTTTTGGCAAGTCAATGAAGACTGAGACAGCAAGAGCTTGACCTTTTCTAGTTGGACTAAGGTCATTATACTGGAACAGGCTGAGGTGACCGTTTCAACCAGAATCAATGGAATTAGCTATTTTAGCTATTTTAGAGAGAACAGCAGTTTCTAAAATGTTATAACCACACTGTAGTTTCCTAAATTACATGGAAAGGAAATAAACACATGTATACACTAAATGTACCCAGGAGGTGTCTTTTGACATCTAAAATATTAAAGCGACCCTAAAGCCCTAACCCCAACCCACCCTGAGGTTGATATCTGCATAGCTCCAGATACCGTAGATATTTTAAAACATCCCATGACAAATGTTGACACAAAACCGAAGCAGAATACTCATCAATCACAAAGCACTATTTTATCATACCTCATATTGCTCAGCACATCCCTGCAGATAGACAATTAGAGAACACCACTGATTTTACATTTGACTTTTCTGCGCTACAAAGCATCATTAGGCAACAGAGAAGGCTCCATTAAGGCTCAGCTTACACCCACACTGGACCTTTCAGCTCTTGGCATGTTCTCTCTCTCCGGGCAACAACACCGTGGGATGAAAGGATATCCTAAATAGAAATTATTCTCTCTCATTATGTGCTCACACCGCAACCTTTTGACATTTTGAAATCCTCCTTCTTGTTGTGTTTTCGCACGAGGCACTTCCATATTTTCTCCATGTGTGTACTAGTATAACTTTGGCTCAAAGTAGAGGTCAGTATGAGTTCTACTTCAAAACTGATGTTTATTTGAAACGTCTGATAGAAGTGAAGGTGCCCTTGGTGCTGTAGTAGTATAGAGATTAGTAACAGATTCAGTGCTTAGTGGTATAGTACATACCGTTCATGCTTGGCTGTGCAAAGCAAGCTATCTTAACGCTTCTCTGAGCCCACTTATAGTATATCTATGACTACACTGGCTTGATATAGCCCACTCCTGGTATCCATATCATCAAAATGAAAAAATCACCACTGGTTTGATCTGTGTATCTGGTAGGTAAAGCTGCATGGTTATCCACATAAATCCAGCCTAGAAAATCTAGAAAATGGTGAAAGTTGATTCCAATGGAATTCATGCAGACCGGATTAGTGGATTTGGTCGTGTGACTTTATTTAACCTGCTCTGTCGTAGCATCAACTGCTCCACAAAGAGGAATGGATTACAGCCAGTTATCACATAGAAGTTGATGGTACAAGTACTTCTTTGGAATAAAGTGTGTGAATTTAGCGCATTAGCTCCTTGTGAGAACCTTTTTATTCTTCTTCAAATTAAATGATGTACAATCCCGAGAACAAAATGCAGAGAAAATAAAAAGAAGCGTGTGGATAGTGTGTTAGTGGTTAGCTCCCCAGCTACAGTTGTTTACCAGTCACCAAGCTTCTACAACATAATATGTTGTAACAATGCTCGGATGAATTTTGTTGTGCCACTTACTCATGTGGGCCTCAATACAGACGCCATGTGACAAGAGCATGCTCTCCTCATACCACCAATTTTATCTTTCTGCTACGTCCGGCATGTTAGTGTAACCAATAACCTGTCAGGGAGATAGGCTGCCCGAAAATAAACTTTTACCCGCAACATCCTATAAATATGGGTCAGAAATCCTACACCTGAGGCTGCGGTGTAACCTAATACCAGCTCGATGACAGAAACACAAGGATAATGCCCTCATTTATCACCCGAGATAAATGTTCTCATGGTCAGGAGCTGTCAGAGAGGCAGATACGTGGGGGTTTTGATGCTTTAGAGCGGTGACAACAGCGCTCTGGCTTCCGAGAAGGGTATGCCGTATGCAAAGCTGCCATAGCATGGAGGTGAGGTAAACGGGGCTCCGGAGGAGGGGGGGCAGAGGCTGACTGGAGAAAGAATAAACCCAGCCTTTTTATAAACCGGCTCTGTCTGCAGCGTCATGTTCCCCTGTGACAGGGGGATTTATGGAGTGGAAGTGCGTGTGAGATAGAAATAAAAGGAAAGAAAACAAAGTAGAGGCAAAATTGAATAACTTCTAATGAGATTAAATGTTTTGAAAGATTTGAAAGTTGTTTCACCATCTCCCTATGCTGTCACTAATTAGTACTGGCACCAACAGATGTTTAATTAGCATTAATAACACTGTCTCATTGCTTAAGATGCCCCACTATAATGAGGGCTAAGTCTCTGTTTACAGTGTGGTACTGATAGAAGATCAGAAAACACTTTTCCACAGGCTTACACTTATAACGTGTCATTTCATTTCCATCTTTTGATGGAGAGCATATTGGACAGCTTAGAGGCATATTTACCACCACACTGACTATTATTGTCTTCTTCTCACAGTATTAGCTTCTTATCTCTTCAATGCCACAGCGGCAGGACAAGTCATGGCACCGGGCGGGGGGTAATGGAAGTGGGAGAGGCGGGAAAAGTTAACAGGGGGCTGCTGCCGGTATGTACGACTCAGTGGCTATATCGGGCCGAGCCGAGGGCCATTGACCTCCCTGTCACTGCCTCTTCGCCGCCGCCTACACTAAAGCGATCAGAGGTGAGGTGCTGCACCACCGGCCAGCAATAAGTGAGGAGGTGAAGGGCGGCGTGGGGTGTTAGGGCAAGAGACAACAAAGGAGAATGTGCCCAGGAAAAAAGGGAGAAAAAGAACAAGAGAGTCATTTTCAGAGTTTAAGGGTGCAAGAGAAGGCAGCATGGCTTTGTAGCTGAAAGCTAAATCAAGACCCATAGATCTGTGTCAAGCAGAGGCCGTCTGCTAATCACAGAGGTGTCACCCCCTTCTCTGCCCTCTCCTCACAACAGAAGCCTTAAGCAACCCAATTTTCTGTTCATTACTTACTGACCAAAGCTTTTGGCTGGCAAGGTTTGACAGGAAAGCCAAATTGAGCTACACTAATTGAAATGTCAGCCATGGACGAAACCGACGAAAGCAAAACAGGCACAATAATTGAGCTGTCAAATCTATCAAAATAACTTCTTCTCGTGGAGACTGGATTGCCCTCGGGTGCTTCCTTATGCTAGCCTAAGCATTTTGTCTCCGATTTGCTATGCTTTCAGAATATTCCAGATCAGATTGCTGCTGGTTATGTCTGGTGGAAGGAAACAGGAAGGGCCCATGCATGTTTTATGACAATGCACAAATCCTAGTGGAATCACGGATACGCACTGCAATATCACTTCTCATTCTTTATGAAGCTCCAGCACCTGATATTCCAACATAATTCAGTCCCTCCGCTTCATCTTATTTATGATTTTACACCAAAGATTCCTCATGTCTGCGCAGCCTAGGCATATCAAACCAATTCATTATCAGCTAAAATGTCTTGTACCATTTCTAATCTGTCTCCTTCCACTTGTGCTTCGGTGGAGTAGAGCTGTGCTGACAGTGGGGCTCATGTTGATACAAGAGTCAGCCTTGAAACGCTGATAGTTCACATACATTGCTTACCTTCTTTAACTGTGTAGGTTTCTCTTTACGTCAAACAACAGTAGAATCCAACAGAATAGAAAAGGGCCTCGGATCTCCAGTAAATAAAAATGGACTTAGTCGCCCAGCCTTAACTCAATGCAGAAAGCAAATCCTGGGCAGAGACTGACAGTGAGGCTTGGAGACCAGCTCCAGCAGTGCGCTCCACAGCTCAATGAGGTCCAGGCATCTAGTGACAGCTGATTTTATTTTAGAAGTCCCCCTTCGTAAAAATAGGATGGACTTGGGGGAGAGGGTAGGTGGATGTGGGTCGGCTTTTTTTTAGTATCGAGGTACCCAACATGCCCTTAATCTTATGTCACAGTAGTCTTATGGACACAGACGTCCCACACTGTGAGCTGGAAAGCAGACACATTTGGCATTTGAAATCACGGCTTGTTAGCATGGTAAATATCATGGCATTTTATGATTCAGCACAGACAGTGGAGATATATTTCATACACATTGCTTCATAGACAAATGAAGACAAACATTGGGAAAGTGAAGTGAGAGGGCGTATATCATTCTATGACATGTTAACAACAAAAGAAAAAAGATATGATGCACAGATTCTCTTTAAAGAACAGTTCTACATATTGGGAAATATGCTTATTCGCTTTCTTGCAAAGAGTTAGATGATCTCATGTCTGCATGCTAAATATAGAGACGGAGCCAGGAAGCGATTAGTCTAGCTTAGCATAAAGACTGGAAGCAAAGTCTGGCTTTGTGCAAAAAGTACACCCAACAACACCTCTAAAGCTCACAAAATAAATCTCATTTGTTTAATCAGTACACAAACAGAAATGTACAAACAACAAGTTGGTTTCACAGGAAATTACATGCTCGAGCTATTTCACTCTGCATATGTTCAATGTGGCGAATGATTTGAAACATTCTGCCAAGAGGAGTTGAGTGTACCTGTAGGTGAAACCTTTGCACCCTCTAAAAACCCATCTTGTACACTCTGTGCCTGCCGTCATTGCCAGAATTGAGCTAGAAACCTTTACCGATCAAGACACACTCAAGGAGGTAATTGGTGGAAGATAGAAAATCATAGTTATACTTTTCTTTTTGGTGTCTATCTGTCTGTCTTTCTTTCTTTCCTTCTTGCTTCTTTCTTTCTTGGACATACATCCTCTTTTAAACCGCTAACCTTATGTTTGTGTCTGATCAGCCCGAGGCATTTCATTCACTCTTTTTCAAGCACCATCCAAGAGAGAATCTAGCTTATATAACCCTGCAGGAATAATTTACGTCTATTCCCTCCACACTATTTGCTGTGATCATGACCTCATATATGAAACACAAGTGTTTTCCAGGAGCCCACACCATGAGGTGCTGTTGGCAGTGCATCGACTAGAGAAAAGTGTGGTTATCAGGCTTGTGGAGAAGCTGCACTCTGCTGATAATCCCACTGAAATTGCACATGGATTTCCTGTTCCTAAAGTGGAAAATAAACATACTCCTGTAGAATACCTAATGAAGGGGCCTGAGAATATCCCCAAACTGAAGTCCAGAGTAAGTCCACATTCAGGTGAGCTTTAAACTAAATTAACTTTCAGAATGAGTTGAATGGGATTAGTAACTTTTATTTGTTAAAGTAAGTTTGCAATAAAGAGATTTACCATGAGTTATATATATACTGTATCTGGGTTAAATAGGGATGTGCTAATCAATGCTAATGACTCAAGAAGTATTTCACCTGTTTTTGTCTGTGAGAACACAATGTCAAGACGTTCCCAATCCCTAACTATTTCATTTTCAGCTGATCAGGGCTGGAGAATGGTGCTACCACTGAGTAGACAAGGTCATAGGTTATTTTATTCCTAACAAACCAGATTTGAAATGGAGGAAGTGCTGGTCATCCACCATTAGTCAAAGTGAAACCAAAGATACTAATAATTTAATCATATTAATACACACTCACACTATAAGAATTTATTTATACTTTACTTATACATATTTGCTCGGGAAGGTTAAGTTTAAAAGTCAAGGATTTCAGAGAATAACCACTTTACACAATTCCATGCATAATAAACCTACACGGCATATAGTGAATTGTATTGATTCACCCGGAGTAACCACAAACCAACCTCACATCAATACACAATATAGTCAAAAACCTCAATCATGTCTTTTTTTGTGTGCCCCGTAATAGCCACTAAAGGGATCAAATATGAAATTGACAGGAAGAAAATCTTTGCTTTTCCTAACGATATTATTATAAAGACATCATCATTTGGCAGGCAAATCTGGGAGGAGATTAATTAAAACAAAAACAGTCTTTTGGCAAATCCAGTTCCAATTGGCAGCATTTGCACACTTTGAACAAATTCTCCTGGGACAAGTGTGTCTGACAAGTTTACAGACCAATACAAATATATATACACAACACAACTTTTAAATAATATAATAAAACACAATCCTATGATCCTACTAATTCCCATTGTTGTGTGTGCCATAATGCCACAGTTGCATGGTGGTGATTTTGGTGTAATACGAGGGGAAACAAGTAAACAAGGGTGTTTAGAAAAAGGAGCAGCATGGAGATTTAGAGGTGAGCTTTGCATCTGTTTTTAAAGTGCAGTTTCTCCGCCGCCGTGCTTTATTTAAACACTGCAGCTTTGCAGAGAG
Organism: Macquaria australasica; assembly: GCA_005408345.1. Lineage (NCBI taxonomy): Eukaryota > Metazoa > Chordata > Actinopteri > Centrarchiformes > Percichthyidae > Macquaria > Macquaria australasica. The sequence goes on along the minus strand of SEMN01000098.1, from coordinate 797,730 downwards.
CAGCTCCTGTAGCCCCCCTGTCAACACCGTCAGTCATTTGACCTGGCAGATTATGCGGCGTTTGCATGACAACTTGTCAGCAAAGACAAAAGCCGTCGCTCAGACGGGACAACAAGAACGCACAGGATCGTCAAGAAGCTCCAATTTTAGACCCAGCACGGAGATTTAGAGAAGCGCAGGGCGACACGCAAGCCTGACTGAACACAGGTGAATATGTTGAGTGTGAGCATGCATGGTTGAATTTATGAGTGTGTGTGTGGGCATGTGTGTGTTTAACACCTCGATACCACTTTGAGGCCTGTCAACACTTTCACCTTTTTAGATTCTCACTCTCTACAATCACCAACTCTCTCTTGGTCTTTTGTTTTCAATTTCCATTTGTAATCGAGGACATAGAAAAAGACAACAGTGGGTTATATAAGAAAACAATTAACAACAATGTACATTAAAGTGGCTATACTCAATATTTTTCATAAAAACAATGGATCACATGACTACTTGTATGTGAAAGTTGTGAAAAAACCCCACAGATAATAATCACCCAACTGCAGTTCCCCTCAGTTCTACAGAGCTTTTTAGCGTCTTCCATTGTTTTGGTTTTATGGCCCACAATTTTAATGTTTTGGTTCAGTCTCACTGCTCTCGTCAGCAGCCAGCCTTTTTTTCTGTGAAAAAAACTCGAAAAAACAACAACTGTACACTACCTGTCCAGCACCAAACAGCAGACAGACAAAGTTAGTGAACATAGTGGAGCATTTAGCAGCTAAAGAGCCAGATATTTTTCTCAGAAGTTGGTGGAGACCAAAAACAGAGCTAAAAGAGAATGAATATTAGACTTACATTCATCAGAAACACAACTCCAAAGAAATGCTAATGTTGCTCTGTATCTGCTTGTTGTGTAAATTGACAACTGTTTGCTAACATGTTAGCCATATTAACTTAACAGTTGATAATATGCTAATGTAGCCAAAAAATCTGTTATTGCAGCTTTAAAGAAAATTATTATCTCGTGTACCCTATCTTCAAGTGTTAAGTTCTTAAGATGTACATCCAGTTTTATTTTACGAATACAGTCAGGTCAGAAGCTCCATATGTTCATCTTATACATTACATGTGTTATGTATATGTCATTAAAACAAATGTATGTTGACAGGTTATTTGTACAGAGGAAGTGTATCTTTGTTTCAATGTCCAGGTGTCAGTGGTTATAGATATGTTCCCCTGCTGCTTTCCATGATTCTATATAGAGACCTCTTTCAAGGGGCACCCTGGTGGCTTAGGGGTTAAAGCACTGACCATGAACTGCAACGTTCCCGGTTTGTGACCTTTGTTGCATTTAATTCCCCATCTCTCTCTCTCTTCTCTCAATTTCTGTCATCTCTCCATTGTCACTTTCCAATAAAGGCATAAAAATGCCCCAAAAATAATAAAAAATAGACCTCTTTCAATCTCCAGTTCATGGACGATCACTTTGTATTTAGCTGTAAGATTTTGCTTTCATTCAGATTCTATATTTTTAGATGTTCTACCAAATTGAGTTTCTAGGGATGGCAGTTTTGTTCGGTTGGTTCACCATTTGGTCCACACAGAAATATCTCAACAACTATTAAATGGATTGCCATGAAACTGGGTACAAACATTCATGGTCCCCAAAGGGGGAATCCTAATGACTTTCGTGATCCCCTAACTTTTCCTCTAGCACCACCATGAGGTTGATATTTTTGGTTTTGAGTGAAATGTCTTGACAACTATTGGATGGATTGCCATGAAGTTTGGTACAGACATTCCCTTCATGATGAATTGTAATAAAGTTGGTGATCCTCTGTCAAAGCAGGGAAAACACAGTAAGTAATAAGATTAATGATGGCTCCATTCCATTAAGTGTCCCAGTAAGCCATCTCATTGAGGGAGCATACACAATACCGGAGCCCTGGAACTGGCTCTTCTAGATGGAATGCTGTGAAAAGGGTTTATTTCCATCAGCCTCAGCTGTAATTTGTGTTTAGTGCTAATTAGCTAATGTTAGCATTGTCATTTTGAGCATATTAGAATGCTAAAGCTAGCATTTAGCTCCACTGTGCCTAAGTACAACCTCACAGAGATGCTAGCACGGCTGTAGACATGTAGGGGGACCATGTTCTGCTCTACATGCACTATTTGGAGTATTTTGACAAACTTTTAATATAGTTTTACAGAATTCAAGTTTTTCTGGGGGTGTTTTATCAAATTTTTTGACTATTAGAATCTTTCACTTTTTTCACATCCACAAAAGTAACTCACTCCATGCTGACCATGCTGGGAACCTGCATCCTTGAGTTTATTTGTGATCCGCAGACTAAAAAAAAAAGTATTGTACCATGCACTGTAACCTCCATCTGTGTGTACACCGCTATCAGCGTCAGTGGAAAACAAACTGGAGGTAGCCACCACAGCGTTGCTATCACAGTAATGGAAACACAGTATCTAGCGGGCCCCCAGCTTCCCATTATAAATCTGCCAGGGAGGCAGCCTTATCTGGCAATAAACTATCTAGTTTTCAAAAGCTGCTTTCTGCCAAATGTTTATCTTATAGAACAAATGGGACACCACATTGCATTAACCACCCCGCAGCCTCGGTTGTTTGTTTGAGACTATTGTAACCATGATGCAATCAGAGAGCTAGGCCTCCTGTCATATGTTATAACATGTTGCATCAAAGCTTTCTGGAAAGTAACTTTTATAACAAGAAAATACTCACAAAGAGTGGTGTCCTTAGGTGAGGCCATGGTCTGATCTGCTGATGGGTCAGCCTGTGTGAGACTACTGGACGTTGCTCTTTTGGACGGAGAGGTGTGGACGGTTGTCACTTCCTGGTTGAGAGAAAGAGAGAGAGAGCTATCAGAGAAAACACCTGTGCTTTTTCAACCGGGAGAGCGAGAGGTGACGCTACGGGTCATCAAAACCAGCTGGCTGTGCCCAAATCGCCTGTACACCCCCTGACATATACACACATGTACGCACACCCTCTCACACACAGAAGAACAGAGGATACACATACCACACATACCTTAAGTATGAAAAATGATACAGTCAAGCGTCTGGTGACATTTAAGCTCTGGTGAAACTTTGTTGCTGTTGTCTGGTCTGCACACATAACACATGTACACACACACACACACACACACACACACACACACACACATATCCGTGAGTGTAAGGAGAGACGACCTTGGACACAATGTGAACAGTAGGCATTGACTGGAAAGTTAGTGCAAACAGCACTTGGTTGAATTTTAATAGAGCCACTCTAGCTGTAACTAAATGTGTTTTCACAGGCTTCTATTGATAAAAGGTACAACATTGGTAAATGGCATGTCCTTGGTGCATACAGGCTTGTTTTCCCCTGGAAGCATTTTGTGAAAACTTAGAAGTCAGCCCGTGCAACACGCCTATTCAGTTGCAAATCATCCCTGCAGGGAACAAACACACCTGTGTGTGTGTGTGTGCGTAGGCGTGTGTGTCTTTGCAAATGTGCGGGTGTGTTTTTTATTTATTTGCAAATCAAATGAATTCCCAATAGTGTCTTTTCGACAGCGTCTCGCCAGGCATCAACGCAGAGTGACAACAAACATGCAACCACTCTGCACACTGCATAACCACGTGGCTCTCACACACACACACACACACACACACCTGTATCTGTCTAGCTTGGTCTCCTCTCCGCTGAAGGTGTCAACCATATTTTTTTAGAAATGCACCGAAGGAAAAAACATTGTCCTCAAAAAGCCCATTTAGCAAATCCCCGAAAGACATACATGGTCATTTGCATACTTTCCTATAGTTTTACACACACACACACACACACACACACACACACAGTGGCAAAACAGGGATGTAAACATAATCTCTCCCTTTCTGTCACTGTCATTCTCTCTCTCTTGCTGAAGTAGCACTCACATCGAATGAAGCTCAAGTCAGTGAGCTGCAAGGAGCAAAAGCACACAGTCCAAACCGGCTGCTAACCACAGCTCCCTAGTGCTCTGCGTTTGACTGCTGATATTAAACAGAGTATTTTGTCTACAACGGGGTGTTACTTTGCTCAGCGAATGATTAAGTGCACGAGCGGTAAGGATGTTTTATAGGCCAGTGTGTGAAAAATGTGTGTGTGTGTGAGCTTGTGGTGGTTCATTACAGCTGTTTACAGAAGTGAAAGTCACTGAATGAAAGCCATTAAAAGGGATTCAAACATTTATCTCTCTTTGGTTGTTTGATGGGCTTGTTTACACTTCACTTAAAGCCAACGTCTGTAGTAAATTATGCATCTACTACATGTGGTGTGTGGGTGTGAACACATTTTGAAAGATTTTCTCTGTACATTAATAGACATTTTTCAGTTGCATCACAGCAGATGAAACATTGAATCTCATTGAAGAATTGGATGTGTGCACATACACTACAGTAAGTACTGTATATCGTAACCAGTCCGAGCCTACGTCTCTAAATCTCTGCTCTTTCTGAAATTAGAGCATCAAGGATACGCCAGTTCAGGACTTTAGTGAAATTAATTTACTGATCAGAAAAGTAAAAAAATAATAAATTTTCTCTGGATCGGCTTATCAATTAATCGACTAAACGTCTCCATACCACGTTTCATCATGCTAAAAGCTAACACAGCAGGTTTTGAGATCACAATTTACTGATATCAGAAATGCAATAATCAAAGTTGTCAACAGGGCTGAGGTCATTGGGGCAAAGCAAAGTAATGTAGAGCAGTGTGTCATCTGCATAACAAGTGAACCAGATACCATGTTTAAGTATAATAGACTCTAAAAAGCTTATCCACTTCACACAGTGATTGGTCAGGTGTGCAGAGGTGAACTTCTCTCTCAAGCTCTCTCTTTTATTCTTCACACAACACTCATAACTTTTCATATGTACAAACAAGTGAAACACCATAAATGCCTTGCAGGAGAGACTGTCTGAAAATGTACGCCATTTTCTCCATTTGTACAATTCATCACATCTCAACCTTCTCTATATAGCAGGCTTTTCACTTTTCAGCCATCTGGAACAGGTATACACACTTTTGTCTTTAGACATGGTTGGATGAAAAGTTGTATAACTAGTTTGTTTCGAGAATTCCTGAGCCTTAAATGCAGCATATACTATAAAAAAGGACAGGACCCAGGAAGGTCCCCTGGGGCATGCCAGAAAAATATTTCTTCTTTATGAACAGAACTCCCCAAGTAATCTCGACCCATTCTGTATGTCAAAATGTGTGCTCTAGGGCCCAACCTGAAAGGATCACCTCTCAATAAGGAGACTGTAATTGTAAAAAAGTACCAAAATAGATATTTTTCTAGCATCCAAGTCTGCTCAAATATAATTATCATTTTTGAGCAGAGCCATCTCAGTGCTACATTTGGCACTGAAGACTCAATTAGAAGTGAAGCCAGTAAAATGTGAGAGTTTCAAGTTTCAACAAATTTCAAAAATACATTAAGTTGGAAATTGGTCCAAAGTTATTCATGTTATTGGCATAAAGAATGTGTGTGTGGGGTTTTTTTTTCCCCAGAAAGGCAATTTTCAAAGGCCAAAGAAAAACAGCCAGTCTGCAAAGAGAGATTGATAATGTGCAATAATTCTGCTGACAAAAACCAATGACCTCTTTGCAAAGCTGGTCGGGGGAACAGAGAGAGCTTCAGAGAACACAGTACTTAGTTTAAGAAAACAGCATCAGCTGCAGTACACTAAAACAGGATAGTGTATTCATTTTCAAATGACTAATATAGAGAAATATAGAGAAATACAGGATATAAACATTACGGAGTAACAAGTCTAAGTTAAACATAACAGACATGAGGAAAAGGATTGGCTTTTGCTGGATCTGTTATCTGGGAGCTTTCTGTTGAGATTTTTAAGAAAGGGAGCTCATCCATTATCACTATCACTTGACATCAAACTGGTGATTGCTACTGTCCCTAAGAAGACACCATTTTCACCAGGTATTTTGTGTAATGATTCCACCAATCAGAAGTGAGGACTGCAGTTATCCATTTTATGAAATACAATAACCGGATGAACAGCAGCAGTAACACAGCTCAGTGTCTCATGCAACCAAGTGCTATCTAGCTTTGAGTCCCTGCCATATGTTCTCTTTGGCGCAGGCTGCCACAGAGGAAGGAGGAAGACGTAGGGGGATAGAGGTGGTGGTGGTGGGTGTCTCTCCATATCTCCAACAGACTGACAGAGTTAATAAGGGACAGTGCTTCGTGAAATCTGTCTAAATGCTGCCGGCCTGCCGCAAGAGATAATCTCTGTAAAAAAAAAAAAAACATCACTGGATCCTCAGCTAATGAAATCAATGCTGGCCATCTGGGACCACTTCATGTGACAGATGCCTACAAAGAGGCCAGTTGGACCTGTGACGGTGAAACCATGGTAACAGGAAATTGTAATACACGCACTGCTAGACTGGGGAGGTGACACTGTGACACCTTCCACCTTCATATTGGTGCCTATTAGAGGGAGACATCACCAGAGCATAGACTGATCCAGGAAACCTCGAGCTTGTCGTCACATGTGCAGGGACTTCACCATTTTACGCTGATTGTCTTATGTCAGCCGTTGACATTTTTGTCCTCTAACAAGCGGTGCTCCTAGTAGGACTTTAATGTCACGCCGTGCTGCAAGGAGGGTCTCTGAGGAGAGCTGTCCGCCTCTCTCTGCTCAAATGTTCACTATCTGTCCTCCCACTCTCCCCTCCTGTGTCATCCTCTGTTTTAAAAATGTCAGTCTTAATAAGTCAATTAGTCAAGAATTAAGTCCAAAAGGTTTTATTTTCCTCAACCCAAGAGAGAGAATGTGAGAGTTGGGTGAGATAATGTCAGTTGTAAGGATGTAACAGTTTCTTACATGGAGTGATACAGTCTTAACCTGAATCAAGTGGGTTTACCTCAGTCCATTGCAGAATTTTTCACAAGGGAAAGAAAATATGGGTCAAACCTGGACTTTTCCTAAAACCGTCTAGGGATCATTTGGTGTTTGGTGAACCAAGGATTAAACTTAAAAGGCCTCAGTATGTTTCAAACAAAGTGTTTGCTGGATCGTTGAAAAACGTCTAAAACCCCTCCCCCCCACACCTTCCTGACATTTGAGGCTGCAGCTAACTATTGTAACCCTCTGAAACCAACAATCGGATGCCCACACCCAGTCCACACATTGGTCAGCTGTGTGGAGGTGAGAAAGTAGACAGGATTTGAACCTCTCTCAAGCACTCTTTTTGATTCTTCACACAACTACAAATGAGTGCAACACAATTAATGCTTTTAAGGAAAGACTTTCCGAAAGTTTGCGCCATATCCCCATTTGAAGTATAATTGCGTCTCGCCCCACTTTATGGCGGCAGGCTTTTTGCCGCCATAAGACCGTCATCTTCCTGCAACAACTCAACCTCTTGTGAGATTTCAGAGCGAGACTTTTCCTCTAGTGAGACTTCTGTTTCTGGTTAAACAAAAAGGATCTTACTCTTTAACAAACAGTCTGTCTCTGTAGGGATCCTTTCCATAAATGTTGTCAGACCCTCCGAATAACAGTCTGAGCCTGTTAGTGGCAAAAACAAGCACTTTTAGTGGACGTACTTTGATGGGCGCAATTGCCCGCAAGGATTACATTACAGCCCATTTGCCTGCCGAGGCGATTTACTGGACCATTTGCAAAACTTTTGGTAAGCATTAGTCATTTAGACACCAACATTTGTAAAAATAGGGCCCAGGTTTAAAAATACCGGAGTTTACCTTTAAGGGAGTAGCAATGAGAAGATTTATACCGCCCTCACATCTTTACACATGAAGCCAGCAGCTGTAGCTTATCTTAGCAGACAGAGCAAGGCTAGCTGTTTCGCCCTGTTTCCAGTATTTATGCTAAGCTAAGCTAACCTGTTGGTTGGTTATGATGCTGGTTGTAGCATTATAAATAACAGACAGATATGAGAGTGGTATCGATCTTCTCCTTTATCTCTCTGAAAGAAAGTGAATAAGTGTATTTCCCAAAATGTCGCGCTATTCCTGCAAAGAACTAGGTGATTTGTAATTCAGCAAAAATAAAATATAAAATAAAAAAATAAGACATGTACTTGTTTTTTTCCACCCCTGTTGGATAAAGTTTAACACTGCTGGACTCCTGAGCTGGTCCCGATCTCCAGTCTGTAATGTCATATCAAAAGGTTTTTTAGGTGCTGTTGCATTGCATAGTAAAAATCTGTCATTTATCCCAATTAAAGATGACTGGATCCACCAGTACATAGACTGTACAGTATATCCCACTTTTTTACCTTGTCAGTACTAGTTACAATACGCTGTTTAACTGAAAGGTTTGAGCAGTGTACAGTTTTAGGACACTTGGGCACACCTATAAACAGTGTCTGGTGATCATACTTAGTCATTTTGATCACAATCCATCTGTAGTGTGTGCCTTGATATTCAGTTTGAAAATGGATTATAATCAATAAATAAATGGCAAATAAATGCTGTTATGATGGGTTTGAATACAGGTTACCACTTTGCCAAAACTACTTTGGACTCAAATAGCTCAGAAATTGCTGCGAGGGCTTTTGCTGGAGTTGGTGAAGCTCCAGTAGCAGTTCAAATCGATGAGGTCCACTGGTTCAATATCAGATGTGACATTTTGGAGGAGAGAGAGCCTCAACAACACTTTTAAGATCCTATTTTTGGATTGCTCTCTGTTCCTTTTTCCCTCAATCACTTCATCTTTCTTTTCCTACCCTGTTTTCCCTATCCTTCTCTAGACCTCTTTCATTTTTTGTGTTGAGACAGCTCCCTGGCTTGCTTGAGCATGTCTGCAGCATGCTTGTTATCCTGATTGTCTTGCAGGTGAGTGGTGGGCTGGATTAAGCCTTAAGTGAAAGTGGGAGCACCTGGGATCAATGCTCCCAAGATCTGTAAAAGCTTCCATTTCCGCTAGCATGGGGAGAGTCTCTCCATCCATTTTATTTTATTGTTTGTTTCTCTGCTCCTCTGTTTTCAAACCTCCGCACACCAAATTCCTCACAAATCCATTCAGAGACTTCACTGATTAGCACACCCCATGTCCTCTCTGCATTTTGCAAGTTAATTTAATGCCTATGACAGCATCTCTGGAGTAGCACTGTAGTTCTGGCTGTTGTATGGCAAGTGACTGAAGATGCCTGCCAAAAGAAGTCACTTACACATGACTCACTGTTTGGCTACTTCATTTTAAATTACAGGATTCCTTTGTCAACAAATGGTGCACACATGAGTGAATCCACGCATATGTACACAGACACTGTACATACACAGTTCAGCCACATGCACACTCCCTCTGACAGCTCTTGGACTGAGTGCTTCTGGCTGTGAAAGCCGCCTTATGGGTTTGCTGGCATAACGTACAAGTGGCTGCTCTCAAAAAATGACTCATGAGACGGTACAACAGTAAACAAATCACTGGGCTGACTGAGGCAAACGGTTGCTTCTGGATTTCTCTAAACATGTCTGACCTTCTCCAACAATTCAAAGCAGTGAGCCAAAGGTCTTAGCAGTCAAACTGTTCAAGTGAAGTATAATGACATGTGATTAAACAGTGATTCCCAAAAAGAGAACAGATGATATTCAGCGAGGTAAAACATTTACAATATAATCCCTCCATTATCTACAACTGCTTATCCTTAGAGGGTGTCGCGGGGGGCTGGAGCCGATCCTAGCTGACACTGGGTGAGAGGCGGGGTATACCCTGGACTGTTCGCCAGTCAATCACAGGGCTGACACATAGAGACAGACCAGCATTCACGCTCACGTGCAATTTTAGAGTCGTCAATTAACCTAACCTGCATGGCTTTGGATGGCGGGAGGAAGCTGGAGTACCCGGAGAGAACCCACACAGACGTGGAGAAACATGCAAACTCCACACAGAAGGGCCCCAGCCGACCGATGGGTTTGAACCCCACAACCCTCTTGCCGTGCTGCCCTACAATATAATCATACACTCAAATAACTATTTTCCACTATGGGAACTTAACAACCCCTAACCTGGAGCTCTCCATAACCTCAACACGTAAGGTCTAGGTTTTACCTTTTTTTTTTTTTTTATTTCTTAGTTTATTTGTCATGGACAATGCAAAAACATGGTACCAATGTCACGCATATAGGATTTCTAGCCAAGGCTAATTTGCGTCCCCTGTCCCTGGTTAGGCTTTTATGCTTAAAAAGTACATTAGTAAAGTTGAGCATCTAATAAATGGTGACATTGTCATACATGTGACAAGATCACATACAATTACTATATTTACAACACATTACAAGCATTACAATAATCTTACTTATGTTGCAAGAGATCTGTGATCGCAGATTTGGTTTTGTTTAAGCCAGTGTTTCACCTTTTTTTTTTTTTTTTCTTTTTCATTAAATCAGATCAGTTTGTGTTTTTATTTCCATTGGTAGAATGTATTTCTTTTTACTGAAAAAGATGACTGACTGTAGTTTTGCGCTGTGCCACCCTGCAGTTGCCATTTGCTAATCCCCTAGTGGCTATTCTGTTTTTTCTGTGGCAAGTACAGCTGGGGCGAGAGATTATTCACGCATTTAAAAATCAATTTGAAAAACAAGAACTTGATGACGCTGTCATAACTGAGCAGCTTGTCACATTGCATTACACATGATGAATTTTTAAAAGTCAATATTAAATTAACAAAATAGTCCCACGCAGCAGGAGGTCGACAAAATGGAGCAAAAAGACACAACATGAGAACAGCACCACCCAGCTCCCACACCGGTGACCAGCTCTACAGCAGCTCTCTCTGCTCCATACCGTCAAAAAAACATCCTGCTGCTTGATTCTCTCCACCTCAAGTTATGACTCATTAAGTGCCTGTAGTGGAAAAGGCCCCAAGGACCCTCAAAGTGGAGTCTGGCTGTTTGCTGCCAAAGCAGAGAGGGGGGGGAAAAAGGCCTAATGAAAAATAATTCTACTGATCTAACTAATAGTGAGTGGATTTTTTTCCCCTAATATAATGTGACTGTGGGTATACTTTGCCATTTTCGTATGATGTTGTTGGCATTTTCTGAGCTTTTGATCACATCCCATTGTCTAGACTACTTTTCCAAGACTAACCTTTCATGCTCATGCTATTGGTTGCATGATGGGAAATCTAGCATGGAAAAGGACCCATACTAGGGGCTAAAAAGTCAGGATATCATCTTCTGCTGCATCGAGTCCACACAGTCTGAGGCTTTTTAGAGGAACTGCATCCTGAAGGCACTTCTGCTTTGGCTTCAACAATCACCTGAGGTGGTTGCAGCTGGCTGTAGATGCTGCAGTGCCTCAACCTCAGGGGCTAAATCATTCAGGCCGTGTGAATAAATGGATCAGTGAATGAATGCGTGAGTGCCCGAGTGAAAGGCTTTGTTAATTTATATGAGGTAACTGTCATCTTGAAAGAGACAGCTATTGTGAGAAAAGAGACTGATTTGCACAAAGATCTAAAAGGTTCATCTACAGAATAGTCCATTCACTTTCATCTAAATGTATTTCACACTTACCCAAATCATTTTGATATGTTTGCCACTGTAATTAGTTTTTTTTTTTAAAACATTTACTAATCTTTTCATATTGACTTTCCTCTTTGATAAAGCTTATAGTAGGGCTGACTCAGGTGACCCCTGAGCCACCCCTTAGTTATGCTGCTATAGGCCTAGACTGCCGGGGGACTTCCTATGATGCACTGAGCTCCTTTCTCCTCCTCTTCCTCTCCATCTGTACGCCCTCATATCCCATCAATGCTTGTTATTAATTCAACTTCTTCCCGTAGTTGTGTGCTTTCTCTCCTCTCTCTCTCCCTCCCCTTTGTTGCTTTCTGCAGGTGTTTCACCTCTGGAGCTGTGGAGGTCTGGGTCTGTGGTTGCTGCAGCCTGCCCCGTGCTCCTATCCTGCACCCAGCTGGTGCTATTGCTGTTGTTGCTGTGTATTGCTATTATAATGTTGCTCTTATTATTTCTGTTGGTGTCATCGCCATTACCATATCTATGCTGTATTGAGCTGCCATGTGTCTCTCGCTCCCCCCTTCCCCCTTCAACCCAACCGGTCGAGGCAGATGACCGCCCACCTTGAGCCTGGTTCTGCTCAAGGTTTCTACCTGTTAAAAGGGAGTTTTTCCTTGCCACTGTCGCATAGTGCTTGCTCATGGTGGGAACTGTTGGGTCTCTGTAAATATAAAGAGTCGGTCTAGACCTGCTCTATTCGAAAAAGTGCCCTGAGATAACTTTGTTATGATATGGCGCTATATAAATAAACTGAATTGATGTTTTAATCTAAATGGTGCCAAGCTTAAAATCAGCTGCTGAAGATATCCCACCTGACAAAAGATGGATATGAAAATAAATTCTTTAAAGCAACATTTTCTTCAGGGATAATTTCCTGTGTGCCCTCATTTCTTCTGCTGGGTGTCAAGTGAGTGATGGTGAGCAGAGGAAAATGAAAACATTCAATTTGAGTATAATGACACATTTAAAAAGTTTCTCTTAAGCTCCATGTTTACTGTGATGGATCATTGTGGAAGTTGCATTTATGTGTTGTGTTGTGCAGGAGTGAGTGGCAGCAAATGAAACCAAAGACTTGTACCTCCAACTATACTGTGCAGACAAACCAGGAATAACATAAACCTGCCAGGACTGATTTGAAGCCTTTAACAGAATGGCCTTATACAACCTTCTCCACCAGCAGGTCAATAGCAGTATTCTCAAACACTGGAATGTCCTCCAAAAGTGATCCATCGTATTAAAGATATTATCTCTGTAATTGGTTACAGACTGGTTCATTCAGACACAAGAAAACCACCCAAACATCTCTTGCTAAATCAACCTGTAGGTTTTTTCTGCTGTGGCCACTGTGACACTCGTCAGACACTAAATACTTTACACATCCACATCCTGCCAACCCAAATCCGATTTTTGGCAAATCCAGACTGTATCCAATCGGATCCAAGTCACATTTGGAGGTGGTTTGAAATGTGATTCCAATCGGATTTCTACAGATGCGTCTCAGTCCGGATGCTCAAATCAGATTTCAAAGTGTCTTTTGCGTCACTCGCAACGCAACACACAACAACGCCGTCAAATCCAGAGCGGCTGTACACCATCCACCTCCATCACTGAGTTTGTCTGGTGCGACGGAGTTCTGCACCGCGACTTGACAACGCGACTGGTTGGAGGGCGAGATGATGGATCTCCAGTTCTCATGCTTCCACGTTTGGAAAGCCGTGTAACCAGCATACGTAGTTACTGACGCCTACATCGTGACCACAGCAACCCATGCAGATAAAGATTATAGATCTGATTTGAGAAACAAATCTGATTTGGATCATATTGGAACCCTCATTTGGTATATGCAAGAAGGTAGACAACATTACAAGAGCTGCATGTTATCAATTTTATCTTGGACCTCTCTGGCAACTCCTGCCCTTGGATTCATTATCCAATAGCTTTGAAATCCTGTTCAACCTACTATCTAATCATAAATGTACACCTATTCTAGGTCGACTAGATGCCTGATGTCCTTGTCCATTTTGACTGAAGACTCAGTAGTGCTGAAACGTTAGGCTGAGCCCACTATTAAATCAGTGTGCTTCGGTCCTTTCTGTTCCTCTGAAGTCTGCTGTGCTTGATCTGAGGAGCACTTCAATCAACTGCCCATTGTTGGAAGATGTTGGAAGAACCCCCCTTTTTTTCTCTGGAATAATTTGTAGAAGGTAAACAGCCGGAACTATTGAAACGGTTAAAAAAAAAAAAAAAAGAGCCACCAATATTTTCATTTGCAGGTCAAATGACACCAGCAAGATCTTGTAGAGTATATATAGAATATTTTTGAGATATATATAATTTTTCGGCGCTTTGCCATTTGTTAGCTGAGGTAAAAACATGCAGAAAAAACAGCACAGAACCATACAAGACGTAAAGGGCGATTCCAAAACTTTTTGAACCTGTATTAGTTATTTAGACCCCAAAATATGTAAAAATAGGGCCTGGGTTTAAAAATATCCGAATAAACTTTTAAGGACTATAATTCCTTAAAAGGTAAGAGTCTTATAATGCCTGAATTTGGATCTCAAAGCTAATTGGTTGCCTTCTTCTATCACCTCCTCCTTGTGTGTGTTATGCAACTGTGTGCATTGTTCATTTGAAGGTCATCCTGCCTTTCATGCCATCCTCCCTTCCCCTTCCTCCCTCTCTTCGTCTACTCTTTGGCAGCTGCTTTCTTTTCGCCAGTGTTTTTGTTTGCGCCGGGTACCATAAGCGTTCCCTTTTGCAATCCAGAAGTATGAAAACATTTTTTTTTTGTTTTGTTTTGTTTTTTCAATTCTCTATCGACTGTCCTCATTACGACTAAGCAGAGGCACATTTCACATTTCAAGCACTCATGGGCAAACATGGGCACAAAAGAGACACGGTCCAGAAATGGAGAGGAGGAAGAGATGAGCCACAGGCCAAAAAATAAGTGGAAAAAGACAAAACATGGACAGACAGAGATTGGCATTGTACAGGGCATAAAGTCAGACAGGAAAAACAAACCTGATGAACAACAGAGTGATGGAGAGGTAGAGAAGATGACTGTGGGAGGTGGAGACTGGTTGGTTTGTAACAGTGATTTGAATGTTTCTACCAAGGCCAGCTGGGACAGAACGGATTAACCAAAGGCCAAACAAGCAGACAGTCACAAGGAAATGCTAGGAGGCGGACAACAGCTACATAGACAGACTTTGAGAGACAGGCAGAAGAAACGAACAAACAAAAAAGAAGAAAAGACAGACATATAACGAGGCTAAACAAAGCCCACGGGGATATCTATTAATCACGTTTATGGTTACAGACAAACAGAGCTGCAACAGATGGGATATTTTCATACTGAAGCTCTCCAGTACAAAACCATCGTGATATATGAGCAAAGGGAACGTATATTGCTGCCCTGGTCACAGCTTGTGCTTCATTTTCCTCTCTGGCAGTTCTTTGAAAAATAAAAACTTGGGTGATGTGTTTTCATCCCATCCCGTGTTGGTGAAAAAGGCTGTTCTTTGGGTACATGATGCAACATTTAGTCAGAGCTTTCCCTCAGCGGTGTGCTTCTGTCCTGTCAAAATCCTCCTCCCCTGTGTCTGCTTGACGAATACTGCAGTGGTTTCTGCTCTTTATTTTTCATCCTTTTAAACCTTTGTTTCATGGAGCGAGGTAAAAACCTGGGTCAGATATTTTTTACACTTTAAATTGTGACAGGTGCTGTATTTAGGCCTGGTTCACACCAGAAAGTAGTACAACAAATTGTATCCACATAAAATATTTGGTTCTAGAAGCTTGGTGACGTAGTGACTATACTCGCAGGGCTAGTTGGTGAACTGCTGTAGCTGGCGAGCTAACTGCTAACTCACTAGCCAGCCAGGCTAGTGCTATCACAGTATCTCCTGGACATTGTCTCTATGTTCTGTTTACTCCCCAAGCTAACGAGCACATTCGTTAGCAACCAAGCTAAGCTTACAGCAAGCGCTAACAGGACAATAAGTTCACACAGATCATTCAAAAGACGTATTTGTACCATCGACTAATGCCTCATAACTGTCTGCAGAACATTTCTCTTGTGGAGCAGTTTACACTACACTACACTATAGGGGAGATTAAATAAAAGTGGGTGGTGCAACACAGATAACGTACTACAATAACTTCCTCCATTTTAGACTCCGCAAATTGAAAGTTGAATTTTAATATGAAAAATTCTTGTGGATTTATTTCTCCCCAGTGAGTGAGGACCATGGATGTATTATAAGAACTGGATACCGGACCCAAAGATGCTGCCTATTCAGTCAAATAGGAATTGCTCACCTGGCGCATACGCCCAAAAACGTTTCTAGCTTCTGGGTTTACTTCAAGGGTATGGGGCCCACTGAATATGCCCATAGACCCATTAAAATAGCTTTTCTCAGAGCGAGGAAAGTTTATTTATATATATTTATTTATATATATATAAACCTCCATGGATCAAAAATTCATAATCGAGCTTGTTTGAGGTGTCCTGTAAACAGTTTTACAAACGTCCAGGACCACTGGGAAAAATTGGAAGCAAGGCTGAGTGGCGGCGCCCTATCCAGTTCTTATAATACATCCATGGTGAGGACCATAGACTGTTTATAAAGATGGACAATGCGTCTCCCCTTCCTCCTATTCCACTGGAATAAACTGAAATTGCACTGAAATTCCACTGTTTTAAATGCTGGTGTGAGTGATTGTCAAACTTACAACCACAGCTGTCTGCTGCTGGCAACTGAGCAGCTTCACCGGAGCAGTTTTTTTAGCATTACTAGCACTCCTCATGGGGCAGGTCGTCCAGTATAGTGGCAACATGGATATTTATTTCCAATTTTCAATGAATTTCAGCCAGAGACACCTACAGTACATCAAAGACTTGATCATTTATAGCAAATAGCTATACAGTTAGATTTGGCAGAAAAGGATCTGCTCTTTGAGGGTTCTCAAAGTTTCAGAGGAACGGTTTGCAGGGAGTTATACGTCTTTAGCGACCGAGCTAACGAGCTAACAGTTAGTAAGCAGTTTGCTTGGAAAGCTTTTTTCAATACTTCGTAATGATGTGCCGATTAATTTTGTTGTGCAACGGCCTTAACGGTAAACAGAAAATATCTGTCCTACTTACTCACCAACCATACAAGACATTGTATTTTCTGTGACATTAAGTTGGTGCTAAACTCCCAAGAGTTTTAAGCCAGGGTTTGAGCGCTTCACACTGCATTTCTACAGGGTTAAGTGCCTTGCTCAGGGAAACTCCAGGGTGCAAGCTGTTAAAGGAGAGGAGAGTAATTTAGTTTGCCCAACTGGGTCCATTTGCAAATTACAAATTTGACCTAGATCTAGAGAGCAGCAGATAAATTAAAGCTTGACCGACATCCAATGATTTTGAGTTTCAAAGGTTGGCTGCAGAAACTCCCTGTGTTTATTGACTGCTGAAAATTAACAGGGACATTAGCAGGCCATTAATGCACGCTGGAGGTGTGCTCGACCCTTACAGAAGATAGATATATGTACATTTATCTAACAAATGTATAATATTAGACATTTGGGGAAAATTAACATTAACAAACTGTAGCATTATGTCCATTATGATAACATACTGCAGGTCAACTTGAATAAGAACAGCCACACATTACATGTATGGTGACAGTCACTAAATATTTTAACTCATATGAACATGGACACACAGATTCATATGTGGTCATATATTTAGTTTCTGTATCTGTGGTAGAGCTTCTCATTTTATTTTCTGGGCCTCTGATTATCAGTGCTCTTAAGCAGGGCAGAAACCTGAGACATGTGCTCATCTCCAAGGAAAGAAAGTTGTGGAAAAAGAAAATTAAGAAAAGGGTTAAAAAACTGTCAGTGTCAGAGATTGTACAGCCCTGAAGTGGGGCTTGATGAAGCTTATTATTGAAACATGAACATAATTTGTTAATCAGACTGACCTGCTTTACCTGCTAAAATATGAACTCGCTCCTCATTTTGATTTTCTCTCTCTCTCTCAACGCCCCTGCTGATTCACTCTGAATCTCTATCACTCCCTATCAATCTCCATCTTCCTTACTCTCTGCCTTCCCCTTCCATCCACGCTCTCAGTCCTCTCTTTTATAATATGGCCCTATGCTCACTGAATGTAAATCACATTTCAGTCTCTTTCATCAGGCTCTGTGCTCTCTTAATGTTCAGTGAGCAATGCCAACATCACCAGGCACTACTATTTATACATGACGACTCTAAAGTGGCTTGGGATCCGGCTCTGTTTTCAGCCTCTCTAAATATACACTGAACCATGGACATCGGCTGACATACTGCATGCCATGTTGAAATTCTGGGCATTTAAATCTATAATTGTGCAAATGTGTAATACAAGCTCATGCATGTGGACAAACTTCACGTCACCTTAGCATACCAGCTTTTACATTCAATCAAATGTGATCTGAACAGTCCACCACTTTGTACCAGATTGAAATGTCTCATCAACTATTGGATGGATGGATGGCCATGAGCTTTTATTTTACAGGTCTGTAATTTCCTAATAATAATTTGCCTAGGGGTTTTCTGGAAATAACTATGTAATTTGGTGCTAATTATAGGGAAAATAGAGACAGTGTTCAATTATTACTTTACAATTGATTAATTCCAGTTATTTACTAGTGTAACCTATGTTTCAGCTGAAGATGTAAAAATGTGAAATTTGTCTACAGGCTAGCATTTAACAAATACAAAGAATAAAGTCCATCCATTTTCTATACCGCTTATCCTCTTAGAGGGTCGCGGGGGGCTGGAGCCAATCCCAGCTGACATTGGGTGAGAGGCGGGGTACACCCAGGACTGGTCGCCAGTCAATCACAGGGCTGACACATAGAGACAGACAAACATTCACACCTACGGACAATTTAGAATCATCAATTAGCCTAACTTGCATGTCTTCGGATGGTGGGAGGAAGCCGGAGTGCCCGGAGAGAACCCACGCGGACACGGGGAGAACATGCAAACTCCACACAGAAGGGCCCCAGCAGCCGGCGGATGCGAACCGCCAAGTAAAATAATAAATTAATAATGTAGCTAGTTAATAAGCTGTTCAGTAAATTCTTCTGGAAATCTATCGCTACTTATGAACTCTAAATAACTGAAATAGCAGAACTTTGTCTCTGTCTTCCCTATACAAAAATACAGGAAAATTCCTAGGATATTATTAGGAAATTACAGAGCTGCTAGCATGGCTGTAGACTCTTGTTAAACTGTAACCTCATGTTCCTTGTGTCTCTATGCTGTTTCCCGTTGCTCCAGTCCAGCAGGTTTAATTACTGAGCTTTTGTTTGATACACTACCAAAAAGATTTGCATTCGGAACCTTTTCTGAAAAGCGCTTCCCCTTTTTTGCTGTGGCAGTGAATGGCAGGGATGAGAGATGGACTGGAAAAAGTAAGCCTTAAGGTCTTTGGCTAATTGTCGAACACATATGCTCGTGTGGGGCGGTGGGTGTCAAACTGCGTTAGAGGAAAGACAATCTGAGTCACACAACAATCTGTATGGAAAAAGGCCCGGAGATATGCATTCATTACCAGCTGTGGGTAATGAATGAACCACCAGAGGTACACGTGGGGGGAAAAAGGGCTGTCTTAACAAGTATTGACAGCAATACAGAGCAGACCTTATGTATGTTTCAATTTCCCAAATCCATACACAAAACCAAAGCCAGGTAGTCAAATGAGTTATCTGAGTCAAATGAAGCGGGGAGTTTCAGAGCTGTGTTTGGCGGACCACGTAACAGTGCAACTATTCTCGGAGCCAAGGCGGCGAGCAACAAGTCATCATCACACAACAGACTAGCAATGCGTCACACACACAGCTTTGCTGCCAGCTCCATTAAAAGATTTGAATCTGTGAAACTGAGACGAAAGAGATGCCTGGTAAAAGTTAATGGAATTTTTACGAGCTCAATGGACTTGATGAGGACGCCGGTGTCCTCATCAAGTCTGGATCAATTTCTTGCAGACACATTGTGGCTTTTAGTTTATTTAACATTTAATTAAGTGCGTTTAGGAACGGTGGTGCATATTGATTGATGGTTAAAAAAAAGTTTATTCTGGGGAAAATGGTTCACCATTAGCTAAAAGACTGTCTCATTCTCATCTTTCAGCATTTCATTTGACACTTTAAAGTGAGATTTTTTTTCAACATGGCAGAGTGACAAATTCCACACTCTTTGCTTAAAAGCTGGAGAAAGGTAATGTTAAAAAAAAAAAAGCTATAGAAACAAATGATATGAGCCTAATGCATTGCTCCATTTAATGTCTTTTAAACTGAATATTGCCTTTTGAAAACAGGCCATTTGTTGAGAGCATATTATGAAAGCCTTAGAGAAATATGTTACAGGAAGAAAATGACATATTTTCAGTCCATTCAGTCAGACACACAAAGAAACACGAGAGCGAGTTAGTGACAGTGAAGATACAAGTTGTGAAAATAAACCAAGGCAACATTCCAGACCTGTAGTGCCACTGTCTGAATTTACATAGACACCTCATTCAGGTCAGAGAGCACATGAGTCCTCCACCTAAAAAAAGTTCCCCTCTCCCTAATTAACCATGTTATCCTGTTAACCAGGTGTGACTAGCTTTATCCCATAGTATGAAATTCTTTTATGTTGTGTTAAATTTATGTAACACATCAGAATTAGAGATTTCCCCAATTATGCAAATCCTGGTAATCTGACTGCCTCAGACACAAGAGAGAAGCCATTTTAAGACACCTTCAGGCTTTAAGAATTAACTCCAATTAACACCAGGTGATTAGTAATTGTCTCACTGTGATAAACTCCTGATTAAGAGCATATCATTTATCCTCCTTCTCGTAGACTTGGATTTATACAGTGACTGTTTTTAACATCATCGTATGCTCTCAGTCTTACAGAATGCTGCACTGCCACTCACTGGCCAATAGCGGCCATCACAGCATGTATGAAAATCAGGTCATGAGTATTCAAAACATTTTAAATTATGTAACTACTAATTTATGCCTGAACATTTTAATGAGCAAGTACAGAATAATGGAAAGCTTTCTAAAGTGCAAATGTTCAACATTCTTGATTAGTGGCCTATTTTTGTGCATATTTGCATTCATGTCAATTACTAAACTGTGTGTGTGTGTGTGTGTGTGTTTGTGCGCGCGCATGGGTGCTTCTGAGTATTCTAGGCCCCTTGCATGATAAGTCATGACATTGTAGCACAGTATCACCTCATCTGTCTCATGCATGTGCACCAGTATGTGTGTATTCTTCACCGTGTGCACAGTCATGACCAGAAGGTCAGACAGATGTTGTAAACACAAGCCAGTGTCCCTCGAGGATATCGACCTGCTACACAAGCGGAAAAACGCGCTCTTTGCGCTCAAGATAAACCGTTGCATCACTTCACATCTGTGGTTGTTGGAAACGCGGAATGTCCTCTCTCCCGCTGAGGATTTTGGACACAGCTGAGGGACCACCTGGGAATCCATCAGTCATTGTTATGGCTGGCCAATGAGATCACACTGTTTTAAATAAATGAAATGGAGCACAGAAAGAAAAATACAGTGCATCATCAAATATTAAGCTCAGCCCAGCCAGATGAGTTGGAGACAAGGTCATGTTTTATAACCAGCCGGCTGCAGCGCTCTAGTCCTCTCCTCTCTCTGGGAACACTGCCCATACGCTCCGTTAACACTAACTACAGGCTTTTTTCCTTTTTTTTTTTTTTTTTCAAGAAAAGATAGGAACAGAATATAATAGCACTTGTGATAAAATGTCAAGATACAGCCTGTGTTGCAGTGCCAGTATGTGACATGCAGACATCTTGACTAGCTGCACAAAAAAGTCATCTGTTTCTCTCCCCTGGGTAATAAAAAGTGAGGATTCAAGTTGGAAGTTGGAAGAAAACAAATGCAAAACCTGATGGAAACGATTGCCAAGTGGCAAACTGATTAGCTGTTATGTCAACAGGAAAAGGTCAAAGTGAGGTATCAGTTTCCCAAAAGGATGGTGTTAAAAATGTATGCTGGGACGAGGAGACTAAACCTCATACATATGTGAAGTCAACTGTAGATGAAATATATGCTAAATATAAGATAGGAAGCACTGGAACAAACCAATATTGAACAGATTGAGACTGTCCTCCGAAGAAAAACGACAGCATCAGTCGTTGTAGCAAATGCCTAGTAATGATATACGATTATACCAAAGCCCTCTAGCGGCCGTTAGAAGTATGATACTTGTCCGTCTGAAATCAAGGACAAAATAATGTGATAATAGCTGCGTTTACATGGACCCTAATATTCCACTAATAATCAGGATAATAGCCCAATCAGAATAAAAATGCCTCATGAAACCCCCCCGATCCAGCCCCATTGGAAGGAATTTTCAATTGGGTTGAGAGGGATGGTGTAAACCTTTTGATAATCCGATCTGATAGTTTCTCTTTGGTTGGAATAAATATATTCTTTCTGCACATGTTTGCCCCACGTTAGGTGACGTGAACGAGTTTCAGGGAGGGACAGAAACATGGCAGCAGCAAAACAAATCTGGTCTGTGGCTGATACAACTTTTTTTTTTGTTGGAGACCTTACAAGATTTGAGGATTGTTGAACGCATCACTTTATTTAGCGTCCATGTAAACAGTTAAGTTGGAATCTCTAATCAGAATGATTTCAGTCGGGTTGAAGAAATATTGTCCATGTAACCGCAGCTATTGATGTAGAGCCACAAAGTCAGCAGAAGGTAGAGGTCGGGGTGGTTGCAAAATATTGTACTTTGACTAAGATTCACGGTTCAGGCGAATGTCAACAGGGGAAGCGCTTTCTATTTCCTACCAACAGTCAATGCTTACGTCCTAACCTTAATGAAATAGTTCATCCAAACTGTGATGAACTGTTGTTTTTGCAACAGTGATTTGTTACGGTTTTGGAAGACACTGACAATGATGTTGTCACACTAATAGGGGCATCAGTGTAGAAAATGCATGTGTCGTTCTGCAGGGCTATTACACTGCCCTGCCCTGTTGCTCCACTCCCAGTCTGTAAAATAATAAGATATAGTACTTAAACCTACAATAATAGATTTTTTTTTGGCCACCTGGGGGCAGCAGAAACAAGCCGTAAACACAACAGTGATATATTATCGTCTTTTAAGTTGATATAGTATGTTGTTAGCAAACAGTTGCTTATTTACAGATTCAGAAGATACGGAGCACCATTAGCAGTCATTTGGAGTCATGTCTGTGTCCACCTAAAGAATGAAAGTCCAATATTCACTCATTTTTAGCTCTGTTTTTGGTCTCCACCAGCTCCTGAGAAAATATGCTCCTCTACGTTCACCAGCTAGTTGGTAATTGTGTCTGCTGTTAGGTGCTGGACAGCTAGCGATAATTATCTGTACGAATTAATCCCTTTCAGATTGCACACAGTCATTTGATCCATCGTTAATATAAATATATTTACTATAGCAGCTTTAACAAGTCAAACACTGTAAATAAAGAGACACTGATCAGCACTGAAGCACACAAATGGCTCAGAGACCCTTTGTTTATCAAAAGTCTGAGATAATTCTCCAAATGGAAAGCCAAAGATAGGAGAGTTATACAGACAGCTAATGGTCAATGAGGCACTGGAATGTGAAACAGCCATAAGACCAAAGCAGAGCTCTTATCTCTTGAGACTGTTATGGCTCATTCCACAGTAGCCCAAACACACATGTCTGATGACAAAAAGAAGGCTATATAAGCCTTAACAGCTAGACTGAAAAGCAAAGAAAAACCTCAAAAGATGCCATCTTTGACTCTTGGCTTTAGTGATGTGCATCATTAACCTTCAAAAGATGCCATCTTTGACTCTTGGCTTTAGTGATGTGCACCATTAACCACAGTAATCTGTAAAATGTTTTCATCTCAGGGGCCAGATGTGATTTGATTCTAATAGATCCACGTCTCCCTCTCTACTCTGACTCTGGCCTGACGGAGAAGCTTCGCGCAGCTTCCAGCCGACGTACCAATTACAGGGTTATTTTTAAAACCCCGCTTAACCATAAAGCTCCCAAAATAGGTCTTAAATAACAGGGTGTTGAATATCAGCAACCCAGCGCCACTGCACAGATGCAGCCGGTGTGCATCTGTGCCACCAGTCGGAACTGGCACACACTGAGAACTACATTCCCCATAAGGCATTGGCTCTTGCAGATTTTTGTTTTAAGAGTTTGGATCTTATGAAGAGAGCGGTTTCACCATCATTGAGGTGATTGTCCTTGGAATATTTTAAGGGGGTTACATTTGATGTCACAACCAGGAGCAAGGAGGAGCAAAAAGTAGGTCATCTGGGCCTTTTAGTCTCATCAGACATTTGGTAAATGAGGTTTTCTCATAATTACCCACTTCACTTCCAACAGACTTAGATTTTCCTCACAGAGAAGCCAGTCGGGATGGAAAAACAAAGCAGAAGAGAGGAGGCCGCCCTCCTTTCTGGTAAAAAACGCTTACAGTACACATCGCCTTGCCAGAGTTGATGAAATGATGGAAAACCCCAAATTACCAGTGGGTTAATCATATCGATGCAAATGGAGAGATAAGCAAGATGCCGTGTTGTGCTCAGTCTTTCCCATTATATCCAAAAATAAGTCACCAGTAGGGTCAGTGAAATCTCCGTAGTGTACAGTTTCACCACTCAGAAACTAGATCTGGTTTGCCTGAGGCCTGACCTCACAGTCATGTCACCACTACTGACTTTACATTTTCAAGTTTCTTTGAAGGGTGCAAAAGCTTTTCAGTTTGTTGGAATGCAGGTTGGATCAAACCCATCCATCTATCTGACACATTGAGCACGGCGTGGCAGTTACCTAACACTCAATGTACCTGGAGAGAAGTGGAATTTCATTGCACAAAAAAAAGTAAAGATCACACCAAAAAATAAAAATGCACAGTGGTAGTACTTACTGTGTTTGCCACAGCAGGCTTCTCAAACATCCTCTTCAGGCTATCAAGTGGGATGTCAAACCTCTCAATCCTCTTAGCAGCCTTCAGGTCCTCTCTGGGCACTGAATCGTCTGATGCCTCTACCTGCGAGCCAGCGGGACTATGGGAAACGAAGCCCGAGGTTGCCGACACTGCGCTCGCCACCTCCTCTCCATTTCCTGATTGAATTTCCATTGTTGTAGAGAAACCGTATCCCCCCCCACCCTTTTCCCTTCAGGCTGGTGCTCGGAAGGGAAGTCTATTGTGTGAGGTGAATCAGGAGGGGTGAGGAAGTAGGGGAGAGACAAAGGGAGTTATGAGAGGGTGAGAAGTAGAAATGGAGAAGCAGGAGTTTCTGGAGTTCCTCTCTGTCTGGGAGACTCTCTGGGTTGTGCAGGCACATCGAGCAGCTGCAGGAAAGAGGAGGAGAAAAGAAAAAGTTCACAAGGGAAGTTTTTTTCCTCTCTCCCCTGCCCGTAATTACTCACATACACAGAAGCCTATGTAAACTCACATGTGGGCTCAGAAAAGCAAACTGAGATATGAGTTGTAAGAGCAGGCCAAAAGAGTGACGACAAAGGAAAGGAGAGAGTGGATGCCAGAGAAAAAAAAGAGGAAAAAGGACACAAGTTCAGGATTTTCATATGCTCTATATCTGTGATTGGTGCTGACGGTACTTTTTTCACAATGCCACCCCTTCTAAATCCAAAATAAGTATGTACACACCAGTGGTGGGAAGTAACTTAAGCTGTGTCAATCAACGCAAATGTTCCAAATGAGTCCAACTTTTGTGAACTTTAACACGGGAACCAATGGCAAGCTTTCCTGACAGTGCTGACCTTTGAGGGGCCGGAGAGTCCAAAATCAAGAAAGCAATGAGCAATGGTTTGTAGACAGTTGTGAGACAGGAGTCGGGGGTCTTTTGAATAATCTGTGTGAAGTTATTGTCCCGTCAGCAACCAAGCTAAAGTAACAAGCTAACAAGTTTGCTAACTGACCAGACCACTGACTGAGCTAATGGTTAGCTCACCAGCTAGCAGTTCACCACCTACCCCTGCGAGTTGTATCTATGTTACCAAGCTTCCAGCCCCCACCTATATCTCGTAGACAAGCGAATGTCACTTTGTAGTGTGACCGCAGCATAACAGACATTTGCACAAAGACAGGTTTAAATTATTAATGTGATTGAGCTTTTCTTATTCAGGTCATAAGAAAAGGGGGGGGGGGGGGTTGATTTTTGCAATTATTATTAACATCAACAACACATAAGGGTTACAAGCTGGCAATAATCAAATCTGCTTTACTTTTTTGAACAAGTGGTCATAAGTGGCTTCAGGAAACAGATTAACAGGAGGATGGGTGAGGCAAAAAGCTGTGAACACCAGGTCTTGGGCGGGTAGGAAAGCTCATTATTCCTGAACAAATCAAGGAAGGCCCATAACAACTAACCCCGCTGGCCTGCCCTGCAGCCATGATGGTGGATATATTAATTTTTCACCAGCCACACCAACACTTCCTAGGGAGGGTTTTCCTGCACTCGGTCCTGGCAAGAATGGGGAAATTATCACGTTGACTCAGTTTCCTCTGTGACTCCCATTTCAGCTGTTCCTGTCATTCTGTCATGTTTAAAGTGTGATTCTCACTATATTGTGCTGTTGCGTCCTGGGGGAGGTGGGGCCATGTATACTCGTGAGCTGGGAAAGAGGAGCAGGGGTCAAGTGATGGAGGAGAAAAAGAGGGGCTGACGGAGGAAGCCAAGAGAGATTGACAGCTTTAGTCACAGGATCAGGTAGAAACAAAGACAGCAGAGTTACAAGCCTGAAACAGTCAGTCAGAGCCACAATAGAAGCATCAATACAGTGGGCAGAGAGAAGGGAGTTGAGAACCAATCCAGATAATCCAGTCTTAATGAATGAATGGTCAGGATATATGCATCTGATAGTACTTAGGAGGACACAGTATCTCTCCATTTATACCAGCGACAGATACATTATTCAGGGAGGGCCAAAGGTATGTGTGTCACTTTCAGCTGGATCCTGTGTCCATTGAGGCCACTCAGCTTACAGCAGTTACTCACATACATGGTGGAAGAATCAAATACAAATGTAATTTTACGTCTTATTATGCCATTTTGAATTTCTATTTACTTTTTCCCCCATTTTATTTCATTTAGCAACTGGAAACGGTCAACTGTGAGAAAATAGGACGCTAAGAACGTGGACTAATGGAGTAGTGAAGGTTTTCTGTGATGCATCTTGATTTGTTGCATAGTGAAAGTAGACACACACACACACACTGTTTTAAGTGCAGAGCTGAGTGGAATTCAGTGTGAGAGCAAACATAATGCCCCCTAACACAAAGCTCCAGAGCAGCTTTTCTTTAATACAACAAGACAATATTTCAGTCCTAGTGGGGCTTCAGAGAGACTTTCTGGTGAAGATTCACCAGGGTACAAACACTGTCTGCTTCTATTAAATAAAATATGTTGCAGGTTTTGTGTTTGCTCCCATGTTGGATTCTTGGCCAAGGGCTCCAGACGACTTTTTATTTAGAGGAGAGTCTGAAATATGATCCCTCTGATAAGATAAGAAGATGGAAGTAACAAATCATTTTATTTTGTCTACAGTGTCAGTGCACAGAAGTATGCACGCACACAGATGTCAAATGTTCCACTAAACTATTAAAAGATGCTGTCACTAAATACCCCCACTTTACATAGTTTAACATGGTATCTACTTACAGAGCCAAAAGGTCTGGTCTAGTCTGGTTCCCAGGAAAAAGTCTGGAAATACAGAAAACGTATAACATCATCTCACAGTGCTGACATAGATTCAGCTAGAAAAACTGTTCAAGACTCTAGCCAGGAAAATCAGTCGCAGCTCACCGCACATTATTCATTCTTGTTGGTTTGTTGATATTGTAGGGAATGCCATACTCAGAGAAATTCTCTGAATCCCAACACTCCTTTTCAGCCAAAGATGACATTTAGGCCTTTGGAAGCCTAAGAAGTTGCCCATTTTGAGCTATAATTTATAACTTTTCTTAAATCTGCATTAATCCTTCTTAATGTTAGCATCTTTCAGCTAATTGTTTTGATTTTACAGCTTTACAAAGTTTTGGTTCAGTCTAACTGCTTTGATGAAACCTGTTTTCAGACAGAACAGGCAGCTATTTTAAGCAAAAAAAGCTAGTTAAACCCATTGTATGCTACCTGCCCAGCACCAAAACAGCAGACAAAGTTAGGTGGTGAACATAATGGAGCATTTAGCAAGCTATACCCCCAATTATATTTCTCAGGAGTTGGTGAAGACTTAAAATAGGGGTGAATATTGGACTTACATTTTTCAGGTGACCAGAATGCATTTACATTTCAATTTTCTGTTTTTGTTTTGAGCACAGAATCACACTGATGTTTGCCAGTTAGATAACGCTGTGGTTCTTGAGGTTTATAGTGAGATTATGTTTAGCATGACACAGATAAATGTTATGGTATGCCATGCTGGCAACAGAGAGAGGACCCAAATGCAGACCGGCAGGAGTTGACGATGTCCAAAGGTTTATTCTCTAACACAAAAACACACAAAAATCCTCGTGACAGAAGGTAGGAGCACACACTCAGGGAATCACAGGAACATGGCATGACGTGGAACAGAACACTGAAAACACAAGGCAGGCAAACACAAACTAACATACATCAATGACTCGACAAGGAACAAAGGGAAAGGACCGGTATATATAAGGGAGGAGACAATCAGGGAAGTAGACACAGGTGGGAAACTAGACACAGGTGCACACAATCAAAACGGCGGGAAACAGAACAAAGACCAGAAGTAAATACTACACGTGAGACAAGACTAGTGAACTTCAAAATAAAACAGGAAACACACCAAACCCAAAACACACAAGTCCAAACAAAAAGTCCTTCAGATGCTTACAATAAAAACTTAATTGGTTTTATCACATAAGTAAAACAAGGGGTAAATACACTAATTCATGTGCTATATAATTGCTGCTTGGTGGTTACAGGGACCTTGTTCAGCAAAAGTTACATAATCTCGCTTTAACTAAATTAATGAGATCATCATCTGCCAAGCCTCTAGAGCTAAAAATCCATTTAAAATGTGTGTGTTTTGCAGTTCATATCGGTACATGGGAGACCTGGTGGTAAACATTTCCAAAAGAGACATTCAACATTTTTGGTAGATGATTAGTTTTATTAGGTAGTTGTCCACAGGATATGACTTTATTTCCACATGTAGGGCCTACTTCAGACTGATGTGAATTAATATGAATAATGTGCACATTTCTACAATATTGTTAAAAATGCATATACGGTAGACCCATAAAGCTCTTTAATTTTCACATGTATCATCATTACAGTACATTCCATATTTTTATAATGGTTCCACCACATCCTACATAATTACTCAGAAAATTGACAGAAACATAGGTTAACAGCACCCCATGTTTGTTAACATTGTATTTCTTTGCCTCATTGTTCAGTATTTTAATGGTCAATGATTTTCTTTGTTGGGTTTTTATATTACTCTATTTGTCTTTTCTTTTCCCTGTTAGTTTGGTGCTTCAGTGACATGATTTTTCAGCGGGGATCAATAAAGTTTCATCTTATTATTTCATCTTAAATGAAAAATCCCCCACACATACTCAATGTTTACAGTGTTTATTATGAGGAGCTGCAGTCTGCTTTTTTGGCGTAATATTTTACCTTCAGCCTCCCTTCTCTACTTCAACTTCAGACACTTATTTCCTTCATTTACCAGAATGCCTTTCGACAGCTCTCAGGGAAGTGTGTAGTTGGTTGAGTTCATTTCTTTATCCTCCCTACATGATTATTATGGCATTATAGCAAGCAGAATCAAACCAGGGCTTAAGGGATTAAGGATAGAGTCATGACTCCAACTGAAGCAAAAAGTTTACAGTTATGTCATTGACCAACAGTCCCCCTATTAGCCATTTGAACTCTGATCTTCAAACTCTGACCCCAATTATCCAGATGAATACAAAAAGACATCACCAAACACACAAATATATCTGTATCAGTTATCAGACCTGAGAGCATGAAACATTCATAGTCAAACAACCACACAACCAGCATACAAGAACAGTGCATATACAGTTAAGTCAGACAACCACCAATCAAGACACTTTGAAATCTCGAAGGGGAATTAAAGCATCTCGATTGATTGCAGTTTGCATATTATTCAATTTAAAATGTCCATAGTACCTGAAACTAGTTCTCCCAAGATTAGTGCGTACATATAGGATATCTAAGGTTAAGTAATTGCTGGATAGTCCATCCAACTTTGTGATACAGAGAGCAGTGATGAGTGTAAAATGTGCCAGTTGTGATTAAGTGCAATGCTCTGTGATGAACAGGATTTAACTGCTTAAGTATTGATGGGGCAGCGTGACAGTATCTCTGTAATCAAGTACATGCATAAAAGTTGACTGAACAGTAGTTTCACAGTTTGACTTTTAATTCTACACAGAAAGCCTAGATTTTTAAGCAAGAGTGATATGGAAAAGTACATAAAAACTACATGAAGAAGACACATTTGATGTGCCTATAATGTAATCTGAACCAATTAGTCGATTAATCAATTAGTTGACAAAAAAAATTAATCTGCAACAATTTTTAAAATCAAATCATTTAAGTCATTTCAAAGCAAAAATGCCAAACATTCAATGGTTTTTAGCTTCTCAAATGTAAATATTTCAGACTTACATGATAGTAAATGAAATTTTTGTTTCTGAACTGTTGGTTGGAAAAAACAAGCAACTTAAATGTGTTTAACTGGGCATTGGCAAATTGTTATAGACTGACATTTTAAATATCAAAAAATTAATAATTGGCTGATTAATTGATATAATAATCATTAGTTGCAGCGCTAATGTAAAAATACTAATGGATCAAGAATAGACCCCTGTGGCACCCCATTAATGATGGCAAGAGGCCTTGATTGCTATCAGTAATGGGGTGATAAGCTAAGAAACTGATCAATAAGGCTACAGCTGAAAATTAATCTTTACATCAAATATCACAATATGCGACCATAATCAATCATGGTTCTACAACTACAGAATTACGTCCACATACCCCAGAACAGCTTAACTTTGCCATATTTGAGTGCTAAATGATTTTCTGTTTTCCTCCAGACAGAATTCCTGGAAATTACTAAAGTGTACTTCCCATTGGAATTTACTATACACACACTATGATACTTCCTGCTCACTTTCTAGGCACATGGGTAGACACAGCAGTCAGTAAGGATCAGATGACTGCTACTCCAATTACTGAGGTTTTACTTCCTACCTCACCTTCGGTATAACACAGTAGGTCATCTGATAGGGCCTGAGGATAGTAATGCAGAGTAGTAACAGTACCAGTAGTGAAAACAGACCATTGCATGCACAGAAGTCTTTTAAGGTGAAGCTGTGGTAAATGCTTGGAAATAAAAAGTTTAATGCTTTGTTAATAGCTGCACTTAATCTCCTAATTTTGGATATATGAGATCAGCTGGGTTGTATACTGGGTAAACAACCACTATGCACACTTTTGTGGGACTGTAATACTATCTCTACTGTGAGAAAGATCAAAATAACAGATCACTTAATTCCAGGAAAAGTCTTTAGAGTACACTGCACTGTGCAACAATTTGAAGTTCAGAGAAAAGATTAAATCTTGATGTCTTCTGGGTAGAAAGCAAGAGTGGAGGCTCTGAGATCATCCCAGGCCGTGTAGTTGGCTTGTTTGACTTGGGGCTTCGCCTGCAGTGTTCTTTAAACAGACCAGACAGACGGGATGCCATCTGCTCTCCTGACCGGTTCTCAGCCACCTCCTCCTCTTCTGAGTAGGAAAAAATGAGTGTCTCGTCTTTTTCACATTCATCACAGCTGGCTGCAACATTATACCCCGGTTTAAAGGGAGCAATAAAACATAGTAAAAGATGGAGCTGCTGTGTATTAGAAAAGTAGATCCTTTGATGAGAAATTGCAGGGTTGCATAGCTCTTTCAATGGGTCAGTCTAAGTCGACACGCTTAACAAAATCTCATTTACCTTATGGTTTTATAGAGTAAATATCCCATTCAATCTAACAAGAAAGCCCAATATACACAGCAGGCTTTCATAGGGTTTCCAAAGCAACATCAGGGCATCTTTCACAATCTCTGTATGGGCTCCTGTTGGTCTCTAGCAAAACAAAAAAAATGGAATTAAA
Organism: Macquaria australasica; assembly: GCA_005408345.1. Classification (NCBI taxonomy): domain Eukaryota; kingdom Metazoa; phylum Chordata; class Actinopteri; order Centrarchiformes; family Percichthyidae; genus Macquaria; species Macquaria australasica. Next base: position 765,936 of record SEMN01000098.1, on the reverse strand, counting down.
TTCTTCTATCACATGTTTTACTACCCCATTTCCACATATATTGTGGCCAGTAAAATTAATAATTTAATAATGTTTAGATTAAAATATTCTATTACAGTATATGTGGCTGTTTGGGCATTAATCTTGAAATGAGTCTTTACATATCCACTTGAAGGGCCATCAGGTTCCCCTGCTATTATTCCACCGTCACATGCCTGTAATCTGTTTTCTATGCCAAGTGTGCCCTCTGGTGTTCACTATCTGGAAACACAGCATAGGATTATTAATATAATGGTGATGTTATTCTTTCAGGAAAACTTAAATTCATGTCAGCTTTTGTTGAAGGTATAAATGGTGGAAATGTCTGCCTCATGCCATTTTAAAATGCTCCATGAAAGCTCACTGGTTAATAAAACAGGAGGTTTCTGTGCATTGTAGGAAATGCAGTTATATCTAAGGTTTTTGACTATATAGCTAAACCACCACCAACATTTTAGGAATTAAAAGTGTATTTAATTGAATCAGGCTGTTGATAAGTGAAAATTGATAGAGATTTGTTAATCAAGTTTTGATTTATGACAAACATTTCACGTCAATTATTGAGGCATTTCTGACTGACAGCAGCACTGGAAGTCATTATTCTTAGTTACAAACAATTAAAAAGAAAAATTAGGAGCTTTAAAGTTGGCCACTGTTTTTCAATCCAGGTACCAAGGTTCTAGCTGATTTTCCTTTTAGCCATTTACACCTGTGACACCAGGTGAACGCAATTGCTGTAATTGAGTAGCTGCTGTGACAGAAAAATAACAGTTACCTGGTGTAACCCCAGTTCTATGAGTACGTGAAAGGCCCTCTAACAGGCTTTGCTATTGGTTTATCCCCTCGACGCTCCGCCTCGGCACCTGAGTCAAAGTTCATGCACTCACCGTCCAATCAGGTGGTAGCACCCTTCCCTATAAAACCCCAGTCCGCGCCTTGCTCGTCTGCCTTGAAGACTCAGCAACCGCCACCAGGGCCAGCTGGGCTGGTAGTTAGAGGGCCTCACACGTACTCACAGAACTGGGGTTACACCAGGTAACTGTTATTTCTATGTCGTACGTGCTCTGCCCTCTAACGGGCTTCGCTATTGGTTAAAACCTAGGCGAAGGCCGTAGGGATGAGATGTACCCCCAGCTGTGCCCAACCCTGCCAACACGCCAACCTCCACACACCCCGCAGGTCCTAGTTCGAGTGCCACCGAGGCACCTCGCACCGGCCTGCGACGACAGCCGCTGGACAGGTGTTGTCACGCCGAACCTCCATCTGGACTAGATGAAGGTTCTGTCACCTGTGCACCCAGCACAGCATGTGACACAGAGCTAGCAGTCACATCGCTTAGATAGGACTGCACAAAGGTAGAAGTAGAAGATCAGGAGGCGGCCAAGCAGATGTCTGCCACCGAGACACCCCTGAAAAGAGCCAATGAGGCAGCGATGCTCCTAGTAGAATGCGCCCTTAGCCCCACCGGGGGCGCGCGTCTCATCGCCTCATAGCCCCCCCGGATGGCCGCGCAAATCCAATGGGCAAGCCGCTGAGAAGACAATGGAGCCCCCTGAGCCCGACTGCCATAGCAGACGAACAGCTGGTCAGATCGCAGAAAAGCCGCAGTGCGCTCAACATAGATGCAGACCGCGCACACCGGGCACAACGTGTGAAGACGTTCCTCGTCCGACGATGCGTGAGGCGGTAATGACCTTCGGCCGAAAAGACGGGTTCGGACGCAGCTCCAGCGCCTCCCTGTCACCACTGACCGACATGCAAGCCGCATGCACAGACAAGGCCCCCAGGTCCCCTGCCCTTTTGGCTGAGGTCAAGGCTAACAGGACCGCTGTCTTGATCGACAGGGCCTCCAATTCTGCCTGCTCCAATAGTTAGAACGGTGGGTCGAGCAGGGGGCCTCAACCGGCGAGCCTAGGGGGTGACTCCGGGCTGTGAAGCGACCCAACCTATCGTGGCCAGCCATAATAGCTGCCGCAAACACAGCTAAAGTGGATGCCGCATGACTGCTGTCAAACAACCCCTGCAGGAAGCCCAAAATATCCTGTAGAGAACAAGAGCTGGGCCTGAGGTCCCTGGCCTCGCACCAACCTGTGAACACCCGCCATCGTGACGCGTAGATTTTTGCAGTGGACGGGGAACGAGCATGTTGAATCATAGAGACAACTGCAGCCGGGAGGCCCAAGGCCCCCAATCTCACCCTCTCAATCTCCAGACCAAGAGGCGCCAACCCAGAACTGGGCGCAAGAGGATGGAGCCCCCTGCCTGCCAGAGAGCCGTGGGCAGATCCAGCACCGGCCACGGGCCTGCCTCCACTAGCTGGACCAGTGCCGGAAACCACCGGGCCCCGGGACTGTCCGGCGCCACCACTATCACGGCCAAATGCTGCATCCGGATCCTGTGGAGCAGCTGCATCATCAGCCTCAAGGGCGTGAAAGAATACAGCAGACCATGGGGCAAACGTGGATGAGCCAATGCATCTGTTCGCGAACAAGTCGGCCACCGGTTGTCCGAACCGCTGCCAGACCTGTGCTGCTACCTCCGAGGAGAGGCTCCATTCCTCCCACAACGGACCCCCCCCGGGACATCCTGTCTGCCCCCGTGTTGAGGGAAGCCGGAATACAGGTAGAGATCTGCCCAGGTCAAGATGGACGCCGTCAACCTGTGTAGTGCTGGCGAGCGAATCCCCCTTTGCCTGTTCAGGTAAGCCACAGTCGTGGTGTTGTCCATCTGAGTGTACCATGACATACCTCCCTCTGAGCTCAGGGGCGAAGTGGTTCAGCACCTTCTGTACCGCCGTCAGTTCCAGCAAGTTGATGTGCCGGGAGGAGCTCTGCCACATGCCCCCCACACTGGCCTGTTGAAGGTCCCGCCCCATCCTGCCAGGGAGGTGTCTGTGAACACTTGAACGTAATGAGACGTTCAGGGGGTACGACCCCAGTCGTACCCCCTGGCGAAGGCGAGCGGGAGAGTCCCAGAATATCACAGCTCGCCATGCCAGCACTGGAACACGAAGCTCGCGGCACTTGTCGTGACGTGGGTGCACCCGGAGCCGAACAAACCAGCACTGCAGGTTCCTCATGTGCCCCAGATAAGCCGCCTGCTGACTCGGCAGCAGGAGACTTTTGCTGGGGTTGACAGCGAAACCCAAGCGCATGATGTGCTGAATGACCAGCACTGTGTGGGCCTCGGCCTCCTGTCTGGAGGCAGCGAGAATCAGCCAGTCGTCTGTGTAATTCAGGATTCTCACACCCTTTTCCCTCAGCGGTGCCAACGCCGTCTCCACACACTTGGAGAACGTGCGGGGAGAGGGAGTATCCGAACGGAAGACAACCGAACTGGTAACATTGACCGTCCATCGCGAAGCGCAGGTACTTCCTGTGATGCTGCAGGATGGGGACATGGAAATATGCGTCGGTCAGATCGATGGATGTCATCCAGTTGCCTGGCCGAATGCATTCCAGAAGCTGCCTGATCGTTAACATGCAAAAAGGCCTGCGCGCAATAAAAGCATTCAACTTGCGCGGGTCCAAAATTGGCCTCATCCCCCCCGATTTTTTGGGCACCAGAAAATACGGGGAGAAAAACCCCATCCGCGCTTCTGAGTCGGGAACCAGGGTTACTGCTCCCTTCCGAAGAAGCGCGACTACCGCCTCCCTCAATACCACCGTCTCTGCTGGGTCGGCGGCAAAACTGCAATGGGTAGCCCCTCCGCAGCGTTCTGTCCATCCACGCAGAGAGGGCCGCACAGCCACACCCACGTCGAGTAGTGGTCCGTGAGAGGTAGGGCAACGGGATCGGCAGGAAGAAGTAGATCGAGCCCACCCGCACCGACCCTCCTGCCTCGGGGAAGGGCGGATGTGGGGCCCTGGCAGAAAGGGCCGCGATGCAGCTAATGCTAACAATGAAGTAGCTGCCTCCCATGCTCCCTCCTCCGGTGAACCGACCGCCGAGAGCGACGGAGTACCATCCACATCGAGACTGGGCGAAGTCGCCGAGCTTCGCCGTGGGTCGTGATGTTTACTGGTTCCTCCTTCTAAGGAGAGAGTACTCACGTGAGGAAAGCCAGCCTTGCACTCTGCTGCCGCAGCGTTACGACCACCATCTTGCGTCCGGTTCATACCCGACTGCCCACGGCGCTTACCTCTGACATCATCAGTCAATGTGGAGGGGTCAGAGCCAAAATGGCGGTGACTAGCACCTGGTTACGCAGCTCAACTTGAGACCCCTTATGAACCCGCGAGAACCCCAAAGTGTGAGTACACTGCACCCGTGATGACGCTATTTCACCACCGTGAGTTGAGACCGCGTCACCAGTAGGAGCTACCATATGCGTGGCGCCGTCCTCCAGCCTACTCCCTACCTGGGTAGTATGCCGAAGAGAGTGGCGGCGACTAGCAAGCCAGTGACCCATAAACAAACTGTTTAGCCTGCTTGCTAATGGTTGCTAACTCACGGCTAGCTGCGCTACCATCTGAACCATACTGTGCAACAGAAAGTGAAGAGCTGGAAGAAAATCTCTCAGAGACCATACACCATTTACGCCCCCTTAAAATAATACTGCTGCTGACGCTGCCTCCGCCCAGAGACAGACTCCCGGAGGGAGTGGGCGACGCTCACACTCCTCCCTGGGGAGCTCGAGACGATCGAGGCATGTGTCGGCCTCACTCTTATGCCCTCGGCCCATGCACATGAAGCAAGAGGCGTGTGGGTCCACCATCGACATTGGGGAGGCACACGAAAAACAAGGCTTGCAATCCCAAGAACAAACAATCACACTCCAACTAGACGCGACACCGGATGGTGACAAACTTCACAGAACTAGAGCCAGGTTGCTGAGATGAAAAAGGGAGACGAGCAAGGCACGGACTGGGGTTTTATGGGGGTGCTACCCCCTGAGTGGACGGTGAGTGCATGAACTTTGACTCAGGTGCCGAGGCGGAACCTCGAGGGGATAAACCAATAGCGAAGCCCGTTAGAGGGCAGAGCATGTACGACATAGAACCAGTAGTATCCTGGATCTAGGGGGCCAGGATTCAAAATAACTGCTGTTTTAAAGGCCATACACACCCTTGTTCCACCCACACAGGTGTTTTCCACTGCTATATTATGCCTGATTAGACCTCTTCTCAGGACTGTGTATTAGACTGTGCTTGATTAACATGTCCCTCACTGTCCTATAGGCCTTTTTCACGGTAGACATTTCGACTTATAGTAGGAAAAGCACAAGTGTAATTAATAACATTAACATTGGCTCTGTTATATCCAGTAAGTCATAACAGTGTGACAGTGAGCCTGAAACTGAAGCAGCTATATCGAATTCAACCATCATTAAACTTTAATATTTACACCAATGCTAATGTCAAAGTGAAAAAGGCCCATTATGGTCCAGCCACACAAGAAAGTGACACAACGAAATTCATTTGACCGTCCTCATGAAATAGGCGGTGCTAAAAGTGATGAACTACTGTAGCTGCCAAGCTAACGCGCTAGTCAGCAGCGAACATGCTAGTGCTAGTTAGTCACAATCATAGTCACAAGCTCTCTAAGCTAGCTAGCTTGCTAACTGACAGTTAGACATTTGCTCAGTTGCTAATGGGACTATAAGTTCACACAGTTTATTCAAGAGACATATTATTATCTTGTGGAGCACTTTATAAAAGTAGATGGTGCAACACAGCTAATAAGCTAATAGCTTGCTTCATTTGGGACTCATTCGGCTCTCTGTTCCTTCAAAGGTCAGCACTTGCTATTGGTCAACAACGTAAATTTGTTACATAATTTAAAATTTCACAAGTTGTGCAGATTTACTTTACCGCAAGTAAATCCACATTGGTGACCTCATGTAATTGCTAGCATAGCTTAGCCCAAAGTCAACCTGAGCAGAGGTTTTACACCTGTGTGGGCGTGCTATATCTTTAAATACTCAATGTAGATGTTTAACTACACAAACAGGTTATTATTGCCTTCAGTATATAAAAGCCTAACTAATTTCCCATGCATGTATTACCATGGTGAAAAAGCCGTTGTAAATAGCAAATATGCAATGCTTTTTATATTTGCTTAGATATGATACTCCCATTTGAAGATAATGTTTAAAGTCTTAAAAATAAACTACATCAAAAACACCAGGCTAATAAATGTTACATTTAATCCCACGAACATCCCTATAAACAGTTTTGTACAGCTTTGTTTGGTTTGTTTTGGTGTGAAAATGTTCCCCAAGTAATGCCAACAGGAGGACAATGAATCACTGATTCGTTAATTACTGCTGAATGGAATAACATGAGTGGAAACATGCATGGCACAAAGTCTCTGTGAGGGATATGGGTGGGAAAATAAACTTGCCAAGTAAGTAATCTGCTTTATGTACTTGGAAGAGTAAATGGATTTTACAGATTTTCAGTTTAAATGAAGTGACATTTATGACTCCCTAGAAGAAAAGCTTTGGCAGCTATTTTAATCTCTCCCTGCCATCGTTCTTGTAAGGACCGAACTGCATGTTAGGCATCATAGAAACCCCTATAACTACTAGTTGTATTATATGAGTCCTGTATTTTTAATTTTAAAAATGTTATGTCAACTGTAAAAAACAAAAAGGTTGTTTTGGTCAAAATGGAAATACAACAAATAGATTATACTGAAATGAAGTAATTCAAACCATTTATTTGTTCCCCTGAGGTAAAGAAACTCCCTCAACCCATCCTTTTCTCTCTCTCTTTCTCTCTCTTACACACACACACACACACACACACACACCAGGCCACAACACACACACACACACACATGGGTCTGTGGGTCGCAGAGCAGCTAGACAGCTGAGCCACTTGTCTGGGTCCCTGGGGAAACAATTACACCCAACCAGGCAGCAGAGCCGGACAGGGGCTGGGAATTAATGATGGGCTTATGACTCAAGTTGAAGCAAAAACTTACAGTGAAAGGATAGTGTCACTGTCGCCTGCTGCGGCTGGAAGCGACGCTGATGAGAGCAAACCAAAACAGTAAAGCCAGAAAACCAAAACAATGAGATGAAAGACGCTAAAACGCGCCGCAGAGCTGAGTGGAACTGCAGAGGCAGGTGATAATTCTTTGTGGGTTGGTCACTATGAGTGACCCCTTTCACATTACACACGGTCAATTGATTCATTTTTAATATAAAAAAAATGATAGTGCAGCTAATGTACAAATATTATGTACTTTTACTCCACTACATTTTAGAGATACATTTTTGCACTTTGTACTCTGCCACATTTGTTTAACAGCTATAGTTACTAGTTACTTAGCAGATTAACACATAGTTGTACGACGAAATGTAAGCTGTAGTCCTATTAATCATCATCATCAATAATAATAAAACACTTTATGTTTTTCTGATAATGCCTCTGTACTTTTAATCGTAAAGTACATCTTTGAATGTAAGACTTTTGTGGAGTGATGGAGTACTTTTACATTGTGGTGTTGTTACTTTTACTTTTTAAGGATCTGTGTACTTCTTCCATTACAACAACCCTAAATAATGTCACTACAAACTCACTAATGTTGAAATGCTGTAGGAAAGTCGTCATGCAGCAGATGGTCAGTAAGGGCACTATAAACTCATTTAGTAGCTACAAATGACGCACTGCAGGTCCCTTTAAGGTAATAATAGATAATTACAGTGATTACTTTGTTTGTACTATTTAGGTCTTTTTTCTGCAGACATAAAACACAATAACAACAATGGGAATGGATCTTAGTATGTTTTGTTCATTATTTATTACAGGATACTGTGTGTAGAGATATGGAATCTTAATAGTCGTCGCCACATTCACATGTCCAGATGGTTGCAGTGTCCTCTAGTGACCTTAAAAGTCACATCAGCACAGACTTTGAAAGGATGCATATAGGAGAGAATCCCTATTACATGTGGATAGGAGAGAACAGCCATTAGGGTGTTATTTATACTGAGTGTTTTCCATCTCACAATTTGATGTTTCCTATAATACATAGAATGGCATGGTCAAAACATACTCATGTGCCTGATAGACAGATTAAATGTCTAATTTTAACCGTACCCATTGTTCAAATTTCGGAATACACACACACCATGTTCTTTCTCTCGCTGTGAAGAAGCAGACCTCTTCCAACCCCCCCTGCCCCCCATGCTTCAGCATTAGGGGCTGCCACATCCCAGCCCCCACCTCCCCACAACCCCTCTAGCTGCCTCCTCCTCCTTCGACTCCAACCCCCCCCACCCTCGCCCTCCTCCCTCTCGTGGCCCGTTGCCATGGAAGCTGATTGGAAGGATCACTCTGCCTCTCCAGCACATTGCCACTCCATCTTTGCCAGGAGAAAGCAAGGCGATTCAGAGCACAGCACGAAACCAAAAAATTGTCCTTCTCGAACAGCAAGTGGAGGTCAGGTAGTTACTGACAATAATAATAAACTACTTATAAAAAAAAATACGGATTAATCAGTTTTCATTGTATTGTATATTTTCTTTTTAAAAATGCTGTAACTTTTTGTTTCACTCCTTACATTTTCAATTCTCAACAGTGCCAACTTCTAAAACACCCATGATCACATAGTATAGAAATAAAAAAAGAGCACATTTGGAATCTGTGGCTTTTCTGTAATGATGTGGGGATTTTTATTCATACTAAACACTTGATTTATGTTGTGATGTGCAGTTCGCCCTTTTGTTCAAGGACATTTTACTCCATGCACCGGTAGTTTCATCCAACAGCAAACAGCACCATGACGGAACACAAGCTTCAGTATTTTTAGATTAATAATTAAATGTTAAACTAATAAATGAAGCTCCACACTGCAGAGAGCGAGAGAGAGGAAAATAATCAGCTGTTGCAGATTTTATTGCAGTACAATTATGTTCCACCTGACATAAGTTTATTTAGTCGTTTCAAACTATTATATTTTGGCCTCTTACATGAAATATTATCACAACATAATAACGAGGTTGATTATGAATACTTCCTTAAGTAGTATCTACCATAAATCCACCAATTACAAATACAATTTGAGCATACATTATTCAGTTTTGAGTGGGTCACAAAGCTGTAAAACTAAATAAGAAATCAGGTGCTACTTGTGAGTCCATTGAAAAAGAAAATGTCTAACTGACAGATGAAGCTGAACCACTTTAACACACTCTCTCTGTGTGTACAGTAAAGACAAACTCAAGGTTAAGGCTCTCAGCAGCTTTATTTCTGATATTTTTCAACCAAGCACTACTATAATGGGAAGACAGAACATTCAGGGTCTAGCATTGCTATAGCAACAATGTTTAGGGGCTCGTGGGTGGGGGTTGGGTGGTTAATCACATATTTTTGAAAGAAATGTTGTTTACATTGATATTTATCTTCCAAAGCACTATATAATATATAATTATAAGTAACACTTGCTCTTTATAGACAATAGGGCTTACATTAACTTCTGAATACATTAAGAGAGACGTTTTTTTAACATAAATTCTACACAAAGTGTTAAATCTTTCAAATAGGTCCTTGTCACAGGTGTACATAATAAAATGAATGATGGCTGAATTCCATTTAGCTGCTTCAGTTTCAATAAAAACGTTTTTTTTTAAATACTCAGAAAGTTGTGAAGAGTTTAGTTGGTGGCTCATCAAAACTTTCTGATAGGTTCTGCTGAGAGAATTAGAATCATGACCTCAGTATTTCTAAAATCCTGGCCCTGAATTTACTTCATTCAGTTTTATTTTGACTTTTGTGTAGCTCAAAGCTGCACACATGCAATGATAATAAGAGTGGCAGTGAGTCATCATCCATCGGCAACAAAAACAAAACAGCCTTTTCTCTAGTCAGTTGCACATCTCATGCTGCCTGAAAATTGTTGACTGAGAGATTAAAGCTGAAAACCAAGTCAAACAGTTAGCATCACCCACTGTGGCACATGAGCATGGAACAACTGTGGCTGTAATAATGGTAGCAGTGTATTGTGTCGATTGTGAAAGGTGGGAACATGGTGTGACTCCCGTGCCTGCACAGCTGCTCCACTCCTGTGCATGGCGTGCTTCCTATTGTTTTTAATTTACATCTGTTTGTATGAATGTCAGCCTGCCGAGTTTGTCCCTACATGTGTACTGCATTCGATTTGAACGTGTCAGTTTGTTGGTCCACCAGTTTGGTCCAGACAGAAATATCTCAACACCTACAGTATTGGATGGATTGCCATGATATTTGGTTCAGACATTCATGTTCCCTTTGGAATGTATTGTAATAACTGTGGTGATCATTTAACCAGGTCAAAATTTTAATTTGTCCAATACTAATACAAACTAATGACATTCCCATCAGCTTCAACTGCACTTTGTGTTTCTTCCACCAAACCATGGAGGACTGGAAGACTGGCAGTTTAAATCCTGGAACCACATGACAGTGTGGAAGTGAATGAACAGTGATTTTCCCTCCCATAGCAAATATTGTCTTTATACCTGTGAGTATCTCAGCCTTTTAACTACTGCCCTAAAAAGCCAAACCGCAGCAACATATTTGGCCAAAATTTATTTAAGACTTTTAATTTAAATGTTTTAATCTGTTTTACCAATAATAAAAATATTATGCCATAGAAACATACCATTTCCAACATGTAAAATTTACGGTAACTACAAAACTAAGCTAAAAACCAAACGGCAGTAACTGCAGTCTGACTGTGTAGTTAGTTGTTAGCCTACTGTAGTCTGGTTTTGTAATGCTGCCCAGGCTTTACTGCATCAGTCCACTGTTGAACCCTCTGTCACACATAATGCTTTTTATGTATTTCAGTGTCATATACATGTTTTCCTTCCCTAGATGAATGTCAGTGACCCTTACTACAATCAGAATATTTTCCACAGTGACAGTGAAAATGATTGATTTCCCAGTCATTGTCTCTGTTTCCTCTTGTTTCCTCTGATCTATTTGTCTCCGCTACCAATTTAAATTTCAAATGAGCTTTATGGAAAGAAAAAGAAGGAACATCACAAAGCAAAAAGGGCATTACATTTGCATTAGAAATACCCTGCAAAGTGATAAATGTGAGATATAAAATGTTGTTGGGAGTGGAAAAAAACTGATATCACCTGTGAGGTCAGAGTGTAAAAAAGGTGGGGAAACTCACTGTTTTCACTTATTTGTCTTTGTTGTAATTGTGGGAAATATTGCTTATATATATATATAAAGTCAATAATTCTCCTCAAGAATGTGGAAAAAAGGTATTTCACATAGCAGAATCTACACTTTCCACCCCCACCTCATCACATACACCCCCCCCCCCCTTCTCTCTGATCTCGAAGGGCTTGTTTCACCTCAGTCAAGCTCCAGCGCTCCAGCCGGCAGCAGCATCGAGCTAACAAGTCTTTGTGAGGAGAGAGAGAGAGAGGGAGAAGGGAAGGGGGGGTGTAGAGCGAGAGTGAATCAGAATCAGACAGTGAGGGAGCTGAGAGTATGAGCATAGGATGAGGGTGCAGAGAGAGAACGTGTAAGATAGTGACAGAGGCAGAGGTGTTCAGTGCTGCACAATAGTGCCAAGAGCTGCTGGAAAGAGAGAGAGAGAGAGAGAAAGCAGGCATCATGGCAGCGCTCACTGCATCATCACGACACATGGGGATGTTTGGCTGCTGCTGGTGAACACTGGGTGATGCAGAGGAGAGAGTCGAGGACTTCCTGGAAACCAAAGGCAAGCCAAGGAAACAGGTCAGTGGCGGTCAAACAGACTCGCAGAAAGCCTTCATGCACGCAGCAACACAGGTACTGTGAGATTTAATCACGTCACAGGACAGACTGATTTACATTTGTCAATAAGAATTCCCCTGTTAGTGTTTTGGGATGTGGACATGCATGGGGAGTGGGATGTTGCGCATGCATGCAGACATGTGAGCAGGCTTGTACATGTGTGTGTGTGTGTGTGTGTGTGTGTGTGTGTGTGTGCGTGTGTGTGTGCAGGTTAGGTGCTCTAAATGGCACCAGTTAAAAGAGCTTGACCGGGGATGTTTAGGTTAAAGAGGCATGGGCAGACAGCACAGGGAACCCTCCTGGATCCAAGAAAAACTGCAACACCTTCTGTGACATCAAATACATAGAGAGATGTTACGTAGTATGATGTGTTCAGTGTCTCTTCTACTACAGATCTTTCTGGTTTTACTGGGGGGTTTTTTCAGAAAAGCAGTGAGCTGGAGTATAGGACTGAATACCAGGGAGGATGGAGATAGAGGAGAGTAAAGAGAAAGGGAAATAATGATAAGGAATAATTTAAAAAATGTAAGAAATAAAAAAACAAGCAATGGAAATGAAGATAAGGCAGCAAGGGACATGGCACAGAGGAATAATTGTATTGCAGGAGGTAGTAAGAGAAAGGAGACAAAGCCTGTGAGAGAGGAAAAGCTTGGCCCAGCATTCAGCTCTGCTGCATATGATGTAATCCTCTACCAGTCCAAGCAGTCAGTTCAACAGTTTTTACAAATGTGAAATTTAAGTGTCAACAAAGTGCAGGGGGCTGTCTAGAGACAAACTTCCCATTATCAGCAGTGCTTTTGAAGTGTGGGAGAGAACCTACCATGTGTGCAAATCATCTCCTATCATCAGTCTTAACCCCACTTTCAATTTTCCACAAAAGCAACCAATAGGATAACAAAATATCAGTTCATCAAAATCTTAATGAGCAACAAAACTTCATTTGACACGAGTCATTCTCTACTTTTGAAGCATCACAAAGTTTGGCAAGGTCACCTAACATCACATTGTGCCAAGTTTTGTATGAAACATCTGTAATTAACCCAGCTTTCTTTCAAAATACATAGTTTTTGAGCTGTTTACTGAGCTCACTTGAGTAGTACTTTAGTAAAAATTTGTTATGTTTGACATTCCGTACATCATCACAACAGTACAAATACAGTTTTCCAAAAACATAAAACAAACATTTTTCAGTAGTTATTTCACCTCCTTTCAGCTGCTTGCTTTGCATAAACACTTTGCAAGCTCAATACAAAGGTTTGTATTAGATTCTGCATAATTGAGTGGTAGGTCAGTTCATGGAGTTCAGCCAGTGTAATGGATGAAATGGGCTTCAGATAAATAAATGGGAGGAATGGGAATAATAGCAACATGCTTGAGTCTGTCTTAGTGCCAAACATTTTAAGTTGATAATCCATTATAAATAGGGTACATTATTATTCTTGAGCTTAAAAAAAAAGAGTATTTCTGCATTGATTTAATTTCTAACTCATCATTTTTGGGACTAAATAAGTCACATTAAGTTCACTTTTGTGGCTACGCAATTGATAATATATGTGAAAATTCAGTTTTTCAGAAAGCAAAAAGACACAATAATTCAGGTGTTTCAATGTTTCAGCTATTAAGGAGGCTATCTATAGGAAAAGTTAGTAATAAAGTTGAGGCTAAAAACACTCCATGGAGCTGAGGGGAAGTGCAGAGTTGGTGATAATTTTTACATACAAATAGCCATGTGAACCACTGTTAGTGTAAAAATACTGATGTTAGACGCTTTAAGGACATTGCATATTAAACAAAAGTACGTCACTGAATCATATGTTACATCTCGCTCATCTCCAAGCCAAAGATCTTCAGTTGCACAGGTAAGAGCTCGTATTCTTCCTCTGGCCATTGATGTTGGTAGATTTAAAAATATTGAGGAGGAAAACAGAATGAATGAGCTGTGTGATTTGCAAAAAGTGGAGAGTGAGTTACACTTTCTTTTGAACCGTACATACTATGATGATTTAATAAGAGGGCTAATTTTCCATGAAATGGCTCGAGAAAACCCTGAAATATTCTGGTATACAGATGACCAAAATGTTGTTATGGTTGTTCATTTCTGAAGTTTGATCACTTTGTCTCAAAATCCTGGAAAATTATTGTTATTATTATTATGAGTATTCTTATTATTCTGGCTTATAAACTTTACCCTTGTCTTTGTGCAGGTGCGACCAGTGGGAGGAGCCACACGATGAGTGGGATCCTGAAGAGGAAGCTTGAGGAGGGCCCATCTCCTTACCTGTCCCTGCAGGGGTCTGATGACGATGAGGTTTCCTGCAGTGATAGCGGCAACAGCAGTGATAGTCTCAACCATCCTGTCCCCTCTGGACTGCTGGACTGTAAGATCACATTACCACACTGCTCCTGGCAGCAGCTCCAGCTAGTATGTTTTGTTACAATGGGAAGCACTGGAAACACTTGAGGTCACATGTAAACAGCATTTCTATAGTTCAACTAAAGGTGCAACTACTGTGTCTCAGAAAAAGGAAACATGGTTATTGTAGGGATCAGTTTTTGATTTTTATGTTTAACTACTGACAATGACAATATGCACCTACAATGTGCTGCTTTGCATGTAGTAAATCAATAAATCAATGTCAAAAATCTTTTCACCTACAGTATTAGTGGCCCAGAGCAAATGTTCAAACAGGGTACAAAAGTTTCTATGAGGTGATCACCCTAATTCAACAGCAACAGGGATACAAATAAGAATTTAAGTTTAATCTAGTATTATATTATTATACAATTTCAATCAAAAGAGCAAAAGCTTTTGCTCATTTTATAGTACCGAAACTGTTGCCATTATGGTCACCCCCCCATCTCCCCCCTGAAGTTCTGTTTTGTGGCCACTTTTGTTGTCTATATACAATTTATGTTGCCACTGAGTCACACATTACGGAGATTTCGCATTAAATTCCGTCTCTACGCTGATGACAGCTGTATGTCACCCAAAGGGTTAGGGTTAGGTTTACAAATCATATGTTGAATTGATAAGAAATAAAACACACCCTTGTTCACTCCACTACACTCAGGGTTTTTTTCTGCTACAGCCTCACCTGGTCTAGTATGACCAGTGCCTTATGGTGGCTAATGTTAACAGAAATAAGATCAGTATTGCTGTATAACAGATATTGTCATATTAGTCAGTTTCTTGATTTTATGACTCTTCCTTATTTCTGCTACTGTTACACTATGTTTTAACATTTACCATTATCCTGTAAATAGTCTCACTTTAACTAATATTTAGTCGCATTTCTAAGCACCAATTCAAGTGCAGACTTTTTTCACTAAGTAGGTTTCCCACCTCCCCGTCTCACTCTCAGCCACTCTCCAGCAGCAGTCAAAGCGACTGCGGGGCCGAAACGTCCACTTTGAGAGCGTGACAGTCTACTACTTCAACCGTCGGCAGGGCTTCACCAGTGTGCCCACACAGGGTGGCAGCACCCTGGGGATGTCGCCACGTCACAGCGGGGTGAAGCGCTTCACCCTCAGGGAGTTTGCCATGGAGCAGAAACGGAGCCACCGGATCATGCTGAGGGACCATCTCAAAGAGGAGAAACTTAATGCCATCAAACTCAAAGTCAGTGGGACGACTCATTTTCCTGCAGTCCTTCCTTTACGGATTGTTTCCTTTCAAATAGTCATTGCTCATATGTTTTTCAATAAGTCGGGGCATTATACATTCTGCATACTTTGTAGCCAATCTTCAGCTGACATGGTTTCTCACATATAATTATCCTGAGGGTCTAAATGTATGCAGAGGCGTACATTTATGGTCCAATCTTAATCTAACCTTCTTTGTCTGTCCTCCAGCTGACTAAAAATGGCACCGTGTCATCCGTGGAGGCGGATACCCTGACGCTTGATGACATCTCCGAAGATGACCTGGATGTGGACAACACGGAGGTGGACGATTACTTCTTCCTCCAGCCTCTGACTACCAGGCGGCGCCGCGCCCTTCTCCGTGCCTCAGGGGTCCGACGCATCGACGTGGAGGAGAAGCATGAGCTGCGTGCCCTCCGCATGTCACGAGAGGAGTGTGGGTGCCGCTGCCGGGGGATATGCGACCCGGAGACCTGTGCTTGCAGCCTGGCCGGCATTAAGTGCCAGGTAAATGGAACTGTGGTGAGGCCTATCTATAATACTAAAGTGTTGTTCATGTCTGTCTGTGCAGTCGAACTTCTTTAAAGTCGAACTGAAATTAAAATTCAATTTTGCTAAGAAATCAGTATGGGGTTTCTTTTAAACGTGTTCAAAATGTGGTCAAAATTGTAATTACCAAAAATAGAAAAATTAAGTTTGACTTATTTTTCTGCGGTGACAGGGTCCCCTACCTTAGTGTTCTCCAGGGGGTGTGAATTTTTGGTACTGGCTGACGATGTCCGTACTGGTAATTTGATTAATGATAAAACTAAATATCACATAAATTCCAACAGACAGGTTGGGGGGTTGTTGTTAGCTGTTGCATCCCATCTGTGATTTTAGTGCTTCCTAAGGTTCTCCATGACTGTTACACAAAGTCATGATTCCAATCATGGAGTAACTTACTCAGCGCTGAGGTTACAGGACTACTTGATGCTGTGAGTTTTGGCAGTATTTACCATCACCACAACTTTACTCATGAAAGGGTACTGTATTGTACAGTAGGTGCCAATGACTCAGTAGGTGTTGGAATGGTGCCATGACATTGTTCCGAAACCCCAAAAATGTCCCATTGGACTGAAAACCCATTTGTCCAACAGCCTGTTACCCCGAAAACAAGTGGCCATTGCTCTGTAGGCAATAGGCTAGATTTGGTCAACATTTCCATCAGTGTGTTATATTGCTGTTGTTAGATCAGCCTACATCTCATGATTCAAGTGATGGGGGTGCGCACCAACTGAGGTAAAACTCATATAATTTTGTTCTGACATATAACACACAGTAAAATCGCTTAAAATGTTGTTTGGTGTAAGGCCAGAAAGGTAGCCTAGCCCCCCCCGATTCAGCAGAATGGACAGGGCCGGCAGTCACTGAACTAACCACTGCAGGGAGAGTGTGTATTTTTAGAGTTATGGGCCGTTTATTTTCAGGATAACGGGCTGTCGGACAAATGGGTGTTCGGTCCAATGGGACGTTTTTCGGACTACCAGGGTTTCGGAATAACGGGCCGTTGGAACAGTGGGCAGTCCCCGTTGGAATAACATGAACGAAAAATTAGTTGGAGGTTAGCAAGCTAGGTTAACTAGCTTTTCACTACAAACTTGAAAGCATGATGGGTCCTCCTAAATGTTCAGTGTTGTAAAGGAACATATCAAATGCTACAAACATGTTTTGTAGGCTATAAACATTCGTACAGGGCTATGACAAGCTCCATTCAGTAGCGCACCACTGAAGTTGACAGTGTGTTTCATATTTTTCCACAAATATGCCCAAAAACGTTATACATATCATTATAGTTTATATTTCCTTACACAAAAAGTGAGGAGTATTCAAATTTCAGTTTTACTTTAAAGCCTTTAAGAATACAGCAAGTAGTCTACCATTTCCCAGGGGCCCTCGTGCCTGTAGTGTCCTGCCTCTGAAACCTGACAGCTTCTGTTCATGTCATCTTACAGCATTTGTCTGGTGAAAACCTGATGTTTTCAAAATGTTTTTAAATGAGTCTTAGAAAAACAGCCTAGTTTTTAGCTTTATGCATTATTAAATGTATCCTCAAGGTTTTGGAAGATTTTTTAAACCAAATTATGCTAATCTTTTTCTAAGCTTGGAAGATAATGTAACCCTTAATTGAACTTGGAAATCAATGAAATCTGAGTTAAGATTTTCAGGGTATGTAGTACATGAAGTTCTACTGCACTAAGGTGTGTAATTACATACATAAAACACCCACAGTGGATTCTGCCGTTATGGTTGGCAGCTGAGTTTACCTTTTCTGTTACTGCTGTTCGACACTGGTGGATTTAAATTGCTTTGTTGGTCCACAGGTGGACCGCATGTCCTTCCCTTGTGGTTGCGCCAAAGAAGGCTGCAGCAACACCACAGGGCGCCTGGAGTTCAACCCGGTCCGGGTGCGCACCCACTTCCTGCACACCATCATGAAGCTGGAGCTGGAGAAGAGCCGCGAGGAGCAGCAGCAGCAGCATCATCATCAGCAGCAGCCGGAGCAGCAGCTTGTAACCAATGGCAACGGTTACCATGGCGACTCCTCCTTGGTCCAGCAGCAGCAGCAGCAGCCGAACCTGCAGTTTCCACTGATGAGTGGCACGCCGCACATTCCCATCATGCACCTCCAGAATACAGGTGACACGGATTCACATCTAGATGAAGAGGAGGAAGAGGAAGAAGAAGAGGAGGAGGAAGAAGAAGATGAAGAGGATGATGAAGCTTATGAGGAAGATGAGGACGGCAGCAGTGTTTGCAGTGGCCTGTCGGACTGCAGCACGCACAGTTTAGAAACAATCGACCCCGAGGAAGACGAAGAGGACGAGGAGGATGAAGAAGACGATGACGATGATGAGGAAGAAGAAGAGGAAGAGGAGGAAGATTGGGATTGCTCGTTGCACGGAACGAGTCCTCCGCCCTACTCGGTTCCACTTCCTTCTGTGCTGAGTTACTCTAATAACACACTCATGAGCCTCAGTAACCCCTTTCACAACACTCCCTCCATGCAGCATTATCAGATAGACGGCTCTGTAAATGACACTCCTGCTTTTCTCAGTGAAATCGCCACCGTCGCCCTCACACTCCCCACAGTAGAGACCGCATTAGACACAAAACTCCACTGCCAAACAGAGCAGCAGAGCATCCCCTGCCGTTTCCCTGACCCCACAGAGTCCCTGACTCTCCAAACTTGCTCACGTGTAGACACCCGTGAGAGCAACACTGCCCCCACTGGTGCAGCCGACGAACAACCGCTCTCGACGGACCTCCAGAACAATCCAGACCATCATGACTCACAGACTGAGACTTCGGCTGAGTCTGTGGTGCAGACAGAGGAGGAAATAAGAGAGCTGACACAGGAGCAGCCAGGACTGCAAATGCAGGGCGACGCCGATCGAATAACAAGCACGTCATTCTCAGAGAGTACCTGATGATTCAAATGCTGTAGAGAGAGATCTGTTAATATTTGGAAATCTTTATTCAAGAATTGTGACCTTCAACCATCAGAGTTTGATTTATTCTTGATAAGTGCACTTCCAAAGAGAGAAAGACTCAGCAAGCTTTTGACACAGAAGGCTCAAAGAGGTGATCTAATTTTAGCTTAATTTGTCTCTAAGCCTTTCTAAGATTGTTGGTTTAGATAAAAGACTATACATCTCTAATGATAAAGCTCAATAAAACAGTGTTTCTGTACGTTACTTGTATAATTTATGCCTTGTTATAAAGTCTTTGATCATTACAGCATGTGTCGTGGTTGTGACTGGCATCTATGACAAATCAAGATTTTGAGGTGCTTGTATTGTTTCACTATTTTCCATTGTGCTGGTGTCTTATTGTTGCTGCTGTATGTATCTGTATAGCATGTATTCAGTTTGCCTACAATGTTTCAAGGCTTAACACAAACTGTAAAATGATAAAAAACACATAAATCATACTAAAGGTCTTTTTTGTTCCTTTTTGTGCTCAAATTGAAGCCTGGCTTGCAGTGTGGCTAGGTCTTTGTTAATGATTTTCAATGAAATTATAGACATTCATGTTCTCCACAGGATGAATTTGAATAACTTTGGACATCTGTTAGCAGCTATAATCAATATTCTTATATATTAACAATGGATCACAGACTACACGTATGTGAAAGGAGTCACTAGTAGTGATGAACCCATAAACAATTATCCCCCATCTCTGCAGTTCCCCTCAGCTCTACGGATTGTTTTAGCTTCTTTCAGCGCATTGTTTTGGTTGTTAAATGCTAATTAGGAAATGTTACAAGCTAAATTAAGACAGTGAACATTAACACCGGCATGTTAGCATTGCCACTGTGAACATTTTAGCATGCTAGATTGGCATTTAGCTCAAAGCACCGCTGTCCCTAACTATAGCCTCACAGAGCTGCTAACATGACTATAGACTCTTAGTCTTGGTTAATCTTACAGGATAAAAAAAAACAACCTCAAGCCCATGTTTCAATCTTCTCATAGTTAACATGAACATTATACATTATATCTGCCAACAAGGTATCTTAATATAGAATTAAGACTTTCTTGATAATAAAATTCTGTATCCCATAATCTGCCTTTTTTACCTTTTAAGCCTTCATTCTGCTCCAAGAATTTGAGCTGTTAAAAAAGTTTTTAAAAAAAAAGACTAATCTATCTGATATTTTTCCAATTTAAATTTTGCTTGCCAGTAATTTTTCATTCGAATGCGTCTCTCCTGTTTCTTTTCTCCGCTCTCTAACACCACTATCACTGTCTCTTTGGTGTTAGTCAAGCTAAAACACATGCGTCCGCCAAAAGATTTAGTAAGATTACAGAAACATTTGTCTGTGCTTGTTATTTATCATTTTACACTCATGTGAACAACTGCACTTTAATTTTTTTAGTTTTCAGATAAGTTAAGGCTTGTGTCGGAGTAATGAATTTTGTCTCTCAATACTGCCAAAACTGGGGGCCCAAATATATCTCGTGTTCTTTTTAAAACACTTGTACATTTCCATGAGTGTGATTAAAAAAACCTTTTAACATCCATATCAGTTTAAAGGTGGTTCCTTAATGCGTTGGTGGTTACATATCTGAGTTGGAGATACAGTTTTTACTCTTGTAAACTCTTGTTTATTGACTAGGACAGACAAAATCCACAAACACTGAGTATGCTATTTTTCTACCAGCAGATGGCATCTGTTGCTTGCTGTAACAGCTGACTTCATCTTGCTTGCCAACATGAGGGGTTAAATCATTCTTTTCTGACGTCAGTAAATTTGTTGATTGCATGTTTTCTGCCTCAGGACAATCTGTGCCATTGGCTTTGCTTGGAACATCTGTCCTCTGTCACCAAACAAACACCATTCAAATCATTTTTTCTTTGTGCATACAAGTTGGGCTTCGGGGACATTTTGATGTCAACTTACACCTTTCCAGTTAGGGGATGATCTGTTGAACTGCTGTGTCACCCTGCTGTCCCATTCCCATGTATGGACTCCACCACTGGCTCCAGTTTGAATTTGTTGCACCTTGCTGCCTCTAGGTAGCACTGCTGGGTTAACAACACTGTCTTTGGGTGAGGCAGAGATCAGACGGGGGCAAGAGGAAGCTCTGTGTTCCCACCTCATTGGCCAGGCTATTCATGTATAGACATATTGTTATGGCTGGTTGCATAACACACACAACAGACTCTGCAGCAGGTGCTTGGCACAATAGAAAGTAAATGTACATGTGGAGTCCAACAATGACGTACACGTGCCCAGTATAGGCTGAACATCGGGTTACGTTAGGAACACTAGGTCATCACTTGACCTCTCCCATTTCTTATATAATCAAACCCTGTAAGGTGTGTGTCCACTCTGTTGGGGGTGCCTGCTTGCTTTGCAGCCAGCAAGGTATTGTGGGTAAGCAAGCCTCAGAGACGCTGATCAATCACAGGCAGAGGAGCTGTAATGTTAGGTTGCCAGGCAACAGGGAGGGAGAAGCAGCAAAGCGTCTGTAGGGGGCTGCTGGGTGGGGGTAGTCTCAGCTTTTCACCTCCGTCTCCCCCCTCCTGTCTATCCCAACACCACCTTCTCCTTCTCGCTGTACGTTTCCGCCTGGCTCTCGTGCTCTCCTGCATAATGTGGAGGAGACACTGATACTAAACACTCAGCGACTGTGATGTGTGACCATGTTGTCTTGAGCAAACACTAAATATGGTGAATGCTGAATATGTTGTTTAAAATGCACCTTTAAAAGACAAATAGTTTGTTCCTTTAGCAAATTCTAGCATCATATGCCATTCACTCATTCAGCCAGGTTCCAATTATCCCGTTCTCTCCAACCCTCTGATTGCACTAAAGACTTTCAGCCCCAACACACCACACTGTTTGCTGGCTTTCAAAAACAGGTTATCAAACAAGGTTTATTGTTTGTCAAAAATGTATTTGTCTTCCAGACCTTTCAGCTACATCTTGTGGCCTTCATCAGCAAATCAAGATTGCCCAGTTGTCATGGAAATGGTTGGGTTTGTAACTTTAGTCGCGTGACAATAGATCGTAGGTTATATACGGGATGATGAAGGCCAGGAGATGTGGCTGAAAGCTGAAGGAAGAAATACTATGAGTTACATTTTATTGTCGAACAAATCTGTAAGTTCTGTTATGAAACAAATGCGGTGAAAATGTTTTTGGCATTTGTAGTCACTTTTGGTCACATACCATAGATATTAGACTTTAACTTTTACTAAATGGTTTATAACACACGATAAAGTAGTTGTACACATACATAAGGGCATTTATTATTGAATTTGTCAGTGATTATATGATTAGAGCTATTGCACCTTTGACTGGTGTATAAACAGTTTATGAATGATTGACAATAGAATACAACACAGTTGCAATCATATAAAATGTCTTCATATATGAATATTAAGTATTAATCTATACTAATTATATAATTATATTTACTTCATTATTTATTGATATTTAAGAAATTATTTATACTTCTTTGCTCTCATGACAAGTGAGCAAACACCATAGGCTGATGAGACGAGGCCATGAGATGCAACTGAAACCCCTGAAAGAAATCTAGTAGGTGGACCATGAGTTAAGAATATTTTTAAATTTTTTTATTTTTGTCAACCTACTGTTTCCAAGGTCAAGAACATACGTTGAAGCTCAACCTGTGTTTATGAGTTCTGATCCCGTTTGTGAATGATTAGTACATGTTTTAACAGTTAATAAATAGATAGATATTAGATATAACAGCCATTTATTGACTCTTTATATACCAGTTACAGATGCTTCACGGGGGAGACACATGAATACCTTAATAAAAACTTAAGAATATCCTTATATATCTGTCTATAAAGTGTGTTACAAACCATTTATAAAGTATCTGTATACTGCTTATAAATTAATACGTTGAATAAAGTGGGTTTGGGTTTAATTATAATTGGCTTTTAGGTATTTTGCCCTTTAATTACAATTTCTAGTTTCTAGTTGAATTTAAAAAACAACAACAATCTTGTAAAATACATCCAGCCGTGTGTGGTTCCATATCACCCTCTGGCAGGGCTTACTGGCCCACTTCACCCTTGGGAATCTCAGCTGTCTATATTGAATACATTATCCTCAGACTGAAAAACAGACCATCATCTCGGTAGCGCTCACCTCACAATGAATGCATCTTGCATGCAAAATATGCTTCCCAAAATAGGTTTTATTTTGGAAATCTAGATTTTGTGTTTTGTTGCCACATCTTTGGTTATAACAAAACAAAAAAAGCCACTCGTCACATTTTGCAAATTGATACATAGTTAAGTGTAACATGTACTTGAACCACATGAATGATCCTGTTCAACCAAAAAATTCCCGCCATGTTAAGCAGTCACACAGGTTCAGACCTCAGACCAAAGAGCGGATGTCACTCACAGACAAACTTTTTGAACCACCGAACAAAACAAAAGGCTGGAAAGGAAATGGAGAAAATAAACAAGCATTTACAAAAAATATGTCCTTTATTCTTTTGGCTTTAAAATTATATTACCATATGAGCGGACAGTAGTCATTTCTTGCATGCAGTTCACTAAAACACTACAAGCGCAATATGAGATGGCTACTGATTGCTTCATGGTTTGTATCTACAGATATGGGGACCATACATGTGTTTCGTCAAGTGTTACAGTGCAGAAAGGAAAAAAAATGAGTTCTAGAAAAAATGTAAATCAAATCCAAAGACCGGAAAAATGCACTCATATCTACAGTAAAAATGTTATTTATAATCGGTAGAACATAAGCAACCCACACCAACACACACTTGCTCACACAGAGATAGATGCTTACATTCTCGCAAGTCTCCATTTCTTACAAATATACACATAGACATACAAATACAGACACACTCCAACTTTCCCTCACACACACACACTTACAAGTATGACCGCCACACGTGGTATTACATAGCAGTGGGGATAAAAAGTGCTCTTACATCAAATGTAAGTGTGATGCATACTGTGGGCCCAAATAGCTATATTATTTACAAACCAAACCACTACATTAAAACCACTCGCTTCTCAATTTAAACCAAGAACAACATGAATGTCATACAAACATTTGTGATATTATAACCTTTAAATGTGATATATTGTCATGTTCTAGCTTGAGAGCAGTTAGAAAGACTGACATTTTCTTGTTAGTATATTTCATAACCTAAGATATTTTCTTTACAAGAGCTCTGGGAAATGTGGGGAGGTGGGATGGAGGATGGGGGGGGGGGGTAGGAGGTAAATGAGAAGATTGATACCATTCTTATGTTAGTGCGTTAACTAGCACTATGGAGCTACAGCTGGGAGTCGATTAGCTTAGCTTAGCCTGAGACTGGGAGGAGGGGGAAACAGCTAGCCTGGTTCACTTCAAAGCTCACAAACACGCCCTCCAGGACCTTTTAAACCTCCTCAATAAACAGATGTAAAAACAGCCAGGTGTGCTTGTACGGATTAAAGAAACCAGATACAATGTTTTAATTGTACTGCTTGTCTTTCAGCGCTCTCCAACGAGGAAAAGCTACACTAATGGTTATCCATGTTTGTCCTCGCCGTCAATCGCTTTCTTTTTTTGACTGTAATCTTTCCTCTGATCACCGAGTTTCTTTTTTATCTGGAGCATCAGAAACTTTTCTTGGACGCTTCTTAGGGTTTTCCTCCATCCTCCTAGTTGCTGTAGCTACTCCGTCAAGTGAATCATGTGACCATCAAGCATTTTGAACTTCCGCTGATGCGACTCTCTCTCTCTTCATGGTTCTGTGGCAAACCAATCTTTGTTGGTTGACGTCAAACGCATCACTACTGGTGCGCCAGCGTGGGAAAGTCGCCACATAGAGATTTACCTGGCAGTGATAGGCTTAATCAGCATTGTGAGAACTTGTCTGGCAACGGCTTGAATGTAACGGACGTTCATTTATATGTAAAAGTCCAGCACTCAAGTTTTAATCTAACGCTCTTATGGCTCTAGCTTCTTATTTAAAAGACAGACATGAGAGCTGTATCAATCTTCACATCTAAACATCTAACTCTGCAATAAAGCGAAGTATATTTCCCAAAGTGTGAAACAATTTCTTTAAATGTGTCTCATTCCTTGCATACATTCAGCTTCTCTGTATTTAGAGACTTGTATTTTCTATTGAAATGGGGAGATGGCAGTCCAGATACAGATTTCAACAACCACTGATGGCACACCAGTGAATTCAATGTATTTGTCCATTGCACTTCAGTGGTATGCTTTTTGTTTCAGCTTCGTATACTGTATGAACCAAGAGCATTCTGGGACTGACCCTGCATTGTACGAGTTTCATATGGTTGTTGTAGTTTCCAGCATTGACTTTGTCTGCCCTTGGTGATTTGACAACAGTGAAAGCAGTGGACACATTCTCACAATAATGACACAAAAAGTAGAAAACATTCTTTCTCATTAAAAAAGAAACCTTGTTACCAAAAAATTAACAAACAAAAAAAATGCAGAGTACTTGTTAAGTGATACAGCGATTGTTAAATTCAAGACACTGGATTTATAGTAGTAGCAGCAGCACTAGCTACAGACAACTTAACAGTACACTCAAGTGTGTCAGATAGTAACAACAACCAATAGGAAAATCACAAGCATTTTGCAGAGACTCTTTTCCATGTTCCAGTCAATCTCTGGCAGTGTCTGCTGGATCATTTGTTTCCGTATCTCCCCTTTGAGAAGACCCAATGTATTCATATGTGACATAACCGCACTCCCACTTTAGGCCTACCTGGCAAAGCATCCCTCATCTCTTAACAATCAGCACACAAACGTACATCTATCTACCCCCTTTAGAAGCTGTAAACAAATTTCCCTCATGTCTCTGATGCATTTTTATTTTTTGTTCCTTTTTAAAAAGTCTATTTCTTTCGGTCTTTCAAGTCTTTCCCTTTGTTTTCTTTTTCTCTATTTTCTTTCTCGTATTTGTCCTTGTCTGATTTTGTCACACTGTTGTAGGAGGGCGGGGAGGCTGTGGAGGGGGTCATGTCTGTTTTGTCCGAGGTGGAGTTCTCATTGAACTTGCTGATGACCATCACGTCCTTGTCAGGGTCGCGGATGCCCTCCTTCAGCTGCTCCTTGTAGAGGGCGGAGGCCTTCTTCATGGCCAGGCAGATCATGTAGCGGCGGAAGGCTCTCTGGATGATTATGGCCGACATGTCCTCCTGTTTGCGGCGGAGGGTGGTGGTGATGGGCTCGTAAGAGACCTTTGAAGGGTTAGAGGCCATGAAGCGCTCCTCCATCTGCCCACGTAACACATCCATCTCACCGCCCTCGCCCAACACTCGCTTGGTGAAAGCGAACAGGATGTCGAGGCAGTGGATGCGCTCTCCACTCACCATTGGCAGGTCCATGGAGATGAGCTGGATCATATTAGGCTTGGGCATGCGCAGCGGTGGATCTAGAGCATCTGCAAAGTCAGAGAGCTTGCTGTACTCCATGAACTGAGTGGCGTCAGGATCAAAGCGCTCCCACACTTCATAGAACATCTCAAAGTCATCCTCACTCAGCGGCTCAGCACTCTCCTCTGTGGCCACGCTAAAGTTCTCCAGGATGACGGCAATGTACATGTTGACCACAATGAGGAAGCAGATGATGATGTAGCTGACGAAGAAAAAGATGCCCACTGATGGGTTGCCACAGTTGCCTTTGTAAGAGTTGCCCGGGTGCTCCATCTGGCTGTCACAGTCAGGCTCCCTCTTGTTCAGTATGGGTGCCAGCAGGCCATCCCACCCGGCTGAGGTGGTAATCTGAAACAAACAGATCATACTGTTCCCGAAGGTCTCGAAATTGAACATGTCATCGATTCCTGCCTCTCGCTTGACATAGGCAAAGTTGGACATGCCAAAGATGGCGTAGATGAACATGACCAGAAAGAGGAGGAGGCCGATGTTGAACAGGGCAGGGAGTGACATCATCAAGGCAAAGAGAAGCGTCCGGATGCCTTTGGCACCTTTGATAAGGCGGAGGATGCGGCCTATCCTGGCCAGACGGATCACTCGGAACAGCGTTGGGGACACAAAGTACTTCTCAATAACTTCTGATAAAAACATACCTGCAAAGGCAAAAAACATCACATCAGCACACGATTTCACTCACAATCTGCTGGAAAGCTGAGGCACCTTAAACATCTTCTTACCTACGATGGACAGGATCACCACCACAAAGTCAAATATATTCCAACCAATGGTAAAGTAATAGTGACGCAGAGAGATCATCTTAAGCACACACTCCCCAGTGAAGAGCACGATGAAGACCAGGTTGATCCTGTAGAGGATTGTGTCCATCTCCTTCGTCTGGTCGTCTGTCTCCACCATCATGGTCACCATGTTAAGGCAGATGAGGATCATGATCACGATGTCGAAGGCCTGCTTTGTGATGCAGTCAAACACGCAGCCTTGAAATGTATTCTGAGGGCAGCGGAGGACAAAGAACAGGAGCATTAGTCATTTTACACCTCTACGTGTAAGTAGAGCCCACAGTCTGAACACTTAGAGTCTTACTGTTGGCCGAGGGATAGGTTTTTGTGGTTTTTTGGAACCCAGCTTCTTCATGGCATTATAGTATTTCTTCTGTTCTTCTGTCATGAAGATGTCCTGACCTCCAAAGTAAAGGGAGCACAACAAAACTTGGTTATAACCACATACTTTAAACTTAGAAGAATATATTTCTTCTACATTTTAGAAAGCAATGTGAACAACACAGCAACCATATATTTCAGTCTGGATCAATGCCTTTGAAGTACACTACGTCTTACAAATATCTTGGTTTTTGTTTTTAATCATGTAGTATTACAAGTATTGTCAGAGTCAGCAGGAAGTGCTAGGTTCTGTGATGAAAAAAAGGAAATTGTCCTTTAGTCGATCGACAGAAAATTAATCTGCAACAAGTCTGATAATCAATCAGTTGTTTAAATAATCTGTTGAGCAAAAATGCAGAAAATTTATATATTGAGTGAATATTTGCTTGTTTTCTTGGGCTTATATGATGGTAAAAAAATTCTCTTTTGGTTTTGAGCTGCAACAAAAAATTTAAATATGGTAAATTGAGTTATAAGAAATCGTGATGGACATTTTTCAAGATTTTCTGACATTTTAGATCAAACATTTAATTGATTAATTTAGAAAATAATCATCAGATGAATCGATTAATAAATGAATTCATCATTAGTTGCAGCCCTAATGACTGCACAGAGCTGTATGTTAAATATAACTTACAGAGAAGGCAGAGGTCCTTGCATGCCCAATTCTGGAACTGGTACCCTGATTGGCAATCAATAAAGACTGAAGGCATTCCTGAAGAGCAATGTTTGTGTGCTTTTTGTGATTTTACTGTTGGTGAGGATGACAAGTAGTCCGCTAGTTACGGAATTCTGTTAAAAATTACTGTTTATTGTGATTGTCTGAGGGTAATGTGTTAAGTTGGCTTTTTCCTGCGGAGATTGTGATGTGATGCCCTCATTAATCAAAGAAATGAATCGCCCTCCTGATGTCATACACGAGGCACACATCACACTCTCAGTGCTGCTCACGGAGTGTATGATGCATGTCTGGAGGGGCAACTGGTGTCAACACTGAACAACCATCTGTGTGACGCTGTAGCCTAGCTGTGGGGCTGCTGAACCACACCGACTGATACAGTGTCTCAGTCAAGTCAGACCTGCCAGCACGCAGCCAACACAGAGGAACCCCCCTCCCACTCCCTCCCCCTCCCCCCTCTCTTGGGCGTTGCCAAATCCTACTTGTTAGCGCTTGGTTGAATGGAGGGCACATTTCCAGACTACATTCACTGTGACACTGCATGTGTGTGTATATATATATATATATATATATATATATATATATATGTGTGTGTGTGTGTGTGTGTGTGCAGGCAGGGTGTTTCTCAGTGACTCATGCACCCTCAGTAATCCTTGGCAGCGGCAGGTCCGCAACGTGCTACAGACAACCATTATTCTGTAGCTCAGTTCTTTTCTTTAACACAGCCGCGGGTCTGCTTTGACTGATCCTGTGCTTCAGTCGCTTTGTACCCAGGCTAGTGCGGCACAGGACTAGTAGTACCTGTTGGTGTTCCACTGCAGCAACGCAGTGCAGAACCAAAGCTGTGAGTGTCAACATTAATAACAGCTGGCAGGGTGGACTGACAACCTGGGATTGCCTGGGATTTGATCTTTACTTTGAAATATTATTGCATCTACAAAAGCTAGGGCTACAGTTAGGACTGGGCAATATATCTAATTCATTCAGTTCTTTTAAATGTTTGTCTTTGCACGACGAATCGAGTTATTACAATGTGCACATGATTGTTTCAGTCAAAATGAAATGTAAATAATAGTACTATTGCTGTGTCCCAAATCCATACTACATACTAACTGTATACGGTATACTACATACTGATCTTCATAGTATACTGTTTTTGCAGGTAGTATACAAGATATCAACATACCTAACTGCTTTATACTAACAGGAAATTACACAATGTTTATGCAATCAGATGTCAATGAATCTGAAACTTTAAAAATACCACACCCAATTAAACTTAACAAAGAGACAGCTGAATGCTTTTTTCCAAAAATATGATGTGTTCCCAGAGTTGTTTCACCACCATACACAATTAAGTTTAATTTTTCTTTCCAGGCAGGTGCGCTCTTTAAGACTCTCTCTACTGTATGCTATCTAATAAAGGCATTAAAGCGGCCCTGTGTAGCTTTATTTACACTCAGATTTACTCACCAAGACGTGTGTCCTTGAGGTCTAACAAACTGCTGAATGCATTTCCCTCCTCATAAAACACTTGTAAAGCAGATTTTTCTTATAGGTTTGAAACCTGAATTGTTTACATCCATGTTTACCAGCTAGCAGTCTTCTTCTTCACTCTGGCTATCTATCGTCTACTCTAATCTAACCTAAGTTTACATTATCGGATAGAGACTGTTGCTAAATGCAACTTATCTTCTTCTTCTGCTGGTTGAAGTTGTCGATGATGACACCGATGAATAGATTGAGGGTGAAGAAGGAGCCGAAGATGATGAAGATGACAAAGTAGAGGTACATGTACAAGTTCACTTCATATTTAGGCTGGTCTTCCAACTAGAACAAGCAAGACACAACAAATTCAAAATGTTACTGGCTGTCAATTCCTAGATACAGAAAATAAATGAGCTGATTGTAGAACGAGTAAATGCAGAAGTATTTTCACTTTGTGAAAGCAAACTTACAAATCCCTCTGTTAAACACCAAGACACTCACATTTCGAGAGTCCACGGCTGCGTACATGATGTCCATCCAACCCTTAAATGTTGCCTAAGAGCAGATGAGAGAAGAGTCAGTAGTTTCAGCCTCAACAACCTTCCTCACAACCTTCATCATTTGATTCTCCCAACAGTTAAACTCTGTTGCTTGGCTGTCATTTAGAATTTTTATTTTTAGTGATTTTGGATCAACATTTAGGTCTCACTATTCCGTTATCACCTAAACTTTGGCTATCTGCAGTGCCATGAATAAAGACCCATTTTCCCAGACCACACGCTTAATTACAGGTAACATCTCATAATAGGTATTTTTTTTAATTAATTTCAAATTATAGCAGGGCTATAACGAGAGATATTTTCATATTGTTTCGGTGTATTTTCCAATCCTGGGTGACATTACACACATGATTTCCCCAGTGGGTGTGGTTGAAAGTGGATTTGGATTCCATATTCTCTGTGGAGAGGGGCGCCACAGCCCACAGAGGGTTTAAACATCATACTGTGTGTGCCTGGGCAAGATGCTGCATTATACTCAATCACATCATTTTATAATAACTATAATATATTACAGGCATTTTAAAAAGATTTGATTAAGTGATCTACTATTTTAATTTGTATATATATTTACAGCCTACTATGCAAATGTCAAATTGGTATGAGATTTAAGCTATAATGTGTATTAACTTTGGCATCATTTTTGCATATCAGTTAAATTATTTCCTTAGGTTATTTGCCTATACACATAAATCCTACAGTGTGTTTTTCTACATTCAGAATTTGACCTATCACCTGCAACTGTCAAAACTACAACTACAACATGTCAGCATCATTTTTAAATGCTGTAAAACAGCAACGTCACACTTCTCCTGCTGATAGTTGGTGTAGGAAGTTTCTTAAATAACTCTCAGTCCTGCTCTGAGGTCGGAGTGTTTTCACTCCTAGGTTAAGTTTCAGCGCGGTTCTTAAGAGGGATTCTGAGACACTTGATGAGTACAGGCCCTGGTACCATTTTTTTGGATAATATTAATATGGGGTATTCAAGTTCAATTTGTTTCTGATTTTATTTTACCACAATCATTCAACGTGTATCAGAGCTGAATATCTGAAGACATCCCCATGGCCTCTGAGAAACTATTTTTGCTACCATTTCACAGACTAAATGATTAATCAAGAAAATAATCAGTAGATTAATTGATTAAAGAAAATAATCTGTTGGTTGCAGTATAATGTGCATATCTTTTTGGTTTGGCTGTTGTGGTCAACTGCATGGCAAAACTAGAAGCCACAGAGTTCCGCCCTAAATACTTCTAAACACATATGCATACTTTGACAATTTCCCTTTTATCTTCATAATGCCACCTGTGTCACCAAGACTAAACTCACCACTTGCAACAGAGCCAGATAGCCTGCCCCGACATTGTCAAAGTTGATTTTGACATTCTTCCAGCGGGCGCTGTCGTTGACCAAATTCAGGCAGTCACTCTTGTTGTTGACAACCTCTATGGGGAAGATCTCGTCCGTGGTGGTGTTGACGCAGTAATAGTACTTCCCTGCAAACAGGTTGACGCCCATGATGCTGAAGATGAGCCAGAAGATGAGGCAGACCAACAGCACGTTCATGATAGAGGGGATGGCCCCCAGCAGTGCGTTCACCACGACCTGGAGAGGTTGAAGCACACAGACAAACTCAGCACTCTCCTGTCGGTCAAACCGAGGTCTCTGCTTGCCAAAATAGAGAGGCTGTTTGATTTTAGATAAGTGGCCATTACAATCATCTAATCACTTAACTGTTCTTAATTAAGACATGTAGACACCTGATTTGATTGAGCAGTAAAGCTGATGCTACGGTTTTTAGAACAAGAGCCAAGACTGATTTAAAAATTCATAGTGTTCCTATATTATTCAAAGCTGCATTTAATATGTAATGTCTGCACACATATAGCACCATACATATCTACCAAGAGAATTTAACAACATGACAGTTGGATAGAAGAAGGTGGACAGGTGAAAAAGTTAACATTTCATAGATAAAAAAGCAAAACAGAAAGAAACCTTAGAGAAGCGGGATGAAGTCACAACATTTTGTTTGACTGTAAATGAAAAAAGACACACAACAAAGAAAAAAATTACAGGTCAAAGGCACCACACAAGCAACATCAGAAATCCAGTGACACAATGTGAAGAAAGTCATGCAGATGTACAGTGTTGAATTGCAAGGAAAAGATAACTCTACAGAAGTTGTAATAGGCATGCAGTCTTGCAGTCAGGCTGCCTAATGAGCTAAAACCATTTAACTGACATCAAACATTAACCCAGAAGAATGTGAGATTCTAAAAATGGAAATATAAATTATACTGTAACAATTTACTTCAGCACCACTAAGCAGAGGACAGGCAGACAGTGAGAAAATGTCTATACAGCTTTACAGAGACATGTCAAATAAAAAAACACATTTTATGAATAAAATCTATGGGCTAGCTGAAAAGCAGCTGGAACCATTAGTGGGACACAAATTGGTTATATATAAATGTTCTGAAAGGTCTTTGAAATGTTACATTTTTACAATAATAGTTTGACATTTTGGAAAATAAACGTATTTGCTTTATTGCAGAGAGTTTGATGAGAAGATTGATACCACTCTCATATCTGTCCGTTAAATATGAGGCCAGGAGACAGTTAGCTTAGCATCAAATAAGACTGTAAGCAAGGGGAATCAGCTAGCATGGCTCTGTTTTATCTGAACATTTTAAACCTTTAAAGATGTTATTGGTTTAAAGTCAGAATAAAGCTAATCTAAAACATTGCACAGGTACGCTGGCTTTCAGCTTTCCCACAAACAATCATCATTTTCAAATGGGTTTTGTGTCACTGTTACTCCCAGATGTCCTCACCCTCATGCCCTCAAACCGAGACAGGGCCCTCAGGGGCCGGAGGGCTCGCAGTGTCCTCAGAGATTTGATGGCGGTAAGTTCAGAGTAGCCCAGAGCATTGGCTACAAGGCTGACCAGGGACACCTGAGAGAAGATAATGACACAGGCAAGCAGGGTGAAAGGTGAGAAATTAAAAAGGTCCCTCTGCACAGTGCCAGGCTGAGTGTTTGAACAAGATCATTAATAAGACATTGATGATTAGTCTGCACACAATTAAAGAGATAATAAAAAATTTAAAGTGTTTAAAAATGAATAACAGAAGTATCCCCAAAAACTGTGAATTTCAGATAAAGAGATGTGACAACAATGAACAATGACTTAAGTGGACACAATGGTATTGATATCTGTATCATAAACATTAAAGAAATAGTTACTAATAATAGCTAATAATTAATAATACGTTAGATGAGAAGATTGTTACCACTCTCATGTCTGTATGCTAAATATGAAGCTACAGCCAGGAGACCGTTAGCTTAGCTTAACTTAGCATAAAGACTGGAATCAGGGGAAAACAGCTTGCCTAGTTTCTGTCAAAAGCTCAAAACAACACCAACACCTCTAAAGCTAACTTATTGTGACGTTGTATCTTAATTCTTTAATTTATACACAAAATAGTGCTGGAACTATTTCACTGAGAAAAACAGTTCCAGCACGTACCTAGCAGGAAAGCCACAATGTGTCATTTTTACATTACGGTTTGTAGACAGATTAAACACGGACATGGATACACAGTGTTAATTCGTGAGTTTAGAAGGTGCTGGTAGCCAGATTTATTTTTTCCCCTTGCTTCCAGTCTTCATGCTTAGCTACCTGGCTCCATCCCCGTAATTAGAATACACGTATGAGGGTGTGGTATCGATCTTCTCATCTACCTCTCAGCAAGAAAGCATGTATTTCCCAAAATCTTGAACTATTCCTTAAAGTCTAAATTGTCTTTGATTTAATGCCAGATTGGAAGCTTTCTCTTATAATGGTGTAGGGACTGAATATACATACGTCTACAATGAGGAAGTCGAGCCAGCACCAGGCGTTGGTGAAGTACTTGACAAAGCCGTATGCCACCCACTTCAACAGCAT
This sequence comes from Macquaria australasica, assembly GCA_005408345.1. Classification (NCBI taxonomy): domain Eukaryota; kingdom Metazoa; phylum Chordata; class Actinopteri; order Centrarchiformes; family Percichthyidae; genus Macquaria; species Macquaria australasica. The sequence goes on along the minus strand of SEMN01000098.1, from coordinate 731,727 downwards.
TTCCAGGATGAAGATGTAAGTGAAGACCTTGTCTGCGTACTCTAGCATTGTTTTGATGGTCCTCCGCTGCTCGATGTAAATGTCCTCAAACGCCTGCACAGAATGGAATAAATAATAAGGACTGCTGGTGGAAACAATGAGGTATGAAGTCTGTAATTTTGCAAAGGCAGAAGTTAAAGGAGATCATTGGTGGAAAATTACCACTAGCCATGAACTAAGGCTGGTAAACCCTATAGACCGACTGTGAAGACTAATTACAGAGCCTTAGAATAAGGCAACACTGCAAAGCATACATCTTATTTAAAAGGCCCTTAAGAGCTGCTAATTCTACTCAGATAGCTTTCTCCTAAATGTGGGGTTTTCTATGTCAAAAATGTGTCAGAGAGCATGGCAGTGCACAGACAAGCATATTCACACTTTGGGGTAATTTAGTGTCTTCAGTTCACCTGACCTGCTTGCGTTTGGACTGTGCAGTGAAAACAGAGCATCTGAAGGCAGGCCAGGTGGGCATGTTGAGAAACTACAAACTCTGCACAGAGAGGACCAGGGCTGAGACTGAAACCCAGGAGATTCTTGCTGTGATGTGTCAGTCCTATCCACTTACCCAAAATGCTATAAATACTACAAGCAATGTTTATCCAAAAATGTGTTAAAAATCATTATTGATTTTGGGTCACAAATAGAGGTAAATGCACATACACACAAACACCTACTTACCAGTGCTCCACTGCTGAGCAGGATCATGAATATGATGAAGGATTCAAACCAGTTGTGCTCTACTATGATAAAGCAGGTTTTCCTGAGCGTCCACCAGCTCTTATACTTGCCATCCTCCTCATTGATCTGGCAGCACTGGAACCTGCCAATGCAGCCTGCAGGCATGGGGGAAACGTGGGGGTTGAGGCGTAAGAAATGGCCACAGGAATGAATATGGGTCCATTGACTAAAGGTGATTGTATGATTAAACCAAAACAACCCTCTCTATCTTAGCTCAGTTTTCATTACTTGGCAAATTTTAACCAAGTTCCAGAAAAATGGCAAAAGAAATGCAAATGAATGCATGTTGGCTATCAGTCGGTGCCATTAAACTATTGCAGGAAGAAAAAGGCACAAAGAGATAATAATTAAAAGAGCGCCAGTCAAACCTCAAATGATGGAAAACCAATTTGGCATTTATGTTTGTTTCATGTATTCATGAAGGTTACAGTCTCATGGCACCACACAGATCTGATGTTTTTGTCTGCCGCCATTTTTTTTGCCTATTCAGTGGAATGCTTGAGTGACATTTAAATCACATGCTTCATTATTTAAGTTTATTTCCATTGCATTTTGTTTTTGTTGACATACCAACTCGACATTCCCTCTTTGCCAAGCGTAAAAACTTTTTGTGATATTTGGACCTTTTTCACATTTCTGGCGTTTCCACACAGGTTTTTTATGCACAGTGAAAATGCACATGAAAGAAGGACACACATGATCATTCTAGCAACTCTGTTTGCTATATTTATTGTCTTGGTGCACTGGTCCTGACTATCATACTCCTTGTTACTTGTTGCAAGTACCTTGTAATCTAACCCTTACAATATTAAATGGTTTCATGGATAAGATGCAATGCAAAGTGGTGCCTAGAATGTGACAAATAAAGACCAAAGAAACTTTAGAGATACAAACAAAAGGTTAATGCTACACAACCCATCTCTGATCCTCAATCATCATCTCTCATCACATTTCTGTATTCCACACTCATGAAAGACTGAAGAAGTATTTGAAGATTCTGAATTCTACTGGAGGTGTGTCCGACTAAATGTCAGGTTACATTACAAACCAAGACAATCCCACAGACTACTTTTCTTTCTGTCCTGCTGAGCATTTGTATTCACTGTCACTCAGCGGTGAGTATAACACACTGGTGCTAAGCACAAGCAGTTAATGCGATTTACTCTACGTCTTGAAAAGTGCTGTGGAAGCATTTCATCTCCCACCTTTCTCGCTCTGTCCCACTTTCCCATTACTCATCATCCTCCCTGCCTATCACCCTCACATCCCTCTCACCCTCTGTGAAGCAGGCCTCTGGGTCCAGTGACTCCTCCGGCTCCAGCTCTACTGAATCCACCCCATCTCCTGGGGGGCGAATATCAACTGTGCTCCCCTCCGATGAGCTCAGAGGCTTGGGCTCTATATCGAGCTTCTGCATGGACGAGGAAGAAGATAAGAGTACTAAGTTACACTGCAGTGCCCGAAACAACAGAGGTTCAGTGGTTATAGGAGCCAACCTTCTGAGCTGGGTATCATTATAATTCTCCATTCACATGTACTCCAGCGCCACAACTGTATACCTTAGTGTGGAGACTAGGCACTGTAATAGCTCACAGAGTTGGGCTCGTTAAAGTTATCGTCATTGTGTTATCATCATCACATGCAGCATCGATCAAATGTACCTACAGGCTTTGATATTAGTTTTATCTGAGGGCACAAATCAGATTATGTGGCAACACATGGCATGGGGAGGTTGGCGTTACGGAAATGCACTGTGGGTACGTTTGATGTGACCTCAGTTCGAGGAAGAGTGCATGCAGTATTCCAGTGCATTATCAATCCAAGCCTGAAATAGTACCAAGCAGAACGTGTGCTTAAGTATTTTCATGTCCACTGAAAAATGACTCCAAATCCAGTCTATAATTTATCCCATTTCCTAAATTGCTTCTATGAATAATAATTTCCCCACCCTCAAAGCTAGAATCCACCCACAGAAGGACGGCTGAACATTTTCCTCAGTGACATGAAAACACGTTATTTCCATTCCTTGAAAGCAGTGTACAAGCTTCTTCTGTTTGTGTTGAAGTAGACGGATAACCACATTAGCTTACCAGCAAAAACCAGTACTGTGCACTGTTTATAAGACAGCATGTGGTCTGGCATTTTTTTTTGTTCCCATTTGTAAAACATGTTGAATTAGCACCCATGCATACCCAGAAAACATACAGGACTAAGTGTGGTACTCAACGATTTTCGTCCTTCTTCTCAGCAATATGCAAAACACATGTAAGGACAAGTGTTGCTGCTGTTGTCAAGTTCATTTTACTCTGTCTTCCTCGCTAACTCTGAATTTTGAACCATGGCAACACTCCTCTGAAACCCTAAAATGCAGCGATCTTTACAACATCATCTGCATAGAGTGAGACTTTTTGGTGTTGTGAGGCTTCCTGTCTGTTTTTCTTTGGGCAAACATGGTGTTACGTGGCCTCATGTCTGATCTGTCTGGCGTGTGAAGTACAGGAACATGTCATCCTAGACAGTGCAGCAGCTCTGATTGCCGTGGGACCCAGCTAATACGGCATGGGAATGATGGAAGCATGCTGCTCACAAGTGCATCGTTTTCTGGAGGGGTGTCTCCCTCCTGTTTCTCTTTCTCTCCTTCAGCAAGAGACCCATTTTACCTCTTCTGGACGTGGATTATTTTAGGCTTTTACTCTTAACCTAACATGCTTTTATTTGGCAGATTTCGTTGGCAAGTTCAACTATATTTGTAAAAGTTGGGTGACGAGATAGTTGCAGTGAAACGAAAGGGGATAACACAGGCGTAGAAGCACATAGAACACAGGCGACTAATCCACAATCATTGTGTACATGTACCATATCTGGTAGGATTCAATGTAATTTGGGATGGAGTTTCTTCCATTTTGTTTTGAGGAGGATAGAAAATGAAGAAATTACCCTCATTTAGCACATCATAAATATGTCTGATTCAATATAAACTGCCATGTGTTATCTGTTTTGCCACTGCAAAAATCAGCATTTATTCATTTGTTTCAAAATTATCTCCTTGGAAAGAATTCTGTAAAGAATCTTTCATCATTCCACTATTATTTGAGTATCACGGAACACCAGTATGTACAAGTATTTCATGTGTGTATGCATGGATTATGAACCAGACAAATGAATTTTGTTTTTGAACTACAGCAAAATTCATTCCTCCATTCAATCTCTCTTGTTTTTTCCTCATTATCCTCCACCTCCTCTCTTCCTTCATTCTCAAGCTCAGAGTGTTGGATGCCAATCAAGTCCAGAAACCAAGTCAAAACCAAGCAATGAAATCAAAAGCAAAGATCATGTTAGATGAGTTTGTCTATCAATGGAAAAAGGTGGTGTTGCTCATTCCTAATGGTTTGTAACTGCAATACAGCCTGATGCTTGGAGATAAATTATGAAAGGGGGGGAGGGGGTAAAGGGAAAACTTAAAGATTACAGCATTGAGTGTGCTGCTGTATGGGGTAGGGGTGGGGGTATAAAGCAAAGGGGGTGGGGTAAGGGGTGGGGGACGGAGGGCAGACCAGGCAAAGAACGAAAATGGGCAATCCATTGAAGGTATGAGAAAAAATATGTTTTTTGTCTGTAAATGGCATAGGCAGTCCTCATGGTTAGTGCTATGGTACAATAAAGTGGTCTTACAATTCTTCTCTCACTGAAAACCTTGAGAGCGTCTGTGACACAGCTGCAATAACAAACGGGGGGTTAAACAAAGTAAGTCAAACACACCAAAAGCCAGCATACAACCTCAAGTCTTTCACTGGTCAGCCGCAAGGCACAGTGGGGTAACACGTTAGCCACTGCGAACAACAATTTAGATTTCCCTGAAAGCATATTCCTTAATAGATGCAATGCAAAAGAGTGGGATGCTGTTTTTATACTGGCAATGACACTTGACACTAATCTCACACAACAGACACACAAACAGCACACACGAAATGTTCATAGTGTAACTCTAAAAGCATAAATTAATATTGACTATTTCTAATTTGAACGAACTCTGACACAGTGGGTAAGAAATGGCCAAATGTATTTTAACTTATCACACTTCACCAATTCCTGCCTGTTAAGATCAGCAGATACGGGAGAGAGCATTGCCTGATCCATATATGGAGCATGTGGTGCAATAGCTAGAAATAGTCTCCTGGGTTGTTTTGAATCACAGGGAATTGGCACCACACCCACAGTGGCAGGTTGACATCACCAGGGAGCACAAACCAAAGCTCTGTCAGCCTGGCAACACTCAAAAGCAAACGTGGCATTTGCTCTATAAGAATAGGCAATACATTTCAAACAAAAGTAAGACTTCAATGCAAATTATGCACCAATGATGAAGTATTTGGCTCTGTTTAAATTGTAGAATATTTGATTTAGATACTGACGTACACTGATCTGATCATCTATTTTGGTACACAATGACTCAGCAACATAGGGGGCAGGCTGAGATCACCTCTTAAAAGTTTAACAAAACAGTTTGCTGCTTCATTAATTTCATCTTAACACATGCGCACATATATGCACGTTGCTTCCCCTGAAGCATGGAACGATTAAGCAGTCTCTTTAGCCGGTGATGTATAATAGTAAACTGCATGTGTTGGCAAGTCATCCACGTAACACGGTACACAAACACACTGACACGTACACTCTAATGATGAGTGCATCTAGAAAGTGAACCTGCTACATAGGTCAAAGGCAAATTTTAGTCATTATTTGTCATGGCTCTTTCTTCTGCTGCCAAGGGCTTTAGAACTGAATAGAAATTCCAGAAGATTCCCTCAGCAGCACAGCATGATGAATGTACAAATGAGTCAGCAGGTGTGTTATTTTCAAACTGCTTGACTGTTTTGAAAAGGCCATCTCTATGCAAATCTTGACATATTCATACATCAACTGACTTGCGTTGGGTGTTAACTGTTACACATATAAAAGAGCTAATCAAATACAAAAGCTGTGTGACTCAAGATATTTCCTACAAACTGACAGAGACGTCAGTCACCTAATTAAAGTCTTTCATCTTACCTCTTTGCTTCCCTCCACATCTGACGAGTCACTGCTGAAATCTTCTGTGTTTAGGTTCTCGAAGTCTGACTCGCCCACAGCAATGGGTACCGTGACTGTCAGGCTGGGGTTATGAATAAACGACATGTAGTCGCATTCCTCCATTGGGTACTTCTCTGTAGTGTCTCCACCAATCCCGACCCCAACCACCAGCCCTCCTCCCGGCCGTCCATTGCCCTCAGTCATGTACACCCCACTGGGGTCTTTGGTGATCTCCACCGAAGTGTGGTTGGAGATGCAGTTGCCCTTGCCATTGCTATGCAGTTCATCCAAGGGTTTGCTCTCCTCAGCCAGACCGGAGCCCTTACCACCCCCGCCAAAACAGAGGCTCTGGAGGAAGTGCCGCACAAAGGCGATGCCCCGCTGGATCCGGCCCACGGCAATCTGCAGGTTGTTCATCTCACTGTCGTCGTCAGTTGCTGCCAGGTTGTCAGCGCTGAATGAGCTCAGGAGGAGAGCCAGGAACAGGTTTAGAACCTGGGAAGAAGTGGACATTAGGCACAGAAAAGTGAATTCCACTTGACCTTATTCGTCTGTGTCTTAAGGACTTGACTTTATAACCAATTCAACCAACTAAATATTAAGAAACTTCAAATCCAATCTAAATTAAAGCAAACTATTGTCTCAATATTAACAGTGTTATGCAGATAATAGACAGGAAATAAAAAAGGAAGAACCCCATACCACCAGGTTTCCAATGACCATGACCATCATGAAGACGATCAGGCACATGGTCTGTCCAGCCACCTCCATGCAGTCCCACATGGTCTCTATCCACTCTCCGCACAGCACCCGGAACACGATGAGAAAGGAGTGGAAGAAATCGTGCATGTGCCAGCGGGGCAGCTGACATTCATCAGAAATCTTACACACACACTCCTTGTAGCTCTTGCCAAACAGCTGCATGCCCACCACGGCGAAGATGAAGACGATGATGGCCAGCACCAGAGTCAAGTTCCCCAGAGCACCCACTGAGTTACCGATGATCTTGATCAGCATGTTCAAAGTGGGCCATGACTTGGCCAGCTTGAAGACCCTCAGCTGTTTTAAAAGAAAATTAAAACCAGTATTACTATATGTAATACTGGAATATATTTGGATATAATTTATGTAAAGCTGGTTTTTAAACATGAGAGGGGATGGTGAAACTGTTTGCTACACCACTGAAAGAATTGAAAGAATAGTTCGACATTTTGGGAAATATGCTTATCCGCTTTTTTGCCTCAAGTTAGATGAGAAGATTGATACCATTCTCATACGCGTACGCTAAATATGTAGCTAGAGCCAATAGCTTAGCTTAGCATAAAGACTGGAAGCAGGGGGAAACAGCTATCCTGGCTCCGTCCAAAGGTGAAAAAAATCTGCCTACCAAGACACCCAAAACTCACTAATTGATATGTTTAATTTCATTTTCTGGTTGTCTGTCAACCTCACAATGACAAAACTCCAGGAGGTCACTGCATCCGGCTAAATAGCTACAGCACGTAACTCCCCATAATACCATAACTTGTCCTTTTTTTTCTGTTTGTGTATGGATTAAACAAACAAGATAAAATGTGTTAATTTGTGAGCATGAGAGGTTCATTTTTGAATTTGGGAGCGGCTAACTTTTCCCCTCTACTTTTAGATTTTAAGCTAACCTAAGCTAATTGCCTGCTATCTCTACATGTTAAATGGACAGATATAGGAGTGGTATCGTTCTTATCTAACTCTCAGCAAAAAAGCAAATAAGCACATTTCCCAAAATGTCAAACTATTGCTTTAAAAGCAGACCAAAACTTCATTATACTTTAGCATTGTTTATCAGCTTGTCAAATAATTTAGAGTCTGTGTGAGTATACCTTCAATCTCAAGGTGTAAAAGATCACTGACTGTAGTCTCAAAGAGTCTAACAGCACAGCAATATTCATGGAAAGCTAATCAGGTGAACAGAAAAAAACACACTGTTCCCCAAAGGCCACAACAATTCTCAGTGGGGCCTTTCATGTACTGTACAAAAGCTCTCATTACATCATTACCTCATTAATAACATAAATGTTATTGAGAGAGCCATTGTGGCCTGACCCTAGAAATTCAGGTGCATCTTAACTTTTCCCATCTAAAGAGCAGATAAATCATGCAATTCAGCTTTTTAAGATATTACTCCGCCAGTGCTCTTACCAATCTGAAGGACCTGAGCACAGACAGGCCTTCTACGTTGGCCAAGCCAAGCTCCATCAGACTCAGACTAACGATGATGCCGTCAAAGATGTTCCAACCCTCCTGGAAGTAGTAGTAGGGATCCAGGGCGATGATCTTGAAGCACATCTCTGCTGTGAAGATGCCTGTGAACACCTAATGACAAAGGGGGCAAAATTCTAGTTTTACACCTGAATCTGCATCATGAGAGATATTTTAAATTTATGTTTTTTCTGGTTTTGTCCAGAGTTTGTAAGCATATCACACAATACTTGCCAGGTTTCCAACAGAGAGGACATTATCGAATTCTTTAGTCATGGGGTAATGCTCCATGGCCATGAAAAGAGTGTTGAGGACGATGCAAATTGTGATGGCCAGATCCACAAATGGATCCATGACCACCATGCTGACAACCTCCTTAATTTTCAGCCATGCGGGGCAACAATCCCAAATCAAAGCGGTGTTGGCGAATCTATACCAGCAGGGGGGGCATTTCTGTCTCGACTCTTCAAGCTCTGGGAAAGGAGAAATTACCACATTTCATTATAATTAAATGCAGTTCAGTTTATTTCTGTAAGATTATTCCTTTATCCTGTATATCCTGTATGTCACTTATTACTACTAGTTTTCTCCAGAACTAGTAGGTCATGACACGGAGTTCAAGACAGGAAGAAAATAAGACAAGAAAGACTAAGGCAAAAATGGCCTGATCCCTACCTTCCATGGTGTTGGTGAGAATACTGGCCACACTCATGGCTCTCTGCCTGCCTCCTGGTTCATCTAAATAATCCATGGATGGCTGGTGAAAACCTGACCGGCGTTTCTTAAGCTCAGTATCCGTAGTTGTCCCCTGGAAATAAAAAACAAAAACAAAAAACAGATTCATGTATATTTAAGCAATATTTAGCAGAACAGGAAATATGTACAGAATGTGAGTCAAGCAGGTTATCTGTGTTAAGCTCATATGAACAAACAAGTATTTTATAATTTTATAATTTATTAAAATCATTTTGGCTCAGTCTATTGCCTCCTGATTTAGTATGTGGTTATTTCATAACGTGTATTCTAAAGGCCCTACACACCCATGATTGACCTACACTGGTGTACACTTATTTGCCTGATTAGACCTGGTCTGACGTCTGCCTGGGCATGTACATGACTGTACATGATTGACATCCATCTGACCCTCTGATTAGTGTTGTTGCACCTTTTAAGGTGGGAGAGGTTAGACCTTTATCATTCTCAATGGTTCATTATTTTTGGTGACGTCACGTGATTCCTGCATAGCTCCACCCAACTTCAACCTGAGCAGAAGTCTAATAGGCCAGAATAAGTGAAAATACCTGTGAGGGTGTGCAGGACCTTTAAAGAGTCTGGTGATATTCTAGATTTGTCTTATTGGCAATAAATTCCATGATAATACCCAAACCAACAATGAATGTATCCTACAGTACTAACAAGTATTGTGTGTGTGTGTATCCAAAGCCTGATTTATCTTATTCCTCTGTGCCATAGAGCTCCATTGTTGTCCAACTAGAGTCAAGTGTCTCAGCCTCAGCTGATGAGTATATCATTAGTTTTGCAGGTATTTGCTCATACACCAAAGTATTAGACAAATGAAAATGTTGACCTGATGATGGCGCCAGATGAAAACTTAAGCGATCACCAAAGCGATTACAGTTCATCCTGTGGAGAACATGAATGTCTGTACTGGATTTCATTGGTATCCATCCAATAGTTGTTGAGACATTGTACTATAAAACAAAAAATTTAAACCTCATGGTGGCACTAGACAGTCACAGGATCACCAGAGTCATTAGGATTCACCATCAGGGGACCATGAATGTCAAATTTTCATGGCAGTCCATCCAACAGCTAATAAAAAGTCAAAATATATATTTGTGTTTGTATTTGTTTTTAAAAATGTATGTATTCAGTAGAAACCATTGTGCTTGGGCTGAGAACCTCGGATGGACTACGGAGGTGGGAAAGTAATGAGAGAAGGACTAAAGAATTTTTGGTTTTGGTCTTTTCATGAGATTTGTTGACAATAACAAAAAAAAGAATATTAATATCCTTATCCTTTAAGGATCCAACATTACCTACAACTATAGACTATAGACTTTGCAAGGATTCGCTTCACCTGGGAAAATGGAGATTTCCTCTTAACGTTTGATGATGGACTATACACCCAAATAACTCATATCATGAATTTATCAACAAAATAAGAACAACGGGGTGTGAATAAAAGGAATTACATGAAACAAACGGTTAAGTCACCTCAGGCAGCAGGAGACCTACAGGGGAGGTTGTTACAGAAGTTCCACCGACCAGCGACACCACACCATTGCAGTCTACTGCACAGTGCATCTTGCCGTTGGCAGGCAGCATGATCCGTGGCGCCCCGAGGCTGGTCTGACTGACGGCGCTGCAGCGGCGCTCGAGGCGGCGCGGCAAGAACAGGGAGCCCCGGCGGCTGTCGCTCTCTTCAAAGGTGCTGTGTTCATCATCAGCAAAGTCATTCTCAGAGCCCATGTCGCGCGCACGGCCGCGGAAGCTGAATAGGCTGGCACGGCTGTTCCTCCGAGGTGAGAAGAGGGATCCACGGATACTAAGGAGAGACTGATAGAGAGAGAGAGAGAGAGAGAGAGAGAGAGAGAGAGAGAGAGAGAGGCAGAGAGAAAAAGAGAACGGGAAAATGGGGTTAGAGGGCGCAGGGAGGAAGAGCCTGAAATACTTAGGGAAGACTGGGAAGTTAGGGGAGAGACACCAAAATGCCACATTTGGTGCTGGGTGGTCCTGTGAAATGAGGGAAGGACTGGTATGTAGTTAGATGGGGCAAGAAGAAATGAGACAGAAGCAGAGCAAAGAATTGGGTGATGGAAAACCCACTGCCCTTCATTTACAGTACAGTCGCCAATAGAGACTTTGCACTGATATTCATCATCTTTAATTTTCTAATGATTTATCACCAAAAAATATTCACAGAATGTAATGATGAATGTAGCTTAATTTTTATTTTTAATTGTGGCCTTTTTTAAAGGAATAGTTTGACAGAAGATTGATACCACTCTAATGTCTGTACGCTAAATATGAAGCCGGAGCCAGTGGCCAGTTAGCTTAGCTTAGCATAAAGTCTGGAAGCAAGGGGAAACAACTAGTCTGGCTCTGTCTGAAGGCAACAAATTCTGCCTACCAGCACCTCTGCAGCTCACTTATTAACATATTATATCTTGTTTGTTTAATCTGTGTGTGTATAATAGAAAATTTCAGCCAGGGTAGCTGACTCCCTGTGCTCCCACTCTTTATGCTAAGCTAAGCTAACCGGCTGCTGGCTCCAGCTTCGTAGTTAATGAACAATTATGAAAAAATATTTCCAAAAACGCTGAACTATTCCTTTAATTTACAAAGCTTTGATTGAATACACACTGTAATAGGGGCAAATATTGTAATAGGTGCAATTAGATTTGATCCCTGGTTTTAAATATTTGTTTTAAGTAGCTTTAATTATATCACTGGCAAGATGTGACGTGTCTTAAATTTTGTAAAAGACCAATATCTTTGTCTAACTTGAGCCACCCAAAAGTTCCAGGTACCAATCACTGACAAATCTAATTTGTCAGGGAAGTATTTACCTGGTTGGGTGAGGAGCATCTCTTCTCATAAGAAAGTCTGTTGGCATCAATAGAGAAACGGAAGCTGGATCTCTTGATGCTGTCCTCGGACTCAGACTTGTGGAACTTGTCGCGGGCCCCCCTCTCCTCCTCCTCCTCCCTCTGCTTCCTCTTCTTCCGCCTGTTGCGTCGCTCCTTGGCACTTTTCGAACTGAGCTTAGACGTCCCTGAGGAAGACTCGGAGGTGGGGCCCCCTCTCCCGCTGTACTCTCCACTCTCCGTGGCTGCTGCCGCGGCAACCTGCCAGCCAATCAGAGCACAAATACAGTTGTCATGGCGACCCAGTGCCTGTCTCAAAGGCTCTTGCAGACTGGAGCGGAGGAGAGAGCCTGGCAGCTGAGAGCAGCAACAGAAGCATCAAGAGCCAAATAAGCCTCAGACGCCTTCTAAAAATGGATGCCTGCATGCAAACCAAAACATTTCTGTATTCTTGCATTTATAAGACTCATCGAGTAAGAGAAAAATTGTATGGATGCTGGGTTAGGTAATAGCCTTTTTGTTTTACAAAACAAGTAGGAAATTCTACTCTTTGAAGCCAAGCAACATTGATCAAATCACTGTATACAACATCAGAGGCACAGAATTTCTTGCATCTTCCCTTAAGGAATATGATTTACTACCACGTGCAAGGACTGCTTTTGTTGGGGGATGTGAATGGGTAAAATCTGGTGCTTTAGAAGTATCTTTATATCCAGTAATTAAGCAATCAAAGAATACAGTATGTCACTTAATTTTGATTTTTATACTTCCTCTTTTTCCTCTTTTATCTTTTTTCTAATGGAGAGAAATGCCCCTGTGTTCCACAAAACGTACAGCACTATAGTATGAGGATTTAAGAGTCTGTCATGGCAACTGCAGCACAACTAAAAACAACAATCTGAATGTGCACAAGCCTGATAAGACTGTGTGGAGACTGGCAGAACAGCCATTGAAGCTAGCAGAGGTGGAAACAATATAGAAGACAATGACCTTCCACATATGAGGATGAGATAAGAAGGATACCATGTGGTACTGTATAACATGAAATGCAGAAAGTAAAAGGGAAACATAGCTTTTGAATTATCTTACACGATTATATACATATCAGTGGTTCCCAGCCTTTTCTAGGTCACGTACCCCAACATCCCTAAGTACCCCTTCATCAACCCCACCCGTTATGTTCCAAATGTGTTCTTTTCAACTGATTTTAAAGAGGATTTTAGGTAACACTGCATAAAAGTAGATATTGTTACAATCATTTTCACATACACTTGAACTGTCAATGTTTTAGTCAGTTTTGTTAAGTTTGCTTTCATACAACTACTACTTGGAGTGGCAGAAACGGGACCTTTAAACCATCTAAGTATTTCAACCATTTATCCATTATCTTTAGCTAACTATTTTGTTTATCCATTATTTTTAGGTAATTCATCTGTTTATCCATTACTTTTAACTAACTATTTTGACATCTCAGCTTGCTTACTACTTTGTTTGCATGCACTTTCAATGGCAACATGTGGCTTTAAGATGATACAACTTACTTAGGTTGGTGGGAAGTGTGTTGTTGTAACAATACATCTGCTGTATATCCCCAATCTGTGACATTCAATGCCTTCTAGGACTGATCTACTCTACCTATTTTGCCTCACTTGCTTCTACAGTGGTGAGTCTAAATTTTCAATTTCCTACCGTAAATTTACCAGATGCAGCCTGTGACCATGAACATGAACTTGTTGCATTCAGCCGTGTGCTACACGTGTAGCAGGACAGAAATAGACTGTCTGGCTTTGTCATCACAAGTTTAAAAATAACTGGTTGGCTGCCCGGGAACACAAGGTTTGGTTCTCCCTTGAAATGTAGCCTCTTATACAGATGATATACAGATTATTGAACCAACAGCCAGAGCTACAATAAGTATATTTCCATTATCCAGCATTTCACTCCATGTCAATCTGCTAATTCTTCTTTCTGTAGGTCGACCAAGGACTCCTGATCCCAGAGGGAGCAGCAGAGGGGTGTCAGTCATCCAGGACAGTGACTCCCTCGCCTGGGGCAACGCTGCTTTTGGCAGCTGGCTCAAGACTTTAAGCCCAAGAATCAATAGAGTCCCTAGTTAGATACATGGAGTCTCCCAGCCATGTTATGCAATACTCAGACTTTTCTACGTGCTCAACAAAAAAATTCCTAAAATGTCCGTCACTTCACCAGTTTAAAACATCACTTTCTCAATAAACCACTTTTTTAGCTACAGACTAGTAGCCTGTATCTTAATTCTAACTTGAATTTGAACAGACAAAGATGAATATCCTGCCTGTGCTTCCTCCTGCTGTCTCTTGAGCTGCTCCAGCATGGCCTGGAACTCCTCCTCCTTCTGCTGAGCCTCTTCGATGGTCGCCTGGTTCTGCTCGTCGTAAGCCATGGCCACCACGGCCAGGATCAGGTTGACCAGGTAAAAGGAGCCCAGGAAGATCACCAGCACGAAGAAGATCATGTAGGGTTTCCCCGCCGCGCGCAAAGTCTGATGGATCCAAGACAGACAGACAAGACAAGAGGTTGTTGTTGTTAGGAATTTATTAGAAAATCATCGATATGAGAGTAAAAGAAGGCTGCCATAGATGGATATTTGTCTTTTGTTTTGTTTGTAGTTGAACTAACACAATATATAGTGTTCAGTTGTGGTCATCCCATTGTTTGGTGACTTTGCAAATGTACCTGCTGTCTGCTGCAGTATAAAACAAAAGATAACCTTACATAACAGGCCTAGTCTATTATTGCAGAATGACCCACCCTCTTATTGAACTACAGTAACTGGATATGTTTGCTCAGATATTTGTTGACTGAAGGTCAGGCTTTTATTATGAAATGAACTGCTTTCATTTCATGTTTTTGTTGTTTTGTATTTTTACTTCTACAATACAACAGACATATTTTAAGATGTGATGTGTTAACAATGTTCTATAAAGTTCAAGGTGACCAACCTTTACAGATTAGATAATAAATATACCCAAGGGACAAACAGATTCTGTACTCTATAATGATCATAAAGGAGTCAGGGGAGAGTCCAACCAACCTGCTGATAGAGGTTTTCCCAGAAGTCCTGGGTCATGAGTCGGAACAGGGAGAGGAATGCCCAGCTGAAGGTGTCAAAGCTGGTGTATCCATAGTCTGGGTTACGACCAGCTTTGATACATACAAAGCCCTCTGGACAGAGCCTGTCATGACACACAGTTGTTATGAACAACACTTTGCATTAGAGGTACCATGTGTAGTATTTTAACATTGAAAAGCTTGAGAAATCTGCACAATTACTGTAATTCACATTTCTGTATGGCACAAAAATATATTGCTTATGGGCACAAAGCTGGAGGGCCATTGTGTCTCCACAAATACAAGAAATACATGTTAACGTACAGTAGAACTAAAGAAGCTATAATTCCATCTATTTCCATTAACTTACAGTGTGTTCAAATTGTCTACAGATCAGCTCATAGAAGAGCTCCCATCTGTGTATTACACACTCACAGCCACCAAACGTCACTTGTGTTTTTTGCATTTTTCAGCCATACAGGTTTTGTGCATGCTGGTAACACATAGGTGCAGTTAGGCTGTCGGTGTACTAAAAACATAGTTATTACTGTCACTGGAAAATAACTATATTAATTCATATTAAGTGTTTGTTTACCTTGATAGACAGAGCCATTGATCGGACATAAGGATGGAAGAGGAGGACTTGCACGGATATTGTGATGTATCGTATTAGGTTTAGGAATCGCCTGTATCATCCTTATCGTGGGCAACATATCGTGATAGTATCGTGCCTGTGATTCCCACCCCTAGTATACAGTCCTGGGTCAGGGCTAAAGCAAATCCACTTGCCTTTGACTTAGAACTTCTAATATGTGTTGATGTTGCAACTAAGCATTCAGCTGACACACCTGGTATTTACCTGACGCCTTCAACAGGTCCTGATAGTGGTGTCAAAGTAAGGCCCAAAGCTTGAAACTGCAACAATGCCTGTGTGCTTTTCTTGGAGTGAATATGCAGCTTTGATAAATGGCTTAAATATCAACTTAAATCAATAAGCTTCCCTTTGAAACATACACAACAAGGAAGGTGTTTCAACATTTGCCAAAAATGAAATGCACCCATAGTTAACCAGCAGTTTAAATTCCTGTGATGCCTCAGAACGGTGGCGAGTGGCGACACTAATTGTGTATGCTCAGCTTTGTGGCGCATCTAATTGGCCATATAAATAAAACATGTCAAGCCTTACCCAGCGCCACTGCCATTCCCACAGAGCAGAGCATCCCTACGGCCAGGGAGGTAATAGTAATTACCTAGAGGAGAGGGGAGACAGAGCGAAGGTCAGTCAGAGCCACATCACAGGAGTGAAGTGGCGGATATGAAGAAACAGAAGAGACAATATGCACCCTGTGGCTTTAAATTTTTGTGTGTGGCATACAGTGGCTGGGAGACAGAGAGAAAGGTGGTGATTTGTTTTTTCGTTTTAGCACCCAACTGCATTAGTCATCCTGTTTTTTTTTGTTTGTTTGTTTTTGTGTGTGTGTGTGTGACATAAGCACGTGACTTTCAAAGCACTCCTCATCTACCACTTAACTGTCACAAAATCACAATCACATCAGATTGTTTTAGGGGCTATCGTAGTCACTGATGCAATTAAGATGCCAGACTTTAAAACCATTTCAACCCGCTCTGTCTCTCTCTTCTTCTTCTCATCGTGCTCTGGCATCAGCTTGTCATGTAGCTGGTGCAAGTCTCCTCGATATCCTGCTGGCGGTCAGTGACTCACCCTCCTCTAGCACTTTAGGCTGCTCATGCCACACAGATGGGCTATGGGAGAATGATGAAGGGTAGTGAGGGGGTGAAAGTAGAGGGTTTTATTGTTGTGGCGATTATCCGCCACATTTGCCGCATTCTCCCACCAGCCCTTGTTAGAGAGCGCAGACACTGCTCCCAGCCATTGCTGTCACTCCTTATCACAGCAGCAGGCCAGTGTGCCTGACCTCCCCCACACAACCACCACCACCCTGACCCATCTCTGCATATGAAGTAGCCAGTATCTGACTCAGGCCGTCTGAGGCGGACGCTAGCTTGACCCCGGTTAACTCCTATGTGCGCCTGGCAGACATGTAACAGCACTTTCACACCGCCTCACTCGGCTTACTCTCATCACTGATGTACTCTGTCCAGTTGAAGGAGCTCTCTGTGGTGTTCTGCTCAAACGTGGTGTTGATTTCCAGCAGGGTGTTGTTGAAAAACATCGCGTTGTCATCGATGATGTCACTGCTGTTGGTGGTGTTGGTTAGCAGACGCACGCACTTCTGCCTCAGGTTGCCCATAAAGAGCTGCAGGCCGATGAGGGCGAAGACGCTGAGGCAGAACACGGTGAGGATCATGACGTCTGACAGCTTTTTTACCGACTGGATCAGTGCGCCAACGATGGTCTTCAGGCCTAAACGGGAGAGAGGGCAAGGGGGCGGGAGGGGGGACATCGCAGAATGATTACTGCCTACTAATTACAGCCACAAGCTTGTATAGAGAAGAAGCTGCTAATAAGAGCTTACAGTAGCAAGCAGCCAAGGGGATCTGCAGTGGAGGTTCCTGTATGAACTGTTGTCATACAGGAACCAGGCTGACGCAGATCACTACTAATAATGGATAAACCGCTAGAGAAAGTTATGTTTCTCATGCCCATTATAGTGCTATGGTATTGGTCTCTGGGAGAATGATCATTAATAAATTATGTCTTTGTGCGTGTTGTTGTTTTTTCTATATTTTTATAAGACCTAATTAGGAATAACAAGTATAATATTGTGTGCATCTGTGGTGTTGTCGTCTGATTAGAATGCCACTGAAACTGTTCAACTGAGCTCTTTTTTAGTGCAGTCACAAAGACCAGCACACAGTACTAAGTAACGTGCACAAGGTCAATGAGGACATATCCAAGCGCACATGCTGTTTTTATTCATATAGGCACAGCATTACGCGCAAGAGGGTTGAGTGAAGTGGGATATAAATTGGAGGGTGATTGCGGTGATCAATTGTTATCCTCTCAGACAGTCCCATTACTGGTCTCATACCTTTCTCATGCAGCTGGTGGTGGAGCATGAGGAAAATGGGTGACCAAATACAGACGAAAGTTTACATCAGCTTCTTCAAGTCAGAAAATAATGTTGTTTGGAAGGTTCAGAGGGACAACGTGAACAATTTTGATGTGTTATTTGTGTTATTAATATTTTCAGTGTGTAATGTTACATATTGCCATTTTAACTTTTTTGAAACTGCTGCACATTTTCATCAAGTATTTAGTTTGCTTGTTAATGGAACCAACAACTTAATAAAGGAATAGATGAACATTTTGGGAAACAGCTAGCCTGGCTCTGTTTAAAGTTTAAAAAATCTGCCTACAAGCACATTAATAAAGCTCATTAACATAGTGTATTTTGTTTGTTTAATTCGTACAAAAACTGAAATGTAAAAACAGCAAGTTGTGGTTTTCTAGACAGGAAGTCACTGCTCCTGGCCAAGAAAAAGCTTCAGCCCATAACTCCTTGTAAAACCAAAACTTGTCATCTTTACGTTGTGGTTTTTGTACAGATTAAACAAATGAGATACAGCATTAATTTGTGAGATGCTGGAAGGTGTATTTTTTTCACTTTGGACAGAGCCAGGCTAGCTGTTTCCATCTGCTTCTAGTCTCTATGCTATGCTAAGCTAATCACTTGCTAGCTCCAGCTTCATATTTAGCGTGCAGACATGAGAATGGTATCAATCTTCTCATCTAACTCTCCACAATAAAGCCAGGAAGCCTATTTCCCAAAATGTCGAACCATTCCTTTACCAGACAGAACTGGTCTTTAGCTGTCAATTCTCAACATTAAAGACCCAATTTTCACCAAAACACCATTCTCAATCTTGCACCACTCCTCCCACCTTTGCGCCATGTGCACTATGCTCTGCATATACATTTTCAAGTGATGGGAAAAATGCATTTCAAGGTCAGAGAAATACCAACATGTGCTAGCACTGCTTGTACTAGGCTTTGCACTGCCACAAAAATAGACCCCAAAATGTTTAAACTGGGTCCAAATGTAGATGTGACAGCTAGAATAAGTAATGTATGTTGTGACCTTTTTGTTAGTCTGTGATGTGAATAGTGTTAGCGTTTGGAATACCATTACCCAACCACCACTCACCATATCACAATTTCTCCAAAAACACGCAACATTGAACAAGACATGCACAGGAAAACAAGGTAAGGAGGAACCCTACACACACAAGTGCTTGCCACCAGAAAATCGGCTTTTGCAATGTCTCATGCAAAAAGGAAAAACAAATAGTGCACAAAATCTTCTTGTAAGTCTCCCAAGGCAAGAATAGATTTCAACCAAAAAGAATTCTGCCTTAAAGGAAGTATCTAAAAGCTAAGAATCCTGTCAATCTGTGCAGATTGGAGCCAGATTCCAGCTTTTACTGGCCTTGGGACAAAGGCAGCATGAGGGACGGCGACGAGCGTCATTAGGCTTAGCTAGAGTGAGATGAGCTGAGAGGGGGCGGTGGGGGGGTGCTTGGATGTTAGCGAAACGCCAGTTAGCCGTTAGCATTTCATTAACCCTATCGGCCTTGATGGCTCTCTCACCTGGGATGACTGATATAGTTTTCAGGGCTCGCAGAACCCTGAAGGTTCGCAGTGCTGAGACATTGCCCAGGTCCACAAACTCTGTGACATATCTGTAAGGGAAGGGAAGGGAGGGAGAGGAGGAGGGAGGGAGGGGTGGGAGTTGGGTAGAGGGGCATTTCGGAAAAGGTGTGGGACACATACGCACACACACACACACACACACACACACAAATCAGGCACCCACACACATGGCATGACAAGACAAAAGGAGGGTCATGGGAAGGGGAGGGGAGAGGAGGGAACGGCAAACGGTCACGCACAGAGGACAAATGGCAGGAGTGCTGGCAGCAGGTGCGGGCAGCCTTACCTGGTATTACTGAGATAGTTTTCAAAGCTCGCAATACTCTGAACGTGCGCAGAGCTGAAACATTGCCTAGGTTTACAAACTCTGTTATATACCTGCAGGATCAAATGCACAGTTACTACACAGCATTACACAGTCAGAAACCCATTACACGTGCACAGACACAAACATCTGAAAAGTAAAACCACCTCTCATAACAGGATTATGAATTACAGGAATCTCTCAGATAAAACAAGATCACAGTCTTGTTATATCACGTGATCAATGAGTAATCCTTCACATCAACAAATACTATGATCCCAAAAAAACATTCACTATGTAACCTAATGCTGAAGGCTTTATTTTGTAGTTTCAAGACAAGTAGGTGAAGTTATTGAAGCGTGGGACAAATATGGGCCAAGATACTCCATGCTTTGGGGGCTCACATCCATTATAACAGAGTAGAGTTAATATTTCTGGCCATACTCTCAAAGCATACATGAAAAAGCTGCAGATTATCATGCCCCTCTTCTTTCTCTCCGTTCTCTGCCTCATTCAGTGGGACTTAATAGGCTGCTGGGATGATTAGCATTAAAAGCATTTTGGCCTCTTAATTTACGCCAGATCATGTTAAGCTGATCCTAACAATGCATGTCAGAACACTTACGCCATGAGGATAACACTGAAATCCAGCCAGTTCCACGGGTCCCGCAGGAAAGTGAACTTCCCCACACAGAAGCCCCTGGCCAGGATCTTTATAAGGGACTCGAAGGTGTAAATCCCTGTGAATGTGTACCTGGTAAACAAGGTGAGGAAGAGAGGAAGTGTGGGGAGAGAGGAGGAAAAGACACGCAGAGAGGAATAATGATGTTGGTTAACAGCTCCATTGCTGAGTTGCAGGTGACAGACCCACTATATGCAGGGCAGTACTGGATTTGTACATTATCTGTATGACTGTGTCCTCAAATCTCATTACTCGACCCTTTTCATAATGGGATTCTTGATTATTACATTATCTCCAAATTTAGCTGTAGTGTGTACTGATCTACTTTGACAGACCTGTGATCTTTGCTTCACTGCATCCATTTTTATTGGAGGCGAGTACTTATGTAAAGCTACAATTCAATTTGAGATAGCATAGTGATTGGCCATTGTAGCATTTTGTACCTAAATAACTTTCTGGTATCAATTCAAAATGTTACCAGATCTCTTCTATGATTATCTATTGTTCCATAATATAATGTAAAAATGTGTGGCTTGGTTAGATTGACACTCCCCCACTCCACCCCAAATGTTTTTTAATAGCCTTGCACCTACATGTCTTTCTAATTACATTCCTTCTAAAATGAAGTTGCTGTTTTTTGCCAATATGTCCACGTTTCATCACAAATATCTGTACATGAATGTATAAAAGTGGAGTGATTTTGTCACTCTTTTTGTTTTTGTTTTTCCCTTTTGTATTTGGGATAAA
The DNA here is from genome assembly GCA_005408345.1 of Macquaria australasica. Classification (NCBI taxonomy): domain Eukaryota; kingdom Metazoa; phylum Chordata; class Actinopteri; order Centrarchiformes; family Percichthyidae; genus Macquaria; species Macquaria australasica. Next base: position 710,575 of record SEMN01000098.1, on the reverse strand, counting down.
CATGCTGAGTTTTGGAACTACAGTTCCCATCATGCTTTGGCGCATTCAGACTGGAAGTATTGTGTTGCCGTGGTGTCGTTGGCTATTGCCACCTTCATGTCATATCAGAGTTATCGTAGTCACAATTTTCTAACTTGTATTTAAATAGCGTTCATGCCAACATTCATGTTGTACATACAACTGGGAATTCCTCTGAAAGCTCTGATATATCCGACTTGGCACTTAATAATACAGAAGTGCCTGAAAACAAATGTGGACTCACATCAGCCAAAGCCCATCATTCAATGTAATTAAATCCAAATTTAATGGATGGTGACATTGCCAAAGCACACTATCTTAATCCTCACACTATTATACAACCGTTATACAAACGTTTTGATGGCGTGATCGCTCCCAAGTCGTTAATGTTGGAATCTTTCCTATCTTATATATCCCATATGACATGAACGCACCATATTTCTAAAATCCCTATCCGTTATTTAGTGCACTATATTTACTCCCCGCCATTTTATTTGAGTGTCCAAAATCTGAGTGTCAAATTTATGCACTATATAGTGCCCTCAAAAATTCCACAATGGAGTGTCCATGGCTAACAAACCCATGATGCAATGCGCCGCATTTAATAGATGCAAAGATGAACTTGCTGCTTTTTAAGCCTGTATTTCTTTACATTTTGCCAAATTTACATAATTGAAAGTCATACCGAATTATCTATTAGCATTTTTAATTTTAATTATTTAATTTATTACTTCTGATACTGAAGAAAACAACATGAAGATTATGAGGCAAGATCAGAAGTTAAAAGGAGTGTATTTTTTCTATGAATTCTAAGTAGATTTGTATGTTTATCCACAATCAGCAGCAGATATACTGATATCTCCAGATTTGTATGTTGTGCGTGATTTCGGTGTGTGTGTAGTTATGACTGTGAGAAGAAGGGGTGCGATTTGTGATGCAAATTGCAATCAGGTTCAAAGGGTAAATCAATGTGTATGTCAATGAAAAACCGTAAAACGCCTTGTTCTACGGACCGAAATAAGAGAAAATGGGTACTTACTCTACATTCTTTGCCCATTCCGGGGGATTACTGAGGGTCATGAAAGCACAGTTGGTCAGGATGGTGAACATGATCAACATGCTGAACATCGTAGAGACAAAGTTAAGGAACACAATGGAACAGTGTTTTTGAGCATTTATCCCTGTACTCATGCATGCTATGTATGATACATTACAACCAAACCTGACAGCAAAACAGTCAAAATATTTCCCCATCCTTAACTGCTACAGTAAGCATAAGGAGGTATGTACTCATCCGTAATGTCTTCAACTACTCAGCAGCAGTAAAGTCTGATGTATGCCTACATAGAAAGTCTAACCCAATCATGACATTTAGTCTTCATCATCAGCACATTTAAATCCGTCTTTTGTCTGATAAAACCTTTAATCCAAATCAAGCTGTGTCCATAGCAAACTCTGAAAGGATATGAGTGTACTAAAACTCTAATAGCTATCCTCCTTAGAGGGTTGAAGGAGCTTAAGATGTACAAGGCAGGAGTGGCGTTGAAACGGAAGATTGCCTTCCCACGATTCAATACTATGAAGGTCTGAAAGAGAGACGGAACAAAATTTGTTAAAATCTGTATCATACAAAGCTTTGTGTTGGATGCAGCACCTGGGGGAGACATAAAACTGTAGTGAAATAACATTTCATAAACCTGCATGTGTTAGTGTATGTGCGTCCTATAGTATCTGCTCATCATGCCTGCTTTTGTGCATGTGTGATTAGTCATAACAGCAGAGAGGAGTAAGCTGGCCTCTATCTCCAGCCTCTGCTCAGGGTCTGTGGTTGTTATTATAATGAAGCTGGATGAGTCCACTTCAGGCAGGACATGTTGGCACTGAAGTTCAACTGGCACAGCAGCTCAGATTAGCATTTAGCACCTCTGTTGGCCCATAGTTTAAAGGCTCTGACTTGGCTGAGCACATGTTGAAATGGGTTTTGAATCTCACTTTAGAAAATAAGACCTTATGGACATTGTGGAGTAGAAGTATGAAGAAGAAAAAACCTAAGTACAGGACTTGAGTGATTACATCTATGAAACACATGGTAGTGACCATGATTACAAAAGACTGCACTATACCCTTTGATAAAAGCCGATTTGCCCACTCTGAAAGATAGGAAGTTAATGTATTTACTTAGCTTTCTTCAGCAGAAGTTTGCCTTACGTGGGAGGAAATTGCTACATTTGCCCATGTGTTTCCTTAAAATAGTTCATTGAGCACATCAGGCAATTAACTTCAGGCTTTTAGGGGCTGGAAAGCTTGGACTAAAAAGAACAGATCTGTAATGTATCGAAATTCAGTGCTTGAGTCATACCATAATTGAAAGCTAAATTAGTATACATAATGAGGCTTTAAGGCCAGCACAGTCAAGAGCCTGTCTTAAAAGTATCCATACACAATAGTTTTGCTTTCATAACTTTGAAACAGACCTTCTGATTGCTGTAGTAGGGGTCAAAGTCCTCCAGAGGGGTGGACACCAGCTGGGGAGGGATGTCCCCATAGATGAAGGGGAGAGATTTCCCCGCCTCCAGGTCACTGTTGGGCTTGGGCCCATTTTCATCGTCGTTGTCGTTGCGGCGCTCCGCCCGTGGTCTCCGGGCCTCCTCCTCGGCGATGCGCCTCTCGATGGCGGCCAGCGACTCGGGGACGAAGGGGCGGAAGCTGTCAGGTCCGGGCGGTACAAGCAGCTGTGCCATCTTGTCATCCTGCTCCTTCAGAGGGCAGCGAGGGGCTCAGCTGGGGCAGGGAGCTGAAACGGGAAGGGATTGAGGGGGAAATGGGTCAGGAGTCACCTGAAAATAGGTGGTACATTCACCTGTGGATCATGTTGCAAGTAAGTTAGAAACCCTACCTGGATATTATATATAAGATTAAGGAAGGTTTTGGGTGTTTCTGACAGAGTGTCTCCCCACTCAAAGCCCTTTTCAGGACTGATATGTCTACCTTCATCCAGCCCCAGTTTGTGCCTCTCATCCAATACATTTCTGTAAATGTGCTGTCATGTCTGAATAAAACCAGGAACATTTACTGAAAGGCTGCATCAGTGATGGATTTGAAAACTTATTTTGTTTACTTAAATGAGAAATGTACTACAATACCACTCTCATGTCGGTAGGATAAATATGAAATTAAAGCCAGCTGCCGGTTAGCCTAGATTAGCATAAAGACAGGAAAAGGGGGGAAAACAGCTAGCGTGGCTATGAACATAAAATAATCCTCCTACCAACACCTCTAAAGCGAACTAACTTCCATGTTACATCTCGTTTGTTACAATTCACAGAGCCAGGCTAGCTGTTTACCCGTTTCCAGTCTTTATGCTAAGCTAAGCTAAGCTAACCATCTCCTGGCTTGTAGCTTCATATTGAACGGACAGATGTGAGAGTGGTGTCGATCTTCTTATCTCGAGCATAGGAGATGACTTACATGAGAAATGTATTACAGTGGTCTTAATCAGGTGAACACGACTGTGTTTATTTAACCTTGTGCTGCTGGAGTCTTTACGTTAATCTGATGACATTCAATTCAGACTATGCTATAGAATTGTTAGTAGGTCCGATCTAGTGAGATTGCCGCTGTGGCTTTTACATAAAAGTGACTCAGGCACATGAGGCCAACATGTTAAATTGCCATCACATTTACATAAAGAGGCGAATGTCTGGAAGTGGCTAAAAAGAAACATGAGATGCGTAAATGGCCGTGACATTATGACCATACCTATCTACTTACTGTATAATGATAGAGTGTCTTCCTATAGGTCACTTATGGCACCAGCACACAGACATTAAGGAGGTAATATAGAGGAGAAAAAACATAGAAGAGAGCACATTTTGCATGCAAAAGGTTCTGAGTGCCTTACTGTAAAACACAATAGTGTGACGTTTCCAGTTGTATAACCGATGACTGACAAGAATTTAAATCAGAATCATCATGTGGACAAATCAGAAACGTAATATATTATATATAATATGCCTTCATTTTGCTTTAAGATAGTTTGGAAACAAACCAAGTGTCTGCTAAAGGCACATTAAGGTTTCTATTCTTTGAAGGAGAATAAGCAGTGAGAGGTCACAGGTAGGGAGGAGGCTTTAGAGAGGCAGTAAATAGGGGGTCTGACGTTGGTGGCACGCCTTCAGCTGATTCACAGTGACACAGAAATAGCCAGCACCAACTGAGGTGGCCAGTATGAGAGAAAGACAAGCAAAAGACTCTCTGGGGAGAACATAATCTTGCCACTTTCCCCCATTTATTGCTCTGTCTAAATCTATTTATTGCTGCATTTTGCTTCATGGAGAAAGTGGTTTCTGGAGAGTCAGAGGCAGTGGTGTCCTTTAATCGCATAATTAATTGTTGGATGGCCTCAAATTAGTAAAAAATTAACTGTTTTCACAATAGCTTTCAGTAGAAATAAATGTAGTTGACAGTCATTTCTTTTTCTTCTGCCCCAATCAGCACCAACACCAGGTTCCCCCTGTGAACCATCCATCACCCTTCACACCCAGAGGCCCAACATGTTCCCGCAGGAAATAGAGGGAAGGCACACAAACAAGACCTTCCCAAAAAACCCTGGTGAGACCATTATCAGTGCATCCTCAGTGCCTTCCAGTCTCTGCAGTCTCACAGGTGGGTCTTGTTCCCCTGTGGGGCACTGTACTGGCCCAGAAAACAGGAGCCTCCCCAATGGCAGAAAGTTAAAAGTGATTTCTCCTTGAGTCATCAGCTTTTCTTCCATTTTCCAAATGGAAATGGAGGAACAGAGACCACCTCGGCCCGCTACAACCTATTTTTCTTTCCATTTAAAAAAATCAGGGGTAGAGCAAGAGACAATTTTAAGATATTCTGACATTCAATATATGTCTGAGTAGCAAGCAACTCATGCCTGGAACACAGTGCCATCCCCCGAGCATAGTGAAGCTTAGCCATGATCTAAATGAGTTTTACCAGTTTTAGACTTGATGTGTCATGTCTAACAGTGTCACGCCATACCTAAACTAATTCACAAACTCTCATTTTACACATATCTGAAAGCAAACTTCCTTTCCCGATCATATGCAACTTGGGAAGTCAAAAAAGGTCACTAACTTTCATGTAACCAATGCGACCTCACCACTGATAACAGTGGACGAAATTCGTTCTTAATTTCAACTAAAGATCAACTTCTCTGAATGAAACTGTGATATAAACGCAGGTTGTCACCCATAGACTCCTCTTGTAGAATGTCTTGTTTTTGCACATGCACAGCAATGTTATGCAGAGCAATATACATATATACATTTATTTGCTTTCTTACCAAAAGTTAGAGGAGATCGATACCACTCTCATGTCTGTGGGATAAATATGAAATTAAAGCCAGCTGCCGGTTAGCCTAGTTCAGCATAAAGACTGGAAAAAGGGGGTGGGGTGGGACAGCTAGCGTGGATATGAAGATAAAAAGTGATGTTACCGATACCAATTGATCCAAAATGTCAAACTATTCCTCTACGTTCACTCTTTGTCGGAGTTAAATTTAGATTTTAACATTTGCATAAAATAATTGCTACTTTTAAGCTAACATGGATGAGAAGTGCTGCTCAGAATAATGGAAAGTTTGAACATCTACAGTTCCATGACATCTGTGCAAACTCCATCTGTTGATGAGGACTGTGTCATATGGCCCCAAGTTAGTAAGAAAACTGGTATGAAAGAAGCAAATATGGGGACCTTGAGTCGAGATAGTTTTGTCAAAATTTGATAACCAAATCGATGCTTTGAGGTGACAAACAACTCTTTAGTCAACACTTGCCTACTTCAAACATATGTAACATAAAAATTCAACTATAATTACAACTGGATAGTTTGACAATTTAAACACTATCACGCCTTTTGTCCTAAAAACAATCATGTGCTTCTATGCCATAACACACATGATAAAACCAAAAAATTGGAAGAAAACAGAAGAGATAACTGATATGGCTCATAAACTCCGGTCAGCCAGGCATAGCATCCATTATTACTGGAGTGGAGGCCTATTAGAAAGCCACAGTATCCAGCAAATGTTGTGTTTCTAAGAATTCATCAGGCAGAAACTGTGCATTAATTGCAGCTTCTCCCATAGGGGCATCTCATACAACACATCTGCTTGCGTCCCAAAGACTGCCCCGGGACCCAGTGTTGTGATGCGTAGCCTTGACAGCTTGTCTAACATGAGCTGCTTGGTGGCAGTGGTGGTGGTGGCGTGTGTGTAGGGGGAGGGGTTGTGAGGCCAGATTGAGCCCACAGCCCCAATATCCACGCCCACCTCTGAGCACAGCTACCAGCGTGGTCACCCCTGGAGTCAAATATAACATGACAGACTGAGAACATGTAGGGACAGCCGACATTTCTGCACTTATGTATCCTGGCACTGAAAGGGATCACGGTATCTATGAAATCAGAAGCAATCTGGTTCACATGTAGACAGCCATCAGTGTTCCACATGGATGCAGCACTTAAAAAATGCTTTTGCCCTGCTGATATTTCAAAGGTTCTCTGTGAATTTGTCCCTGTTTTTGCACACTGCTTGACATTGTTGCTAAGACATCAAAAGCTTTGGAAAATGTGTTTTCTAATGGCCACAAAATAAGATAACATTGACAACCTTCTAAATTATGACATGAAACCTTGGATGCAAGGCCTCTATCAGCTCTAAGCTCTAAATCTCTCGTTTCAGTAGGGTGGCCTAGAATTGTTTCAAGTCCATCTTAATACAACACTCACATGTCCACATGTGCATTTAAACAGTTTTTGGTTGCAGGATTCGTATAGCTTTTTAAGAGTAAAATTCAAGCACTTCCAAGGTACCTAAACCAAACATTTCCAAACTCTCAAAGCCTTTATCACCACATCAAAATTGTTACTATAAATCCCAGGGTTTCATTTTAAATATTAAAAGATTTTTGGTTTACATGAGTGCTGGTGTAGATAAAACACCAGATTATGTTCAAAATCAAGCATTTTTCAAGGAGTATATATGAATTCAAGCATATTCCTAACCTTGAAAACATAACGGTTAAAATTAAGCATTTTCCAAACTTTCAAGACTTTGTACCAACCCTGTGGTTGATGTGGTTGTTCATCCATGAAGAGATCTGATGCAATTCCAATGTCCACCGTACTTGTTGTGTGCAAAAAAAAAAAAGCTTCAGCAGTCTGATAGACAAATAAAGTGTGTTATCTGCTTTTTTTAGTACAAAAGACAGATGTTTCACTGTCCATGGTGCTAAACAAGAAGAGCAGCTGCCTCGGAGAACAAACAACAAGCGGAAACCTGCCTCAAAGTATCAGACATTTTGTTAAACAACAAATACAGGAGGCTGTATCTTGTGTTCTTGAACTGGGCATTTGCCCTCTGCTGGCTAAATCTACCTGAAAGGTTACCCATATTTTATCTGAATGGCTAACATTTCAGCTGACATGGTGTCAAAAGGGCGCCGCTGTCCATGGTGCTTAAAGGGAGAAGAACACTGAGGGGGGAGAACGTTTGCCTGAGAACAGACAGACAACAAATGAGACATTTTAAATGTGTTAAACCACAATAACACGTGACCTTAAAGCACTTTGAGGACGCTTTTCATCTCCTGTGGTCCCTGTAATAAGCTAAAGGTAGCACACATGTGTATGGTACTCTGTTATTTGACTGCTGTATTGATTTTCTTAACTCAGAGGTACAAGTAGAGGCTGACATGAAAGTATGTGGATGGAAGTAGCTTGTGAGGCTAATTAAAAACGAGAAATAAAGAGACGGCTGGTGTCAGACGATACCTCAATTGTCGCGGTTTCAAAACGAGCCGAGGGGGCCGCAGCAGCTGTCGCCATGTTGATGATGTCTCCGCGTTACCGCCATCACTCCGAAAATCGACACTTTTCGTAGGCTATCTGCCACAGACGAGAGCTTGTCGACTTAGCCGCGACCACCACGTCTTCCCCTCCCTCCGGACAGGCCACAGCGCCCAGCAGCCCGGCGACACCCAGGCGCACAGAAATGAAACAAGAAAGGCGAAGGCGCGTAGCCTACACACCGGTGAGCGACCGACCGAGGTTGAAGCTTTCAGTCGCTTCAGCGGCAGCAGCCATCCCCTTGAAACCAGTGGTGCCCAAGCTGAGGTCCGGGGGCCACCTGGGGTCCTTTAACTGTGGTTGAAATGGCTCCAAGTAAAACCCCAAGTGCTTTAATTGAACATCATTTTCTGCCGTTATACTTGTTTTCTCCTCACTTCCATAGGCTATTACACAAATACTGACCCAACTACTCAGGTGCCCTGATATAGAGTCAAAATCTTATCAAATGGCAAATATGTAAAAACTATAAGTGTTATGTTATGCTCACTGATGTAAAAGGTTTACAAGAAGTCCTACCATGAACCACTGAATGGGTCTGAATGAGTCTGGGCGTGTCCTTGCCAGATGTGTCTATTGCTTGTAATGAATCCCCTGTGTAGAGAGCAACTGATTTACCAAAAATAGAAATAGCCTAGATCTTTGTTTTTTCTGTCCCCTCGGTCGGTGGTTTATATATGAAATCTCTTTAAACGTTGGCCCTCCTTGCATCTAATGTTATGAATAGGAATCATTTTCACACGAAATGGGCCCGTAGCCATGAGGGCTATTCCCTCCCTGCACGTCGGGGGTTGCTTATATTTGAAGCCTATTTTGTTTGTCACGACGTGCAGGTTATTTTCGTTCATTTCATTTGATTGGAAATTAAAAGGAATGTGCACCTTATGCTCAGACTGTCCATAACTGGGGTGTGATAAGCCAATTAAAAGACACCACCAGTGAAATGCTAGACTCTGTGAAGTGAGGACTAAATTTCTGCGTGTAATTAAATATATATTTTTTGGGGGGAAAAACCTTTAAAATATCTGTTACACGTCTAGGCCTATCACGCGCGCAATTAGCGGAGGAAAATTAACGATAAAATATTCACACAAAAAAAAGTAAAATCTTCATACGTTGTTCGTGTTGCGTTCATTTAACACAAAAGACAACCTAATGATTAAGTTGTATTGTCTCGGGAAAGAAACAAAATCCGAATACCCTTCAGTAAAAGTGAACTGTCACGTCAAAAAGGCTGAGAGACCCTTCTCCAAAGATCTGGATACTCACCACCATTACGGTGCCCAGCAGGTGGGGACCCTGAAGGTAGATCCCATATCCGAAAGAATAATCCTTTATTTAAGCGGATAGCCTGTCAATTTGAGATTTAAACGCTTGTCTCCTTTTGTGAGGCTTGATGGATTATCATTTAATAAGCGCTCCTTTGATTTCTTTTTTTTTTCTGGCCGTCCTTGCTTGCCTTGGAGAAATCAATCCGCGCTTCCGGTTGGTTAGGCATCGCAGGCTGGGAATGAATGTCCTTAAAGCTGTGTGACTGTCGCAAGAATGTAAACTTCTAGAAGATATCAATGTGAAGGACAACAACAGCAACCTGTTGTTAGAAGACAATTAAAATGTACATGAAATGGTCGTATTATTTTACAAGTCAGACTGGATAAATCAATATTTTATTTTTATTTGCTTTATTTTGGTAGCTGCTTGTCCTATAATTATCACTGCCTTAAGGTTTCCATCCTGCTTATTTACCATAAAATCATTGTTCTTATTCAGTTTAATTTAAAAGTTTTACAGTTCTTTTGTTATAGAGAATACATGACTTTTTTCAAGCTTTTTCAGCAGTGGTTATATGTGAAGTAATGGAAACAAAACTTGGCAGCACAACAATCATAATCTGTATATTTTAGAAATTAAATTGAGTCTTTTTGTCTTTACTGATTACAGTAAAAACCATAATATAGTTTATGAACATGTTGCATACTTGTTCCACGCCACATCTATATTACACTGATGGGGTCAGAGGGTAGGAGGCTGCAGTTACAGGTTTTTTTTTGTTTTACATGAAAGGTGACATTTATAGACTAGTAACGATTCTGACATGGAGGGGGAGACTGGGGTGTCAGGAAGCTGGAGACCACACAGTGTACTGTGCCACATCTGCATTTTCCTTGTAAACTCATGCCATCTGCTGGACAGTCGGTAAAAATACACCCAAACACGGTTATATAACGCCTACATTATTACTTTAAGGCTAAAAACTTAAATTTCATAATAGAAGCTTCATATGAGTTTGTTTGTTAGTTTTGTTGCATAAAATAGGTACGTTAAATGCATTTTGGAAATGAAAGAAGATGGTAAACTCCATTCCTCAAAGAGTCACAGTCAGTAGAGGTGGACACACCCATAAGCTCCATGTAGCATGTCACTCTCACTCACATGGGTGCACGCAGTTTCACTTCACTAACATAACTGGGAACTCCTAATCCTGTTTTGCTCATGCATAGTTAGTTTCTATTTAATCTTCTTTTTTATATCAAGACTCTATGTCTTATAGCCAAGGGTATGATTTCCTCAGGGGACTGGAGGACACGTCCCCCCAACCTTTCAAAATCCAGTTTTTGCCCTCCCATTTATACAGTTTCAGGTTGATTTTTGATTTCCTCATTGAAATCTCTCTTAACATGGTCCTCTGACTGTCAAGCTGCCCAAACCCAGTCAAGAAAAGAGAATAGTTGATCAAAGTGCTGATACTCTCATCTGAGTCGCCTTTCTTTCATATCAAGCTTTGTCAGTGCCACCAAGCGCTTAGAGGACTTATTTTGCCCTGAGCCTCTTACGCTATGCTCCCCCAGTCAGAATGTCTCACATTCCAAAGAACAGTCACATCAGAGAACGCACCCTCAATGTAGCATGCCACTCAGTTTCCCTTCAATTCAATTCAATTCAATTCAGTTTTATTTATATAGCGCCATATCATAACAAAGTTATCTCAGGGCACTTTTTCGAATAGAGCAGGTCTAGACCGACTCTTTATATTTACAGAGACCCAACAGTTCCCACCATGAGCAAGCACTATGCGACAGTGGCAAGGAAAAACTCCCTTTTAACAGGTAGAAACCTCGAGCAGAACCAGGCTCAAGGTGGGCGCTCATCTGCCTCGACCGGTTGGGTTGAAGGGGGGGGGGGGGAGCGGGAGAGAGAGAACATACAGCAGCACAATACAGTTCCACATAGGGATGTAAGGCAATAGATATGGTAATGGCATTGATGTTAACACCAACAGAAACAACACTTAAGAGCAACATTATAATAGCAATACTAATAACAAGAGCAACAACAGCAATAGCAGCAGCGGGTGCAGAGCAGGAGCACGGGGGCAGCAGGTGGCAGCAACCACAGACCCAGACTCTACAGCTCCGGAGGCAGAAACACCTGCAGAAAGCAACAGAAGGGGAGAGAGAGAGAGAGAGGAGAGAAAGTACACAACTACGGGAAGAAGTTGAATTAATAACAAGCATTGATGGGATATGAGGGCGTACAGATGGAGAGGAAGAGGAGGAGAAAGGAGCTCAGTGCATCATAGGAAGTCCCCCGGCAGTCTAGGCCCATAGCAGCATAACTAAGGGGGGGCTTCACCATGTGAACATAACTGAAAAGCCTTTAAACACACTTTTACAAGGAGGCCTTAATGTTATTTTGTTTCATCTTATGAAATCAGATTGCCTGACGTTCTGATTGGGGGTGCATGGCGTAAGAGGCAAAACTCAGGGCAAAAAAGTCCACAAGTCCACCAAGCAATACACCAAGCGTCACTCATGAAGCTTAATACTGCTGTTGTACACAGGTTGACCAGATGCAACTCAGGACTAAAAAAATACTCACCATCTGAGTGTTTTGGGGGGAAAAAATTAAACATATACTTTGATTCACAAGTCAAAATGTGTAATTTTATGAATCTGATAAGGCGGGTGTTGTTGAGACAATAACTGATTTTTGGTGATTAAAACTATATTTTAGTGTTTGCATTACTTATATATTTCATTTTATCGCTTTATTTTGTTGAAGTCACATGACTGCTGGATTGGGGCACACAGGAGCAGCTCCCTGGAAGGCAGGCACAGGTGTGCTAATTCGGCAACAGACACAGGTGCATTGAGTGTCCTGAGGTCATTTACTGTTTGCACTTCAGTTGAGCTGGTTCCCTTTGTCCTTTGTTCCTGCGTGTGTTGAGAGAGTAGTTTTTTACTAACATTTTATTTCATATTCCAAGTTATGTTTACTTTGTCATTGTAAAGTTGTGCATCTAATCTCTTTAGTTAGTCAGTTTACTTGCAATCATGTAGTCAACACACAAACATTTGACTGTATGTGTACACAACACTCCCAACTCAAGGACATCACTTGAAAATGTCTGACATATTTATGGTTTATGAACAGCAGGATTCAACTGTTAAATAGTGCTAAGAATGCACTGAGCTCCCATATATGCTGCGTTTCCCTGGTGTGAGCAATGTTTCCAAAGCTGAGTTCACGGCCTTCCTTCTTGGCAGCTCTCTGTGACTTTGCTGCCTGTTTCATTAGAAGCAAAGTGATGAATCTGGAAGCCCATGTTCAAACAGTTGGATGTCAGAGTTAGGTTGTAGCATGTCAAAAGAAGGCTTCCATTTGGCTGTCGCTTTGATTAACACTCCAGTTTAGCCCTCTGTTTCTAGCTGTGCCCCTGTTAGATGCCTATGTTACAGTAAATCTGGAAAAGAAAGGCAGTTCACATGAGTTTGTGTACTCGTACAGACAGACTTGCATACATGTACGCACATTTTTATACTTTCTATAAATGTCCAGACTGCAAAACAGAACATAGATGGAGCAACACACAATCTATGCACTGCTGGATAAAAACTTCCGGAGTTTACATGAATCTATTCAAGAATAGAGTTTACATAAGCCTACACATGAATGTTAACATTGGATGTTGAGTGGAGGAAAGGAATTCATATTGTTGCCATTTAGAGTTCCTTTGACAGGAAAAATAAAGCTTGTTGGTATCACGCCACTTGTTTCATCACACATAGCTGCTCCAGGGTGGAAATTATGCTATAGGCCTAAGCTAAATCTATCTCTGTGCTCAAGTGGACACATTTAAGACATCAAGATGGAAACAAACTGACAGTTTAACACCATCTACCTGTTTATCTCACAGTGACGTTAAAGCTCTGCAGTGCAATGTATGCGCGCGTGTGTGTTTGTGTGTGTGTCCGGGCCGTCTTCCATTTCACAACATGATAAGTGATGACACAGAAAGACAGACTGGATAGTGTGACTAACAGGCTTTCTGTTCATCTGTTAGTCATCAAAAGAAGTTCATTAAGCTAGACAGTCACACAGTGATCTGTTTAATGCAGCCAGCTAATGTAGAAGCCCATTGAGACTCCACTGACAGACTTCACAATGAGATTACAAGATTACAGTCAGTGTGGACCTGTTCCCTGTGCTTAATTTGATTAAAACTCCTACTCAGCTGCCTACTACTGCTCACCTACTGTATGCAAATGATTCAAGAGCTTTGCTTGATACTAATTTGACACGTTAATTTGAGTTTCTGTAATTCATTAGTGTGTTACAAAACATTTTCTCTGTAAGGAAGGCTTGACTTAATCACACATTATCTATAAATATAAAAGCCAGGAAATCCTTCACTGAATCAAAGCCGTAGATAAATCACTGTCCTATAATCACTCAACCCTACCTACAGTACAAGTGAGTACTGTAAAAATAATGAATGATACTCCACATGTTAATAATGGGAAACCAGAGACTTGGATGGAGGAATATAAGATTATATCTAATAATTTGAGACTATAAATATGATATTTTACATAAAAAGAATAAAGTAGGTTTCTGAAGTATTTTGACACCTTTCTTCTGAATGGTAACCAAACCGAGGCAGATGGCAGATTGATATTTTAACATGATGATGGCGCTAAATACGGCGTTAGTGTGGCTAGAAATAGAAACACACAATTCATGAAACTGAAATAGCTCTCATTGTGTATGCTGGAACCTTTCCTGTGCAGATTATAATCAAGCAGCAACAAGCGATAGGTTTAATAAAGGTCTATGAATTGTGTTTTATTAATGTTAATTAGCAGTGAAGCTGTAATATTTTGCAATGTTCACTATCTGCTTATCAAATGGTCCTGCGACCCCTTAAATTTTTTATTGTGACCCCTTGTGGGGGTCCCGACCCCCAGATTGGGAACCACCGGTCTAATGCATTCCAGGAGTTATTTTTGGTCTACACCCCTCCTTCAGCTTGCCTCAACTACTTCTACTCAGTTGGTGATTTACTATGTTTCCCAGAAGAGCTTAACAGCCCTGAGAGGACTGACATGAACTGGTTTCATTCAGCTGGGTTACACCGTACAAGGAGGTGGAGAGAGAACTAGTGACAGAGATAGCTGAGCAGGTGCAAGAGAGTGGGATTTTCCAGTGGAGCAAGAACAGTTTTGTGCAAAACTGTAAACCCAATATTGTGGCTGCATTTAATTGTGGACTACTGTCAGGGGAGATACTGGTATTTCTGCCTCTTTGATAGATTTCTCCTGACATGACTGTTGATTGACTGCTGCAGTTGTGAGTTTTTTTTCTGTTGAACTGACCTAGCATTCATTTATGTATACTTTTAAATACTATTATCCACTTCCAACGACAATTCTTTTTTTTTTTTGGAAAAGGGCATTGTGTTTGAAATAATTTACAGAGTACAGAGCAGCATTGCTTGGAGAAGAAGTTCAGTGTGCCTGCATGCTATACAGTGTGATGGATAATAGTATGGCTGACCAGCAGTCATTTTGCCAGATCCTATAGAGAGGATCAGTAGCTTATGTGGATTAGAGCCATTTTTACAAATTGAGTGGTATGCTCTTTTAACATTAATGTTAGGGAGGAGCTTTCACATTGCAGACTGGTTCACCAGGTTACCATGTGCATGCCCATGCAGATATACCCCTCCTCACCACCACCACCACCACCTCCCACACAGCGTACACACAGTACACACACACAAACACAGACATGCAAAGTGATGTCACATGACTGGGCAGGGCCTGTAGGTGTGGTAGGTTAGTCTGCTAAACAGGGATTACAGGGGAAAGAACCCTGGCTCCATCTCTCCTCCTCAACCTCTCTCCTCCTACCACTTAATAATACAGAAGAGAAAGTTGAAAGAGAATGGCAGGAATCTGTGGACACAGGTGAGTGTAAACGGCTATGTAATCGATTAAGTGTTTCTTAATGTGGTAGCATGGAGAGAGACAGCCTTTTAACAGCACTAATCCCTCTTACTGGAGGAACAGTGTAAGCTTATTTGGAACTCAGCATTACTGCTTGAACAACATGGCTGAAGACATACAGACAGAGGCTGAATGGATCATGTTTGAATTGTTGTTGTTGTGTCATTACAGTATTAATCTAATAGATGTCAACTATACAGCAGGCTCAGTTTCTCAGAAAAATGACACTGGATATTATTTGGATCAGTGATTCTAGTGCTAATTTACTGTACTTTTAAAATAAACTATTTATTTATTTCACCTACTTTAATATGTGTATTTAGCAGAACTACCAGGAATAAGGACATAAGGCTGTGTTTCAGTATAACGACATGAAGAAAATGAGTCAATTAACAGCTGAATTATTTAAGTTTTGTGCATTTAATATAGGCCTGACAAATGTCAAATTATATACAGTATATATATATATATATATATATATATATATATATATATATATATATATAATGTTATATATATATATATATGTATAGCTTACTTTTAAATGTAGCTGGGGAAAAATGTTACCTATGTTTGAACATATGTAAATCAACAAGCGACTGCATTATTTAATATGTAGTTTTGTTCAATTGAGTACTGTGTTGATGAACAGATACAAACAGCTGTTTTGTTGCCATGCTCCGGTGAACTTGTAGCTCAAAATACACCCAGGGCGTTGACTTTAATCACACTGTTTGAAGAGGCTGTTCCTCTGTGATCGCAAAGAACCACACAAGGTCAAAGGTGAGGACAGAGAGGGGTTAAATTCCTGGAGGGAGGCGGGTGTGTCCGTGATTTACCTGCGCAGCGTCGGTTTGAAGTTGCTCCGTAAATTTCAGGAAAACACGGCAAAGTTGCAAACGTTGACGTTCGTGGTTATAAATCAGGCTTCCACGACATTTTGGATCATTTTTCGTTGTTTTCATGTGGAAATAGTTCGCTTGTTGGATTTGGACTGTCGTGTTTCACGTTTGAGGAAGAGGCTTTTCAGGTAACGTTAGGATAACCGTTGACATTTGACACAATATTTATTTACCTAATGAGTTTGACAGTTCATAAGCTTGGGATGTGAATAAATGCATAAGGTAGCCTACACTATTGAAGATAAATTTAAGGGTTTATATTGTAGCAATACTAAAAACAAAGATGTAGCACTCAGTTTCACTATTATAGCTTTTAAAGATGAATCTGTGTGCAGCAGAGCATCAGTTTTAAGTAGAGTCTGATAGTCTGATTTACTGTACAGTGTATGAGAGTTGAAACTATTCGTCAATTACTCAATTAAACAACAATTTTGATAATCATGTAATCGTAAATGTGATTTTTAAAGCAAACAACTTTCTTCTCTGATAATAACCTGAATATATTTGGGTTTTGGACTGTTGGTTGGACAAAACAAACGATTTGCATATGTCAACTTGGTGTCAGGAAAATTTTGCTGGGCATTTTGCACCATTTTCTGATTTTGTAGACCAAACGGTTACTCGAGAAAACTAACGGAAGATGAAGGATAATGAAGATAATCGTTAGTTGCAGCCCTACAGTGAATAATAGATTTTTTAGGGTGTACCCATGGGAGTTAGAGTCAGGCCTTCAAATCTCATTCTTGAAATGTTTTCGAGTAGCTGTAAGAAGTGTCACACTGGCACCAACAGTCAGGCAAGAGGGAAACAATGTCACTGACTGGATGGTGTTCCTGCAACGGTGGCTTGAAAAGCCTTAACTCTCCTGGACATCAATTTAATCACTGAAATATTTCTTATCTTTCAGGAAGTTTACCTGACATTGGGAACAGCATCACATTTGGCGAGGCGTTTGAGGTCCCTTGAGATGGATGAGCAGGTGAATCCGTTAGAGAGAGACCACACTCTGTCTGTGGTTCTGCCAGGGGGGCTGGAGAAGAATGCCACAGTGCATGGAAGGTAGGCCACATATCAAGCTGTTTTTCTAAGGTGTCGACAGATCTTGTGCAATCTTAGAGCTAAATGTACATGACCAAAGGCCTTTTAATTCTTGAATTGGGTGTTAATGCCCTTGGACCTGTCTTGGACCCATGCTAGTTTAGACTGCATTGTGGGAGATGTAGAATCCAGTGTTTTTTGGAGCTTGAGCCATACTAGGGGCTAAAATCAGGATATCTTGGGCTCAGCTGCAGTGATTTTAACTTCCCCTTTAACCTTGTCTAGGTCTAGGCCACTATTGGATATTGAGTCAAGTGGCAGATGGACAGATCTCTGTTGTTCTTAAAGAAACCCCTTAATCTTTAGAGAGAGAGAGAGAGAGAGATTTAGATTGTTTTGCTGCTAATGTTTGGCCTGTTACCTCTTTGGAAAGTTCTAGTTTTATAATAAACTTGCACCTGCATACTATAATTTGAGAGCCCTGGTGAATTTCATAACATATGATCATAAGATGTAAGTTATATACGATCATTTACTTTCTTTTGAATGTTCTCCTCTGAATAGTAAACCAGTGATGGACCTACTGGTGACCCTTTGTGCGAGTTACCACCTGAATCCGTCAGACTACACTGTTGAGGTTCTCTCGCCCAACAAGAACAACATCAGCTTCAAACCAAACTCTCCTATTGGCTCACTAGAAGCGGAGACGATTGTGTTGAAGCCCAAAGGGATGGAGGAAAAGATCAGGAGGCCGTACATGCCTGAGGTAACAAAAACAAAGCAGACAAAAAGTTGTTTCTATCATAGTAAAGGGACAATTACTAAAAGAAATAGGACATAATGTCAAAATGATTCAACATCCTTTCGCTGAACTGTTTATACTTGACTATACTATTACCTGTTGGCCAATTATACAGAGGAAACACCATTTAAGCCAAAACTAATGGGAAATCAATATGCATCTTGGTGTATTTTAAGTAGACTTTCATTCCATAGTTGCATAAAATAAGTAGAAAATGTCATTTCTCTTTGCAGGCATCTGTTCGTCTGTTGATCAACTACAATAAGTCCCATAAGGCCGTGGTGCGAGTGAATCCCAGGGTGCCCCTTGAGGTGCTGCTGCCAGTGGTGTGTGACAAGT
The DNA here is from genome assembly GCA_005408345.1 of Macquaria australasica. Lineage (NCBI taxonomy): Eukaryota > Metazoa > Chordata > Actinopteri > Centrarchiformes > Percichthyidae > Macquaria > Macquaria australasica. The sequence continues at coordinate 692,291 of SEMN01000098.1, read as the reverse complement.
GCGAGTTAAAACTAGAAACAACCATCCTGCTGAGAGACTCTCAGTCAGAAGAGTCGCTGGACCTGACCAAGACTTTAAATGAACACGGACTGAGGGAAGTGTTTGCCAAAGACATGGCTGGTAGGGAGCCTATTGACCCCCAACAACAACCCAAGACACCTGAAGCAGGTATGTTAGAGAATGCATACCTAAAAATACCATATTTTATACATTCTTTTAGCTGGTGGCCCTGAGAGGTCAACGCACTGCAAATAAAAATGCATGCAAATAGGAGAAATTGTGTTGTCAAATTGGTGAAGGTGCTTTCTTCATTTGCTTGTGTTTTGTCTATTTGCGTGTGTTTTCTAAAGTAGCAGTGTGTTGAGCTCTCAGGGCCACCGTACTTTGAGCTGAATTTTTTCGCTCCTTCCTTCCTCGTTAATTTTGTAGTTTTGGTGCTCTGACGCAACCATATGGTAAACAAAGCTTAACTAATGGAATGTTTTGAAGGTCTTTCATTCCTATAATGTACCTGTTTCTATATCTATCTATCTATCTATCTATCTATCTATCTATCTATCTATCTATCTATCTATATATATATATATATATATATATATATAAAATGTGTATATGTTTATATTGTACAACCTGATCTAATAATGGCATTGTTTTCTGTCTGAAACGGCTGTCACACCAACAGAGGTCATCTCACCACCTCCACTACAAGGTAACACGCAAACACATTCATGCACAGTCTCAGTATTATCTGCTACACGCTGTGTTCTGCTACATACCATTTACTGATCAAGATCATTTACATTATATAGGCCTGCCAAAGAAGGAGAAGAAACAGAAGGAGAACCGAGGGTTTCTCAGCTTATTCAGAAGAAGGAAGAAAAAACCTGAAATGGTACAGCATGTTGTCAGCTTGTGGGAGACGTGATGTGAATTATTGTTCTGTTTGTTGATTTTCTTAAACCTTCTCTGCTTGTGACCAAAATGTACATTCCCCTCTTCGTAGGAAGGGGCAGTGAGTGCCTCAGCTTCTTCTGGTCTCAACACACAAGTGAGATCCAGTATGAATGCGCAGGGTGTTTTCTCCTCTAACACCCTTCAAGCAAATATGCCCAAGAAGAGACGAGCCCCTCAGCCGCCCATGGGTGCATCACAGAGCGTCCCCAACAACCTCAGCACCTGTCATCTAGGAGGACCACAGGTGGGTGGGTGATGGGGAGGAAATTCTTCTTTTTCTTCTTCTTCTTCTTTCTGTTTTCTACTTCCACCAAGTCAAGGAGGTTTGTGTATTTGTTGGTGTGTTAGCAGAATATTTCAGTAACTACTACCAGATTAAAATCAGGTTAGAGCATGGGTCAGTGAAGAACTGATTTTTTTATTTTTGGTCATCATTTTTGGTATGAATAACTCTTGTCTATCAGTGTCTCTCAGGCAATGAAGAAACACTTATGTAAATGGGAAAATAATTTCTCCAATATTGCCATTGTCTCTCTGTAGAGGTCTGCAGAATTAAGGAGTACCAAGAGGAGGGCCCCACCCCCTCCCTGTGCAAACACCCACCAGGAACTGCAGGCAGACACAGAGGTTAAAGGTAAAATCTGTATTGATGACCTTTGACCTTTGGGATGGAGATTGTTCTAAAAAAAGGGCTACATGATCCTGTGCTGAACACATTTTAATGATAATGGCTGAGATTTTAGCCTGCCAGCACTTGTTAGAATAAAATGGCTGTTACTTGTTGCTATTTAAAGGTATAAATTAGGGTCGGTACCATTATGTAAAGAGTTAATAGTGACTGTCCTGACCCCACTCGTAAGCTTTCTGTTTATTTTGCCATCTAGTGGTGATTGTTGAGGCAGCGTCATTGAAACAGCAGAAGATATGAAATATACTGGTAGAAAAATCCCAATTGACCTTTTACTGTATTTCAGTGGAAATCAAATGGGTTTAGAGTGGGGTGAATTTTTGTATCTGCCAAATCCTTACGGCTTCACGCTGTGCCACGCAAGGTCGAGAGAGATTGAAGTTAAATCAAGATTAAAATGTCAAAGTGAATACCATCAGACAGAAGATTTAGCAGTTAAATCCAGCGCAAAACGCAGCTTTTATCAGTCAGAACAATTTAGCCCTGTTCAGGGCAATTAAAGTGACCCAGAGAGCCTTGTTCATAGAACATATTGGCTTCAGTCTGTTCCAAGATAAATCCCTCTATTGTCCAAGCTTTCATTCCCCTGTATTAGTCTGTCTGATATGCTTCCCCGCCTGGCTTCAGGTTCTTTGCTGCATGGCTCTTTTCTACTGATCTGCTTTCACAGACTTGACTGGACAATGATCATTCTGTCATAAGACATAGGTTATTAGGGATCTGTAATTATGTGAGGAACACTTGGGGGGGGGGGGGAAGTGCCCTAAACTTTTTGTGATGTAATTATCTGACTAAATTGCCTCTTCAGCAGTGTCAGTGTCTTGGTTTCACTCCCTTGTTTTCTTTTAGCCATGATAGTGCAACACACTGCTGAGTTGGTGTCAAACTAGGCTGAAATAACAACTCCCAGCCAAGAGTTGATGATCACATTCTTGATCCTGTCCTCCTACTCTTACACAATCATGGTCTGTGAAAGTTCAAAATCACTTTTTTTTTTATCACTGGGAGACTCATACTGACCAAACTGGGTTTTGCGTAAGTATGAGACCGAATGCTGAATGTATCAGAGTTGAGTTTTTTTGTTTTGGGAACCTTTAGACTGAAGATCGCTGCCCTTAAGCCAAGCTTTTTCTCCTCCCTGCTTACAGACTCTGTGTTACCTGAAGGGGGTGATTGAGGGCTGCTGCTGCTGTCTCCTTTTCCTCTCCTCCTTCCACCATCCTACTTCCTCCTCTCCGTCCTCTTCCTGCGTTGGCCTCTTCTTCCTCCTTCCCATCTTAGTGGCTTTTATGAATGTGTGTCACTGTTGCCAGTTGCACTTAAATGCTGTCCTGTTTTTAGTTTGTCTCCTTATTTTGCTTTTGTGTTTATTTTTTTTGTGTAAATTCTGTAACTTTCTTGATTTGTCTTAAGTTTTTGTCCATTTTGTGTGTTTTCCTTTTAATGGATTAGATTTTGTAAACTAATTGTTGTGCCTTTTTAATTCAAAACCAAAGCCAGATCAACAGTAGTATTTGGTAAATGAATCAACGCTTGTGGTATATCTATAAGAAATTATTATTTTTCCACCCTAACCTTACCCCTTTGTAAAAATGATAAATGTTCTTTCTCCACATTATGTTTTTATGTTGCATGCTTATTTCTTTGTCTACTATATAGTTCTACCTATTGTATATGAATGTTTTTATTATATTTATGTTTGATTGTCAGTCTTTGATCTTGATTCTTCTGCTGAGACATTATGCTTTTTCAGAGAAATGTAACATTTTACAATTTTATATGCAGGGTTTTTTCATTATTAATCAGTAATTCTCATATTACAATAAACGTGAATAATTCATTTAACTTTAATACTTGATTTCATTTTAAAAATGTGTTTGTCTCTGAACATTTGACTAAAAGTGTTTAAGGTTAAAAAGAGAAAAAAAAGACTGGATCACTGGTTCTTCTGAGCCCAGTGGTCTTAAAAAATACTTGTTTCATTAGTTGCATTTTGTGTGTTTACTGTGCAGAAGTTCCATTGGAAATCTAGCAGTAAGTGACATTTCTTCAAGTTTACTTTCCTGTTTCTGCAGAGACTCTTTACTCCCTGAACACCGTGGAGGAGCTGAGAGAAGGTGATGAATCAGACTCTGTAAACCTCTCACTATCCTCATCTCCATCACCACATCCATCACAACCGCAGTCATCGTCCTCCTCACGTCCATCATTTGCTTATCTCCATGAAGTGGCTGATCCATATCTGCCTTCGCTTCGAGGGAAAGACTTATCTGACGCCCGCTGTGCTCTTGCCAAAGTCCTGACCTCCTCTATTTCCAAAGGAACACTGGTCAAGCGTTTAAGGAATTCTGCCACCTTCCCAAAGTTCTACAACGGCTCAGTTCAGAGGTGTTCAGATAATGGGGTTTTCTGTGCAGAATTTGAATCTGTTCTAACATCCAACCTCCCCACTGAGCCTGAGTGGGAGGATCCCGTACAGAGGAAGGGAATGGCCACGTTCAAAGTGGTTCCCTTGAAGAAACAGAAATCCCCTGATCCAGAACTCATCCTGGATGTTCCAGATCAGATGCCAGTAGAAGAAAACCCTGAGAGTGACGCATCTCCGGAGATTGGGAAAAATCAAACCGAGACTGAGGAGGATCCATGTTCTCCTGACAGATCAGAGACTGAAACACCTTTGCCGAATCCAGATCCTTCTTCTCAGGAGATTCAGGCCTCTGACAAGACTTCTCTTCCACCTCCACTTGATTTAGACGATCAGGATTGTCCAGGCTCACGTCTCTCTGAGGTTGGGGACACCATTGAAAAGCAGAAGGAAGAGGAAGGACCTGAAACCACACCTTTGCTGAATCCAGAAGCCTCTTCTCAGGAGATTCAGGCTTCTGACAGGACTTCTCTTCCACCTCCACTTGATTTAGACGATCAGGATTGTCCAGGCTCACGTCTCTCTGAGGTTGGGGACACCGTTGAAAAGCAGAAGAAAGAGGAAGGAGCTGAAGCCACATCTGAGGTGATACTAGCAGCACCGTTGGACTGCAGCGATGGAGAACTTCTCAGTGATGGTCAAATCGACTCGGAGCATCGGAGGGAATTTCTTCAAAGTCCCAGTGGACAGTCTGTAAGTACAAACATGGACCAGTGTGGTTCATACACTGATGAGAAGGAAGTTGAGGAGGAGGTGGTACAAGAAGAAGAGGACAGTTTCCCTCCCCCTCCTCCACCTGTCCTCTTTAATGAAGACATAGAAGTTATGGAGGAGGGGAGAGAAGATGCTACAGCTTCCTCTCAGCCACAAAGTCCTACCTCCAATGGGCACACTAATGCATTCAGTGAGGACCATCAAAATGAGCCTTCTTCAGCCATGCCTGACCAGTCTACAGCTGCACCAAAACCTCTGGACAAAATGAGTGCAGCCCCATCCAGATTTGCACAGGCAGTAGCATTGGCCCTGCAGAGGTCCCACCTCCAGAGACGTGGGAAAGGTTTAGGCCCTCAGGCCCCCAGTGCTCCACACAGTACACTTCCCTCGCCACCCAGGTCCACATACCAGTACGGTGAGTACCACTGACCAGTTATTTTTAATCATATAGCTCTAGAGTTTGGTGCCATAGCTTTGACACTCGGTTGACACCAGCAAAAGCCTCCCAAGACAACGTGATCATCTAAAAAATGCTGTTTGTGGAGTGCTTAAGGCCCTGAAAACCTATTTTCTCCAACGGCTTCTTACTAGAAGTGATGGGTCCTACAAGAGCACGCAAGTTTCTGCTGAGGTTAGAACAGTTTTGCTTATTTTACATGAGAGATCTGTGTATTTTTTGTTTTGCCTCACTGGTTTGAATCGTGTGGAGCTCAGTCAGAAAAAGATGCCATCACGTATTTCCGTGCACCAATCAACTAAAGGTCGTTTCCTTCTGTTGCCAGCACTGTCAATCAAATGTGATCAAACCACACCCACACAGTCCTGATGAAGCAGATTAGTGGAGTAATTGAGTGTTAAATGAATAATGCTTAAGGATGTGTTTTGTTTTTTTCACAAAACCTCAACTTTGGGTTACACTTGCTTCATCTTAAATATTATATGTTAAAAAGAGATACTTAAAATTTGAAACCAGATCTTTAAGGGCAAATGTCTCCCTCGTACACTAATTTACTACTCCTCTATATAATAGACACTCAGTAGTTTACTCTATGAGATGTAGAGCATTGCAATGTGGGATTGTCAGCTAATTTTTGTTCCATTGTGGGTATTTTTGAAGGCACTATATAGAGCATAAATGTCACACACTGAGTATGTGCAACCTTATTAAAACCCTGTACATGTACATCATCATTATTCTTACAGATGGGGTTAATACTGACAAAATAAATAATAATCAGAAATATTGATATTAAGAGGACCTTTCTTGAAATATTCAAAGTTGAGGTGAAATATATGGTCTCAGAAAACCTGTTAATAATGTACTGAAATGGCTCAGTAATAACTGTTACTGAAATGAAAATACATCTTAAGCATTATACAGCCTTGAAAATGAGAAAAAAGGGAAAAGGTCAAATATCTCATCGTGATATTGATCTATTGATTTGCTTATGTATACAGTACAGCCCAGGAATCGCACATCATTACTGAATGCTACAAATAAAAAATTCTAACGTAGAAAAAGAGGGAATAGACAGACATTTTAGGCTTTCTTGACATGGAAGCAAACTGACATGGAGACACTGAATGCATGATGACAAGTATATTTCTGGACATGTGATGTCTGACTGTCCATGACTGTGTGTCAGTACTTGCCTGAGGCCCTTTGTCATTCCTTCCTATAGAGGAAAGATGTGATGTAAATATTTTTCTGTTTAACCTCCTCTCTGCTGCAGGTGCCTGACTGGCTTCCTCACACATCTCTGAATGGAAGTCCTTGTTTAGGGTGAGGATTCAGAGCTGACCGAGGACACCTGACTCAGCATGTGACCTCCAGATAACTTAAACAGAAGGTCAGCTGAATAATTTCTAAGTAGACAAACTGCATCAGTTTCATGACAAGAAGCAACGGACTTGGTTTCTACGAAGTTTTAATTTTTTGTCTTTCATTTGTTGTTGTCTCATTTTATGTTTGACGTTATGTTCACAGGTTGAACATAAACATTTCTGTTGTCAAGTAAGCCAAATGTACAGGACATGAGTTGCTGAGCTGACAACGTCCTGTTTTTTCTTTACTTCCTTTTTAAATTGTCATTGAAGATGTGCCAAGGCGGATATAATACTGACGTGAGAGCTTTTTTTTTTTGTTTGTTTGTGTAAAACAAAAGAAATGATGTACTCACAATAATATGCTTATTCTATGTTGGTGCTGGGATGTATTCTCTCCCTCTGGGGGTACATTTTTATGCTTTAAGACATGAAGAATGCAGTAAAACTCATGAACTTGATTTAAGACTGGTTTGCTTTTTAGTCAGCAGGTGGCAGAAGAGCATTGTTTCTAAAATGAATATCCTGACACTATCCATTTGTGAGGTCTTTTCATCACATGAGTTCTGGTGGATCACCACAAGTGACACATTTTGTATCATTTTAATATAAATAACAGTTAATGTTGTTTCGTAATTATGCAGGAGCCGTGAATGAACTTGTATAGAACATTATTCTAACATTCAGTTATCCTTAAATGTCTGAAAGTGTCATGATCTTTCTGAAGGCTATCTCTGTGCAAGAATCAAGGACATCCCCAGAATAAAAAACTACATGCAATATTTAATGGGGACATGAGAATTTACTGCATTTCCAGCAAAAAAAAAACCCCCCAAAAAAACCCATCCTTGTTGGAAGCATCGGTTTCATGCCAAGCATATCAACACCTTCCTGAATAAACTCAGTCCACTTTGCTCACATGCACACACTGTTATATCTTCAACGGACCTATACCTCAGGGCAATACTGCACAGCTATACTTGGGTGCCAAAAGAATCCGCACTACTATACGTATTGATCCAGCCCTGGCCTTGGAGGAACAGCAAGGAGCTATGCGAGGTAGAGACCTAGCCAGAACCGCCTGTGGCTAAAAGCTCCACGTTTGCCAGGCCTGGACTGAGTGGGCTCGCTTCAAGACTTCCTTTCTTCCTCTCTCTCTAACATTCCTTGCTCCACCTGAGGAGAGAGGGGGGGAGAGAGAGGAGGACGGGTTGCTGGTGGATGATGGGAGGTGACCGTTGACCCTGTCGTGTTTCCGCGGCGCTCCCCCCAGAGGGGGCGCCCAGCCCTCAAGGGCACAGCCGTGTCACACTGCCGTTGTCATGGAGAATGCCATTACCGCCCCTAAGGGAGAGAGCCACGTCCAACGTTTAAAAAAAAAAAAAACTCTGTGGAAAAAGAAACACACATGCAGGAGAGGAGCTCTTTTCCTGCCCAAAGCAATGATATCCAATGTAAGTGACAACTCTGGCATTATCCTTTTTTAGCAATGAAAGGTTGAATTTCAACCTGAGCAGCAATGTTCCTGATCATGCAGACAAAAGAAAGCTGGGTTTATAATGCAGTATAACATGAAATGCTACTCTGTCATGTACATTTATGATCCAGCACGTAAACACAAGATGCTGCACAAAGAGGTTCTGTTGATTATTGTCTCAGGAGACGAGGTGGAGAGAGACATGAACAAACAGTCTTCTAAATCCTGGAGGACACTTCAGTCGTGAGCACGTCCTGGTTCAGAAATTAATGAGCAGGGCCGTGGTATGAATGCAAGATCACTCAGTGGATCACTCCTGTTAAAACATACACACCTGAACAAGCAGGGATTGTTTGGCCATATCTACCGATAGCTTTTTCAAGCTTGCGTTATGGAGCATAGATGAACAAACAGGACTTTTGTCAGAGTGTCAGAGTGGGATCAAATTTATATTGCTTTTACTCATCAAATATACACATGTGCAGGTGCAGAAAGATGATATAATATAGCCATGCATGCACATATAGTATTTTCTGTCCCCACACTGAACAACGTGTACTCATTTTACCAATTCCATCCCCGCCATTGCAACATTTTCTAATCACCTTACCCCACCCACACCACTGCTCCCCCACCCTATAACCTCAAAATAAAATGAAAAATATAATATAAAGACATTACAGAGGAAATTATTAATTACTTAATAAATAAACAGATTAAAACATTATATATTCAAAAAAGTACCATAGACGGCTCTGAACCCAATCCCTTCCATTTTGTAGTGAATATTTATGAAAACAATTTAAAAAACAAGTTACAAAACTAAAAAAGGGAAAAATGACAACACTTCACTCAATTGATTTTCACCTCAGCCACTGCCAGTCCACACATTGATAATATATTGTGTAGTCCCATGCATTTTGCTTATTGATATTTCCATACAAAGTACCGGTATGTCAAAAAAACAAAAACAAACATTGAATACGACTAAGAGACTGTAGGGGGGTCAGTAGTCCAGACAGCTAAAAAGAGACATTGTTTTTGGCTTGATAATCCCAAAGAAGGATCATTAATCAATTGTAATTATTTGTGCCAACAAGGTAATTCTATATCAGGTAAATTACACAGAGTGGAAGATACCTGTCATGTAAAAACTGCCAATGTGGTTGTTTGAGCAGAAATTACAAAGATGAGATCAAGTAAACTTTCATGAGTTTATGAGTTAAATCAAAATGATCAAAATCGAAAGTTTTAAATGTATCCATTTTTGAGCAGACGTACTGTTCAGCTTGTTCCAAACAGTTTGCCAGTCAAGGTCACTAGATCCCTACTCCAGATCTGGTGGGTAGTAAAAGGCCTAAAAATGTGCAATTAAGAAACCAGGAGCTGAATTTGACTGTGGCTTCAATCAAACTAATATTCAGACTTCAGATAGATGTCTAAACACACCCGTTGCATGAAGCTGTTTAGGTCCTGACTATCTTATGTAGGACTAATTTGCCATGAATTCTGGGTAAATTCAGACTTGGCTGACATGTGAAACTGCTCAGCTCTGTTCACTCCAGCAGAAAATGTATGCCTTCTGGAGGAATTGAACACGTATGAGGACATTTTACTGGCAAAATTCAGTTGATAGTGGAACAATGTCGTGACAGGGCTCAGGATAGTGTTCTTGAGCAACTGAAAACAATGACGATGTTCCCACTTCTGCACATTTCCAACAGGTTACTGCACTTTTTTTTGTCATTTGGTGCCACTGGTCAGCAGGCGTCACTGATTGTTACCTTGGAAACATGGCCTTTAGTTATAGTCTGGAGGTAGGGTAGCTAACTTTTTAGCCTTAAAATAAGTCTGTCTTTATTTTCGTGAAACTGTCTGATTTGGATTAGACTAATCTGAGAGCGAAATTAAGACTGGCCTGACACTACAGACCAGTCTAAAATATCTTTGTGAAACCAGCTCCAGCCCTCTTGTGCTGACCTCTTACATCAAGCAGCTCATGGAGAAGTTTAGAAGGTGTGTACCCTGCCCCATAAGTTCTCAAAGCCCGTCTTAGACTAAATAAATAAATAAATATATATGTTTCTTGGCGAATTTCATGGCATTCAACAGAATATGCATAACAATATGACTTGGCCCAGATACTGTAGCCTACTGCGAGTACACACACAAAAAAACACTAGTTTAAATCAATAACACAATAGCTGGCCCACACAAATAGCGGTAATGCTCATTTATCATTTATTTATTCCTTCATCTCTTCATTCATCTCTATTTAGTTATCCATCAGATGCATCTGCCTTGTGGTTTGAAGATGCCCACGAGCTGGTAGAAGTTGGAATCTGATTATAAAACAGTGAGTAGGCCCCGGGCGTGCTTCACCGGATCCTCTGTGTCTGCATGTGTGTTAGGAGCATACATGTGCATTGTAGACTGCTAATATATGTGTGTTTACATGGCACCTCCATGCTTGGGTAGAAATAATCAATAGATGAATCACCCAAAGCAGTGTAGTTCTCCCCAGGCAGTGTGGTGCAGCGTAATGCTATTCTTTCCATTCACCTTGGGAATGGCATCCATCAGGCCTCCCCCCAAAGTGAGGTACGGTAGCCTAAAACATCACCAGTGCTTGAGGGGCTGCTTGGAAAGGGATGCAGGGAGAGCACAGTTGACCTCTCACCTCCTCCATGTTTGCGCTCGCTTCCCTCCTCTTTGGCGGAGCGGCAAATCACAGAGTTCCTGCCTCATTGGCATTGTCAGGCGCTTACAGTAGTGTTTATCTGCATTGTGCTGGTGGTTAACTGGTTCAAATGTTATGGAAATGATATTTACCTCCTCTTTGATCCTGTAAACTCCAAACAGGCAGGGCTTTTTTTCCCCTGGTTGAGAGAAAAAGGACTTAAAGAGTGCTATAAATACAGACAGGAAAAAATAGATGTCCAAAACTGAGCTGCATGGTGTTAAAATCAATCACATTTCTAGGCTCTCTGCTGCAACTGAAGCCTTTTAAATCACGATCCACTGTTGCTTGCACGTTAAAGGACACATTGAAACATTTTTGACACGAACCACAAAGTCAAGCCGGTTTGATTCATGATGCAGCACTATATAAAACAAGCAACTAGGAACAAAAGTAGGAGCAGCGTTTGATGGTTGAACCCAGAGTAAGACGACCCCTGTTGCTCTGATAGATAGTGGACAGGCCCTTTCTCTCTGTCATTTTTCTTCATTCATCCCTTATCACTGAATCCTGAGAGAGGGTAAAAAACATGCAGCTCTTCTCTGTGACGAATGGTCGACGTCTCTGATTCGATGCAGTGACAAACTGACACAATCGCTGCAGTTAATTTGTCACCGGCGGCTGTTCCTTTGATCAAAACAGTCGCCCCTGCCCCCTGATTCTATACAGTGAAACAAATAAGCACTTTAATGCAAAAAGAAGAAGTATTTTTCTCCTTCTGATCCGTCACCCTTGTGTTCTGACACAGCATATCTCTGACTTGGCTGCTGTTCAAGTCTAATCACTCTAATGATCACACCAGTTGGCCGTAATCTCACTGAGAACTTGCCGTGGAGATTTTAATGGAGCTGTGAGTGACAATGCAATGCTGATTTATAACCAAGAGGGGGCACAGTAATCCCTCCTTCAGATCAGTGACATTAAGATGGGCCTGAGAAATACATTGACTCCGGTGGTGGTATTGAGATATAAGCCCGGGACAGTCAATGATTGTTAAAGTTGCTGCAGATACGGCTTTTACTTCTTATTTCTCTATTATCTAAACAGCTGGAATTAACTTGTGGTCTGAATAATTTTGTACACTTCGTTAAAGAGCTAGGATGTGACTAAGAGCTGTGTAGGACTGCACTGCACCCCACATTTTTTGTATAATATGTCAAACTCAGGCCTCAAAGTGTTTCTCCCCTACTTGATCCAACTATAATTACATTTACTGTGGTAATGCTTTATAATACAGCCTGTGATTTACAGTGTAATTACATTGTATCAATCAGTCACCAATGAAATAAGTGCTCGTTCCCACTGGTACTTACTATTAATGTCGGTACAATGGAAGAAAGCAAGACTATGGGGAACAAGGGAGTAACAACTGGGCATTTTAGAGGAAACAACACAGATATTTTGCGGAACTTATAAAGCAGTCATGGGAAATCTGCAGGGATACAGAGGGTAACGAAAGGGGCTTTGGGAGAAACCCTCGAAACTCAGACGGAGGAGTTGTTAAAGAACATATAATATATATGGAGTTACATTCCCAAAATGACGACAGGGCTACTCACCAATGCTGGGGTACAGCAATGAAGTTTTGGGGTGGGAAGCTGAAAGAAAAGGAGTACACATCTTGGAATAATGAGGGATTGTCAATCAGCAATGCACTGATAGGGGACTTAACAGGTTAAACACTAGCCCACTTACCAGCTTATGTTCTTTGGACTGAATACAGTGTAGGTGCTGTTCCTCATAGTAATGGATCAAGTACATCAAAAATGGCATTCAAATCTGGTGTCCATCTGACAAAAACTGCTATAGAGATACAGTTGTATAGACAAGAACCCAATATACAAGAACAATATAGCTACAAAAAAAACACAAAATACATATTGTTGTTTCACTCATTTACAAACTTTATTGCGGTTTGTAGGAGAAAGTACAATATAAAAGGCATGTTTGTCCAGCACTGCAGAAGCTCATTACAAACTTACCTTTCTTAAGTGCACAGCTGTGAAAGGTACAGAGGAAGAACAAGGCAGTAATATATAAGTGTGGACCATTTTCCCCAAACTTCAGTTTTGTTTCCCAGTACTGTACCCTGTAGGTACCCAGTATTTACAAAAATACTTAGAGGATCATTTATTTCTCCTTTCCTCTTAAATGCAAAGTACAAGTAGGAACTGGTAAGTATTCTTTACATTCTTACAAAAAATGGGCTGTATTCTAAAACTTTTACTTATTTCCAGGCCTCTTGATGGAGCCGCAGCACTCAGCAGCATTCCTACAAATACTGGAGTGTTTTTTTTATTTTTTGTTCTCACTTTCTTTTTTGTCTGTCATCATTAATAATTCATCTCTTTTCTTGGATGCTAAAACAACAACAAACAGAACAACAGCTCAGATAATGTATTCAGTCAAAAGCTCATTGTCTGGGGGGAGGAGGAGAGGGGACAGCGAAAATGTGCACTGGAGTGAGACAAGAGAGCACCCCGACAGGGAGAGGCTCAATGTCACTCCGCAGCATGGCGGGAAGGAAGAAAAACAAACGCCAGAGGGGGAAAAAAATAAAAAAAAGAGAGGAAGATACAGTTTGTAAGTCATAAAAGCCCAATTAGAGGCATTAGGGTCCTCAAATGGAGGATTACAATGAATAATTTGTGACTGCAATTTTTTCAGGCTGATTGTGCCATTAATGTGGGTGACAAAAAAGGATATATTTTTTAGAAGGGCTAGTAGAAAAGCTTTCAATGCAGGAAAAAAAAAAAACAACCCAATAATTCAAGGTTACATGAATACGGTGCCAAATCTGCACCGCGGCCGTCCATTGACTCAGCCGCCTTACTTTAAATCTCTTCACTCCCCCGTCACCCCTTCATTTGGAGTAGCTCGACCTTGAATGTCTCCAGTGTGAACCAGTGCCCCAGCTTTCACATTACGCCAGAATAGATCCTGACTCATTCAATTTAAACCCATCAAGAAAGCACAATACAAGGCAAATTAGCTGCCATTATTTAGACACTTTCATGCCCCCAATTTGAGGTTATGTGACAATTAGTTACATTTGTCTCCACTGCCTTCATGGTTGCCCCGCTCTCTGCAACATACATGGGCCTCTTCAACAGGATTTTGATATTTAGATCTTTAATTCTTATAGAGGAATTAACTCATCTAACGCTAATTATGGTATAATTAGTATAATCCACAGCATTCCATTTTTCAAGGTTTTTTATTGAGAAAAAAACAACAACACTGAACAATTGAGTCATTATTTTCATGACAGATCTGAAAAATCTGTTTTTTTCTTTTCTACTCTAAGTGCTGCAGCATTTATTTGGGTTGGATTTCTGAGGATTCAAACATGGACTGTACCTTACTTCAAGACCACTTTGATGGTGGTAAAAGTAGAGATGTTCGACAACCTTAATGCACACGTCCAAAGCTACAGCGAATCTGGAAGCCGTGACATTAGTAAAGCAGTTCGTCTTTGAGCCCTGCTTTGAGAGGGGGAATATGGTAATGTACATAATCTGTTTTTTGAATTCAAATATAATATTAAAAAAAACACACTTTCTTTTGAAACTCTGGTTTTTCAACATGCCCATATTGGACAATACAGGGATGACATTATGACAAACAAAATAGAAGTATTGTGTTGGATGTTAACAGATATTGATAAAGATTATCATTACTGTTTATATTTCTATGGAAAGAGTTTAGAGTATAGTGGTTCATAATTCAGGAAGGTCTTTTTTTACACATACCTGAACTTCTCTAATTTCAGGTGCTGCATCATTCACTTCCCTCAACCACAGACTGTGGGTAGGCGGTTGTAGGCTTTTCCAGTTGAATGAAATTAAAAGAGTACTCCACCAATTTAGCATGGCACTCCTATACTGCAGGACTCATGGTGGATAGTTAAATAAAAAACATCAAAATCGATGCAGCAGAACCAGAGATATCGTCTTCTTTTATTCCACGCATTCTTCTTCCTTATCAGAACCTGGTGCCTACATTACACACAATGCAACTCAATTCTGGACGGATTGGCTGGAGATTTGGAGGTGTTATGCTAGTAGCAGCTAAAGTAGCCTTGAGCTTCTAGCCTCAATCAGAGATGAGGAGCAGGCTACAGAGGTCTGATAAGCGCTGACTCAAGTCACATCACTTGAGGACGTTTATCTGACTTCACACAGCTCCCTCTGGAGACACAAGAGGCTTTTTGAAATTCTTTTCACACGTGCAGTAATACTCCCCAACATTTGGCCATACCTAAACAAACAGATGCTGTCTGTCCTGCCTCCATAGCCTGATCCCATTGCTCTTCTCTCAAAGCCAACCCCAAAATCCCAATGATCATAAACAGAAAATATTGAGGGATCTCAAAAAACAAAGGTTCCAAAGATGCACTTGGAAGATTAGGGACTTCGATTTAACGAAACCGGGAGAAGATTTGAAACCAGGAAGATTTGAAACCAGGAAAAGAACAAATGATTTTAGATGAATATCTTAAAATGGGTGCAACAGAAAGATTTGCCTTTGTTTGACTGCACATGTTGTTACACTATGTTTGTTAAAATGGGTATAATAATTTGTCTAATGTCATAACTTGGCAGCAAATCACAGCTGATGAGTTCATGGAAAATGCCTTCTGCCTCTCACATCGTCTACAAACGTTCATAAATCCTTTTTTCCATCTGAAAAGCCTTTTTATATTCAGTTTTTGTCAGTGCATTTTCCCCAATGTTATGGTGTCGTTTACACACACCTGACACTACTTTTTGAGAAGCCCAAATCCTAGAGCACAAACCTCTTTACATTGCTTATTATGACCTCACTGATTTGCTACCTGGGGTTAGTTCTAAGACTCATATTTTGCTTCAGATTGAAGTACAACCAAAAACTGTTTTCCAGTTGTGTTGTAGGGATGAACTACAGTATGCAGTTTATTATCTTTATATACACAGTCTATCAGTAATATATCGTTTCCTGTAATAAAAGGAGAAGGATAGAAAAAGTAAAGGAGACACAGGGAAGAAAGATCTGGCAGGAATCCATTCTAGGCCAGCGGGAGCACAGAAGCAGTTTACTTCCAGAGGGAAAAGATAAAAGACTATCTTTGAATGCAGTTAATGACTTTTCTCACCTGAAGCCTGTGTTGATAACTGTTTCCAGAGTTTAGCTCTCACCAGGCCTGAGCCGTGACTGCCCAAACCCAGCTTGAGCCTAGTTTTTCCATCCCTCCTCCTCCACAGAAACGGAACCTCCTCTCTCAAAAGCATACAGTTTACAACATAGCTTCTTTCTTATCTTGTGCATTGTTACGCTGTGGTACACAAACTTTACATCCATCTCTGCTGTGAGTTTAAGGTGGAAGTTTCAGAGCCTGAGAATGATGTGCTGAAAATCACTGCTGCTTTCAAATCTCATTTTAAAGTTTATTGAAGAAAAACCGCCAGGGCAGCGCTATTAACAGGTGTTCACACCGCCCTCCAGCTTTGGCTCTTTATAGACCCTAAAGGTAGCTTTAACCTCAGTGCCATCACACTTAGGATAAACAAACATGAACCCTGCACACAGCAGAAATCCATTACTCAGAATCTGTTATTGCGTGCGGGAAATTGTGATTGTGCAGACAAGATATATGGACTTTAATGCAAATTGTTCATTTTATCTGTGGATGCTTTTAGAATTCTGGCAAACATGCCAGTCTTTCCTGTACAATATGCTATAAAATGAAGGCAAACAACTAAAAAAACCTTGTAACGATACAGATGTTTTATGTAAAAAAGCAGTGAACAAAAAGCTATTTTGTGGCCCCAAAAGTCTGACAGAAATAATTTGCTACAAGTCAAATCTGTATTCATGGCTCTGACTCCTGCCAATTACATTGTTTTGTTTTGTCTGGAGAAAGTTTGCAGAGCCCAAATGTTCCTTTCCGATCGCACATAACTGAAATTCCAGTGGTTTCAGTTAATTGTGACAAATTTGACATCGGTACAGCATTGCAGCGCTGTTTGAGTATCACCCTACATCGTCACAAATTAAAACAGCCTCCATCTACCTCATCTGCTCTTGCACGTCATGTAGAATACTTTGGAAAATATAAAATAAAATCAGGTTATATGAAAAGAAAACAAAGAGTTAAAAACAATGCTTACTATTGTCTGCTCGTAGCCATCAAGAAATTACAGCTTTTCAGCTACTGAAGGAAAATCTTTATCATGTGCTCTTCATTTGTCAGTGTCAGTGAAAAGAGATGTTTTCCCAGCCAATTGAGTGATATATGTTAGAGCCATTGATTTGAGCATCTACAAAAATAGCACCTGAATGTGTGTGTTTGCGAGTGTTTGAGCGTGCGTAAGAAGCAGCAACTCTGTTTTTACTTTGTCCTCACAACCTTTTAAGGCAATAACCAAAGTTCCGCATTGGAGAAAGTGCTTTGAACTTACTTTTAATTGTATGTTTTTAGGATATTGTAAAGGGGAAAAAAGCGGCATACCTGGCTCTATCAGTCTCAAATGTAATATGAATTCATGGTATGATACCTGGAGTTTATTAATTCAGGGCCACAGAGACAGCTGAATAATGAAATTTAATGAAAATTTTAGATGGACTAAAAGTCAGAGTGCTTCTGTCATTAATTTTAAAAGCACACATACCATCAGGCTTTGCACGGTAATGACAAATTCCTCCACTGGGCTTCATGCTATATAGTAACTGTGCCCAGTACTGTGTAGAAAGGACTTTAGGTTTTTCTGAATCCAGTGGAATTCAAGGTCTTATTATATTCAATTCTTGAAAATATGCACAATTGAAAAAGAGTTTACTTAAAAGTAACATTAGAGACTGTAGGACTGTAATTATTTGTGGTTGGGAGGGTGGCTAATTCTAATGGTTTGCTTTTTAAAAAGGCAAGGCCCTCTCTAGCTTTATTCAAATTTTCAATGGACCCTTCCTTTGACTTAAGAAAACTGCAACACCCTCCCACCTAATATCTCAGAATAAAATAAGTGTTGAATGGGTACAACTCGTGATAATGTTTTTGTATTTTTACTAAAGTCAGGTTTTGAATGCAGAAATTTTACATGTAATGGAGTATTTTTACAGTGTTGTAATTAAGCATTTTTTGTGCTGTATTGGTACTTTTACTTAAGTAAAGGAGCTGAATACTTCATTCACCACTGCTTCTAAATAAACCATTAAAAAAACCCACTGGATTACCTGAAAACTTCATCGTCTCTTTTTTTGACACCCTAATAATTTTTGTACAGTCCCTTGTTTAAACTTTTACTAATTGGCAATGTTTTCGTAGTTATTACGTTAATTGATACAATAAAAGAGATACAACTATATTTTTGGATCTAATGGCAGAGTAGTGCATTGAATCCAAACTTTAACTATTTCATTACCAAGCTAAAAACAGTACAAGCAGAGTTTGATTGTACCATTTTATGTCACAGAGGAGGGACACAGCATCTCTGCATCCTATCCAAAAGTGAAAGGAAGCCTATCTGAGCTGTCTTAGCATCTCATACAATTGATTTAATTCCTTATAGGGAGTTTCATAATGCTACAAATAGGAAGCCTGCCAACATTTTTGTATAAAAAAACATAAATCTAACAAAAAACACAAACAGTAGCCTTCGCAGCTGACTCACTGAATTGAAAATGAATTATGTAAATGAATGAGCAGATAAAGGTGAAGACGGAAAGGTAGCCTAAGTCATTTACGCTTCTCAATAAATCATAACATACAACATCAGCAGACACAAACAACCATCTGAATTGTTCATTACTGCTGCCACTATTGAGCTGTAGCACAGTTTCCCCTGACACTCTGTGGGTATTTCAGGGTTTGGTATCATAAAGCAACAACTTTTCAAAGCAGTTTCTTCAAAAGGAGCATTTTATAATCTTCCTGTAACCCTTCTTTTTTACTCCAATAAAAATTCTAAAAGATTCTGGTCCAGGGGTAGGTTTGTCACACTGTAACTAGATAAATTAGCACTAATGCAATGCTTTATGTCATTGTCAACACACTAAAACTTAATTTCAGGTCCGAACAATAAATGTGAACAAATCAATTAATTTTTTAGACACATATTTCAGTGGAATTTTCAGAGTAGAATGATATTCTCTAAGGGGTAGCCTTCAACATTTAATCTTAAATAAATCTATTTAAAAGAACTCCACATTCTCCACATAGCAGACTTCTTCACAATTAATTGGGTTATCAACTTCTTTTCACATGTTAAATTAAGTTCAGAGATAAGTTGTATATCACTAAACATGAACCAAAAACTATACTTGAAGTGTTGATAATTTTCTGCTTGATGGCCTTCAGTTCTTTTTTTGCCACTGGGGCTCAGTTTTTGCCATGATAGAGAGACAATTTTTAAAAAATAAACAGAAAAGTGTCCTTGTTACACCACATCTCTACAGTAAGAACCATCCGCTGCCTGCCTTTATTTGCTGTCTCCCTCAGTCCCTCTTTGTCTCTGCTTATAACATATTGAGTCAGTACAATAGGTCCACTATGGACCAAAAAGGATGCTGGCAGGAGAGTAAATCCACTCAGATCCCTGTAGTTTACTCATCCTACCTCACGTCCCGTGGACTTGCCACTACACCTCCGGCCCAGCGTGGGCTGCACTCAGCCAAGCATGGTGCTATTGGACCAGCCATGGAAGCCCTATGTACTTTGACCCCAGAGGAGATTGAATCCTTGGTCATGGAGGAACTTAGCGGCAGCTGCCTCCGTGGCACCGCAGTACGACTCCTGACAGTGGGATAATGTATTAGTTGTAGAGTGATAAGCCTGCAATAAATCAGGAGTCAATACAGGATAGAAAAGATGATCCTCTTTACTTTTTTTACTTTTTCTGTTCAGGTTTGCGTGTAGTAGATTAGTAAATAGAACAGTCATATATTTTCAGCTTTAGTCTTTTACCTAGCAAACTGATTCATCCTGAACTGCCAACATTTTCGGTAAAGGAGAAGTTTGGTGATATTCTTTATTTTTCTCATTTTTCAGCAAATCCCATGAAAATATCAAAACCAACAATGAATGTATCCTGCTAACAAGTATTGTGTATGTATCCAAATCCTGATCCTGATATCTTGTTCCTCTGTGCCATAGAGCTTGCATTGTTGTCCAAAAACTATTGAAAACACATCACTGAGCCACACCGTTGCACTGGGTGAAACATATTTTTATTGCAATGAATGTGGGCACTGTAGTTTATTTTGAGTTGCTCCCACAACACTGACCTGCTGCCTTAAATACTCACTAATGCACCACATCCAAGGCTGAATACAAATGCACTATTTACTCCAGTTTGAGTAATGTTTGCTAAACACTACAGTGCCCAGCTGTTTTAGCAAATTATTTAGTCTTTTAAAAATTGTAAAAAAAAAAGTATGTATTCGCGACCCGTTTTTAAATATTTAGGGACTGTACGAAAATTATTTGACGTGGGGAGGGTGGCTGAACCTTATGGTGCACTTACGGTGAAAAAAGGCCTTCCCCAGCTTTATTAAAACTTTAAATGCACTTCTACTTGACTTAGAAAAAAGAGGCAACACCTTACCCTCTAAACAAGTGTGTTAAATTGGTACATCACGTTTAAAGGCCTTGACAACATTTTTTTTCCAATCATCTTCTGATGTGATCCCACATAAACACAACCGTTTTGGTTAGTTCACAGGAAAAGGTTGTCTGTATTTTTTGGTATTTGTTTATTTTGTCTGCACGCTTCTCAATGATTTAAAATGGGCGGGGCTCAGTTGGAAAAAGATGATGTCACATATTTCTGTGCACCAATCAGGATTTAACAACATTCGAATCAAAATGTGGTAACAGTTGCGGGGTTGTTTGCTCATGTTGCCCGGCCACTGTCAATCAAATATGATCAAACCTCACCCACACAGTCCTGATGAAGCAGATTAGCAGTGTTAAAATCTAAATCTTAATAAATAATAACTTTGGAAGTTTTGTTCTAAATGATTACTTTGATTTTTGCTCATTCAGCCATGAATATTTCATGTTATAGAGAAATACTTAAGATTTGAAGAAAATAAAAGACCCCTCTCCTTTTAAAGATCCTAATAAAATTCAGACTGCCCTTCCTTCAGCAAAATTAAAAAATACATAACCGTTTGTCTTTTGTGACCCCCTCTCCCCTCCTAATAATTTTTGTACAGTCCCTTACGTCTTCACTTACAACTTAAAGGCTTGGGGCTGCGAGCCATAGACAGGCAGTGAAAGGTGGAAAGTATTGGGAGACGGACTGACACGTTGTTGGTTTAGTTTTACATGGCATTTGTTGACATTAAGAAAAATATATACTGCCAGCCTTATCCTTTAAATTTGCCAAAGCAACAAATACAAAATTGGAATCCTCGATGAAGATTAAACTACAAGAAGAGTCATTTTATCATGTGTGCCGATCTTACTTTGTCAACATCTTAACTTTTTCATCAACTACGACCAAGATTTTGCATACAGCTGCTTATTCCAGCAGTCAGTCAAGCAACATTATAAGCTGAAGGCCTATCTGCCAAACGTAACCCTGATGATGTTTGAAATACACTCCAAGCCCTAACTCTGTTTTAAAAAAATCAAATAAGCCCGTCAACATGGTGTACATTTGGCAGCAAAAAGGTATCCCTATATTTTTTGAGCAGGTATACTGCCAGATCTTTTGAAGGTGTTTGTCTATGGAGTGTCAAAGCTGTCAAATGATGTTGTCACATAAACATGTCACTGCGAGATCCAATATCTAGCCCCCGTCCACTCGCTGACAGAACGACACTTCCTCTGTTAAATCCTTTCCTTGCCTGCACAGTATGACTCTTCCTAAACAAACAAACAGAGACAAAAGACAGCTGAATTCTTACAAGTCGAAATTCAACTCTTTGAAAGCCAAAAAAAAAAAGGAAGCGCTTCCAGTGAGCGGGAGTAACAACCAGCAACTGTCTTCCACTTAACTAGCCATAGCTTTTGAATTGCATTAGAATACACGAGGACTCCTAGACAGCGAGGTGCTCTCCCCTGGTTCCTAATGTATGACTATTTCATATGGACAGGGGAGGGGGGTGGGGGGGAGCTGTCTGTGGGGGTGATTGACACAGGCCCACATTAGGAGCAGCTTTTGGAAATAGGTCCGTGGAGACTTGGCGGATTGGGTCTGCTGAAGGAACGGTGTCTCCGCGAGGAGCCATGCCTTCTTAACCCCACTCATTGGTATGCCGATGTGCGGGTAGCGAGCCGTGCTCCAAACGGCACAGCCTTCCAGACTGCTTCCCCCCAACACACCGCTATGCAGACACAATCCCACTGAGGACCTGTGACGATATGCAGCGTGGAATACTGAATCAAAATAGACTCCAATTAATAATCACATAGTTCATTTTTAGGCTCCCTGTGTGCACACTGTGGCCTGCAGGAGAGCTCATCCTTCCATAAGTTTCAGCAGGGAAAAGTTTGGTTTAACACACACACACACACACACACACACACTCACACACACGAGGCGTCAAACATGTCAAGTTTCAACTTGCTGGAAATAAGAAAGCACAGGCCCTTGAGTCTGTCCCTTCCACATGTGACAAAACACAGGCAAAATAAAATGTTTAAATTTGGTTTTAGATCTCACTTCTGGTCTCTAGAATGAGAGGAATAACATGTCAGCATTGAGACATACTCTGCTGTCAGGTAAGAAGACAGAATATCACTTTACCCTATTGTGACTTTGAACTATATGACGGTAAGCAGACAGATTGTTTTTGTCACAGAACTAGCTGACCTTGAACCCAACCGTTCTCTTTTCAAACTCTTCCTCCGTACATCTAAAAATATTCCCATCAGAAGCAAACTGATAGAATTCACAAGACCTAATGTCATTGCAAAGAAATATTACCACAAACATACAGTACATATTTTTGTCTTTATCATTCGAAGGGAGTTATCATTTAGCAAGCTTTGAGGTCCAAGGTGAGACAGGAATATTTGAGTATGCCTAATGAAAGGCAATATAAAAGGGGCATCTTGTGTTGTTTGAAATCAGCTTGTTTTGTTTTTTGGCTATGTTACATGTGCTGGCACTAATTATACAAGCTAGGTAGTCCTCGCACATTCAAAAAAGAAAACTCGACCATTTTTGACATGTTCATTTAAAGTTACTAATCAGATGTAAATATGCAAAGCAGGTCCCAATGGGATTTCTTTGATATGCAAATTGAAAGTGCAAACAAAGGTGGGGGAGATGAAGGGGTTTTTTTCCTAAAAAAAAAAAAAAAAAATCTCAGAGATGGTATTGTCATGACATTGTGTTGGAAAAAGAAAAATTTGCGATACCACCTTTAATGGCATTTTGTAAGCCCAAGGCCGGAGCTGGTAGCATTGCTGCAAATGTGTGGGCATGATAGCAAACATGCACTCAGATTCTGAGTTTCACCTCAGACAAATTTTTGACTCCTCTTCATATATCAAAGGCAGCGTCTGATATGAATCTAGTCCTATTTGCCATTCGCCTGCATCAGAACATGTAAACAGGCATGACAGTGTTCTTCCCCCTCCTCCTATCATAACAGCAACTTACTAGCCAGTTATCTGTTTGATGGGATGTAAAGGGAAGGTCAGTGTTTCCATAATTCACTCCAGAACCATAAATCACATTATATGATCTCCTCAGCACAGGGAGCTGGCGAGGGCTGTTCACTCTGAATGCAGAAAACGACCAATTCACTGCTGTATAATATGGCACTTATGGGCACAGGTGGAGGTTTTAAAGACTTTGTTTTCCCCTTTCTGTCGCTTACAGTCTACCTGTATGTTCAGATTAATCGTTAAAATCTTACCGGCCATAAATGCAATCACCATTTTCTGCGCGTTAGCACAATATTAGCTGTCCGGCGCTCTGACTGTAGCTGACAAAAGTCCCTTTGTGGTCAGCGATGGGAAGCAATGGAGGGAAACTGACTTTTATTGACACGAGGCTGTCAGAATGGAGACGGCACCGCTGTTCATTTCCAATTTCAGCCCACAGATTGGAATCCGCCGCTGGGCTCTCCAGTGTCTCAAGCACCATTTTCTGAACCTATGGTGTGGAAAACATGATTTAATTCCTGTTCAATGCTTTTCATCAGATTCTCCAAATCGTCTTTGTGTGGCATCACATTGAAGGAGTAATTGTGCATCACTGTGGATGGTGGAGTGCAACATCCTCTGGTAAAGCCAGGGGTAAAATTACAGCTGGACAGTTGAACTACAAAATATTATACAGTATGACTGAGGTTGTAGCTTGATTACTTATTTTTGTGGCACTACCTCAAGCACTGTTATCATTATGTTTCAATGTAATACTCAGCTTCTACCTTCTTTGGCCAGTACTCACTGTTTACAATACTGTGGTAATGTTCTTTTCCAGTGAAAGTGACTCAGGAACTGCAGTCACAGCAGTGAAAACAACTGCAACTAATGAAAAGTGACTGTAAAGCAATACCTGGCTACATGATCAATATTTTAATTACATCTTTGTGGAAAGTACCACGATGCTGCTCCTTCACCAATAATATGTTTATTCAGGCAGAAGTAGAAGATAAGTTAGATTTCCTCTTGCACTGGAGTTACTCCAATACAGTACTTTCACGGTAGGTAGTTTTTCAATTTAGTTTACTTACTTTAAGCCAGTTTGCTAGCATTAAACCAGCTTTCTAACGTACGCAAGTCAGCTAAAAATGCACAACACAATAGGACAACTTTGGGGCCCAGCAAAATTTTGAAGTAACGGCAATGCAATTACTGAATTTCAAGTTTGAATCCCATAGCCCCCTTGCTGACAAAAGTAACTAAAAACTGTAAAGTTAGCCTACTGTCACTTGTTACTAAATAATGCAATACTGGACAATGGGTGATTGTATTGGAGTTGGGGGTGGGGGTTCCTAACCCCTCTCTGTAAACATGGTCTCTGAAGGATAACCTTTAAACCATCTCTATCTGCTCAGGAAGCCCATGAGATGTGGTAGAAAACTCCAGAATCAAGTTGGACCTTGTGTTAAGAAGTGTTTCTGTTAAATTGCCGTTTCCAAGGTCAAGAATGAACTGTAAAGTTACATTTTTTAATTGTTTCCAACTTCGAGGTTTCCACATTCATAAGAACTTTTCATACACGTTACTCAAGAGTGTGCAATTACAGGCATTTTACAAGTAATTATTTTATCGAATGAGCTGACACATTCTTTCTTTGTAATGATTTTCAAAACGGTATGAAACTGTAACTTGTAGGGATGCAATGTTATTGCTCAAATCCTTGGTGAATTCACCTGTAAATTGACTTAAAACCCCTTATTTGCAGATATGTGTTAGCACAGCTCATGCTGGTTTCATAACCAATGTAGTGTCGACTTTGATGAATAAACACTGCACTTACCCTTACAGATGAGAACCATTCATTATTATGAATGTAAATGCAATTCATTTTTAAAAAATGGCTATCTTAGTTTTTAATGACTTGGCAGACATGAATATCTCAGTAGTACAGTTGTGTGGTGGAGTTCAGCAAGAATATATCACAATTGCTTTAGGACAAAGAGATTTATCACGCAGAAGACAGAATGCAAAGAAATATCCATCAAGACATGTATGTTTTCCTACTTGTTGATGGGCTATTGTGGCAAGCCCAGCACTGGAAGAATGGAGGGAAAAATAGAAAGAGGGATTTATTATCCTGTATTGAAGTTCACCCCAAAAGAGCTAGCATTTCACAGGAGCTGCACGCTGACCTTTCAGACAGCCAAAAATGTCATTGAAGGTTTAAGGCAAAGAAATCCAGTCGTATTTAACCAAGCCTTCAAAATCTTTGACATTTCTTCTGATGTTGCCACAGGATGGCACCCTGAAGACTGAGAGCTGGCCTTCTCATAGAGAGCTATAGCTTTCTACACATACAGGCTTCACATGGAAGCAGCCCCTGTGCAAACACCAGTCTTCACTATGAAAAGGGAGGATTTAGAGATATGGCATCGCAGCTGATAGAAGATATGATTTGGTCCTTTTTTAAAGCCTCTTTTTGTCTTCTTTTCTCTCACATGCATGGGTTATTAATTAGTAAAGACACACACAAGTCAGGTGGCAATAGCTGCTGATTATTTTAGAAAGATTATGATATTGTTCCGCTGCTAATGTGCCCTTTTTATTCCTTACACACATATACACGCTTAAACTTTATTTACATCTTAATTTTTTCCGTCTCACTCTTTGCAGTTTGTTCCCCCTTCAATAAACCCACACATAATGCCCACACACACACACACACACACACTCCACTGAATCAGTATGGTGTCAGTCCGCATCTTCTCTGCCACTCACTAAATTGGAGAGAGAGCTGCTCTGCACTCAGGCAGAAC
Organism: Macquaria australasica; assembly: GCA_005408345.1. NCBI lineage: Eukaryota > Metazoa > Chordata > Actinopteri > Centrarchiformes > Percichthyidae > Macquaria > Macquaria australasica. Next base: position 666,070 of record SEMN01000098.1, on the reverse strand, counting down.
TAAACTAGGAAGTGCTAAAGCTGGAGGCTGAAACAAGGGACAAGGATGGGGTTGGGGAGGGGGAGAAGGTGGGTTGTGAAAGAGAACACAGGGGTGGAAGCAGGGGGGTCGTGGTGTGTATGTGTGTGTGCGTGCGTTGAGGGGGGACACACTCTCAACACCACTGGATACCACCGCGGTGGTCCCTCACTGATTCACATTCCCCTAATGCCAGCTGGCAACCTCTTGGACAGGCACACTCTCTCTCCACGCACGCACACACACACACACAAACAAATGCGCGCACACAAACACACTCAAGAGACTCACTCACTACCCCCACACTGCTCTAACTCGCTCACGCTTTTAGAAAATGGACACAATGGTGTGGATGGGTCCGGCTTTAGATGAGGCACAGATTGAAGTCTTTACACTTGCGTAGTCATCTTGGTGGATTGACATCATCTCCAGGAAAGAGGCTGAGCTACTGGGAATATCAGAGCTGCTGAAGAGCTAACCCTCTATCAAGGAAAACTGAGGAAATGGTATTTACTGAATTACTAAAGCAATAGTATTTTGGAAATGTAAACACCTTTACTGTGCGGCCTACCTATTTTCATTTACTCAATACATTATTATTTACAGATTCTGTCTTTTTGAAATGTAGTCCACAATGGATAATTTGAAATTGCAGTGTAGGTGGGATGTGAAAATGTATCTGGAAGAACAAATACAGCCCAGTACGCCTGCTGAAGCGTCAAACAAACATTATTTCATGGATTTTCAAATGAAAAACAATGAATAGAATCAAACTTTGAAGTAAGAGCAAAGACACACTAGTTGGAAGACCTGCAACTGTAATCCTCTAATGCACTGCATAAGCTTCTTCCACCTAATAATTGGACTACATAGCTAAAGTGGAAATTATAAAGATTTCTAACCTTGATATCTTTCGGGTTTTGGAAAACGTTCCATGCATATTTCTGAAAATACCACAGTTCATGCGAGTCATTAGTCTTTAACAGAAATATTTCACCCTGACAAATCCTTTGCCAAGATACTGCAAATTGGCTAAGTGGCTCATGTGATATTTAGATCTATATTAATTGATTTTTTTGCGACTTGGGGGGGGGCAAATAATAATAATTTCTGTTGGGTTTTTTTTTCAAATTAGCTGAGCTTCACAATTTTCCATGTACCCCCTGGTAAGTGCAGAAGTACAAGTACCCCTGGTTGGAAATAATCAGATTTCATTGTAGGCTCCCGTAATAATTTTGTTTTGGCATCAACTGTGCAGTGCATTTTGCTGCTGCTGATCATTTTAAAGCTGCATACTTTCACTTTCTTCAATTGCTACTGACATAATGTTATGTTTCGTCTGATTGTGATGGGCAGGCCTGCTTTGACCATCTTGCATTGGGGCCAAAAGAAACCAAAACAACGTTCAAAACAACGAGCTAAAAGATGGTAAAACGCTCTGAAGAGCTGAGAGGAACTGCAGAGTTGGTGATCATTCTCTGTGGGTTCATCTCTGCAAGTGACCAAACTATTACCTGGCATCAAAGATCAGCCAAAAGAAGAAAGCCACTCCAGTCCAGAAAGAGAGTCCAGTCCAGCTTTTTACCAATAGTAGACTTTTTGTTATGAATTTATAGCACCCTCTGCTGGCAGAATTAAAGGGGAACTTTGCCTATCTTACACATCAAAGTGTGTTTCCAGGAGTTGGGGAGTACTACTGCATATGTAAAAAAAGTTGTATAAAGCCTTTTGCAGCTCCAGAGGGGGCCGGAGTTAGGCCTCTGTTGCCTGCTCCCCATCTCTGCTTGAGACTAGAGGCACCAGGCTACCTTAGCCGCTACTAGCATAACACACCCGACTCTCGAGTTGCATTGAAGGTAATGTAGGCATCATGGTTTTTACAAGGAAGAAGAATGTGTGGAATAAAAAAGACAATATCTCTGCTTCTGCTGCATCGATTTTGATGCTTTTTACTTTTTAACTGTCCATCATGAGTCTGACAGTTTCATAGAAGTGCAATGCTTAAGAGCACTTTGAATACTTTGGTATACCCAAATGTAGGTACTTAATTAGTAGCCCAGCTAGCTATTTAGCCTGTTAAACATCCTGGTTAACAGGTTAGCCAAGCAGCTATTGCTTTTTTTTTTCTGCAGAGGATGTTAGCTGTAGGCTTTTTAGAATGCGGAATCCCAGATGCCACGCCATGCTGGAAGAGACAATACAATATGTGCAACAAAACAGCGACTTATCACTGAAGTTATAATGGAACAGTAATGACATGCTTTTCCAGACGGTGGCTATTGTCTTTTTAAGGTGGATGCAAGGGGTTGCTGGTGGCCAGCTCTGGAGGACAATAACTGCAGAATTATTCTACGCAAGGCCCAAATTGTTCAGGCTACCCGAAGGTCTGACCCGTATCTTTAAGTACCTCATGCCAGCCTTTTCAGTTAACCAACCCAAACAGAAAGATGTATAGAAAAGATAGAAATCTCTTTCTGTGATGCAGGAGAGGAAGGGCAGCATGAAAACACAAAGAGGTGCATATAGTATATATTGTGGGTGTATATAGAGATCTTTTTGAATTTAGGGAGTTCTGTACATCACAAAAGTTTTCATATTTAAGGATTAACTTCAGGTGTATTTTCTAGAAATCAAAATGGATATGAGGTTTCACACACACATACACACACACACACACACACACACACACACACACACACACACACAAACACAAACAAACACAAACACACACACCTGTGTCTTTGGCTCCCTGCCAGGAGTTGTGACATGCAGACAGACAATAGTTTTGTCCATCTGGCTGCGCGCTCACATTTCACTTTTCTTAACATTTACATGTGCCTCTTTATTCACCCTCAGAATCTCAAACCTCTGTGATTGTATTCAGGGCCTGGCTGCGTGTCAACTCTTACCTTGAATCTTGAGCAGCATGTGTAAACAGACACGTCTGGATGAGCTTGGGAAGAATCTCCATTGGCTTAAAAAAAACACGAGCTGATTGTATGTGCGTGTGAGTTTTTCTGTGCAGTTTGATATGTAATTTTGACGTGTACCAGTTTGGTTTGTGTCTGGTGTCCTTTCACAGAAACAATGGCAGTTACCTTTTGCTACGGACTGTTCACAGCCAGATGGAAGGGAAGATTTTCTATATGAATTAATTACAAATGCTTCGAAATGTCAAGTATAGATAAAGCTTAATACCCTGTCTCCTCCCTTCTGCAACAGAGAAGCTTTTAAATGGCTCTCTGCCAGCCCCTATCTGCCAAACGACACCAAGGTTACTGGGAGAAGCTGAAATATTCATAATATATGCAAAACCACCGCTGTCCATGGACAGTGTTCATTGGAATTCAAGAGCGAGCTTCAAACCTTTGACAACTGCTTAAGTAATTAGTTGCTGGGAGAGCGACTTCCTCCACCCCCTTCCTCCCTCTGCATTGCTGCTGAAACTGGAAAGTAAATATTAGAGCATTTTATCTTTTCAGTTTGATAGTATAATTTAATGTGTTAAGGAAAGGTTGTTAGATTTGGAGTAATCTAAATTCATCTAAAGATCGTTTGATATGAAATAATCCCCTGTTTAGATTCAATAAAGTGTATGACTAAAGAGATGTTTAACTCAGCTGATTTGAACTACAAAGCCTGCATCGCTTTTATTAAGTATTTTGAAGAATTGCACCAAATTGCACAAAAGGCCTGTTCTGTATTCTAATTCGAGTGTGCAATGTAAGCAAAAGATTACAAGACAGTAAATCAGTTTGCTGAAAAATCTCAAATCAGGATGTCATTTTAACCAAGAATCTTAAATTTTGCATGACAGAAAAATCTCACTGCATGCTCATAAGTTATGTAACACTCAGTTTGGGTTTTGAACAAGGTGCCTCATGCCTAATTCCACTGTATTTGACTTACAGATTTTGGCCAATGTATTATTAATAGCAGACAACAAAGAACAACATGTTTTGTGTTGAAACAATAGGAGAATTCCATGTTGGACACGGGCCTGTGCTGCTTCTCTGCTGCGTCTTCACTCCCCCACCCCTGCAACTGCTAGTCACCGGTCAGTTCGTCAAGGCTGGGAGCCTGCTGCACAATGAGAATCATGCCCGAATTGGAGCGGAGCCAAAGCCCATTCAAAAAGCAACTCCTCGTGCCCAATGCATTACCCCAGCTTATTAATCTGAAGAGGCCGTGTTTTTTGTGTTTACTAAGCATGATTCGCTTCTAATTAAAGCAAAAATAATTATACTTCAAAGGAGCAGGGAGGCAGGAGAACTGTTCAAAGACGAGAGAACCACTTGTCACAAGGAGAATTGCTTAACACAACAATGCAGGACAGCAAAATTAATCAAATGGATTGCAGAGATATTAAGAGTCTTTTTATTTCACAAGTTGAAGTGCAGACAATTTCACATATACAGCACCACATATTAATTAACATTTCTGAACACCTGTATATCATAACTAAATGATTTGATTTCTCAGGCCCACAATGAAGTAATTCATAGCTGACTTTCTTTTAAATGCTTAGAAAAGCAGATGTCCTCTCTGATGATGAATCATTTGTAGATTCATACACACATTTTATCCTTGAAGTTTTGTAGTTTATTGATGTATTTATATGAGAAAGATGGCATTTAATAGGCGTGTGATCATCAAATGCTGGATTGAGCAATAGAAAACTAAATTCAAATGTATTTAGTCAGTGGTGTCTTACACCTGCGAATCAAAAGAATTCGGTGGAATGAAATCGGGGCTGACTAAGTGAGTGTAATATGAACATGTAAGCCTGACTCCAAGGCTTGGTTCAGCAGCCATGGCTAGTGTGAACAATTGGACCACCCCTTTTTACGAGCACAAGTGTCCTTGTCCTTGGTAAGGCGAAGGTCGATGTGTTCCCCCCTCTCTCTCCCGCTGTGGCGCTTCCACCGGCCATTCATTTGAGCCTGTGATGGCTCTAATAACATCTCCATCACATTAAAACGGAACCAGGCTGAGGAGATGTTAATACTCCCCTGCACTCGCTGCTGGGGGAATTGGTCATGTATTACAACAAGTGCTTTTTAAGAGCCTGTGTGGCCAAGTCTATGGAAACGGCAGATATTCATGGCTTGCCTGCATGTGAAGCTCTTAACACGGTGGATTTTCAAGTTGTGACAGTTCAAGGGAAGCGGCGCTGTTAACATATTCAGAATGGTCCTGTAGCAAGGCCGTTCCTCCAATTCCTCTTTGCATCTCCACTGCTCGGCTGACAAGGTTGGCCGTTTTTTTTTTTAGTTTTTTTTTTTAAGATGGAGATTAGAGAGGAATGCTGCAAACATTGAACTCAAAAGCAGGGTCTACTAAAAGGATAATATTGAATTTAAAACACCATGTGAATAGATGGGAAAGTGCAAGTTGTTCAAAATAGTCTAGACTGCTTGATTTTCTGTGCTAAATTGTTTTTTTTACTGACATTTACACTCCTCATAATAAGGAGGTTTTAACAGGGAGGAAAATCTAAGTCACATTGCATCAGGGCATTTGACATGATTTTTCTTTAAAAAGTGGAAATTTATAAGAGGCGGTGAATGTAAAGTTGGTCTGAAATGTCTGATAAAAAATGGGAAAGCTATTGGCAAAAAATGTGCCACAATAATTGCACTTTTTTAAAGAAACAGCATGTAATGGGAGAGGTCCAGATGAATAAAAGCTGGTTTTAAATGTCTGGGGGGGGGGGGGGACAAGGAGCTTGTTGACAAACATTAAAATAAAAAACCCTCCTCACCATTTTGCATGCACTTTTGAGACGGCCCCTTACTTCAGCTTGCCATGCAGGCTTCAATATCAGATCATGAGCACCTTTTTTCTATGATTTCTTAACAGCTTTATGTCACATCCTTGTGTGTATGATGCCTGTGTACTTCAATTTGACTGAGTTTTCACACTGAGAAGAAGTGTTCAGTGGGGTGAAAAAAACAAATATTAGTGCAAAATTTTGGATCTTTTCAGAGCCTATTATCTGTTCATATGCATATAATGTATTTGCATCTCTAATAGGAAAGATACAGATAGATGATAGCTGGATAGAGGCTGAGGTCCTCGGCTAGCTGTCACTGCCGGTCACCATGGTAAAGGAGGGATTGATGGCACCCATTGGCTAGTGAAGATGTATACATCATGTTGGTCCAGGGCTGCTGCATCCAGATGGACCTGGGCCATCCATTGTCTGTCAGGGACACAGCTGTCTGAGAAGTGCTGTCCTCCCTTCTCCTCCTTTCTTGCGCCGCTAACGAGTCTTGCCCCCGCCACATAGGATGTTGTTGTCTATAGGGGAAGGAGGGGTTTTTCTGTCAGTGCACAAGGTTTTCAAGAAGCAAGATGAAGATGTGCGCAGGAGTGCATGTATGGTTTTCTGACATCACGTCAGAGCAGCAAAGCTCACAGTGATTTGTTATTTCCTTTTGTCTGAAAAGAGGAAAAATTATTTTCAATGTAATATTTTGAAGTGTTGGAGCTTGAGAATCTAGAGGGAGTATTGTGAAATGTTTTTTACTGCTGTTTTATTTCCAAAGTCAGTGAAACTGGTGAAGTGCTGGAATGTATTTATTTTTTTTCTAACAAGGACGAGGTGCAGCTGAAGTCTCAGGACATAGTTTTTACAAAGCACGTTTCTTCAAATAGTCGTCTTCAAAATAAATGTGTTTCTATTTCAACATCGCCTAAGTGTTTATTTAAAGTTGGTATGTGCCTCACAGTTCAAGCATCTGTGCTGTTTACAGGATGAAAGTGTCCCAAAGGAAATGATGGCATTTTTCAACCTGGGTCTCATTCTCATCATTGTGATTTTGATTCTGACAGTGGGTCATAATAACCTTGCACTTCCCACCACCGTTGGAGCGATTCAGGGTAACGAGACTCCAGCAAAACAACACATATCTGAGTCTATAAAGCTTTCCAAATGAACTTCATAGGTATCTGCTTATGAGGCAATTTACTGGCTAACCAAATTAGCTGAGTGCTGGTTTGTTTACATGCATTAGGTGGTGGATCGCTGTTGATGTAGCCTGTGATCATGCTAGAGAAGTAATAGGGGTTTGCCTTTCACAAATTTCAACAACAGAGGTGGCAAGTGCAAAGCTGACGTGGCCCATAGTCTGAGTGGCCACAATTCTGAAAATGTGACCCAGGTTGAAAAATATCAGAAATTTCCTTTAAAGAGTTTGACATTTTGGGAAATAGGCTTAGTCGCAAGAGAGGGGGAAGATACCACTCTCATATCTGTACATTAAATATTAGTGCATTTCCTAAAATGTTGAACTATTCCTTTAACCTAATCCGAAGCAGGTGTGACAAGTGCACACACTTATCCACACACACACACACACACACACACACACACACACACACACACACACACACACATTCCAGCCAGCCAGCCAGCCAGTTCATCGCTTCCCTCTGAGGTGTGAGGTGGGACTAGGGAAGCATGGAGTTATTCACTGTCTGCCTACTTGGTCCTAATAGTCTGGCACAGCATGACTGACGCTGCCCCTCTCAGCCGTGATTGAGTGTATCGATCCTGAGCCGCTGCCGCCGGCGCGCTCCCTGGACACCAGGCGGGAGGAGACCAACAATCAGATCCTTCACTGGGGGAAAAAGCCCTCCTCATCTGCCTTAATCATCCGATCGATGATTAGCGTGCCGGCCCACTCATGTCTTTCTCTCACTGACAAAGACATCTCCTCAGTCTCAGCTTGCCATTTGTTTTTTTTTTATCCTCACTTCCTTCTCTTTATTTCGCCTTTCATCTTGCTCTTTATGTCTATGTTTGAGCGCTGCTTTGGATTTGGTGTGAGTGTGTGCGCGCACGTGCGTAACTGAAGCCAAACAGAAGTACTCTTCAGCGAAAAGGCCTTCTGCTGACCATCCATTTTTTTGAGTCAAAGTGAGGAAGAAAGAAAGAAAGAGGGAAAGAACTTGATTAGAAGGAGAATAGGAGAGAGGACTAGAGAAAGACAAAGACAGAGGGGATGTAATGGAATCTGACAACAGGAACTGTTGAATCACCAGCTGCTTTTTGGGGTTGAGATGCTTCCAACCCTCTCTCCTAGCCCCCATAACCCCTCCCTGCTGTCGTCAGTAGCCAATCATGCACTTCTCCCTCCTCCGTTGGGCGTTGATTGGGCAGCAAATTGCTCCCATCACCTGGCATTAGTCCAAGTCTCACCAGTCGATGCTTTTAATCTGATCATTATCCTGGTGCTAAGCGGCAGCACCACAGCTTCTGTTTGCTGGAGCAAGATATTGTGGCTGATTGAGTGAGGCGGACGGCTATAGAATTTCAGTCCCATCGCTGTCGAACCGTTTAAATGTGTGGATTATCAGAACTGGAAGAGGATCATGTGACCCCTGTCTGTGCGCTCTACTTGTCAGCCCCTCTCTCTGTCTCTTTCCCTTTTCCTCTTCTTTTTCTCATCTTTAAATCAAGTTGTTTCCACTCCCAAGGTTACCCCCTGTAAATAGATTTTGTTTCCGCACACCCACGTAGAACACAATGCAAGCAAGTAGCAGCGTTATTTTGCCATTCTGCACAATTTTCCCATCACCATTTCACCATCTTCCACTCTCCTGACAGCCTGTCCTTGTGTGCTCAACATATTCTTAAGAGTTTTGCCTTTCAACTTGCACAAAAGGAACAAAGTATTACGCCCGGGCCACACCGCCTATATACCTGAGCAGCGCGTGCACGTCGGCGCCCATGTTAACAGGTTAGAGCAGCCACACAGCCCAGCGATGCGTCATCTAGAGATTATCACCTAATTTTTGCGCATGACAGATGCGGTTCTCAGCAAAAATAGAGAGTGAAAATGATCTGTTGATAGTCATGCTGACATCAAACCAGCAACATTACACCTTTCACTACATTTTCAATGTCTATATCATGGACTGTATATAAAGATGGACGACATGACAGCTCCCCAAAAGTGAAGCCAAAACATCCCGATCGCCCCCTGGTGGCTGGCTGCAGTATAGGTCATTAACCCCGCCCCCTCCATGTTAGCGGATGGGACATGGGCCAAACTGAAAAATCAAAGTACAAGACAAATAAAATGTTTCCAAAGATGTTTTCTGTCATTTGAATTAGTTTTTATCACGCTGATATTCGTTCAAGTGTTCATTTTTCTAATAAGTTTGGTTTGAGTTAGTTATTTGATGCTTTAAAAAAGGGGGTGTCACGTCATGATTGACAACTGTGAGTATGCTCGCAATTGGTTCGGGCAGGGGTATGGGTGGCATCTTGATACCACTACTGCGCAGACTCTGGCTCCAAATGTACAGCGGGACACAGACATGAAAAAAATATAAAAAATGTTACTTACAATTGAGCACAAGCCTTCTTCTGTCTAAATATAAATGAAATTTATAATAAAATGAAATGAAACATTTTATTATTGATGGCCCTTATTAAAGGCAAACTCAGTGTAGAAAATAGTGTCTGTCTGTGTGGACACCACCCCAGCCTGTAGCGACTGCTCAAATCTATTTAAAGGAGGCAAAAGTAGCCAGGGCTAAGGCTACCATTTGTCCTGAAAGCCACAGACAGAGACAGCAGGAGAAAAGACAGACAGGAAGAGAAAGAGTAAGAATACTGAAGTGGAGGCTCTTTCTGTGAGCCATCCTCTTCACATCCTCAAGCAGCCTACTCACTGAATTTTGTCACAATTCAGTAAAACTTTTCAAGGCTGCTGCTCTTTGCCCACCAGCGACAACACGTGTAGTGCAAAATCTGCGAAAGAAATACTTCAGCAGGCTACGCACATGTTTCTTTTTGCTTTTTTGTGTGAATGTATAGTGAACACCTATATAATGCATAGTGTCCACTAATGAGCCCTTCCAGTGCATGTTGACTACAACAGATGATTACGGCAGCTATTCAGCGCGCATTTTCAATTACCTTCTATTAGGAATTCCAGTATCTACTACCCCTCGCAGAGAACCCACTCCTGCTGCCCACCCACTAACCTACACACACTCAATCCAGCACCCGAATGGGCCAAGAGCCCGCAAAACATGGCAGCCGGAGAAACAATGCATGATGTAAGTTTGGAGAGTGCTGAGAGGCACTTCACGCAGAGAATCAGCCCGCACCATCTCTCGAGATGTAAGGGCGGGTGGGGGGAAGATGCAGAAACAAATGACTGTTTTTAGAAGATCCACTTCTTCCTGATGAAGCAAAATCATTCTCCCCCATAGGTGGAAAATGGCTCTTGTGGATACAGAGGATAACTAACACTTGAGATGGGTAGTTATTGTTCAAGTGGCATTTTCTAACTTGCAAATAGCCCCTCAAAGCTGTGTGGAGGGCTTTATCTTCAACATAAATGCTGGAGTGTTCCCGCAAAGCAAATGAAGTAAAGAAATTAGAAGCAGCATTAGACAAAAGAGGAATTTGCCGAGTGCGAGAAGTTAATCCAACGCTTGCACGGCGCATAAACAAAAAACTTCTTTTTTTCTTTTTGTTTTATGCTAATTGAATTGAAGTTTAGAGTTTGTTGACTGTGGCAGAGCAGGTGATGGACATAAATGGATCCCCCCTGTAAGTGACTAATGCGTAACATCAGTCTTCACTAATGCCCGGCTGACTGTCAGTCCATTTGACGTGACACGAGACAACCACCCTGTTGTTTCACGTCCCATTTCCGGAGGAACTGATGGAGGGCGTTGATTGTTGTGTCGTTCTCATGACAAACAGGAGGCAGGGGAACCAATTAGTTGCGACGGCTTTTAACATTCCCCTCAAACCAGGAGGAGACGTAGAGGTTTGCTCTAGTCTGCCAGTGGCTTAATTATAAAGAGGGGATGTTTTCCCAAGGCCAGCGCATGCAGACATATTACTAATTCATTCTCCTAGCTTGAATACATTGAGTTTTGCATGCAGTGTGTTTTGGACCCATATATAGCCAAATTTCTTGTACAGATGACCATGCCTTTTTGTGTATGCAACATTCGGGACAGAAAAACAAGATTGCCAACAGAAATCATATTATTCTTCAGGGGAAAAGAAAGAAAAAAGTGTTTTATTATGATGGACGCAACCTTCAAGTGCAGCACTCTTTCTCTTCATAATCCTCTTTGGGGTCATGGGTGGCTGAGGTCTATATCAGCATACTGTGTTCAGAAAGCACAAAGACGCCCTCGGTTCACCAGTCTGTCACAGGGTCATTGACTACTCTTTTCATTTCAATGATCTATTTCAAATTATTCCAAAGATATTGAAAGTAATCTAACCTAACCTAACCAACCCTGCTATTATTTACAGGTCTGTACGTGCTGTTACCATGAACTTCCTGTGCATGTTATGTGTATACGAGGGAGATCAGAACTCTGGGTAACCTCTTCTGACGCTGTTAGGTACCGTCAGATTTGCATTCCAGAAATTTAGTCTCTCATTTATTTCTTTATCTATTAATTTGAGCTTTGTCTACTTGTCTACTGTATTTGTGGTTTGATTTCCTACATTTCCCAGAATCCCTTTCCAAAGACCCCACAGAACATGGCTGAATTCAGATGTGGGTTTTATTATTTAACTGTGAGGCAAAATTTTCATTGACCACTTTATTTCCCCCCTCAAAAACAAGACAAAAAATAAATAAAAAGTAAGCTTTGGAAACAAAACCTATGACCAAATGTACTGTAATGTAATTTTTGTCAACTAATGAAATTGAAATGATGAAAAAGTCTTATTGAATGACCTGTATGCATCTGTGGAATCACAGATTGAATGCGCCTGATCGGTAAAACACTGTTAAACTTGATCTAGCTGTTTGCTACCTAAGTATCAACAGCTTGTGCATTTCAGTAACGTCTCTGCCTGTAAGCTAATGTTAGCTGTTCTTGGAAGGAAAAATCCAATGTATATGGAATCATTTCGTCAACAATCCCACTTACAAATACACAGAACATGCAAGGCCAAGTGTGCTAAAATTTCTAAAAAGGTAAACTAACGTAACATTTTCACAGGCTGTGGATGTAAAATTAATGTTACCCTCAGGCAGCTGTTTTTTTGTGTTTGTAGCTTGTGGATAGTTGTGAGTGCAGAATTCATTTTGACTGTCAACCATCAAAATCACTAGATGTTCACTAGAGATATATTACTATGTTAATGTCCTTAGCTTTTAGCTGCTCGTTTAATGTAAAAAGTAATAAAGTAAAATGCTTAGAGGACAAGAATTTGTGTGAAACAAAATTTCACTCATGAAAACGGGACTAAAATGTCATTCGTTTCTGTTTACTAAAACTAATAAAAATCAAATGACTAAAATGTGGCTAAAACTATTATGCATTCCCATCAAAGGACTAAAACTAAGTAAAAATCAGGTGCCAAATGTATCACTGGCTGTATTCTTTGTAGCTGGAGAAATGGATTTCTTTGTGATTGTTGAATATTGCCGCAGTAATGGAGCTTTCAAGAATCCACTTGCTTTCTGATTCTGAGTGAGTGATAGCTGAAAAATGTCTTTCTCTCAATATTCACTGCCGAAACACCTCGCCCATGTTCGGCACCTTTTCCATATCTATAAAAGCAACGACACACCACCAATCAACAAAAATGGCCCGGAAATGTGAAGTGCAGCAACATCAGCTGCTGAAGTTTTTCATGGTGGAATTCTTTTTCTTTAACAAATCATCTGCCGGGCTGCTGCTGACTTGTTGGACTTCACTGTGTAAATGGTTCACCACATATGGCAGCTGCAAGCTTTCGGGCCAACTTGTTGAACTTGATGGGTAGTGAAAAGGCCTTCGGGCTGCATGTGCTGGCCCTCCCTACCGCTCCATGCTTTCTTTCCTTCTTTCTGTGTTTGTTTCTTCCTCTCTGACTACTCCCTGCACCTATTGATTATCAGAACTTCCTCTCAACACTCGGATACATTACCTCCACTCCTCAGCGTGTCTTTGCTGCTCTGACTGTTGGAGGTTCTCCAGCACTCTCCAAACAGGTCTGATCCTTAACAAAGGTGAGGGGGCTGGAGCTTGTTGTGTTCCAGCACAGCCGAGGTGAACGGGGAGAGGTCTGTGTTCCTGGCACACGATTCCTTCAGCACGCTGTCACGTCTCTTCAACTCTCCCCCTCTTTGATGTTACCTGACAGGTGAGGGTGTGTGTAGGTGTGTGTGTATCTTGTTTTATGCATTCTGTAGTTGGGGTGGGGGGGGGGGGGGGCGACGAGGAGGTGAGGGAGGAGGACAAACAACAGGATTTGGATAGGGTCGAATTGGAGGGGGCGCGAGGGAAAGGACACTAGGAAGACAAGAGGTGGGAGGTAAGTAAGAAGAAGACGAGGGAGAGCAGGGTGTATATGTGGAATGTGGATCTATGTGTGTCTGTAAGTATGTGGGCATCTGTGTGTGTCTATCGATTTGTGTATTTGTGTGTGTGTGTGTGTGTGTGTGTGTGTGTGTGTGTGTGTGTGTGTGTGAGTACCATGGACAGGGAGGGTGTGTGATGGCAGTGCCTTCAGGCTCCTCCAGGCGTAAGAATCAGTGAGCAGGTGGAGCACACCGGCATAGCTGTCTTCTGACGAGTCCCCGCCGTCTCCTGTTTTGTCAGGACCCCTGGAGCGAAGACTGGGGAGTGTGTCTGTGTGTGCGTGTGTGTGTGTGTGTGTGTGTTGTTGACCGGTTGGGATGCACTGTGATCATTAGGATTCACAATGGCTTTGACAGCGGGGCTCTGGAGCAGTGGACACAGCATATGCCCAGGGAGATAACTGGTTGGCCGGCTGGTTATCTTACTGGCTGGCTGGAACGCTAACTGTGTCCACTCTGCTAATACATTCAGATCCTTTAATTCAAACAGACTTCGCTCTGGCCCACTCTGTGTACCTGACTTGTCTGTATTGCATCAGGCAAGACCACAAGTCTGAATTTTCTATTTGTTTGCTCTCAAAGTTGTGATTAATTTTGCAGCAGTCTCGCCTCTATTCAAGTGAATTCAAAGCGTCAGAGAGAGAACATGTTGTTTTGTAATGGGAATATTTGGGAGTGCTGCTACAAGAGGAGGTTTTTCTGTTGTAATAATCCTGGAGATAAATAACACGCCTGTTTCCCCACAAGCATCATTTGGCCTTACATGCAAGCTCTTTTGACAGAGGAAGAGTTGAATGTGTGTGTGTATGTGTGACTATCTTAAGTGTGTAAGTGGCTCAGGTGGTAAAGAAAGGACGTCCTAATAATAGCCCCGTCTCCACACTGGTCCACAGGCTGTAGCCGGATCGATTCTGGCTCTCCATCTTCTGCGTTGCCCAGCATCGTTATAGACCAGATACTGAGGGTTTAGTTTGGAATTGTGTGCAGCGCAGAGCAGCGATTTCTCCGACCTGAGCTGGGTAAAGCCGAACGCCCTGGGGGGGAGGCAGCAGTGGTATTTAATTGTTTGTAGTGTTAGTTGGTCACGCTGGAGGCAAGCTCTCCAGGGACAGGCCTCCAGCCCGGGTCCTGACCTCGCTACTTGCACACAAACACAAAATGACAAAATGAACGCACTAATGCACACAGCTTCGCACAGGTAGGACTGAAGCAACAGTGTCTGAATACACTACACGCACACGCATATACATGGGAGTTCCTGGTTTATAATGAGGAACCCAATTAACATTTGTACTAATGCTGATAATCCCCCGCCCCTAGTTTTAAAGATATATTGAAAACATTAATCTTTGCTCTAATTTGATGTTCACCACTACCCCACCCATTACACATATTTGTGAAAAAAATTAAAAACTTCAAAACTAGAGCTGCAGCAATTAGTCGATTAACTGATTAGTCCATCGAAAGAAAATGAATTGCCAACTATTTTGGTGACCAATTAATCGTTTCAGTCATTTTTCAAGGAGAAATGTCAAACATTTGCTGGTTCCAGCTCCTTAAATGTGAGGATTTGCTGCTTTTCTTTGTCATTTATGACAGGAAATGAAGAGTCTTTGGGTTTTGGACTGTTGGTCGGACAAAAGAAGCAATTTGAAGACGTCACTTTGTGATGAGCGTTTTTCACAATTTTTTAAACATTTTATAGACCAAATGATTAATCAATTAATTGTGAAAATCATCGGCAGATTGATGAATCAACAATGAAAATGATCATTAGTTGCAGCCCTGCTGTTTTCTCCACAAGTGAAAAGTGAAAAAGAGATGCTTTTTCTTTACATTTCCTTGGGCATAAATGAATGGTACTAAAGCCAAATCATCATGCAAAATCTCAGTATTTTTTAGTTTTGGAAATGTATGAGGTAAGCTACATAATACATGTGCTTTGATTTTTGCTTAAGTGCCTTTTAATCGTTTGCGAGACCATAATCATTCATAACAGTGAGAACCCAAATGGACTTCTCATAAAGAAAATCTAAAATCTTCTCTGCACTTCAGTTTTTTTTCTTCCCTTATCTGCAGAAGCGGTTGTTTTATCCTTTGATCCACAGTACATTAAAGTAATACTGTGGGTTTGAAAAACCATTAGATGGCCTTTTGCAGGGCAGCAGGTCTCTTTTAAAAGCACAATGAACCTCTATACAGATCAGGTTAGAAACTTAGTTAAAGGCACAATAACACATAGTCTCAAATTAGTCTTAAATGGTGTTAGCCCTCAAATAAGACCATTGACTCCTGACCTGTTCTGCTGCGGTCCAATTACACCTACAGCTTTTTTCCCTGTTTTCAGCTGTTTGGATTGAGACAGTGAGTTCTCGAATCCAGTCAAGAGTTAAAATATTCACATGGTGTGTCTTTTGTCTTTCTGCCCGCCTGTCTTACTGTCCGTCATGCTCTCTGTCTGTCTGTCTGTCTGTCAGGGTGGCAGGTCTTGTTGAATAGAGAGTGGGTCGTCTCCCTGACAGAGCTCAACTGGTAGTTATGGCAGCCTCGCCACGGCTGGCTGGCTCCACACAGTCACCAGGAGACAGGGGATCATCAAGTCTGTCCTCCTGCTCCAACACACACACATACACATCTATATGTTGCACATGATCATGCACTCGCTCTCATAGACACACAACATGCACCTATAATAATAGCAGCTAGATAAAGTTGTAAGATCATTATGATGGACAAGGATATATTTGTCCATTTCCTAACCTCATTTGCTGCTTACAAATGATCATATTTCTATATTGTCTATAAACATTTTGAATTAAACTGAAGTCGAACGTCGAACTGAAATGGAAATAAGTATCTATCTATCCCTATATATATACATATATACATATCTATATATACATTCAAGAGAGACTGCTAACACTAGATAAATCCCCTCCTTTTATAACACAGCACTAAGTGTGCAGGAGCTGGTGTTGAAATAACGTGAGCGAAAAGTAAAAATGGGTCCTTCCAAATGTTGGATGTTGTAAAACGGCTTAAATAGCTATTGGTTGTTAGCCAACACTATGTGAGCTTTTTGAAAAGAAGAAGTCCCTGCATCAATGTTTGTAGGCCAAAAAAAGTAAGACGTTCTCCGGTTAGCAGTGCACCGCCGCAGTTTACAGCACGTCTCCTGGCTGACTGACAACTGCTGTCATGGGAAAGACATGAAACTCACTGTTTCCACAAATGTGTCCTCATTATTCTCTTTTGAAAAATGATTAAAAAACATAAGCACAACTTCACTTTTATATTAGAGTTGAAGAGATTTCGAATTCCAGTTCGACTCTGATATATTTTGACTGCTCAGAACACGCAGTTATCAGTTAAAGGGGAAAAAAAGGCATAATAACCCACCAGTGAACGTCCCAGTTACTCCACAAAGCCAACAGTGTTTTAATCTTCTACGCCACTTAATGTCCCATTTAAATGTTCTGCAGCCTTCAAATATGAATCATGAATATCTGCACCCGAGGGTTGGCCAGCACAGTCTATTAGAATACATCACTACTGTACCAGGGGACCACTTTGTGCATCCCTCTAAAATGTATCATATCTCCACTGTAGAGAGGGAGACATGACTTCATGTGTCTTGTGATGTAAGTATTATTACAATTCATGAAATTCAAACACTTATGGCAGGGCCATTAATTTGAACCATAAGCCGTTGGGGAGAGATTTACAGTGGAGTTAAGGGCGATCACACCATTAAAAGGACTTGGGAGAAAGACAGAGAGAGACTGTGAGAGATAACTGGTTAGAGCTGGAGCTCAGCAAAAGCAGACGCTGTTTGAATTTCTTCATGTATAAGTGCAGCAATTAATATTTCTGTTTCACGCTCTCGGGTCAAATTCGCAAACATTTCCGTCAGAATTAGAGAGGGAATAGTGGAGTTCTGAAGGTTCACCAGTTAAAACATAACCCTTGCCTTCTGCCTTGGCTCCGTCTCAGTCTATATACAAAGTGCTGAATTTTGCATGAGCGCCTGAGCGTATAGCAACTGGAACCCTATAGCGTTGTTTACTGATACTTCCTTGAAGCGCCTCACTCCGCCCAGCCTGTTCTGATAAGAGCGCGAGCAGCTGAGACCTGTCTCCCGTCGGTGCTGTGTGATGGTCTTGTTATACAGCAGAGTATGAAGAAACCACGGGCAGAGGTCAGGACATGCAGACGCACTTCTCTGCTTCAAAATGACCAATCTGCTCCCAGCCAATGTTCATTTCTCAGATAGAACTGGTACAAATTGACATGTGACTCGCAGCTGAACTAGTCTGGGTATTCCTCCATGCTGTAAGTGCAACAAAAATTATTTCCCTGTTCCAAGGAAATTGATATTAGGATTTTACTGTGATATGGCATGACAAATAGACTCTTTTAATACTTTATGTAGTGAAAAATGAAAAAGAAAAACACCCTCATGACTTAATCTTACAGTAAATCGCTCTCATACTGTATTTGTCTGTTAAAAGGAGCTTGTTAGCATATAAACCAGGAGCAGGGGGAAACAGCTAGCCTGGCTCTGTTTAAAAAAAGTAAATAATACAAACCGACATAGCTGCAAAAAGCAATACAGAAAAGGCAACTGAACACAGCCTTCCTTAACTGTGACACTTCAATAAATTAGTTAGTTAGGTGAAGGCAAAATATATCCAGTGTAGGGATAAAACATGGTGGCCACAGGGGGCCACCTACATGGAGTATTTGGTGGCCACAAACTAACTTTTTGTTGCCACTGGCCATAGGGCCATGGTTAGTGTCGAACCCTGCCTTAGTAAAGCAACAAAAAGCTTAGTAGATTTAACAATGACAGAATAGGCAAGTTAGTAAGACTCAATAAATGAGTTTGTAATGCTATTATAAACAATTATAAGCTTTTATTAATGTTCTTAAGCAGTTTATAAATTGTTAACACGTTTCTTATAAGTACTTATATAAGTCTTATAACCTAACAATAAATGTTTATGATGCTATTATTAATACTCATATAGTCTGATTAATGCATAATAATGTTAATAAGCATCTTGTAAGGACTTATAAGTGCCTTATTACCTATTAACTAAGGCTTATTACAAGGACCTTAAAATAAAGCGTTACCCAACTTTTTAACTCTTCTAATCTAACGGTCTCCTGGTTGTAACTTCATATTTAACGGACAGGTATGATAGTGGTATCAACTGTCTCAACTAAATCCCTGCAAGAAAGCAAATAAGCACATTTCCAAAAATATCAAAGTATTCCCTTAAGGCTACTTGACTTGACAGGCTGTTGCAGAAATACAAATAGGTTCTTGTCAGTTGAACTGGGCAAAATAATGATTGCAACAGGAACAGTAAAAACCTCAAAGCAGGAAAAAAAAGCACCTTTTTTTGGTTTTTAGTTTGAACTATAATCTTCTGCGAGTGGCTCAAGCTCTGTGTTTGCTATCATTTGTCACATGGCCACAGTGTTATGGGTTCAAACAGAAATGTGCAATGGCTCAGTGCACTCCAACAGCACAGTTTTCCGTCTCCGCTCTCCCCCTGGCCCAGTTTCATTATCCTCAAGGTATTCAAGGAGTAATGGCTTCTAGGGCCAGAAGCCCTGTTGGCCATTTCAAGTTCTTTGCTCAGCCCTTCTTAGTTATTGTTCAGGAACTGCATGTAAGTGTTTCAGAATTCTGAAAAGATTTGTACAGCTAACTGCAGCTGTGTCTGCAGACATCCCTCCCACCCGCTTTTCAAGCTGTACATCTGTTCTAAATGTGATTTCAGGATAAGTAAATGATGTGATCTCTATGCTACACCTTTGAGGATTGAAATACACATTTGTATCTTTTTGCTTTAAAATTAGGTTTGACAGTAAAAGTAAAAAAAAAGCCAAAGAGGATTTATTTTAAGTGTAGCCTTGAATCTCACATGCTCCAACCATGCAAGAAATCTTCCACATCCACTGACAGTCAGCACACTATATGAAGTGGAAAACGGCATATGAATATGTTGTTTGTTCCCATACATAAAATACATTTCCGTGCCAGTGACAACAATTAAGCAATTTAGCAGCACTGCTTCATGTCAGCGAGTCAAAACGGCTTTGTTTACGTACTTCAAATTCAGGTTGTCCGTGGCTTCGACAGGGGTAAGAAGCGTCTATAAATGTAAACATCGTCTGAGAACCAGGCCGTCTTTTCTCCGAGGAGCTGCTGTAGTGTAACTTCAGCTCCATTGAACATCACCCTTCACTGGGTTTGAGGTATCTGATTGAGTCCATCCATGTGGAGCGCTATTGAATCAAAAGAGTAAACCTCAAGGACATGGTCCAGCACACACACGTCTACTAAGGAAAGGAAGCTAAAGAAAGATTCTCAAGCGTACAAACAACAGCACACACAGAATCTGTGTTTCATGTGTGGTGTACACACACTTAATAATGATTGTGTTAATAACAACAGGTGCAGATGTGGGTTTAAAATGTAGTCTGTCACAAATAAGTACCTGCTTAGTTAAAGATCCCCTCCAGACATGTATTAAAACATATATACAAATAGTCTGCTTGGAACAATAATGTCTGTCTGATATGTTTTTTTCTGCAAAAAAAAAAAAAAAATAATAATAATAATAATAATTTCCACATTAAAATCCTTAAAAATGCATCTACTCCTTACTAATTTCTAAAGTTTTCCTGCTGGACACAAGATGTCTCCTACTTCTGTGCACTGGCAGCCTCAAGTTTCTACATCACACTTGTATAAGTTGAATATTGCAGCAGGATTGGCTTCCAAACTATTTGTGATGTCACAAATCATGCTCGTAGGCCCGCCCCTTCAAATCAGATTTTCAGTGAGCTGAAACTTTCCAGTTTCAGCAGATGAATGTGAAAACATCCTTCTAGTGTCAAACTCTGCACAGTGAAGCTCAAACATTCAACCGTAGGAACAAGATGAAAAACATATTTTTGAGTGGAGGGGAACTTTAAATTATTTTAATTCAGAAATGTAAATCTGTATAATATAAAGTTAAATAGACATTTTATTGTCACAGTTTATTGCATTTGGCTCAGAGGCTGTAATGGGATAGAGCAGCTAGTGATTTATCATTTAATCCCAGCATGTGTAATCTGTTCCTCCACAACCCTGGTGAGATGTTTTCCTCTCATAATTATATTGCTCCTGATTGTCAGGCGTTGATTCACATTAGTGGTGGAAAGGCAAAGTCTTGCTCGGAGGGAGATTTGTCTCATTTCAAAGAGCCAGCAGAGAGAGCTGCAGAGAGCTGCTGAGAGATGGACTGGTCAGCAACAATAACGCTGCACTCACCACTGCAGGAGACAACGCAGGACTACTGTGGACTCAGCTACACCTCTCAAGTGGTTAATTAAATGAGTCCAAGCACAGAGCTAGCACACAACGCTTGGTTTACCATAAACAATGTGATTAAAGCAGCCATGGGCCAGCCAGAATGTAGAGTTGGGGGAAAAAAAATCAGATCACCATGGAGATGTGTGACGAAAAAGATGTCTGAATACAGACAGGGATGTCATTATTACTTTTTTATTCATTATTTTCATAATGACTGTCATTATGCGCAGGCTCTGATTGAATTCCATTTTGCTAGTCAGGTTTGTGGCGAGCAGAATAATTATCACTTAAGTGACATTAAGATTCATGCTAAACATTTTCATGGTCAGAGCCTCTGCATGTTTGGCAAGCTCAGCTTTGATTATACAAGAAAAGAAGAAAAAGAAACATTTTATTTTAGCTGCAAAAATGAGTTCTGACTGAGGAGAAAAGGGACAGTAATATTACAGACCATTTGAAATACTGTTAAACAGCCATTATTTCCTTTTGCATGGTCAATCTTAGCAACTTGGAGTGTGAATATTACACACGTGTCCATTTCACACAAATTTAAATGCATTGCCTTATTGTTTTAGCTTAGCAGATTATATTCATGAACAACACAACCACAAGCTTCATTTGTTCTACATGCAAAATTCAAAATGCGGTCATCAACTCATATATAAAGGGATGAAAACAGATGATTACATCATGGGACGTGTAATCATCAGTGGACTAATTCGTGTACAGCATGTGAAATATAAGAATTAGGGTTTTTAGCTGCAAAGAGACTTGTCCCTGTGTGTTTTTCCTTCCTGGATGGAATAAAAGAATCCTTCAGGCTCTGACAAAGCTCCAAAGGGAATCAGATGACGTTTGGGAACAATTATAACAGAAGCGTTAGCATCACCAATTTAAATTTTGTCTGACATTTGTCATTTCATACGCATTTCATCAAAATTCAGTCCAACATATCTGGAATTTTTAGGAAACTTTGGGCTATTTACTAAAATGTAATATAAAGTTCTGTGGGTTTGAACAACAAAGTGGTGGGTCAGTGGGGGGTTTAGCCCTTAAGTGTTGTGTTTGGGGTCCACTTTAATAGCTCGAAAGACACACAACATTTTTTTATCAGCTTGGCAGTTCATGACTTTAGCTAATGTTGTGACAATTGCTTATAAACTATATAAACTGATGGTTTTGAAGACGGAAATGACACATTTCTTCTCAAATCAGTCTAATATTTGGATTAATGTTATTGGAGTTTTATAGCAGTTTGTTCACAAGAGCTCTAAACAGGTCGACCTCATTGACCCCAAACATAAGTAACGTCACCATGTTGGATACGGTACATTTCTTTCTCTGTGAATGACTTTTTGTCAAACAAAAGGAATATACTGTATATATTTTCAACATTTTCCTTATATGTTGTAATAACAACGCTTTATGTTATTATGTTGTTATGTTTCTGTATTTTTGTGAGTGTTATCAATTCAATACTTTTCTACATGTTGGCTTTTAATAAGGTCAGAAGAAAAAAAAAAAAGATTTTTTGTCTGTGCGAAGGGTTAAAAACATGAGAAATTCTAATTGGATTGGATTTATATTTTGAGATTGATCCAGTATGAATTACTGGATTGTTATCACACGGGTGAACTTTGCCATTTGAATGGCTGCTGAGTGGATATAGATGCATACATGCACTCACACGCAGAAGAACTGTTTCTCCTCCTCTCGGTGTCTCTCTCCCTGCCTCACACAGTAGCAGGCGGGCCTGCAGCCTACCAATGCGTTCAGTGAGGGGATTTGGCCGGGCTCTAATCAATCACTGACAGATTACCTCCAAAGCCACTTCCTCAGCCATTAAAGCAGGACAAATGCAGAATTGCAACTGAACAAGTTGGAGTTTTTAAGCCAACACCAGGACTTCCTGGTTATTTGTCAAAGTCAGTGCCGCTGAGCTGCATGAGTGGCTGTGCGAGTGTGTGTGTGTGTTGGGCTCAGAGGCAAAGCCGGCCAGGCGTTTGCAATGCGTGTGTGTCAGGGAGAATGAAGGAGAGAGCAAGAGACAGTAACAGAGTGAGTGAGTTATTGTTAGTGTGTGTGTTTTTGTGTGTGTTTTCATGCTCTCAGGTGTGTGTGTGTGTACATGCCGTCGGCTGCGTCGCTCTCGGCCCAGTGGAGCTTACAGTAAATCACATTCCCTTTATTGCCAAATTTAGCAGCTTATGCTCAATAGGCTCTGCTCAGATCTACGCCGTGTCCCATCAGGGCGTTAGTCTGGGCTCATAAAAGTGGATTGGCCACACACACACACACACACTGGCCTCTGAGCAAAGGCGACTCATCCCCTCTTCTTTTTCCCCCTACATTATTTCCCCTCTTCTTTATCTGAGCAACTGGAAACACTGTCTGGGCTTTTCTAATCTCCCCTCTTTCTCCCTCTGGATTTCCTGCTTCGAGATTCCCCCACCATTGTCCCCCATTCACTGTGGCTTTGTTTATATCAGGGTATATTTGACAGAAGACACTAAGAAATTGGATATCATCATTTTTATAGCCTGTATCACCAAGGGAACATGGTCTATTCTAAATGTATTGTACAGTGTATAAAGAATGGACAGTTTATCCTATAAGCTTTCTTCTTTATCCAAATTGATTTTGACATTTTTACGTCGGCGCAGACATGGCAGGTTAAGTGCTGATAATTATTTGGAAGAGATGAAAAAAAATATGAAATGTGTCTAGAAGAGGTGACATCAAAGCGGCGGGTGTGTGTGTTGCATGTTTTCCCTCTTATACTGTGAATATGGAACATTTGGAGTAGAGGTTTGATTAGTGTGACATTCAATGGGCCCTTTGATTAGGCGCTAACTGTGAAAAAAAACGCCTTTGTTTTTCCCTCAGATTAAAGAAAAAGCCTTGTGCTTCATTTATAGCCGTGATTTAATAAAAAACATGTGAGGAATAATATCTAATCTGGTTTGTTTGTCCTCTTTTTGTCTATTTTTTTTGGAGTGTGTATGGGGGAAAAAGCACAAAAAGTGCAGTGAAGGGATGAGGGCCGACACTGAAGTCCGCAGGCACTGGAGTTGAAATTTAGCTGGTCATGTGACTATAACTCCCCACCCTCCCCACCCCCCCTTATGACCCTGGAGAGAGAAGGGAGGAAAAAAACACCCCATACCAACACAGGAGGCGGGATTGTATTCGTAGGCGTGTGTGTGGATGTGTCTTTGTGTGTACATCCTTTTGTCCACTCAGGGTTGTGTGGATGTCCATGTAGTGTATGTGTGTGTGTGTGTGTGTGTTTCTCCACCCCCCCACTCCCCGCCCACCTCCTATTCAATTAAGAGCTTAAGCTCATTAGTGGCAGACTTACATCATTACCTCTCCAATGGCTAATGAGTTAAAATCTATTTAGATTTATGTTGCCGTTAAATCTTCACACACACACACGCGCACACACACACACATTCAGTTTGTGTCGGCCACAAATCAGAAAACATGCTGTAAAATTAAAGCTGAAAGTGTCCTGCGATTCCACATAAGATTTCCTATATCAATGTGGGAGCCTTTTATAGCAACACTGCATATTCATTGCACTTGAATTATACCTTTGCCTTCAGTATGTAAATCAGAGAGGAGAAAGAGCAAACTCTGTAATGTATCTGCACACTATAATAGACTACAAAGCCCTGTTTTCCTCACTTAAACATTAAAGACACTAATTTAAGGCTTTTTCTAATTACTAACTAATAATTAGTGCTGCATAACAGAAAGCACAACACTTCTTTACAAAGCTATTACACAGCGATTAGTTGAGTTTTCAATCAATTCTAATTACACTAACAAATCCGTGATTGCACCGCATGTTGCATTGCAGGCTTGACAAATGTAATGACTTGATGGAATTGTAAAGAGAGAAAAAAAAGACAATTAATTATAGACAATGGCGAATGAAAGGTGGAGTTGTAGCTCTCAGTAATACAGAGCTCAGGCCTGCTGGAGTGTGTAATCTGCTGCAGCCGCACGGTGCTCTAAAAAACAAAGAGTGGGAATAACAGCAGGTGGAGGAAGGAAGCAATCCACCTTTCTACATGTGCTGCTCACTGGTGGCTCAAGGACAATGTTGGACTGTAAAGACGCGTGCATGTGCGTTGACCTCAGCACAGGATGCACTTTTGACCCTCTAGGTGTGAGGCAATTGCTTCCCCTCCATATTTTTATTTACATTTTGCACCCTTTCATTAACCCCAACCTTCCATTTTATTTGACCATATTAAGGAATATTTCCAGTGGCACGCGCTCTATCAACTTGTGGGGGTGATTAGGAACAATGAACTGACAGTTATTCCATCTTTGATGTCTTGTTTAAATCTGGTCTCCCCGCTGTTGCTTTGATAACTCGCTAACTGGGACATTTTCATTCTAATTAGGGCTTCAATTGCTAATTCCATATTGCTGCTATAATTATCACTGGGAGACACGCGGACACATGCCGGTGCGTTTGCAGTGAGATTTCGGGGCAGACGGGGGGGCGGGTGTGCACATTTGCCCCCATGTTCCCTTCAGTGGTTTCCCGAGCTGTGGCCAGGGGGCTTCTAGGGGTCCTCCAGTGTGCTGTAGAAGGACTATAGCTTCATTTCACACTGCAGTACAGTAGGCTTGAGAGGTGAGTGCTAAAGTTAATCCTTACTCTATTATCTGATTGGTTCACTAAACCAGTTTGCATTTTATATAATTTGCAACCAACATTTACAAACATCAAAAAACTTCCAAGGGATAAAACAGCCCTATGACCGATTAGTAATAATTTTAAATGATTATACACACATTACCTAAATAAATGTCCATTTTAACAAGTGAATTCCTCATTGAACTCCAAAGATTAAATATTCTACTTGTCACTAATGCCCTTAAAGTTAATGTGCAGGAGAATAAAAATGACTGTCTCACCTTTAATCTGTTCATTTGGGCTAAATTCGGATTCATGTGAGTGGGTCCTCAGTCTCTCCTCATCTTTAAACACCTCTCTGTTAATGTTACGCTTTGGACTCTCTTTGGCCACTTTGACAACCTCGCCATACAAACTAGACGCCCATAATAACCTTATGGGCAATAATTGGAATTGAGGATTTTTTTTCTCTCTCCCCTCTTTACCCCTTTGGACGCATGCGCAGTGGGGAGCGTACTGGTCAGTCTGAGAAGCAGCTGTTCAGGGCTGGTGAAATTCCAACATGGCAGTGGCTGTGGTCAGTGTTTCCTGCGTTAACTTGGGATGGTTTCAGCTCGCACGCAGCCCGGCTTAACCTCGGCACCCCGTTCATCAGCAGAACCCCTCCTCGGGATCGATGCGATACTAACCCCCCCCCCACGTGAGAGGTCGACCTGTCGCTAAAAAAAACAGGTAAGGAGGAAGGATAGTCTGGGGATCCGCTGCGTCTGCAATTAGACGGAGTGGTCAGAGCAGACAGGCTCTTAAGGCAGCAGCGCGCCTGTAGAGGAGAGGAGCTCAGAGCAGCCCGTGCACGCCGTTTATCTCGGAATAGCGCATGTGTGCAGTTTGTGATTTAACAAGTTTCCCGAATTGCAAACGATACCTGCGCGTGAATTGCTGTGTACGTTTTTTTTTTAATGTGATTTTCAAGGAGCGCACCTGCGCCACGGTTAAATCGCAGAGGCATGGACAGGCAGGCTGCACTATAGGTTGCCTGTTTCTGTGTGTCGGCTGTGCGGCACTCGCTATATATAGGGAAAAATACACAACTTGCATGCACACGGAGGCTTTTCCAGCCTCTAGCAGGCGGCTGCGGCGATACGGTTACAACAAGTTGCCCTATGCACGCGTGCAGAGAGCGGATACAATGTCACCGCAGCATGTATTTTTTAAAAGCTTGGACATTTAAGGGCGTTATCAACAGATTTAACTTGACTCGATCCACTCCGGGCATCATTTCCAAACAATCACTGAGCTGCACCAGTTGATTTTTTCCTCTGCATCCCGGGCTCCACTTTCTAATGAGATGCATGTAGGTTAGTTAGATGCCTCTCCTATTGAGCTGCTCGCTCCAAGACTTGAAGGGCCCACCTTTCACACGGTTTGAAATCCGACCAGTGCTGGACCAGAAAAAAAAAACTGTGTGTGTGTAATTTTTTTTTATTTGGTTAAGAGGGAATCCTTCCGCTTTCCCCCCCCCCTCTCCACAAATTAATCCCAATGCTCTCATCTCTTCTTCTCCCTCTTCTTCCTCTCCATGTTCCAGCACGAGATGATCAGCAGCAGCAGCGTCTATGGTAGGTTAATTTCTCCATCAACTTTTTTCGCTTTTTTATTAATCTATTAGAAGGTGTAAAAATGCACAGATGAGTTGGAGTATCTGGTGAAGGTGATGGAGGACAGTCGGCATGCTGCACACTGAGTGTATTTATCTGTAAAACAAGGAAACATTTGACTGAAACAGACGGATCATATTGTGTGTATATTCACACCTTCAGCTTGAATTAAAATGGTGCCTTAATTTGTTTTTATAGAATAAATCTCCATTATTGCAACTGTCATGTTTAGGTTTATTTTTCATCTTTATGTTTTGCTCCTATCACACTAATACAGCCTTTTTCCATACAGTTAGAACACACACACAACAGCCACACTAGCTGGTAATTAATATAATAAGTGTGCTACATTTAAATTACACATGGCTTCATTTGCAGCCCTAATTAGAACTTCTTTTCTTTTTTTTAGATATTAAAACCTGCTCTCCAATATGTGTTCTTGAAGTTTTTAATAATCAAACCTGCAGATTAATAAGATAGATATGAGTCAGGAGTTATTTTGTTCAAACACACACACAGACACTTGTGCCCTCACATACACACTCGCACAACTATGTGCAGAGTTTTCTTTTTAATTGGAATATAAAAATATGTGATCAAATTCACTCAGTGTTTAATGAAACAAGTGGCATGTGGATGTAGTTGCATGTGATTGGAGGCCTCAATCACTCAAAATGCAAAGTCAAAATGCATATTTACCATCAGGATTTATTTATTAACACTTTATTTTACATTTCATACTTTATTACATTAAAGCTGAATTCCCTGATAATTATTAACATTATGATGTGAGGGAATGATGCATTAATAACAGGAATAAACAGCGATAATGACAGACTGCTGCAGCTTGCTGCAAAACTATATTCTGCCAGTGCCCATTCAGATTTCAAGTATTTTAAAAACTGATTTATGTGAGTTGTTTGGAACGCTGCAGAGTGCCGTGGCAGGAAATGTGTTCTACATTCATGTAGAACAATGGTGGATTGTTGAAATTGAAAATAGCCATCCCCACCCTGTTGCAAGTGAGATCGGCAGCGGATAGTTTTCTAGTGAATAATCTCGTTCGAAAACCCCAATGTGCCTTCTGCACACACACACACACACGCCGGCTGAGCTTCCACGATTGCACATTTCTTGGTTTTTGTAGCAGTTATTAGTGAGGACTCAACCTTTCCCCTCTGATCTTTCCCTCTGCTCTTTCTCATCCACACACACACACACACACACACACACACACACACACACAGTTATTTGCTTCACGTCATGTGCTGCTTCCTCCTTTCTCCTGCTGATGCACTTGTGTGTGTGTGTGTGTGTGTGTGTGTGTGTGTGTGCAGCATGTGCATTTACTGCCTTGTAAATGTTTGCATTTTTGTGTGCGTGAGTGTGTGTCCATATTGTCAAACTTTACCTGCAATGAAAACACAGGACGTAGAATAAGAATGCTTCTTTTTGAACCTCAGGTGATCTAAAATGACTTATCACAGATACACAGGTATGCACTTATTTAAATAGCACACAATTGACACATAAAATCCCACATTTTCTGCAGCTTTTTCGACTGACTTTTAGTTGCACCTGTGATTCAGATTTGTGGATATGAATTTATTAGAGATATTGGAGGACAGGTAAAGAAGCCCCATTCAATTGTTGGCTTGCTTTATTGCAGTTTCTTGATAATTAACAGACTTCTCTGGCATTCTAGATGAACATATGGGGACTGATGGGGTGCATGGAGTTTTGAAATGTATTTGTGTGTGTGTGTGTGTGTGTGTGTGTGTGTGTGTGTAAGAGACAAGGAAACCCTGGTGCAACCATGCGTGTTCCGTCTTGTGTGCAATGTAAATAATGTAGATAGTCAGCGGTTTGTTTATTCCTCTAAGTCTATTTGTTTGCTACAGTCCCCGGCTTAAGATCCGTCCCTCTGCAGCCGCTGTCTGCGCGTGTTGCAGTGACAGTAGCAATAATCCCCCTCATTATACACATAACATATCGCCTCACATCTCCAGCAGCCCCCCCCCCCCCCCACCCCCCCGATACAACTAATAGGGACAGAGATAGGAGAGATAATAGGAATAGAAGAAAAAGTGCTTTACAAACAGGCACCCCCTTTACTCTGCTTTTATTTATCTAAATACGGGACTTTTCCCTCAAATGAATAGAGAGAGCTGGTGTGCTGCGAGGGTGGCTAAGCTACTCCCAGTGGGACCGTATAAATAAATTATCCTGACACTTTCTATCAGTCTGTAATGTTTACCATTAAAAGCTGTTTTACCGTCCTAGAGCCACCGGCGTGCGATCTAGCTTGCCCCTGTGGGACTTCTGCAAGGCGATGTGGGGAAATATTGTGCTTTTAAGACACACACACACACACACACACACACACACACACACACACACACAGACATTTGTTAGTCTCCGCTGCATCCATATCAGTGGATTTCTCCTGTCTGCACGTCCTGACAAAGGGCCTCTTCAAACGAGATCCAGCCAGGGTTGTCATCTTTTAGCAAATATGTTAAGTGTTATCTTTTGTGCTCTCGGCTCGCCGAGCGGAGCTGGACCCCATGGGAGCCCGGCGCATGCAAATAGAACAAATCCCTCTCGGACCTGTCTGTCTGTTTCACTCTCTCCATCTCTCTTTTTCCTCTCTCTGTCTTCTCATCTCCCCCCCCCCCCCCCCTTCTTTTCTCCACGTTTGCTCGACAGTGCGTCAGCCTGTCTTGTCTCCCTGCTCTCTCATCTATTTCACTCTTTGTCCACTTATTTCCCCTCCTCTCTCTCTCTCTCCCTCTCCATCCCAGAAGACAGTGCCGGGGCTGTGTGTCAGCTAACTGTAGCGAGGCTGTGTAGTCTTTGTGTGTTTCCCTGCATGCTCGCTGACAGCCCCTCCTCGCTGATCTAAGTTCCTCTCCCAGAGACGGCAGGCAGCTGTCGGTAGCGCCGCTGCCCGAGACGCGTTTCTCCGTAGATGAGTGGACGCCAATTCCTTAAAATCCTTGACACCATGATCCACTCAATCCTCCTCTTCCTCCCCCCTTCCTCTCCTCCTTCAGTACTGGTACACTGGCTGCATTTCTTTCTTTCAAATGGGGGTTTAGTTTTTTTTGGGGCGGGCTGTGTTGCTGTGACTGACAGTTGCCGGTTGATGGATTTTTTATTTATCCCATGTTGCAACTGAAGTCAACCCTTTACTCAAACACACACACACACACACACACACACACACACACACACACACACACACACACACACACACACACAAACAGCGCGCCCTCACACACTCCAAATTATATTCATTCTGCCCTCCTGTCTCTCTCCCAGTGCTGACTGGTTATTATCCAGTCAGAATCTGATGGGTGTACTTAAGGTGAGGGGTATCCACACAAGACTGACTCAGCTGGATAACACTTCCAGCTCACCACTGCGAACCCTGCTGTAACCTGTGATGCTTAATACTAAGATAATGCTTTTATGTAGCATGGTAACAGATAACACATAAAGTGTTTGATCAGGTTTTTGTGCATATGTATTCTAACCAATGAATGACCCACTGAACTGATGTGTTTAGGTAAAGGTTAAATCCTAGATAAGAAATCTTAAGTGCATTTCTAATAGCAGCTTTTAAGTTAAAAAGTATGAAAAGACATTAAATTGAAGTTTTAGTCTAAGTAACAAGTATATCAGAGGAGACAACAGCTGCTCCACTGTCAGTTCAGGTCCTAATAACAGCTGGGAACCATTTCAGCCAGTGGAGCCCAAACTGATCCAAGATCAGTGTCACCAAATTTCCAGACTTTTCCTCCCTTGGAAGAGACATTTTGCTCAATTCATTTCCATGTTAATTCCAGCATTAAACGCATTATATCACTTTGTTTGAACTCCGAATCCCCCCAAAATGTTTGAAGTTTCTTTGGTTTATGTAATGCATCATTTTCATAGGTTTTAATCAAATCAAAGCTGTAGATTTTTTTCCCTCTCTCCCTCCTACCTTCTTTGCAATCCGCTGCCCCCTTCCTCTGAATTTTAAGCAGACCCCCGCTCACCTCCCTTTACTCTTTACCAGCAATCTCCACCACCCATGGCCCGGATTCTCTGGCAGATATTAAAACATTCAGCTTGTGGAAGCGTTAAATATGCTAAGGACTTATTAAAAAAAAAAAAAAAATCTAACTTCCACTTTGGAATATTCCGCGCCATTAGACCTCAATAGACATGGCGGCATACAGCTTATCCTTTACATTGTGCCTTCAAATGAGAAGGCGGCGTTTCTAATTAGGTTATTGCCATGGAAGTCTTAAGTTAAATTGTGCATTGATATGCGGAGAAGCTCGCCACTCATG
Source organism: Macquaria australasica (assembly GCA_005408345.1). Lineage (NCBI taxonomy): Eukaryota > Metazoa > Chordata > Actinopteri > Centrarchiformes > Percichthyidae > Macquaria > Macquaria australasica. Next base: position 634,673 of record SEMN01000098.1, on the reverse strand, counting down.
TGGGTCGGCGATGGAGGACGCCGACGAGAGCCTTTTTTTTCCTTCTCTTTTTTTTTTTTACAAGGGCCAAAGAATATGACAGCGAGGAGAGAGGAAGGATCTGACTGTAATCTCTCGCCGCCGCTGCTCTTCTCTTTCTGGCTCCGGCTGGATGATCTGATTTTGTTAACAGCGAGCTTTGGCTAGATAGAGGCCGTCTGCTGCCCCCACCCCCACCCCCACCCCCACCTCCCTCTTCACCTCCCAGCTCCAGTCTGCAGCTCGGTCTGAACGTCTTGATTAGTGAGGTATCTTGCGTGAGCGGCAAGGAAGTCGGACACTTTTTTGTCCGCGAGGCGGCAAAGGTGTGCGCGTGCGTTAATGAACAATGGCTCATTGGGTGCGAGGTAGAATTGGTGTGTGTGTGTGTGTGTGTGTGTGTTTGATCTTGGCAGGCTGCCAGGGGATGGACACAAAGGATGTTGAGTGGCTGGGCGTGTGGCACAGCATCACTGAGCTGCCTGTGGCCTCTGGGAGATGGACACAAACTGGGACACAAATCTCTACATAGCTTCAAATTTTGCAGCGTCTATTGCAGGGCTGCAACTAACAATTATAGTCATCATCGATTAGTCCAAAACTGCAAAACCCATAGATATTCTGTTTACCATCATAAATGACAAAGAGAAGCAGCAAATCCTCCCATTTGAGAAGCTAAAACCTGAGAAATTGTAGCATTTTTTAAAAACTATTTTTGCTCGATAAATGACTGAAACTACTAAAATAGTTGCTGATTATTTTTCTGACCATCATTTAATTGACAAATTGTTTCAGCTCTATTGTCTAACTTGCATCTGTGCTTAAGTGAAACGCGTCCAGGGCTGCATCCTGTATGTACGTGCTCTTGCCTTGCATTTATAAACTTTATTTAAGGAATTTATTATCAATAAATCTGCCAACGATCAATAATCCCCCCCCCCCCCCAGCGTCTTTAAAAATCTTGTTTTGTCCAAAACCCAAAGATATTCAGATATTCATATCAGTTTACAATCATATAAAACAGAGAAAAGCAACAAATCATTATACTTGAGAAGCAAGAACCAGAGAATATTTAATATTTTTTGCTTGAAAAATGACTTAAAATGTGTGTATGTTCATGTACCCGGGCCTGCTGGGGAGGGAGGGTGTTTGTTTGCTTACCTGTGATTATGTGCGTGCATGCTTGTACTGTGCTTGTGTGTGTTTGTGTGTGTGTGCGGGCCAAGTTTCCCCACTGGAAGCAGGCGCGAGCATTAGGATGTTGCTTGTACGACTCTTGTTGGCAGGATGGACACATGTGGTAGATAGCTAATGATAGCATGCAGCGTATAATGAGATCCTACTCTCCGTCTGTCTCCCCTACCTGGCATCATGCATTAACCATACAAGAGGAAAAGGAGGCACGCATGGTATTGACTTTTGAGTGGGTGTCTGCTTGTCCGTTGTTGGTTTTGTTTAGCACTCAGAGGTCAGCATGGCTGCAAGCGCCGCACATTTATAACAAGTTTATTTTTTATTTTTTTGGTTTTATTTTCATGGCAGGAGCTCTCTTTTTTTGTAAGGCAAGAATCTCTCCTCATCTGCACCTCTTGAGCTCTGTTAAATGGTTGTAAATTGATTTTGGATGCGTTGCAATGTATACGCTTAACAAGCCAAATGGGCTCAGTTTGTGGGTTAGTTTGTGTGTTCGGAAGATTATTTTATTAATGTATTCCACGCACTCGTAATCCACAGCATGTTGTGTGAGGGAGGTAAGCATTGGCAGTGGTCCATCTCCTTGCCCAGTAACATATATTTATCCTCTTCACTACACAATCCTCTAGGCTGCTCAAATCCCCCAGGGGGTCCCAATGACATGCTTACTAATGTGTGCTTTGGAAACGGAGTGCTATTATATCCCCTAAATCTCACAAAGCACTGTATGATTTGCCCATTGTCGTCAAATCGCTTTGCTTGTGCCAAGTACTTGCATCTCGCAGAGGCTTAATGCTTTGAGGGTTTCAGGGACAGCTTCGAGTTCCTCTTTTGTTGATTTCGGGGAAAAGTGCCAAGACTGCTGCGCTGAATATTGTTTTGAGTATGGAGGAGGGAGGGGAAGAAGGGCCATTGCCAAGCGACTCCATTGAGTCCCGTGAATGGGCCATTCATATTTAGGAGAATCACCCAGATGCCATATTGTTGGCTCAACAACGCTAAATATTCTCCAACAAGGATGGGATTGTAGCAGGGTTTTTTGAATTGTGCAAGTGTAGAAAAGGACGTTGGGAAATTGGGGAAAAAACAGTCAAGTCTACAGTCACTCTGAAAAGGGTGAAAGACCGATACAACTGTGACATGATAGTGTTCCTACTGTGCTGAAAACGTTTTATTTATATTTATAGGTATATATATATATATATATATATTTAATATATGGTAACAGTCTACTTAAACACATTTATATGTGCTTACAGCTCCATTATAGTGTTATAGGCCATTTTAAAATGTTTTATACAGCTTATAAATGCTAAATAGGGGAGTTAAAGTAAAGTGTAAGCTGATATTTAATGTATTTCTTTATACAACAGCAGCAACAATAGCCTCAGCAGTTACTAATATGTATTTTAAGCCTATAGCAATAACACATTTTCAATATTAATGATTTTAGAATGTGATAAAAATTTCATTTAGAAATATTGATGCCATATTAAGCGGTAACTTGACTGTACTGTCAGCCTGAAGGTTGCAGTCTAAAGTGCAAATATAAAAAAAGTTTAAAAGAGTTTTGTCTTTGTCAGTTCTGATGCCTGAAGCGCATCTTTGCCGTTAGACGTTGTGTCTTTAAGAGAAAGCTGGGCTTGCTACGGCGGCCTCAGGACAGCAGGTGCTGGTGGGATTCGATCCCAGGCCAGCAGGGGTGGACAGTGTGTGGCTGCTGAGGTCCACAGAATCCCACTCATTGCACACGGGGCTCCCTCAAGGTCCGGGCCGCGCTAAACAACCTTGAAACTGCCGCTGTAAGCAGCCCAACTCCTGTCCCCGCACCGTCAAAGGGTCTAAGACAGGACTTAACAAAATGTCATTGTGGTCTTTTATGTCATGCATGCACTGAGTATTAATCACGGCTGGATCTGCGCCTGAGAGGCTGATCAAATTTATTGTTTGGCTGCGCGGGACAGTAATGGGTGTTTAATTACTCAATAAAAGCCCTTTTATAGATTCCCAGGCCTCCTGTGTGTTGAGCAAATGGTATTGATCTGTCTCCGGGCTGCAACATGATAGCCTGTGAAGGAGAATTAGAGCCGTTAGCCTGCTAGCGTTTTCTCATTCATTAGCTGCATTAGCCAGAGGGTGGTTAAGACGTAGCATCATTGTTAATACCAAAAGTCTCAAAGGTTTTTGTGTCTGCCTTGTGTTGTAAAGCTCCGCGCACCTCATTTACACAAATATGGATTAGATGAGCAATGAATAACACTGACCACCGTGGAAAGGGTTTCAATAAAAGAAATCTCCAGGAGAGTCGTTGTTCTCTTCAACATTTCCGTCAGTGCGGTTTGTCAATTGACTAACCACAGTATAATCCACAGGACTAAATTTGACAACGCCCTTAGCCGAGCTGTGAGCTGTATTAGCCGGGCTACCATCTAGACCACATGTTTAATCCCACCACTTCCCCACCTTCTAATCTGTAATCTGACGACGACTCCTCATCCTCCTCCTCCTCCTCAGAGGCCTAATTCTGGATCTCTGTCCTCCTGCTCACACTGCAGGCTGGAGAACAACTCTCAAAAGGAGGCAAAGGCTGAACGATAATGACAGTGAGCCTTACTGTGTCTCCATATGGTTTTCCATCCATGTATTCATGCAGGCATGCAGGTTTGGTGTTCATGCCCAGGCCTGCACGGTGTCCACTGTATGTTTTTTTCTTTTTGCCTTACTGCGTCCATTGTTCTTTTATGTTCAGAGCATATTGCTGCTTCTGTGAACCAGCACCACTTCTCTTGATGCACGGCAAAACCACTGCAATATCTCCCTTGATGTGTCCATATCAAATGAATGTGGCCTATTACAGACGTGGCGGAGTCAGTTGGGTGGCTTTGTGGACAAAAAAGGGCCTGCAAGGGACCATGAAAGAGACATTGTCCAATATGGACCATACAGCTCCTTTGTAGATAAATGGATTTTCATGCTTATCAACGCGGACACTGACATGAGTGAAAACTGTGGAGAATGTGGAATTATTCTCACTCCTCGGCCGTACACATGTGTACCACAGTGTGTGTGGTCTTTCATTGTCCTGCAGCAAGGTTTTTTTTTTATTTGGGTGTAACATTCAATTTTGGAACAGTATGCACTGTTAATGCCGCACATGTGCATCGCGCATGCAGCCAACTGTATCCGTCTGGGAAAACATTACTCACTAAACTCCCCACTCCCACATTTTAGCATCAGGTATGTACTGTGTGTACATATTGTTGGTGTTGGGGGACTTTATATCTCTTAAATGTCAGCTTCATCGGAACAGAGAAAACAAATGCAGCTTTTAGCTGGGCCATCATACGTTTTTTCTTCCTTAATCAAATCTGGTTTTGAGAATGGTCCATTAGAGCTGGGCGATATGGCCGAAATTGATATAATGTTATTAATAGGAATACTTTTCCAGTATGACAGTATGGCAAATTTAGACAAAATTACACGTAGAATGATGAAATTGATGCTCAGTGCAAATAACTGTTAAACAATACAACAGAAAAGAAACTCTTCACATGTATAACACCGAATATTTAACTTTAATTTTTAATTACACCTTGCTTGGGCTGAACAGATAAATGTTTGAAAGTTTAAGCTGGTGGCCTTTGATTTCTCCAACTATAATGACATCTGCCGCTTTCTAGGAAAACGATCTTGGCCATTGCTTCACTTTAATTTCCCACCCTAAGCCTGGCTGTTGTCGGGCGTAAATGACAGAGGAGGGTTGTTGGAATCTTCTGTTAAACTTAAAGCTTATCACATTAAAATCTCGTAATTGAGACCTCCAGGATTCAGAGCGGTGAAGTACAGTAGCTTGTCAGGGTTAACGTGACGATACTGTTGACTAGGGCTGCAACTAACGATTATTTTCATTATCAATTAATCTGCCGATTATTTTCACGAATAATCAATTAATTGTTCAGTCTATAAAATGTTGTAGGCAACTAATTTTCTTTCAAGCGACTAATCGATTAATCCATTAATCTTTGCAGCTTTACTGTTGACAGCGTTGCACTTTAGCCGCTTAAGATAACATTAACGTTAGCCTAAGCCAACTACGTACGTAACACCAAGGTCAAGTATACAGCTGATACATTAGTAAATGCAAAAAGTAACTGCATTATTATGTCTGATTTTATACAAATTAATAACCATAATTTACATCAAAATCACAATATTAGTCAGAAAAGATATTTTTTAATTACAACGTGCTCTGAATTATTCATTTGGGTCACAGAATTTTGTACAACAATAACGCAGTATGATCCTATGGTAACATTACGACTCCACCCTTGGAACCTTAAACCCATAGAGGAGCATTTATACGGTATCATTCAAAAAATGATAAATGAGGCACCTGACACCTGACAGCGACAATATGCAAGTTGAGAATTAACCCCACAGACATATACCGACCCCCTTGATTTATGTTCTAATCCTAGGGACATGTGTACATATATGCAAGCATGCCCACACACACACACACACACACACACACATTAAACCCTGTTCACATTCCACTGCCTGTGGGGCGCGAATGAGAAGCGATGTCTACTCAATGCGGAGCCAGTGATCTAGGTAATCTGCCTGTGCTGTGGGACAGGTCTATTGGTCCACAAATCAATTGGCTTCATGTCCGTGCCATTAGGCTAACATGGCGCTGCTGAGGCGCTGAGAGCGGTAAACAGACTGTTTAATTCCCCTGGACACCGGCCAGGTGGACACTCCTCCTCCTCCTGCTTCCTCCTGATCCCTCCGCTTTATTTTTTTATCCTCCCCTCGTTCTATCGTCCTCTTACATTGACTCCACTTCAGTCAATGCGGTTATTCTCAGTGGACAAGTGCTTACAGGAATATTGCTTGGAGGGATTGTGTGTGCGTATGTGTGTGTAAAGAGGAGAGATTTTGGCCAGTGAACCCTTGCTGTGCACTGTCCTCCAGTACTGTGTCTATACTGAGTAAGTGATCCCTTGGGATGCAGTACACACATCCAGCATCCCTCCCTATCTCCCTCTCTCTCCTTCTCTGTCTGTCTCTCTCCCTCTCTCTCTCTGTATGTGTTTGTCTCAGTCTTTGTTTCTCTCTCAGTATATCTGTTTCCCATTCTGTTTCTGTCTCTGTCTGTCTTTCTCTTTATATATTTCCTCCCCCCACCTCCCTTTTTCTTTCTATCTCCAGACAGAAGCAGCAAACAAGTACAGTAATATGAGGGGGCTGCATCAGAAACAAACACACGCGCTCATGATTAGAAAAATGCAGATTTATGTCTGGGCTGCAAGAAGTTTACCACTTCCTCTTTTGCGCAGCTACACCAAATCAAACAACACCTCCGTCCTCTCGTTCCACCAAGCTTTTGGTTTCCCTATATGGACTCAACTAATGACTTTGCTTGTATAACGTCAGCAATTCAATTTATCCACTTCACCGCCATGCCGCGCATCCTGTTTTCACGCGAGTCTTTGTGCTACAGTATGGTAATTGAGGCAGCGTGTCTTGACAGATGAGTGTTGTTGGCAGTATCACTGCTGTGTGTCTCATTTCCTGCACGCTGTTGCCGATTGACTGATAAGATAAGAGGCCTGTAGCCACGTCCGAGAGCTGCAGCACAACTAACAGCCTGATGAACGGCAGCGCTAAAGCCATGATCCGTGATTGAGCCGGGGGAAGCGGTGTTGGCCCCGGGGCCCAACACAGTGCAACACGTACAGAATAAACACAGAATCTCCTCATGGTTTTTAGAAAGTGACTAAAGATCAATTACCACTTGCAGCAAAGCATTAGAAATGACACAGTATAGAAATCTGTAGTGTGGTCTCAGACTTGCCCGTAGTGCCAGAACGTTTTTACTGTTGCTAGGAGACGCTGAAACCCTCTGACACATCTGGTCAGCTGTTAGTGCAAGTTGTTGACAAGAGCTGGAGCATCCGCAACAGCATGATATTGTTTACAAAATGAAAGCGTCTATAGACTTAACGTCAATCAGTTTTGCAGTCGCGGAAAAACATGCAGCCCACTGTACTGCAGGGCGTCTGTGTCAGTGTGTGTTTTCAGAAACAGACAGGCTTTGAAAAATGAAAATATGGCCTGAATTTCAGTTGGCCCTTCGTTCCTCTGCCTTGACTCATCTCCCTCCTGGGACCTCCGTGGTGGAATGACATTCCCCCTTCCAACAGGACAGCAGAGTCACTCCTTATCTTATGTCACAGCTCATCTCTTCAATAAATACTTCACGTCCTTTTCTCCCTGCTGAATCGCATTCCTTTTTCGCTGTTCGTCCACCTCTTTACCTGATCACATTCCATCTTCTTTATGGACCAGGAGATGTTTATCTCTCTGGTTCTTATACTTTTGTGTCGCACTTTGCTACAGACCAATCACAACCATTTTCATCTCATTATTCTGATTATTGTGCTCTTGTTTTGAATGTTTTAATTTTCTTTGATTTGATTGATTTGATTGAGTTGTGTGTGAACACTGGGGCGGAAAGCTGGAATATTCATGTTTAACACAAAGTTTATTGATAAAATATAAAAAAGGGGTAGGACTTGATAAGTATTCACTTCTTCCTTCTCCTTTTTGGACAGAAAATATTTATTTATTTATGTTATTTATTGTGAGTTTGCTGTATCTTTGCTGTAAATTTTATGGGTTATTCTTGTTTTGTTTTTTACTTATATTTTTATTTTTTTAACATGTTAGAAATTAAATGTAATCTAATCTCGAATTATCTGATGAAAATCCTGTGAAAGTGTCACAGAAATATTGGCTCCACAGTAGAGTGGATAGTCTGAATAGGAAATGTTTCAGTTCCCAAAACTGGATCATCATTTGTCTTTTGGAGATACAGCCCTGTGGTGTTTGTCCAGATGACAAACACAGTACAGATCCTGTGTTTGCCTCAGGGTTGGTGCTGCGCCCCACAGTAATAAAGCTGTAATTATTTATTTAGTAAGAGTGAAAACAAGACTTTCTAACTGCTGCTGCTGTGAGAAATATTGCACCGAGATTATGTGAAAGTACATTAAGTTGCCAACAAACACACAAACATACACTTCCACGCTGTTATCAAGGTCCTGGTCTCTCTCACTCCAGATCAGGCAGAACTGGATGGAAAATGCAGAATAGTGTACAGAGACTGAGGTATTAAATATCTCATTTTCTGTTTGCCTCACAGCTTCAGTGGCTTTGAGTCGGGATGCTCCAGAATGAACTCCAGGAAGGATGTGATAGTTACTGCTGTACACTTTTAACCTAACAACACACAAACATCTTGTCAATCTATATGCTTAGTGCAGAATATTTCTGGTGGCAGAGGTTCGGTTGAAGATGCAGGGTTGTCACAGTAAAAGGTTATTTAAGGTTAGAAATGTTTACAGGACATCCAAAAGTGCAATGTATTGCATTGAGTGTTGACAGCTACTGTACATATGCTGGCCTCGTAAACCAACAGCGACAAACTACTGCTTGAACTCAAGTTCAACACTGACTGGAATGTCCACATCTTTTGATATTTTTCTCTGCAGTGTTGTAGTGTAAGTCATCAAGACAAAAACTTTAATTTGGTGAAATTACATCTGCTGGCTGCCTGGCTTTAGTCGTGACATCTGAGAGTGTTAAACCAATCAAAAGACAAAGTTTAAAATGCTGCTTATTAGAGCTGAAGTGACTAGTCAATTAATGGATTAGTCAATAGACAAAATAGAAAATTGATACATTTTTTTAAGCAAAAATGCCAAAAATTCACAGCTTCCAGTCTCCCTGGTGTGAATATTAGTTGTTTTCTTTGTCCTCTATGATGCTGAATTTTCTAATAATATCATTAGGTTTTGGGATGTTGACAAAAAAAAACAAAAAAAAACAAAACACCGGACAGATATTTTTCACTATTTTCCGACCTTTTATATACGAAACAATTACTCGAAAATGAAGATCTACATACATCGAAAAGGATCTACATACTCTGATATAAATATAATGCAGCGAATATTGAAATCACTCTGATTTCATGTCTGTTAGACTCAACTCATAAAACAGTGCTTTTGAATGTTACTATTACTTTAGATTTTTTCTTTATATAGAATTTTTACATAATACAATTAAGATGGTTAATGATTCAAAATAAGGACTTTATAGAAGGACTTCAAATCAAGTTTGAACTAATACGTAATTCCTTCAAATTAAGTCAAAAGCAACCCACGTAGCCCAATCCTGAACTATGTTGTCACATTAACAGCTCATTAGCAGTGCCTCAGCTGCCTCACTTGAGTGACAAGCTTACATTAGCGTAATGCCGTTAAGTTTTACAAAGTCCAGCCTTATCCGCAATTTTTCCATCTGCGATGCTAAATCCAAAACAATAACTCACATTACAGCTTGCTATTTTTTTCTGTCTTCTGTTAGCTAGAAGAACAAAAAGCCTAGACAGGTAACAGTTCATGCAATGGGTTGGAGTGACAGTGAATTGGTGCACAAGGCATGGCATGTTGTGCTTATACACAGAGAATTTTGAGTTTAAACAGATCAGAACACATGAGATATTACATTTGTGTGTGTGTGTGTGTGTGTGTGTGTGTACCGTGTTCTAATGAAAGTGACAGCCCTATTTTAGAGTTAGTATTATAATGTTTTAACAGAAGAGGTGGCAATGGTATTATTTATTACACAACCTGTTGTAGAAAATCTATACAGGGCATAAACATTATAATAGGTAGGTGGCGTATAGCAGCACAACTACCCTTTATTGTTATCAATAATCAGAATGGGACCAGTTGTACGTCATGTTCAGGTCTAGCCACTCTGAGACCCTGTGTCTAGATGACAGCTGAGCCTAAGTGGCCTCGACAGCAGCAGGCAGAGTACACCGCTTTATTTACTTCATAAGTAAATACTGTTTGGTTTTTTTTTCTTACCAAGCAAGTACAGCTGATAGAATCTGCCAGCGGTGGTTGTCATTTTAGCCCTGTGAAATCAGCAGTCGGTGGATCAACTGAGAAACCTGTGTTCACAGTGCAGAGCCTACTACCGTGTTCATCGCCTGTGAACGTGATTACAGCTATTGATCGATAGACAATGACACGATGCTGGTGGATGTCACCTGAGAGAGAGCGAGATGATGTGCATGTGTACGTGTGAGAAAAACAGGCGTACAGAAAGGAAAGTGTGTATGTGTGTGTCCATATGTTGGTGCGTGTTGGTCCATATGCTGGTGTCCGCGCATGCACATACATACTGTACGGCTACGTGCGTGTGCGTGCGTACGTGCAAAGTGTGTGCGTGTTAAGCCCAGATCCAGTGTGGTAATGTGAGATCAGATGTAGCCTGTTAGCCGGAGCCTTACATCTGCTATCAGCCACTCGCTCTAACTCTGTTAAGGACGTTATTGATTGCTCATTATTACCCCGCTCCCTGAAAGATGAGCGTCCCCTATGATCACATTAAATCTCTCCTCTGTCCAACTCTCCTGAGATGCCTTCTGCTCATCGGTGCCCATCAAATATCTCCTCCGAGATCTGATATCAAGCAGCCTGACGTTTTTTATTGCCTCTGGTTCTCTTTGCGTCTTGTTTGATTTGCTCCAAATAACTGTCTTTTTTCTTTCTTGTGTTTTTATTTTATTTTGACGCCATTTAGCTAATTGATGTCTTTTAGTCTGTGTAATGGAAATCAGCAAACACGGATGAGCAACATTTGAAATTATGATTTGTTTTGTTTTTATTAGCGCAAAGAGACGCTTCAGGTTTTCGTGTTAACTTTGTGATCCGTGTTTATTCACTTGATAGCCAACAAGAGGAGCTGACAAGAGAGTCATAATATGTGCTTGATTTTTCGGAGCGGGGCTATTTTTGCTCTGTTACTTTTTATTTAAAAGGCACACCACCACTTGTTTGTGAAAGGGGGTTTGTCTTCCAACAATCACATCAAACTTCCTGCCTCATTCAAAACCTACAAATTTGAATTTGCTTACAAATTCAAATTCCTCCCCGAGCCTCCCTTTTAAAGCTCCGTGCCCTTTCTCGTGCCTCACGTTGTCATTTTCGCTGACGATAAGCAGTTGTTGAAGGTGTCACGCGTCCGCCAGCCCTCTGTAAAGTTTGGGACTGTTGAAATCCAGCCCTCAGTGAGAGGCCATCTCATCGGCCCTCGTCGTCCCCATGAATAATGCAGAGCTATCGACTGTGTCAGTTGAGCGCGAGGAGACGCGGCGGCAGCCAGCTTGATATTCAGCTGCTGAAGCTGACTGGATGCCCTCACTTTGAGACAAACTGCTGGCAGACTGCTCCGACTTGAACAGACAGGACCTGAATCTGCTCATATGAGATGTGCCCCGTTGTGTTGGTGTGGGGGTAGTGTGTGTCCCAAGGAAGCCTGAGTTTGATGATGAGTGGAGAAAGAGGAGAGCACATGAATCTGTATACATGCGTTCACAAATATTTGCAGTTTATACCACACCAGATATATATGTGCTTATACTACACTCTCTAAATGTGTGTGTACGTGCGTCCTCCAGCCGGCAGCCTGCAGAGAGCTCTAGTGAGAATCTCCTGCCCCCTCGACACGACCAGTTCAGTCTCAATGCCACCGATCGATGGGCGTATTGATCCGCTGTTTGACTGTTTAGACAACCTGTGTGAATTCCAGCATAATGCGAGCCACAGTGGATTTAAACACGCGCGCGCAGGCTTCACCGACTCGTGTCCGTAAACCTGCCGCAACGTGCATGAGCCGCCGTCACACCTGAGCGCTCGCTCCTTCTAACACCCACTCCAGATACGCAGTGCATGTGAGTTCAGAAGCAGCTGTAGGGCGAGCATGCCAGCCTGTTGTGGCGTCCTGATGATGACTCAGTGTGGGCTGGAGCTCGTAGCAGCTATCGGTGGAGTTTGAATCCGGCTTCATGACCTTAAGCGACATGTCCTCACCTATCCTGTCAGTCACTGCTACATCCTGTATACTCTGCTGTCACACAAAGCCAAGGGTGTGACATTAAGATACATGACTCCAAAGTTTATTCCCAATTCATTGTTAGCAGAGAAGTGGACAAATGATTTTGTAATTAAATTACTTTTTTATATACATAAAACCATGACCTTTAACCCACCTGATTTTCTTCTATGTGGGACATTAAAGTTACAAAGGCAAAATGATATAAAAACAGTCTGAGAGACTACTTCCCATTTTTCCTATTTACTGGGACACTGAGGGAAGGCATGAGTTGGCAGATCTTGCCAGAATCTATATGAAGCGTGCAGGATTTGACACTTCAAAACATGCATGGTGAAGGATCCTGCGAGTTCACAGGCTGGGGGTAGAGGTTATCCCAGCCAGGGCCTCTTCGGTAATCCACACACACCCCACAGGCGCGTACACACACACACACACACGCACACAGGCACACCCTCGCATGTGCTCCACTCACGGCGGGCGTTAATCTCCACCAACTGCTGTTGAACTGTAATCTCACTTGCTTGCCAAGTGTTTCATACACTGCAAAAACTCATTTTAACAGGTCATTTAACATAGTGACTGCTTTAAAATCTTGCATTTTTTTAAAATTAGCCCTGGTGATGAAATGACAGCCTAAAATATCAGTTTTATTTTGTTAGTATATGCGGGGAGATTTGTGTTGTTTCAAAATAGACTTTTTAAATAAATAATGCAATTTTCTCAGCTCTTTGGCACAATGCTTTGCTTATTTTTAAGAATTTCTTTTTTTAAGAATACTAGTTTGAATCTGGAAAGTTGTCATCTTGTTAAAATTGATAGTTTTTGCAGTGTAAAATAAGTATTTGGCACAGAGTTGGCCTGCTGTTGTCTGAAGTAGCAAACTATGGAGCTGTGGTCCAGTCTACTGTCTGGCTGAGTGCACCCACCCACCCCACCCCCCTTTCCAAACCACCCACACACACACACGAATACACACACATACACACACATGAACACACACACACACTGAGACACACACACACACACACATATACAACCCAGTGCAGACAGACATAATGCATCCACAGATGGTGACACTCCGGCAGTCACTCCTGGGCTGTCTGTCTACGTGCCAGCGATGATAACACACACACACACACACACACACACACAGACATATGCACACACATACACACAGCCTGGCGGCAACAAACACGGTGATGCATCATTGAGCATCGGCTGGTTTTTCTCTAACTGCTGAGGGGAAATCAGTGTGGTGTTAAGTAAGCATTCATGTGGAGCCGAGACCACACACAAACAAACATCGCACCTCCACTTCTAAAAATACATTGACCCCGGCAGAATAATATAATATGATTGAATAATATGAAAGTTCTCTCGCAGACACGACGTGTGTCTGGATGTTATTGACTACCAAGCTTTTCCACAAGTGGGATCATTGATATGTTAATACACTCCAGTATCACTATTTAATTCCCATGACAAATATCTTTTGTTCGCTTTCAAAACTCTTACTTGGATTGTGATATATTCATTTGTTGATGCATTGTTAATGTTGCCACTCTGGTCGGAGTGTGCTGTGTAGGTAATCGCCCACTCTGGGGCTGCGGCGCCGCTGTTTGTGATGTGAATCTTCCCGAGGATTGTATTTGAATAATGAGGGAGGCTGGAGCGTTCTCTTGTGCAGAGTGTCTCGGCGCTGCTGCGGTAAATGACCTCTGAATAGTTGTTTTGGATTAGCCATCAAAGTCTTCTCTCGAAGTGGCCAATAGATAGGTACTTCCAGAAATGAGTCACTTGAAAATGATCATCACTGCCGTTGCCGTATAAGATAATGGATAACCATTACACTCCATTTTCCCCAGCTCCTCACCCACACAACGCCTGCTCTTGAAATATGATGCATCCACTGTGCTTAGTGAGCACTTAATGTCCAAAAGCACCGTGTTTGTTGAGATTTACAACTGCGCCGGTAGGAGGGGGGGAGAAGAAAGAGTGCGTCGTCGGCGTATAATGTTGTTCACTCAATAATTATCTCATTTTATTTACGAAGACAGACAGCTTTAGACGAGGTTAGAGGCTTCCTCTCTATTATCTCCACCTGCCACCCCACCCCACTCCTGCATCCCCCCCCCTCCCCTACCCTGCCTGGCCTTAAATGACGTCCTTCATGTCGAGGACTTTCCAAAGTTTCCATCGAGGAGGAAGCGAGGGGAGGGCGTCCTCATCCCTGCTCGTATGGAAAGGATGAAAAAGAAAAAAAAAAAACGCCATCAAAGTTACACCACAGCTCTCTTGCACTGGTAGCCAGATCGATGTCATTTCTACAAGGATTAGGCCTCCTCTCAGAAATCTATTTTAATTACTGAACACACAGGTAAACAAAGTTGTGGTGGTTCACAGGTATGGATCTGGGCGTCAGAGGAGTATTGATAGCATGTGGCCCCATGTTAACCTCAGGGCCACTCTGAAAGATCCCCGTTGACTGCACCTCAGGTAGAAGCACAGCGGCGGCCTGGGAGCTGTTTGTAGGGAATGCCGATGCAGATGTCCAACTGTTCCTGCTGTCACCTGACAGACTGCAGGCATGGACAGTGTAGAGGTTTAATTGACACCAGTGTAGGAGTTATTAAACTGCAATGTGAAAATGGTACCACTTTCTAATAAGGCTTACTTTAGTTCTATTAAATGATTTATTAAACACTAGTATTCTCATTTGCAACAACTTATAAACCCTTATAGTGTGCCTTATTGAGGGTTAATGAGTTGTTACTAATGGATTCACTGAGTTAATATATTGTTCATCAATGCTTTGCAGCTCAGCAATATGAATTAATAATTCATGTATTCACATGATAAAGCCATTAGTAAGAACTTATAAACCTGTAAGGTTTATAAGCTGTTGCTAATGGCTTTATTTAGTTAATACATTGTTTATTAATGTTAATAGCATGGTAATAGGAATTAATACTGGGTTTATTAACGTAATACAGGCTTTAGTAACTACTTATAAACCCTTAATAAAGTATTCTAGTAGGGTTTATAAGCTGTTGTTAATAAAGTCAATAAATAGTTTATTGGTGCTTTATAGATCAGTAATATAAATTAATCAGTGATTTAATAACTTCATAAAGCCAGTGGTAACAACTTATAAACTTTACATATTTCATCAAGGGTTTATAAGTGTTATTAATGCCTTACGTTGAAAAAAAGTGAATAAATGGTTTGTTAATGTTTATAGATTAGTAATAAGAATTATTATCTTAAAACATTCATTAGTAACAACTTAGAAACCCTTAATAAACTGCATTAGTTGGGGTTAATATGTTGTTACTAATGGATGTATTAAGTGAATACACTGTTAATGCCTGAAGGATCAGAAATAATAATGAATAAGATTTATTAAGTTGATGAAGCCATTAGTGACACTTTAATAAAGTTTGCCTTACTGGGGGCTCAGAAGTTGTTACTCATTGTTTATTTATTATTAAGTTAATAAATGGTTTATTAAAGCTATATAGATCATTAATAAAGAAAAATGTTTGGGTGGCATGTTTGTGAAAGATACAATTGGCTGCAGTCTAGTGTAACTTTAACCTTAAATATTATTTAAACACAAGCCTAATACAGTGACTTCAAGCACATTATCTGCTATAGATATCACACTTAAAAACAGGAGGTACAACATGTAGTTTTATTAATTCAGTGATCACACTTCACTTAGCACAAGACAGATGTGTCATTCATTTGAAGTCACGTACCTGGATCTTTCCCTGCACAGTGGTGGTGAGAGCCTTTACAGATGTTTTGTTCACCAGATAAGAACAATCTGTTTGCCCCAGCGGGGTTGATGTTTCTATGCATGTTTGTGTGTCCTGCACGTGTCTCTCTGTATTCTTGCCTCTGTGACCGCATGTGTGTGCGCGCGTGTGTGTGTGTGTGCAGGGCTGTCTTTGAGGAAGGAACCCCGCGTCGAGCTGGGTGATTAGGCACGCTGCGCTAGTCACAGGAAATGGAGTAGCTGACGGACAGGCCGAGTGCATTATAGATGAATGCCATGCGTTAGCGGCTCCAAGCCCCCGCCGAATATCTCTCAATTTCCTCCCTGAATGACAAAAGAAGCCACGCACAATTTCCTTGATCCGGAGCATTTGTTTAACTGCGCCCTACCCATTTAACCCACCCATTCAATAGTCTGTCTAGAGAAAGGAAATTTAGACAGTGTCAATTTATACAGCTCTAAGGAAGATCTGATACCGGCTGGCAGAGGCGATGATGATATGCCTCTGGAATTTAGCCAGAGATTTATAGCGGTTAAGTCTGATTTCTTCAGCGAGCTAAATTTAGAGTCATCATTAAATATATCCTAATATTTTTAAAGCTTCAACATCTCCATACCACGATGAAGCCTATTTCTCAAAGCTGAATTTCTGTTTTTACTCCACAAAGACACACTGATTTCAAAGTTTTGATGGTCGAAGCTGCGAAAACGTATCACAAGGTCAAAGATCACAGATTACAATGAATATTAGATGTTTTTTTAAAGATGCTGTCATTTGTCAAATATCCTTATATCGCAGCTCCGAGCTGTCATCTTTACAGCAATCTCTTTCCCCTCCCTTTACTGTCTTTGAGTTAGTGACAGCTCATCTCTCCCGGTCACTGCTCGCCGTCTAGACTTTGAACTCGCTCTGTTTACTCCCTTATCTCTTGTTGTTGTTGTTGTTTTTGTCGTTGCTCTGCGACAGACTGGTCGCCGTAATGGTGAGCTGCGGCTGAGCTTGAATTGCCGGCTTCAAAGAGGTGGGATTCGGGCCTGTTGGTTATTTTCAGAGGAGAAGTCTGGCTCGGGGAACAGTCTGTCACGAGGGATGGAAGAGAAATTTTGTTCATCTGTTAACACACATTTGTCTTTTTTTATTCATTTTATGTAGTTTTGACTCAATTCTGAACAAATAAAGGTTGCTAATAATTCAATCATTTAAATTTTTGTCACTTTATGGCCTGCAATTGTTGCTCCAAAGAGGACGCGTTACAGAGAGAGAGTTTTGATTGCTGTGTGTGTGTGTGTCTGTGTGTGTGACACCAGCTCATGACTAATTTCATAATTAATTGCCTTTTGGAGGACCTAATCACATTATTTGACTCTCTACTGTAGGTTGTGTGCCAATACAGCGTAGCCCGTGGCTTAGTCACAGTGTGCTGGACTCATTAACAAGGTGGTCCTCAGGTTGTCAAACACACAGAGGGGCCTGTGCGCGCATGAGAATACACACACACTCATAAAACAAAAGCTTACATACGCCGCATATTCAGGTTTTTTTGTGCACACACGTGCAGTGATTTAGAGGTTAAAAGATGCCCTCTGGTGTATTTGATAAGGATTTGAATAACTGGCTGGTTAGATTTCCCCGGTGGTGTGTGAAAACAGGTCTCTCTTGATGAAGTTATCGCTTGTCATGCAGCTCCTTCTCGTTCTCCTGCACTCACAATCGGAGACACTGAAGCAGGTTTTTATAAAAATATGACGTGATAATTTGTTTTTGAAGGTCTTCAGTGTCTGTTTGTGTTAGAGAGACAAAAGAAGGGCGCGCACATTTGTACGTCTTGTCTCAGATTGTGTGTGCGCGCGGGTATGTCGGCGTCAACATGTGTGTTGGCATTTCTTTTCCACACATACACGCGCACGGCTTAATTATGACGTTACCAAAATGGGCAGTTTGCTCTGACACCCCGCTTGCAGAATCACACAGCGGACAGACTTAAAAGAGCTCATTAGCTCTCTCTAAAGAGCTGTTTACTGCACATACACACGCGCACAGTAATAGGCAGCTCTGTTGATGCAGATGGACGCCGAGTGTAATGAGAATGATTAGGCTTCTCTGTGTGGAGGCTGGAGGAGAGGGGAGAAAGAAAAAAAAAAGCGCTGGCAGACTTGACGCTTCAGAAGGTGGAGAAGATTTCTGTTGGATGTTGTTTCAGCTGAGTGCACGATCCCTCTCCCTCCCTTCTTTCAACACAAACACACACACAAACATCTCTTGCTTTTTCTACACACACACACACGCACTTTACCGCAGGTGTCCATCCAAATACTTTGCAAATTTCCCTCAGGCCTTAAAACCCTTGAAAGACTGTGGAGAAAATCAAATAAGGGATATGCTGCATGGAGGTGCTATAATGAGAAAATGAATGAAAAGAATTCAGCTACGCTTTTGGAGAATGTAAACTCTTATAACTGCATGGTCTATACATGTAACCCTGACGAAGGCTATAGCAGCCAAACACACTCATTTCAATATTAAAGCTAGTAGCAGAATTCTTTTCATATTTTAAACAGGAAAGGGGCCTTGAAAGTCTTTGGAAATTAATGGGTGGCGTTTAGAGTAGTGAATGTTTTTTATTAACACCCAAAGAAAAACACTGTGACGGACATTTACATAGATTTTTATCCATGTCTTGTGTGTCTGTTTTGAGTCCTTGTTTTTCACATTGACAATGCATTCAAGGACTTTTCAGTGACTTTCAAGGTCTTTCAAAGTGAGCAGAGGCGTGTCAGGCAACCTTGGAACATTTGTTTCCCAGTTGACCCCGCCCATCCTGCACCACCACCACATTAAGTGACTTTGCTTTGCTCATTGCCCTTGGTTTACATCACATTGAATTAGAGGATCCACAGCGAATGATTCCAAAGTCAATTCTCCTCCATCTCTTTCATATGTTTTGGAGAAGGAGCAGCAAGTTCAAAGCGCTCAGTTCAAAGCATCTGTCCTCATTTGAATAACGTAGAGTAATCGCTATTACCTTATTTAAATAGTGCAAGTTATCATTTGGCCTTCATTTGCATTGCTGGGGTAATCACTGCGTCTCTGCATTAACCTCATTATAGAAGAGATGAAAGCCCTGATGGAGCCTGACACACACTTTTATATATGTTATCTTTATTAATGATGGAATTAGAAAGATTCATGTTTCTTTAAATGGAGGACATATCGGAGTTTGATGGAGTGTCAAACTATGTGGAGAGAAAGTGTGTGTGATTCACAAGGCGTGTTTTATTTTGTGTTTTTCTGCTCCCTTTACCATACCCCCCACCATCTTCCTCCAGAGCTTGCTTTCTCTCTTCCTGCTCATCCCCCTCTCCATTCTTCTCCATCCTCACTTCTTTTTCTTTCTATCTCCATTTCTGTGCACACGTCCCTGCACTGCACTGAAAAGTAGAACCAGAGCCTGGCACTTGAAAATGAAGCCTAAACGGGCAAATTCATCATTAAAAGTGCAAAGACACGTCCATTTTAACACGTCATAATATTTTCGCTTGCAGCTTTTTTTTTCTTTTTAAAGAGATGCGTTGAATCAACTGATAATTGTCTTGAAACAACCTTATTGCAAGATGTCGTCGCTCGCTTCAAAATCCTTGCCTGATTACATGTCACTGAGGACTGGCAGACAGAAACCACTTCACTGCATTGACAGATTATTTTTTTTTAACAATTTGAAGATTAAATGCCAAATTAGTTGGAATTATTACAGTCCCATAATGCTGTATTATTGTATTATCATACAGAAAATTAGAAAAAAGTGTTTAAAGGTTTAAGCTAAACCAGCAAACTTTGTAACAAATAGATTAGGTTGTAAGTTATTTTATTTTATTAAATGTTCACTATTTGTATAATTTATATAATGTATATATTTATATTGAAATTGATAAATGAATACTAAGTTTCATACATTTAAATATCTGATTGTAGCCACAACAAATTGACAGCATTTACTGCTACGCTGTCAAGCTAGACTAGTTACTTTTTACCAACACCTAGTTTAGCCATTTGTCCCCCCTCCATGAATGGGGTAGCTAACTGAAATTACAGCTATTCGTGGCTGTCTCACCAGCTAGCTTTAACCTGATGTAGCTATCTTGCATTCGCTGTCTAGTAAAATGTCTCTCTGTAACAAAGAGAGCAGTGAAGTGCAACGGCAGGTTTTCATCTGATCAGTGACAAGGGAGACAAGAAAGGAAAGGTGGATATTCCACTCTCAAGTCCAAACACAAAGCTTTATAATTATAACATGATTTGGTGTAGTGATGGTGTGAATTACCACTTCACTCCATAAGTCTGTAGGGTCTGCACTATAAAAGTGGGGCTTTATTATTATGTCAGTTACAGGCCAAGGTCAAGAACTTGACAACATTGTTGTCATTCCTTGATCACCAGTGGTGGTCAATTAGATTACTGAATGCCCCATTAAATGACATGTGGAGGTGGATATTTCTGCAGCAGAACCAAGAGGCACACGGTAGATTGACCCCGCATCAATGAGGCAGCTTCACAGCGGGCCTGTGCGTCTGCAAACCTCCATGACTAGACACTGTAGCTCCTGAATCAGGGGGTGGTGGGTTGGACTGTGGATTAGCAAGAGAAGGCTGATATCTGAAACTCGTTTAGAGCCTTTGCCACGTGTCTTCCATGTTGTTCTCACTTTCCTCAGCTATATATTATCTGTTAATGCTGGAGAGCTAATGTAGAAATAATAGAGATTTCATGTGCACTGCCAAAGCAGCATTTTGCTTCTTGCTACAGAGCAAACATGTAGCTTGAGAATACACCACAACTTTAAAAGCCCTTAAAACCTTTTTTGGTTCACTCTGCTTCCATGAGACAACAGTTCAATAATCATATTATTTATTTATTATTATTATTTTTTGTTTAAACTATGTTGGGATTATATGGTGTTAAGGATAACAGAATAAACAAAATGTGCCTGCTAGTTATTAGATAGAATTGCCATATTGATGAAATTACAAACTACATCCTCTTTTGGATGCTTACAATTGATTACCATTGATTTATATATATATATATATATATATATATATATATATATATATATATATATATATATATATATAAAGCACATAAAAACATTATAATGGTGTATGCAAACCAGGATTTTTGTGAAATCTGTATTTGGCCTAAAGCCTCATTTTCTCTTATTTTGTCCAGTTTTCCAGACTTGTAATTTTCTCCTTGAAATACTGCCCTTTTATAGTGCTGCTTTCACTTAATATATTCTCAATATTAAAGGAGCCTCCCAGCTAATACAAAACTTTCCTCTGCTCAGCTCTTTGTCTGAGGTGTTCCCTGCTTGGTACACTGGGAGGGTGACAGGCTTGCCAGCCCCTGCTAGACTCCCCTCGGCTAAAATGTTGTAAATTAACACAATTAGCAGATCACCATTCTGCTAATTAGCCACTGGCGTCTGCCGAGAGATGGCTAGAGAGGAGAATCAGAGAGGAAATAGGAGTCTGGGGATTCCCCCCTCCCTCCCTGTGTTGTTACCAAACAAACACAGAGCCTCAGAAAAGAGAGCAAGAGAGTGTGAACGTGTATGTGTTTGTGCCTGCATGCTTTTTTTTGTGTATGTCTGTGTTTGCAGTAGCATAAATGGATGGGAGGAAGGGAAGATTTGCTCCTCCATGAATGGGTTTTATTGTGCATGCCTGCTTTACTCACACAAGCACATGAACACACACATAAACCAATTCTGAAGCAGGCATTGCTCACCAGACCCCCAACTGTGGATCTCTACATGCAACCGCTGCCAGTCAATAAGTCGGAGGAAGCAGCCTAAATGACACCAATATTATCCTTTATTTGTGTGCACTAAGTCAAATCAAACGGGGTTCAATCTGCCGTGCGGCTGCTGTGATTACGCCCCGTCCAACCTTTGATAGTGCCGCGGCTTTGATAGTGAGACAACGATGGAGTCGCTGTGTGACTGTCAGTGTTTGCAGATGGCATTGGCTGGGATTAAAGGAAACAGTGGCTCTCCAGCCTCCTGAGGCAATAAAGGGGAGAGCCAGGTGAGTGTGTCTGAGATGAGATGGAGCAAGGAAAGAGGGAGGGGAGGAGGTGAAGCAAGCACAGAGGAAGTAAATAAGAGGAGGGGTGACCACAAAGAAAGAGCAGAAAGGGAATGAAAAAGAGAGATATATCGAAATAGATGGAGTCCGAATAAAAGGAGGTGGAAGAGGAGTGAAGAAGAATCCAGCAGGAGGGGAGGTAGAAAATGGATGCCAAAAAAAGCAAAGGGGGGAGACTGAGAGGAAAGACAAGGTGGCAGGGAGGCATAAAGAAGAGAGGCAGACAGAAAGGTAAAGAGAACAGAAGAGAGAGAGGAGGTCAAGGTGGAGCTGTGCAGACAGGAACTAAGCTTGAGACACAATGTGTTGTAATTCATTTCTCGCTACAGCTCCTGTGTGCGTGCCTGTGTTTGTCCGTCTGGGTCAGTGGATGTGAGCTTGTGTGTGTGTGTGTGTGTGTGTGTGTGTGTGTGTGTGTGCATGCCTGAGTGCAGGCATAGATAGTTTTTTTAAACGCCTGTGTGTCTGAGCAGGGGTTTGTGTGTGTTTGTGAGTGTGTGTTCAATGAAAGCATCATGAGCAGAGGGGGGTGGATGTGTATGTCTGTGTGTGTTGCTTTGTGGCACTCAGTGAGGCGCATTTTCAAACCCATCTCCAGCCACCTCAGATGAGCCGGGGATTATAGAGTGACCCTCAATGCCTCTGTCTTATTGGTCTGGCCAGGGTGCATTAGGCTGCCGTAAGCAGCCATCCCACCATCCCTCTGTACCGCACTATACCTGCCGTCAAACACACTGTCCTTCTTATGATCTGTAGAAATTAACACTTCATGTGTTGTTGGACACAAAACCCTCTCATGATGTATAAGGAAGAGTAATAAATAAATAAAAATAAAAAGTACCGTACCAAACAAGCCTCCAGATGAATATCACCTTTTTAATTGACCCTCCATCCCAGGCAATTTAAAGGTGTTGTCATTTTAATTATTGCTGAAATGATTTTAGCATGTCAGTGTCTTCACGTTCGGTTGTCTGTCTCCATTTCTCTCAGGCTTAAAGATGCAGTGGACCCCCGAGCACAGCCAGTGGGCCGAACAGCATTTCGACATATCCTCCACCACGCGCTCGCCAGCCCACAAGGCTGAGGCCTACAGGGCGGTACCTGGCCACCTGCAGCGCTCGGCCACCTACCAGTATGCCTGGGCAAATGATGACATCTCAGCCCTCACCGCCTCCAACCTGCTCAAGAAGTATGCCGAAAAGTATTCCGGCATTCTGGAGATGCCGGGCTCCTATTCTGAGGCCCCAGGCGTACCAGGAGTGATGAACGGACGGAAAGGTGAATCAGAGCCCTGGCAGGATGGCGTCTATCCCATGAGCTGCATCCCCGAGGGGGTTTCTGTCAGAAAGGGAGGGGTGGCAGCAGCTTCAGAGGTGGTGTCTGGCATGTGCAGCTCCCCAGGCCTGGCCTCCAGCACCCTGAGTGAGCCCAGCTACTCCAGCAGCAGCTGTGGGAGCCACACTGCCACCGCCCTCCACTCCTCCTCCATGCCCTCTCAGGAATATGGCCCTGCATACAGCAGCTCCTACCTGCACAGTAGTTACAGCTCCCAGTCTGCCCCCGCCCCAGCACTTCCCTCCCCACTGCACAGCTCTGGGCTCCTGCAGCCGCCCCCTCCACCGCCCTCCCATCCCACTTTAGTCCCAGCTTACAACGGAGGCTCCCCCAACTTGTCTAGTTATAATTACCCCCCAGCAGGCTACCCAGCTCAGAGCTCAGTTGGGCCAGGATACAGCCCTGGGGGAGCACCCCCTCCTTCCTCATACCTCCCCTCAGGCATTGCTGCACCTACACCCCTTCCCCCCTCTTCTGCTTTACCTGGATACCCATACCAGAGCCACAACCTGACCCCAATCGCCCCCACCCCTCTCAACAGTAGCTCCTCCAACTCACTGAAGAGGAAAGCCTTCTACATGACAGGCCAAGGAGAGATAGACTCCTCTTATGGTAACTTTGGCTATGGCCAGGCTCGGAACTCGGCTGAGAGCCCCATGTACAGGATAGCAGACAGCAGCAGTGCAAATGGAGGCTCCAACAGCGCCAGTGGTGGTGGATTTGACAGGAGTGCTGAAAAGTCGTCTTTACCTTTTAATCCTCAGAAGCAGTCTACGATGTCCTCAGAGCAGCAGCAGAGGAAGTACAGCAGCCAAGCAACAGGTGGGCCACTTACTCCACCGGCCTATGTCTCATCCACCCTGGGGGGTTCCCGCTCAGCAGATTCCCTTGTCAGCTTCACCTCCCCTTCCCTCAGTGAGCAAGGTGCTGATGATCACCGTCTCCACCTCTCCCACTCAGTGCCAGGGCCTACCTCCTCCTCATCCACTTCCTCCTCCCGGCCTGCTGAAGAGCAGCTAAAGACCAGTGACCCTCACCTTCTAGACATGGTTACCTCTGAAATTGTTCAGCAGGGGCCCCCAGTGGATTGGAGTGACATTGCAGGACTAGAACTGGCCAAGGCAACCCTGAAGGAGGAGATCCTGTGGCCCATTCTGCGCCCAGACATGTTCAGCAGTTTAGGACTAGCTCCCCGTTGTGTGTTGCTGTTTGGCCCCAGGGGCAGTGGCAGGACGTTGCTGGGTCGTTGCCTGGCCAGCCAGCTGGGGGCACCATTCCTCCAGCTCAGTGGATCCACGTTGGCTACCAAGTGGCTGGCAGACGGAGAAAAGATTATCCGAGCATCCTTCCTGGTGGCGCGCTGCCGGCAGCCCTCAGTACTGTTCCTTAGTGAGGTGGATATGCTGTTATCAGCTCACCTCAGTGAAGAGAGTCCCATCAACAGGCTGAAGGGGGAGCTACTTGCCCAGTTGGACTCACTTCTCATGGGCTCAGGCGACGACGGAGGCAACCAAGTGTTGGTGGTTTGCTCCACAAGCAGACCCCAGGACATGGACGAAGGGCTGCGCAGGTACTTTGCTCGGAGGGTCCTTGTGCCCCTGCCAGATAGCACAGCCCGACACCAGATCGTGAACCAGCTCCTCGCTCAATCTCAGCACAAATACTGCTTGAGTGAGGAGGAGCTGGTGCTGCTGGTCCAGCGTACGGAGGGTTTCTCCGGACTGGACCTGGCCAGACTCTGCCAGGAGGCTCTTGTTGGTCTGTTACACGTCTCTGCACAGGGCATGGACATGACGGGTATGATGCCCAGGGGACAGGTCAGGCCCCTCACCTACCAGGACTTTGAGAGTGTCTTTTGTAAATTCCAAGCCAGTATATCGCAGAAAGAGATTGACACATACACTGAGTGGAACAAAATGTTCGGCTGCAGCCAGTGAAAAGATAGATTCCGCCCTTGAGAAAAAGAGGCATCCACAATTCCTCCCCTCAGGGCAGAAGCATTGTGCTGGAGGGAAAGGCACACAGAAGGCCAACACAAGCCCACTGAGTTCTCACAAGCAGGGTTTAGACGCACCGAGAGACCTGTTTTGATGAGACAACTGGCAGTTTTGCAGTTAATGAGCAAGAGTTTTAATTTGAATGCTTGACACTCCAGAAAACCAGGCATTGTTTACACATTGCAAGCAAGTTGGCTTCAGAAGAGACGCCCCAATGTCTGTGTATATATCGTTATGTTCTTGTTCTTGAGATTTAGTTGGCTATCCAAGTGCCTGAAGTGGTGCTTTCTGATTTTCTTTCTTTGTTTATTTGCCTCACAATCTACATTCATGGCATGAGCTGATGATTATTAAGAGCTTTAAAACTTCAGCAGTGAGTCTGAAAAACAGAGATTGACAGTAGCCATTGGTGGTGGTCAATCATTCTTTATTGTCTTGCTAAGAGCAGTAATCCATCAGGGCGGCAGTAGTCTGGGCCCTGACTCACACTCATCTCTTCTGATTCTGTGTCTGCAAAACAAACAAACGTTACAAACAAAACTCAGGAAAGCGTTTGTGAATTGTACAGTACCTCAAGATATTTTGACGAAAAGCACTAAGATCTGAGAGGAGACTCCAAGGTGTATTGGCAGTTTATGTTTAGCAAATCAGTGTTAGGTGTACCTCAACTGGCTAGGATAAATAGCAAAGAGGTGACAATGAATGTACTAGATATGTTCTGGAATGATGGAACATAATCAATAGTGAGAGTAAAAACATTATTTCTTTTTTTTTTTTTTCCTCACAGCAGGTGCTTTGGTTACCTGTTTCTACTTGACCAATCCTGAAGCTTATTTCCATCGCTCTTAAAAAATGTAAAACCGTGTTGCCCAGCTTTGTTGTTTTGGGGTTTTAAGAGACGGGCAGGTGTTGGGGTGGTAGGAGTTGTATATTTATTAAAACAACCATAATCAACATTGTTTATATTGTGCGATCTAGGCTATCTGGTTAGGCTGCATGGAGGCTCCATCAGTTTGTGAGCTAACTTCTGCAACATATCGGTTCAATTGTCAAACTGTTTAGTAAGGGAAGGTGTATTCTCTGACGTGGATGAACTTGATGCTAAAGACACCTCCAAAAGGAATTGTTCGACATTTGGAGAAATACACTTATTCGCTTTCTTACCAAGAGTTATATGAAAGATCAAGCTAGTGCTTGCTTTGTGCCGGTTAGCTTAGCTTGGCACAAAAACTGAAAACAGGGAAACAGCTAGCCTGGCTCTGTCAGAAGTAACAAAATCTGTTTTGTATTTTGCTTGTTTAATCCGTACAAAAACTGAAGTGTTAAAACAATTTGTGGTTTTACAGGGGGGTTATTAGCTGCTAAGCTAACGGGCTGCTGGCTGTAGCCTTTTATTGAACAGAACTAACCCTATATGAGAGTGGTATCAACCTTCCCAGGTTCAATCAATATTTCCCAACATGTCAAGCTATTCTTTTAAATCACAGTGATATGAAAGACAATTTACTGAATCTATTTGTGTGGATCTTGAATTAAATGTTTGACTTAATGTAATTAGGTCTAGCTTACTCCAGTTGGTTTCAGCCAG
This sequence comes from Macquaria australasica, assembly GCA_005408345.1. Classification (NCBI taxonomy): domain Eukaryota; kingdom Metazoa; phylum Chordata; class Actinopteri; order Centrarchiformes; family Percichthyidae; genus Macquaria; species Macquaria australasica. The sequence goes on along the minus strand of SEMN01000098.1, from coordinate 607,636 downwards.
AAATGTTGTATTGGATATCAGTAAGCAGCTCTGCTGTGTTCAAGGAAAATCTGTTTTTATAACAGTAAATAGGATCAAGGGAGCTAATTCCAGATCTCCTCCTAGTTCTTAAGTTGGATTTGAGGTATCACAACTTAAATATGGAAATATGGATTTTGCAAAGTTGCCTTGTCACTCACACTTTTTTAGCTATATTTGAACTGGATAAGAATGGGATACCACTCCTGTTATTTGAAATAGGCAAGGTCATTCATCCAGTACACATCTTACATTTTTACATTTTAGTGTGGAAAGTAGTAAATTATTACAATACATTAAATTACTGTGTTTGTCCGAGGTCAGAGGTAATCTGATAATAGCAGTTCTAATTGATTGACATCTCTGTAATGCAATTAGCATTATTATTGTAGTGGCCATGTTATTGCCCAGCCAGCGGGGATATACATGATTAGCAAAACTGTAAGGGACACTATTTTAATCAAGTTACAATCAGAAAACAGATTTTAATCAAAGATGTTTCATCCAAAATGACTGCCCCAGACTAACTAATCCAATTCAAACTAGTTTTAGTCATTTTTACTCATCTGTAACTGTATTGTCAGTTTTATTTCTCACTATATTTATACAGATGGCACAAAGCACGTAATCTAATTGCTTTTGGATACATACTTCAGTTGACAGAAAAGCTTTGTAACATGAGTGAGGAAATTTGGCACTAGTCTTAAATTCCATCATCCCTGAAGGTTACAGTATCTGTTGCCCATTGTATTGCATTGGAATGTATTTTTGTCTCTTCCTCGTCACCGTGTAAGAAGCTGTCCTTTAGCACTACTGTTGTGACATGGGAGTACTTAAGATAGTTTAATGTACGTGCACTAAAGCATTTTGTGTGTAATATTGTTTTGTTGAAATGTATCAATACCATTGGCAGCGCTTGATTTGATTTGTTTTGTCTATCCAGTATTTATCCTCAAGGAGATTTCATTTATCTGAGCTGATGATCAGCTTTATACTTTTATTGTACATCCTGCTTTTAAAAAAATATAATATCAGTGTTGAAGTAGGAGCTACACACTGTATGTGCAGGCCCACTCTGTGTTGCTATCTCTGGTCTAGGCACCATCAGTGCAGCACCTGATGTGGGGGGGAAAAGTTCTGCTGAGCATCAGCAAAATTGACGGAAAGGAAAGACAGCCAGGCAGTGTGGCGGCAGCACAAGGGGAAAGCAGAGTGGTCCGTCAGAAAACCACCCTCAAAACAATCTGTACCAGAATTCCTTCTGTCAGCAAATCCTCTGGAGAGAGAGTCCCTTTAGACAGAAAAACCTACTAATGCACTTCAGAGCACACATCAACAGCACAGGCATTCTCTCTCCACAGCTGACTAACAAACGACTTGAAACCCACCGCTCAATGCTACGCTTGTTTGTTGCGTGTTTTGTGGTCCTTCTTTTGTGTCTCGACCTTTTTCTACATGGTGTTTAAATCTAGCTTTTTTCTTTTTTTGGGAAACCTTTCTTTAAAGGGACGCTAGAGTTCTTCTTTAAAGCATTTCTACCTCATGGCTACAAAACACACGTGGTATTTGATTTACGTCTTTCCAAATGTCAGACGTTTGTGAAAAATGCATTGAAAATTAAAAAAGACAAAAAAAGAAAAGAAGAAGAAGAAGCAGCAGAGAGAATAACACCATGAAGTTTTGCGCAGTCTACCTCAGATGACTGTACTTAAAACATTTAGCTGATGGTGCAACCGCAGGCTGCAGCATAGCCTAGTGTGTGTGTGTGTGTCTCTGTCACTGTGTGTGAGATCTTGAGCTATAGGCAAAAAAGACACACACACACCTGATAACACTGACATCAAAAACACACTCACAAGCGACTTGTGAGGAAGGAACAGTTGGGGTCGACCTTAAGGTGACCTGGAAATGTATAATCCAATACATTTGCTTTAATCTTTTGTGAACTACTGTGGTTGTGCGCGTGTGAATGTGTATATACGTGGGCACACTCTTCTTTTTTTTATTTAGTGTGTTGAATTTTATAAATTGTTAGTATATATAACACACTTGCACAACTTTAAACCAGAGTGTAACGTGTTTCTGTTGTACATACCTATACATACAATACAAATGCACCACTTGTTTATATGTGTGAATATGTTGCCATACTTGCAGTCAACTTAAATGTATTTTCATGTAATCTTAGGTACAAGCAGCAACAAACGATTCATTAAAGACATTTTCTTGGGAGATTATACCTTGTACATCTTTTTGTCTTTCTTTTTTTTTAATGTCACTGGTCACATTAAGCCTCTGATGGATGAATAAAAAAAAGATTAATAACGGAATTTATTTATCAGTAGAATGGGAAAATATATGTATTGTCCGTCCAAAAAATAGCCCAGCTGAAAAAGCGCCTTAATGAGCCTTGAGTTAGTCACCCTTGTGTGCAATTATAAAATCATCTGTGTTGCGCAGGAAGCCGGCGCTGTCGCTTCTCTCATTAAAATGTAACAATTCATTTCTCTTGCTGTGCTAAGAGTGGCAAGACCAAAACATTAAAGCATTAATTATCTTTCTCCATCACAAAGAATTTGGATTATGGGAGTACTCGTAATGAAAATGATGTGCATTTGCCCACTACATTTCCAAGGTATCATTATATAGCTGGTGGTGAGGTGTGGGAAGCTGCTGTATAGCCTCTATAATTATCTGTGAAAACTCCGCAAGAGGTTAGAGTGCATCGAGGGCTGCTGTTTCCTTTATTTTTCCACTTTGAAACATGTTATAGCCATGATCAGAAATAATTTGATACAAGCTTTTAGTCGATCAGATATAAAGCGGATAAATGTGGTGTCCTTACATATTTTGAGCCTATGAGACAGCCAGCCAAGAAGAGACTTGATTATTTTGCTCACCTTTTTTTTTTTCTCCAAGCTTCATAAATACTGTAGCAGCAAGCTAGTCTGTAAATAACCTGTGTCCACAAAGCTGCAGTTGGTCTCGGCTCGGCTCAGCAGGGGGAGTGATGCAGCAAATATTATCGACAAACTGACCTGCAAGTTTTTATCCAAATCAGGGTGCAGCAGCCAAACTTTCATGAAAAGTCCTTTTAGTTTTATTCATAATTTAAAGGTTTACATGCTTTCTAATGGCATGAAGAACTGAAATTGTGTGATGAGGTCTGTATGAGTCAATGTGTGTGTGTGCACCCCGAGGTTATCTGCCACAACACCACTGTGTCCTCTTCACTTTAAAGGATCCTCGTTCCATAAGCTTTGCCTCACACCTTTGCTCACTCTTTGCACGACAATTAAAATATGCTAAGTGATCATTTTCCTTAAGTAGTCTTAAATGTTCAATCCATTCAAATATGAGAGGAAATTGCCCACAGCTCGCAAAAAAAAAAAAAAACCAGAGGTGGTTGAACAGGGGGGTAAAGAAGGAATAAATTATGCAAATGACACAAAGGACTTTACCACTTGAAAGCCTAATTTTCCTATAATCAGCACACTGTCGCCTAATATTTTTTTCCCACCTCTTATTAAAAGTGACTGTTCTTTTGCCGCTCATCAGATGGCTCTATCTGTCACTGGTCTGTGAAATGACTGCAGCCTGCCAGACTAAATGCTAAAGCATTTTGCTGGAGCTTTTAGATGATGGTTACATTCCCACACAAGTAATTATGCGTCGGAGAGTCCAGAAATAAGGTTTAATTATACAGTAATCGTCTGTGATGGACACTAGGAAGTGGTGAGTACCGCCAGACTGCAATCCATCAATGACAAACCTCTGGCCAGTTTTAATTCCTCCTCATTTGCATCCTAACCTCCACACCAAGTTGCGCAAACGCTGTTAAATGTTAATAGGACCTGTCTCGCCACTCAGAATGAATGCTTAAGCCATTTTTTAGTCACTTTTCTCCCCCACCATACCACCGCTCACTCTCCTCTCTCCCCCTTTTCCGTTTCATCTCTTGTCCTCTCTTTATCCAGCTACCTCTATATTCCACTCCCTTTCTTTTATTCCTTTCCAAAGCCATCGTCTTCATGCCGTTCTCTCCTTTCCTGTCATCCTTCCTCCAATCTTTCACTCAGTGTGCCCCCCCACCTCCCTCCCTGCCTCCTTGCAGGGCTCGCTGTGGAGGAGGCACAGAGCGGTCACTGATGCACTAATTGGGAGCAACACTTACAGTTTTATCTCCCCCCACCACTAATAGTGGTCTGCACTGAAGCAACTCATCTTAGGATGAGGAATGGATGGATGAGCTGGAGGTAGGAGGTGGTGGTGGTGGATAAGGGTTGGGGGTGGGGGGGGGGGGTCGAGGCCTTGAATGAGAAATTCCTCCATGCAGACTGCAGCGCAGACTCAGTGTGAGATTGGGCCCTCAAGCCATCATGGTTAATCCATATCCCGCTGGACCTCGGACTCAATTCCCTGCTTCATTAATTGAAAACGATGGCCTTTTTTTTGGTGTGAGTGAATAAAACAAGGAGCCATTTATGCAAAAAAAAAAAAAAAATAGCATTTTGTCTGGTTTTGTTCGTGAAGTAGCTGCAATCTCATTATGCCTCTGTGCTGCATTTCAAAATGTGCTATCATCTTTGCCTTGATTGTCTCCCAGCGTCGGGAGAGATAAATACACACGCCGCTTTGCTGTGCTGATGCCAGGACTGTTTTTCAGTGAATCATTTGAAGTCTTATCAGCCTTTATGGAAATAAAGCCTTTGCCTAATAAACTGTTCCACAGGCTTTGGGAGAGTAGCACATAAACACCTTTTTTCTCCCGACAACGCCATCATTAGCGCATCTTGTTCAATGCTTTACACATAATTGGAATCAACATCTATTGTTCGTGTTCTTGACCTTCCACTTGTTTTCCAGCAGACACTCAGAAACATTGTATTACTGCTGAGAGGGAATCTTAACTAGGAGAACACATGCTAAGTGCCTTTGCTTTGTTTTATCAGGGGCACATTGCTTCACTTTGAATATAACTTGAAAACCCATACCTTTCTGATTTAATGATAAAAAAAAATCCCAATGTGTATTCTAGTATACAATTGTAATTAATCACATTGTCTATTTTCTATCACATGTTGATGGCATCTGTCCATGCAGGACAACAGTATGGAAAATAGACCCACATAGTGCAGTAGAGTAGTCCATAACTGACATTCATAACTCCTAAACTGAAACCATAGAAAGTCAAATTATGGAAGAAGTTTTTAAATCCTTCACTTATGTAAAAGAAGGCAATAGAACAATGTTAAAATACTCTATTACAAGTCTTACGTTCAACTGTTACTTTGGTCGTAGTAAATAAAACCCACTGGACACTACCTGCCCCAGCTTTAAGAGACAGATTTTTTTCTCAAGAGTTGGTGGAGACCAAAACAGAGCTAAAAGGAGAGTGAACATTGGATTTAAATGTATCAGGTAGCCAGAAACACAGCTCCAAATGAATGCTAATGTTATTTTGTATCTGCTAGCAACTGATAGCATATGTGACAATGAGCTAATGTTTAATGCTAAAACTTAATGTAACAGTAGCACAAGTTGAGAAGGGTCATAAAATCAGTGACCTGGCTTAAATAATGTCTGTATACAGCAATATCTAGCAAACGTTTGCTAATATTAGCTAACATTAGCCACCATTAGCTACTGGTCATATCAGATCAAGTCAGACTGTAGCAGCAAAAGCCTTGAGTGTACTAAATTGGGCAAGAGTGCGTGAACTTTTTATTTGTAATTTGAAGACTTTATAGCATACACTGTATATAAATATGGACGACGTGACAGCTCCCCAAAAGTGAAGCCAAAACGTCAAATAAAATGTTCCCAAAGATTCAATTCAATTCAATTCAGTTTTATTTATATAGCGCCATATCATAACAAGGTTATCTCAGGGCACTTTTTCGAATAGAGCAAGTCTAGACCGACTCTTTATATTTACAGAGACCCAACAGTTCCCACCATGAGCAAGCACTATGCGACAGTGGCAAGGAAAAACTCCCTTTTAACAGGTAGAAACCTCGAGCAGAACCAGGCTCTAGGTGGGCGGTCATCTGCCTCGACCGGTTGGGTTGAAGGGGGGGGGGGGCGGGAGGAAAGAGAACATACAACAGTACAGTTCCACATAGGGATGTAAAGCAGTAGTTGTGGTAATGGTATTGATGTTAACACCAACAGAAACAACACTAAAAGCAATATTATAATAGCAATACTAATAATAAGAGCAACAACAGTAACAGCAGCAGCGGGTGCAGAGCAGGAGCACGGGGGCAGCAGGTGGCCGCAACCACAGATCCAGACTCAACAGCTCCGGAGGCAGAAATACCTGCAGAGAGAGAGAGAGAGAGAGAGAGAGAGAGGAGAGAAAGCACACAACTACAAGATGGTTTCTGTTAGTTTAGGTAGTTCTTATGCTGATGTTTGTTCAAGTGTTCATTTTTCTGATAAGTTTGTTTTTAATTAGTTATTTGATGCTATAAAATCGGGGTGTCACTGTGAGTGTGTTCGCGATTGGCTCAGGCGGCTGTATAGGCGGGAACTCGATGGTCACTACTGCACAGACTCTGGCTCCAAATGATCTCACCAGCGCAAGATGGCAGCTCCTGTATCCTGGGTGTTATGGCTTCATTTTTTACAATGGGAGGAAGTGGAGACGCATCGTCCATCTTTATATACAGTCTATGCTTTATAGCATCAAAAGTAAAAGTATATATTATTGAATTTTATTAGTGATGCATAATGTGTAAGTAGAATTTCAATGTTGTAGTGGGTTCAGGTGGTGCTAGTTTTAACTATTTAATATACTGCTGGATGGTTTAATCAATAATCATGCATTATATTTTACATTGTTGTCATATGTTTTGTATAATCTAAATCTGAAAAGTAATTAGTCTCTACAGCTGTCAGATAAATGTAGTGGAGTAAAAAGTATAATATTTCCTCGAGAACTGTGGTAAAGTATAAAGTAGCACAAAATGGAAATGCTCAAGTTAAGTATAGTACTTGAGGAAATGTACTTTCCACCACCGCAATTCGGCAGTGCTACTACACACATTACTGCTGGAGTGTGTCCTTTCAGGCAGCATTGCCAACCTTCATTCAGTAACTTGAGGAATCTTCTTTGAGAGAGGAAGGCAAGCAACAATGGCGTGAGAAGCACGAATTCAGACATGCAGACACATGGCCACAGAGTCAGCGCTGGATCCATTCAATTAGAATAATGGATGCCGTCAATGTGACTGAAACTAAGCTGAGATTTCACAAAGCTCTGAACTGGCTGGAGATGAAGACGTGGTGGCAACTGAATTGGCTCCACCTTTTGCTGATGCATGGGGATCCTGTGTGGATTAGAACACCTCCCATGCAAATGGTGGTCTTGATTATGCTAGTATATTATTATGTTAATGGTTTTCATCTTTAATAATGCATGATGTTGGCATATTGATAATGCATTGCATTTATTGTCATGCAAATTCTATGTTAGAAGCTTATTAATTGACACTTATCAGAGATTCTAAATCACAATAGGAATGATCTTAAAAAATTATTAATAATGTGATTTTCAGATTAAACTGCAAATGTCTATCCAGTTCTCATAAAAATGAAGTGACAAAATAAAGTC